>JAHIAL010000054.1:90000-1290000 GCA_021605145.1 Aegilops bicornis
CACAAATGCATCAAACAACCTATGTAAGAAAGACATCGTTGTTTATCAGAAACAATTATTTAGTAACTATTTAGCAGAATAACTAATATGTCACTACTGAAACAGCACATGCACCCCATAATCCAACCATCATATAGCAACAATGAAGATGTTAAAACTGAAAACCAAGGCTGAATATAATGGACAGATTTAACAATACCGCGTTCTGATGTGTTCGTCTCACGTGAAAATGAATCCATCAAAGAGCAGCGTCGCAACAAACATACATGAGCAACAATAACAAAATCCAGTGCATTAGCAACTACATAAGGTAAAGAAATTAACAACAATCTGCAAGTAGTAGCAGCCTTATCTATATAAGCAGCAATAATCTCTCTACAGGAACAACACAATACTACCACTAATATCTAAGTATAAGTGTTGTTCCCTTATTATACAAATCAGATCAGAGCAGCAACAACATACAAATCACATCAACAGCTAAGTAGTAGTAATCCCCTCCCAGCCGTAGCCTCTCGCATCTCTCATATTCTGACATGGCAGTGGCGCACAAATAAAACATGCAGGGGTGGGAGGGGAGGGCAGGGGAGCTCACCATGGTCAGGATCTCACAAGGAGGCGGCGCCGGCGGCGGGGTAGAAGGGCCTGGTGCTCAACAAGAACACAGACCGAGGAGCACCAGAGGGGGTGGAGAAGAGGAGGCCCAACCTGATGCGCCTGGCCGCACCCGGTGGCCAGCGGAAGCAGCTCATGTGTCATGCAAAATGGTGAGTTGGGTACCGTGCTCGTCACCATTGTAGTCGTAGTACAACCTCTCCCCCTTGGAGATGTCCCTGTTGGCCACCAGGAGACAAGGGATTCACCGTCGATTGCGAACCGTACGCACTTGAGGTTCTGCTTCTTCCTTCCTTCCCTGCAATGGTCATCATCACGCAAATTTTTCAGACATGGTTCCGATCAATGCATAAAATGCACGATGATCAGAGGAAGAGAATGCTTACGGTGTGTGGTTGTTTATCCCGTTGATGAACCGTGCAATGTTGCTCCGCTTGTCGGGGCAGATGACGAGGCCCTTGGACGGCGGCTCGGCGGAGAGCAGAGTCATCATCTTTGTCAGCTGCCGTCAGCGCCACAGTTTCAAGGTAGTCAACCTTGCCGACGTGCTCGGTGATGATGGTTAGATCCTTGATGTGCCTGTATGCCTCGACCATGAATCTGTCCAAGAAATTCCACAAAATAATCAAGGTGCGAATGATTCTTAAGAACAAGATCGAAATGAGCAGCAAATTGTGCAGACGGTACTAACCCTTCCACCGAATTGAAGACGACGAGGAGAGGCCCTTGCTCCATCATCCTCTTGCATAGGCTCAATGTCTCGCATCCTCCCTCGGCAGCACCTGAAATGAGATGGCACCCAAGCTTCAAAGAAACTGAAATTGCGTCGTGACATCAATTTAATGGAGATCGGTGGTGGAATTGGAGGAAGCGTCGACTGCATCCCTCCTTCCACGAGGGCGGATTGGTTGGCGGACTGGGCGCCATGCCGGGCACGTAGGTGAGGTCGTTGCTGAAGACGACGCTAGTGGCCGTGAGCGCCGTGGTGAGCGAGGCCATCTGCGTGAGGCGTCGGACGGGGTCCTTGCTGGGGGTGAAGGGCAGCTTCCTGCTCTTCTTCTCAGACACCATCAGCGCGCTGGCGGCCTTCCGCCGGCCTCGCCGCGCGCGGCCCCCATCTCTCTAGATGGGCGGCGTGAGGCAAGACAGAATGAAAGATACAAAAAAGATCTATTAACAAAACAGTAGATGCATAGGACCAAGCACAAGTTCTTTCAGTCAAGATCTTTGTTCAGTCAAGTTGATGTTCAGAACCTGTCAATTTCCGTCAGGTTTTGATCTGTCAAGTTGATGTTCAGTCAATATCAAATTTCTGTGACCAAATGATCTTAGACTTACTCTTAACTATTGGATCATGAAATTACAGTGGTAAACATTATAAACAATACAAGGACCCCAAAAACCTGTATTCAGTGATCTTATTAAAGGAACTACAGAACATACACTATATTCAAAACTTGCTGCCATTTAAGCTAGTTTTTCACAGAAAACTCATTAGGACCCCCAAGAAACCAATTAATCTGATGACATATTGACATTATAATGTGCATCTCATTCAGACCTGAGATGCAAAAATATCCACTCCCTCCTTGCTGCCTTTTTTCCTTTTTTATGCATTCATTCAGTGATTTGAATGTTCTGTGCATTATAATGTGCATTTCAATCATACTTGAGATGCAAAACTGAAGCTTCAAATAAAATTCAGGGAACTTGCTACTCAAAAGATGCAAAACTGAAGCTTCAAGATAGATAAAAGAAGCATTTTGGAGTAGAACATGGGAGGCAAAAGAGGGGGAGCTGCACCTTGGCAAGCGGGGGCGAGAGCACCCACGACGACGAGGAGGCACACGCGGCCGCAGGGACTGGGTTGGGCCGTGGGCGGATGGGGACGGGGGGCTGGCGTCTTGGACCAGTCGGGGAGGTGGCAACGCCTGGCGGACTCAGCGGCGTACGCGGCCTCGATGGCCTGGAGCTCCGCCTCGGCCTCGGCATCTCGGCGACCCATACGGCGGCGCGCGCTTAGGGAAGACCGGCTTCCTGGTCGACGGCGTCCAGCCAGCGAGGAGGCGATCGACGACGCGCGGGGGCAAACCCTAGCCCGAAACCCTAGCCACGACTGAGGGCCGCGAGCGAGCGCAGGAGGCCTTGCAGCGCGGATCTGGCCGGATGGGAGGAAGATGCGGAGCACCTCCCGTGTGGGCGCGAGGACGACGGCGGGGATCCGGCGGCCTGGGCGAAGGAGACGGCGCTGGCTCAGGGAGCGGTGTAGGCGCGAGGATGACGACGGGATCTGGCTCGGGCGAAGGAGACGGCGCTGCTCGTGGAGCGGGTGGGCGCGGTGGCAGGAGTGAGAGGAGGAGGACGTGAGGAGAGGAGGAGGACGGCGGGGAAGGAGGCAGCAGGCGGCGCTTAGGGGTGGGAGGAAGAGGGAGGAGGCGGGTGCGAGGAGGGAGCGAGGCGGCTGCGGGAGGGAGGAGCCGACTAGGTTTCTCCACGGGCATGGCCTGCCCCTTTTATACCCCCACAAAGTGAAATGACGAAAATGCCCTTGGCGGGTCACACAAATAATGCGTGGTGGCACGAACGACAGTAACTATTCATTCCAGCAGTAACTTTTTTTGATCTGACGGACAAGGTCGATCGGGAGCGATATCCAACGGTCCAAAACGCATCAAAAATTCGATCCGACGGCCGAGAGTGGCTGAGCTCTGAGGAGCCTTGTAGGAGCCTTCTTCTCTTATTTCTGGATAGTTGAAAATAATGTGAGGCCGTCAGGGAAGGAAGGACGGATGATGAGATAGCAGTACAGTGGCTTCATGTGCATCGGTATTAACACCCAGTGGCTTCGTCTTGGAGAGGTCTCTTCCTCTACCTATTAATCCTGAAGTATTCCTTTCTTTATGCATGCAGGATTTCGATGAACATATATATGAATATTTATTCAAGCATATGAATTGATTTTATGCCAACATAAACTACTAAAGATGAAGTCTTCTCAATATCCCATTACTGTTTTTTTCTCGACACTTACTCTTGACTGAAAGAAACAAGAAGTTTCTGCGCAACAAATAAATAATAATATCAAGATGCTCCCCACAGGAAGGACATAATATGCAAGCCATTTATCTGAATGATGCTTGGGTCTAAGTAATCACATATATACAGTATTATCCATGCACAAGTTATTATACACATGTACGTAAATGCAACAAGCAAAATAACATAGATGTATTCAAATGAATTAAGTTCATAAATTCTGACTCACGTTGTTTTATTTCTACCTAAAACTGTTAGTTTCCACACACTTGCATGTTCCTATCGACCATCGGTCGTTACTGAAAAGTTTCCCCATAACTGTGGACTAGATTTTGTAAGCCACATTTCGTGACGAGCTACACTTTCCTAATAAAGCTTATTAATTGTGGGAAACTTATCTATGAACTAAGAATGCTCGGAGTAGTCATGTTTATATGTGTGCAAAATACTAAACAAAATATCTCCATGTCACTAAAGACTGTCCATTCAATTCAGTGTCATTCAAATGCGGATAATCAAAATCTCTCTAGGACGCAAAGGCCATGGCACAGTATAGTAGATGCGTATGTTTGTAGGTACCCAAGTACAATACTACATGGTTTGAATACCAATATTACAAACCGAATTGATGTGTTTTCACATATATGCAGCCGTTTATGATCTCAGATAAATGTTATTTCTGAAAGGCAAATGTACCTATACAACCACGCAAAGTAGCTATATCTGGCGTCCGTTGATTTTTTGCGATTCAGATAAAAAAGAACCGGGCAATATTTGCCGATTAAAATCAGATGCAGACTCACTGGATGTTATTTACAAATTAATAATTTATGTGCCTAACATATTACTAGCCCATGCAAATCTGTACCACCATATGGAGTGCAAACCTTTTTCTCCCACACTTCAATTAGCAAAAAATTAACAAAAACAAAGCCAAGTTCCTCATTTATATTTATGAAAATCCTGTTTTTTTTTCTTACATGTAAATTTCCATACTAACATGCCATTACGACAACTCAAAAAAGCATGCTATTACGAAATATCTTCATTTGCAGGTTACACAAAAAAGAAAAATGCGCATATCTAAATAGAAAATAGTACGTAGTAAAAAGATGATCATTTGTCCGTAAAGTTTGGAAGTTATGGAGTACACATGTGCATGATTTGTTTTTCTAATACCTTACAATGGGCTTTCTTTTATTTTAACCAAGCTCAAATGAGACAATGAGAGTTTTCGCAGAGTATCATCATATATTTGTGTCATTTGGGTTTTAGACAATTGATTTGGCAAGCACACAAGATTTCACTTGCAATATTAACCAAAATATATTTATCATTATAGTTATTACCTAATTAATTTTTCAACCAACAAGTTAGTGTTCTGGGAGACTTAGTTAATAAGTATACAACGGAATATTAATATTGGTATGTCGTATGGTAATATGTTCTCCTCTCATTCACAATGCTTACGTATCTGCCAACCAGTCCTATAAAAGTATGAATAGATAACTCAATATTGTTAGTGTAACATAGTTGGTACATATATGCAAATTGTCCACATCATATACATCTTTCTACAACAGACTAGCCCGTGCGGACGGCACGGGTTGATGACTAGTGATCTTAATTTGTGCCAACATTAGGGTCGTGGCTAGAGCCTTATGTCTTCTTGGGGCATTCAAACGTGGAGGAAGTGGAGCTTTGGGCATGCTTGCCGGGTCTCCATAGACGGCACCCACGCGAAGCTCCTCAAGGTCGCACTGCCTCCTCCGTCTCTTCTTGCAACCACATCATCACTGCTTACTGTCGATGCGGCGCCATTGCCCATGCCCACAACCTGTTCGAAGATGGAATGCCTGAGCGGGACGTCATCTCCTGGACAGCCCTCATGTCCGGGTACACTAGCACTGGCCGACCCTGCCTGGTTGTTTCCCTCCTCCGTGACATGTTTCACAGCGGTGTGCTACCGGAAAGCCTTCACCTTCTCGACTGCCATCAGCGCGTGCGCACACCTTGCTGATCCTGGACTTGGGCAGAAAGTGACATGTCCCCGGACATGAGGGCTGTCCAGGAGATGACGTCCTGCTCAGGCATGAGGGCTGTCGAGGAGATGACGTCCTGCTCAGGCATTCCATTGAACGGGTTGTGGGCATGGGCAGTGGGCTAAGGTCGAGGGCTATGCATCTGATGCCGTCGTTGCCACCGTGCTCATTGACATGTATGGCAAGGCTGGAGATGTGGAGGGTGTGCACTGTTTGATGGAATGTCTGTTACAGCGAGGATTCTGGTGTCCTGTGGCTCGCTGCTGTCTATATATGCCCGAAATGTACTTTGGGCGTGAGGACATCCAACTTTTAGCCGAGTTCGGAACCAAAAGTAATTCCATGGGGCCCAACCACTTCATGCTATCAATCGTTGTGAATGCGTGTGTAGGAGTTGGGCGGCTTGGATCTGGCAAGTCTGCATGGAACAGTCCTTTGGTTTTGGGCGCAGATACAATGGCGTGATTGTCGTGGCTTTTTTTTTTTTTTTGAAACGAGGCAAAAGACTTGCCATTTTCATTGATTGTCGTGGCTTTGGGTTGACATGTACTCCAACTGTGGATTATAGGAGTACTCGGGAAAGTTGTTCAACATGATTGAGCAGCTGTCGGTCATCTGCTATACCTCTATCATCGTGGTAGCAGCAAAGTATGGTCTTGGGAGGTGTGCACTCACTTCTTTCAATGAGATGATCGATCAAATACTTGGTGTCATGCACGCCTATAGCCATTCAGGTCTTGTTGACACCGTCCTGTATCTCCTCCACTCCATGCAGAGGAAATATGGCATCAGTCCATGCGCCAGCCACTACACATGTGCGGTTGACATGCTCGGCCGAGCACTAAGCCAGGACAACTCGAGGAGGCATTTGAGCTGGCCAACGAAGCACGGGTGGAAGGCCGTGACGCCCTCATGCGATGGAGCTCATTGCTGTCAGCTTGCCGGACGCATATGTGCTTACTGCCAGGGCTAGCCACAGAGTGTCTGAGTTCAACCAGGATGTATAGCAGGTGCACTGGTAGTGATGTCAGTGACAATGCTGCTGCTGTATGGTCGAACATGAGGCGATGCGGCATACAGAAAGATCATGGGTGCAGCTGAATTGTGATAACGTGTTGTACTCCAGATTGGTATCACCGTTGGTGCAAGGGCAGGTGAGGGACGGTGACAAGGGGAGACCTTTTCACTTGATTCGCCCCCCTGTCCACTTGTCTCGTGTAACACCGTGAAAACCCCACAACAGAACACAAAACCCAGCAAAAGAAAATGCCCACCATCGAGGACAAAGGGAACAGAGTCCACTAGTCAGGACTTAGCGACCAGGTTCCTCCCGCGGTCCCAACTCTGCCCCCGCGTCACTCTTCCGTCGCGACCCCGTGGCGGAGCTACATGCCGTCCTGGGGTGGCCACTGCCCCCCCCCCCCCCCCCCTAGCCTTGGCCTAATCACTGAAGTAATTTTTTGAAGGGTTAAATCAAGGAAAGTTTAGCCATTTGGCCCCCCCACCAAATATGTGTATTTCTTGTTTGGCCCCTCTGAGATCTTTTGCTAGCTCCGCCACTGCGGGCCGCGTCGTCGTTCCCCCCGCCTAACCTCCTCTCCTCCTGTCTTTCCCTCCCGCCGTCGCCGGAGGACGCCGCTGGCGAAGCTAGTGCGGCTGACAGCGGCGGCGGGGTCCCTACTTATGGTTGTTTTCCTGAGATCTCCACGTCACAACCAGATTGGATCTCGAGGAAACACCGAGTTTGATTCGATCCTCATTGTGCTCACGTGTGTGTTGCTAGTCAGCAAATCAATCAAGCTGCATGTGTGCTTGATTGATGGCTAGCTTTGCACGCGTGCGAGTTCTCATCGACCACAGCGGCGGATGGACGTGCCTTTCTGCGATGTTCGCGTCTAGATCTAACATGGCCAGAGGAGGCGCGACGGCAGCCGCCGTTCCTCCGATTGCGATGGAGGTTGGCTGGATCTGGACGGACACCCAAGTGTGCCAGATTCGAACCCCGCCTCCCATGGTGGTTGTCAAGCCAGCTAGCCCGTCATGGAGGTGGGGCGTCTTGGATGGGATGCGGCGGCCGTCGGTGTGGCTGCTATGCCGAGATCTAATGCCGTGCTATCTGCTGGGCTCCATCGGCGGCTAGGTAATCTCATCCCGGTAGCGGCCTCGCTGTGGATTGTTGTGGCCACCGAAAGGTCTTCGTGAGGGTTTCTCCCTCCAGAGCCGGTGGTTCACTTCGACGGTGAGATGCAAACTATGGACAACGACTTGATGCAGAGGGGTGGTGGTGCTGCGGCGGCGGTCACACATCGCATATAGCTGCTGGGATCGTGCAAAACTGGTGGCGACAACACATGACTGATTTGATGGTGGTGCTTCTAGAGTACCCTGTCTTGAGCTCCGGGACGAAAGCCTAGGTGACCCGAGTTTGTTATGCCTGGCAATGGGGATGATTTTACGTCGTGACCTTGTTGAAGGCATTGCTCGGATATGCTCGGACGGGTTTTTCAAGGTGAAAACCTAGATACTAACCTTGAGTGATTGGATCCGGTAACGGCGGCGATTAAGCATCGCTCGCTTCCTGAAGGCGTTGCTATTGAAGAACCTCGTCGTTTGTGTGGTGTCATCAGATGGTTGCTGCAAATATGGTCATTGATGTAGTTTGCTGGTTGCGGATCTAATCGTTTTTTTTTCTCGCCTACATATAGCTTTGGTCTTATATGACTTTGCTATTTTGTGGTGTGGTCTTGTGTGCGTGCGTTGGTATTTGCTGTGTGCATCCTAACTATGCAGAGACCGGGTGTGCTCATTGTGTTTGTGTCCTCTTGATGCTTCATTTTGAGTCAATAAAATTCACCCTTTGTTGAAAAAAAAGGACTTAGCGACCAGGAGCACAAGCGCAGTCTGCTACAATCCTGGCGATCGACACAATTTTACATCGGTGCAACTGAACGCACGCAGATTGCGCCTCGTGCGATCTTCCCATCTGTCGTCGGCTCCAGTCTCCGCCTATCCGCAAGATTAGCTTCAGCCTCCAAGCGAAGATCATAGGGGGGTTGATCGAGATCCGCCACGGCTGATTACCTGCACGGTTAGTCCCTTACTTCATCTCCCGATCTTTAATCTGCTCTAATTTGTGTGGTTATTGTTCCATCAAAAACCTCCAAACACGAGAAGCTAATTACAGTAGGAAATATTTGCTGTTGTGTGTAGATACGAAGAGAAGAGGAAGAAAAGAATGAAAAACGTTACATGAATGCTTTTTGTTGGTTAAAATGAATGATTGTTAATTGGTCGACATGAAAACTGAATTTGGAATCAATAGATAGATGTTGTATTGTCTACCAAATTCGTAATGCAGTCAATTTGGAAACTAAATTTGTCTTGCCAAAAATGCACATTTTAATATTTTTTGTAGTGTTCACACCAATGAAAACACGAGTTCAGGCTTAGATTTTGTAAGCACAAACTTTTTTTATGGTTAACCGGTGCTCAACTGCCTATAAGAGCTCAAGTTTGGAGCCCCCCCCCCCCCCCACCCCCTAGAAAATTCCTGGCTCTGTAAAGTTGCTTGATAGGTTAAAGGGTAAGATGCAGGAGAAGGGTTACAAGGGTGGACTAGGTAGTACGAGGAGTATATAGCAAAAAACTACCACATTACCGGTTAGGGCTACAAAAAACTATCACTTTTCTTAATTTCTCAAAATGCTACTATTGTTTTGGTTCCCTATTCCAAAAAAAAAAACAATTGACCTTGATATTTAGAATTAACACGGTTTATGAGAGGTTAGCCCGCTCCTAAAAAACCCATTGGTTGACTGTTTGTCTGAGCGTTAACTTACATCCGGGTCCCACATGTAAACTCTCCCTTCTTCCTCCTCTTTTTCTCCTCTCCTTCCCTGTCTCTCACCATCCCGAGCCATGGTCAGCCGTAGTGACGGCCGGACGACCTCGAGCAGCCACAGCCGGCACGGCGGCCGCCACAGGCCGCATGATGGCGTGACGGCGAGGGTGCATGGAGCGGGCCACCGAGCGGCCCCGCGTGCATCTGCAGCACGCAACTGCTACTACTCGTTGCCGTGGAGTTTGCCATGGCTGCCTCGCCTAGCTCCCTCACCTCCCGTCGGCCTAGTCCGACGGCCGCCTCGCCATGGACGCCCGACCATAGCACCTGCTCATGTGGCTCGGTGACCCAACGCAATGCCGACCATGGCGCCACCCCGACCCGGAGCTCCTCGAATCCATCCCATCCTACCTCGCCTGCAGCACATGCAAAAGCAGAGGGTACAAGTACTGTAGGACCAAATGCTTCCACCGTTATAGTGCTTAAAACTAAGACTGACAAGATGCTTTACCTCATTCAAGCTACTCGAAGGATCGAGCGGAGTTTGGCCAACCTCACATAGAACCAAAAGAGTCTTGAGAGGTTGAGACAAAATTCCACGATCTGGATGTCAAGGTGACAGAGGTTCAGACCATAGTTGAGAACCTGAAGAGAGATGTGGATGAAGCCAGAGCATGACCTTCTAGTGATGATGATGGGCACCAGGGTGCACCACTCCGCACGATCACTCAATTTCAGACTATGCCCAGATCAGCTGTAGTTCCAGTCACTTTCAGAGCTACAGTTTCAGCTCCAACTACTGCATCAATCGGTTGCTCCTGCAGGCCTCCTGCCGCCTCCACTCCTCCAAAGACAGCAGACTTCGTCGAGGCGGCTTCGCGGATGCACTTATCTCCACTCCGACTTTTACGCACACTGATGCTACAAGTCACAATACTTCTTCACCAGGAGCTACCGGAGATTAGGCCTAGAGCGAAGTTTAGCTCTATACTTCTTTGAACTTTTTGGTATTTGTTGCAGGGGGAGAATTATTATAGATCATTAGGCTTCGAGAGAGTGCTCTTGCTTTTTCTCGTTTGGTTTCCTTGAGAGTTTCTTGTTACTTTGAGTTACTTTTGCTTGATGCATGTACGAGACTACATTATTATGTGCTTGATCATATTGTACTTTGATGCTATGTTTGCTTGGATATCTATTCATATGCTCCTCTTGTATGATCATTCACTTGTTTGTTTGGTCATGAGTGCTAACAATTTTGCACTTATATCATTCTGACTGCTCCACCAAGATATATGTGACATGGAAGAGTAAGCCATGATCCTAATCGACTATGCATTTGCATTCAAGCACAATTTTTTAATAATCCACAAATTTGGAGGGAGATCTTGCTTATCACATACTACCTCCGTAAACTAATATAAGAGCGTTTAGAATACTAAAGTAGTGATCTAAACATTGTTATATTAGTTTACATAGGGAGTACTTCTCAAAGCGACGTTGTATTTCATTCATTATATTTTTTGTCGGAGCTTTGATCTATATGTTGTCATCAATTACCAAAAAGGGGGATACTGAAAGTGCAACTAATCCCCATGTGGTTTTGGTAATTAATACAACATATAAGTCATTGAGCTAATCCTCATTGATAACAGATTTCAGAGAAGATCATGATTGGCATGGCATGGACTAGTGAATGTGGACCCCAATGCTAAGGACAAAGATCGGCAAGGCTCCAAGACTCTACATTTTTTGTCAAGTTATCCAATGTCACATTGAGTCCTTAGGAAAGGCAATACTGTTAAAAGGGGATGAGGTTTTGGTCATGACTCAATTGCTCAAGTGCTTAGTGGTATTGCTCCAAAATCCTCATATAGTTCTCCACTTTAGTCCTACACAAAATCCTAAAAGCTGATCTCGATCCCACCGAAAAACTCTCATTCGGACCCACCGAGATTACTATATATTGCCGTATGCCAAACCCTAACACGTTGGTACAACCGAAATGGATCTCGGTCTCACCGAGATGGCCTGGCCAAGTTTTTGTGATTAAGTCACTTCATTTCGCCATCACCGAGATGAACCAATCAAAATTTCTGAAAGGAGGTCTTTCCCTAGCCATTGCACTTCGGTCCCACCGAGATGTTCTGTTCGGTCTCACCGAAAAGCCTAACGGTCAAGTCTTTTACACTAGTCGGTCTCACCGTGATTTTCATGTCGGTGTGTCACCGAGTTGGGTCAAAGGCTTGTAACGCTTGGATTTTTATGCCGATATATACCCCTCCACTGGCACTCACTCTCTAAGAGAGCCATTAGAACAAAACACAACTTCCACAACTCATTTTCGAGAAGAAAACCACCTACTCATGTGTTGAGATCAAGAGATTCCAATCCAACCATTTGAACCTTGATTTCTAGCCTCCCTAAGTTGCTTTAGATTCAATCCCCTCTCCTACCAAAGCAAAATCCGTGAGAGAGTGTTTGAGTGTTGGGGTGACTATCATTTGAAGCACAAGAGCAAGGAATTCATTATCAGCAACACCGTCTATTACCTTTTGAACAGTGGTGTCTCCTATAGATTGGTTAGGTGTCACTTGGGAGCATCCAAGATGTGGAGTGGGGAAAACAGATCACCTACTTCGGGAACATCTACCTAAGTGAAGTTAGTCCTTCGTGGACATAAGCCATGGTGAAATAGGCAAGGTTGCTTCTTCATGGACCCTTCGTGGGTGGAGCCCTCCGTGGGCTCGTGCAACCTTACCCTCCGTAGGTTGAAGTCTCCATCAACGTGGATGTATGACAGCACCACCTATCGGAACCATGCCAAAAATCATCGTGTCTTCATTACGTTTCAAATCTGCAATCTTTCCTTTACTTACATATGCAAAGTCTTTACATTTCGCTGCTCAACTCTTAGACCTGCATGTGTAGGGTGTACTTGACTTGGTAGAATTGCTAAAACTTGACCATAACTAAAATTGAAAAAGGATACGTTTTTATTTTGTCAAGTAGTAAAATCACCCCACTCTACACATACTTTCGATCCTACAGCTCGTCCCATCTAAACTAGCTTTTGAGATGGCCCCAATATATTGAGCTAAATGGCCAAAAATTGTTGGGCTCGGCCCATCTAAACTACCCATTCTAATGGGGCCACGTCAGATCCTACTTGGCATCCATGTCATCATATCTACCATGTCATGATAGGTGCCATGTGGAAACGTGTACATATACAATGAGCGCATCCAGAGAGTGGACATCGATGGGACATCTTCACATCATGCATGCATATAGAAACTATCATAATAAAGCAAGAAGAAAGTAAAATGGACATCACAACAACATTATTATTGTTATTACTCTAAAGGTAAATACTAATTTTGGGTCAAATCCCAATATGGTGCCATCAAGGCAACATTGAGGTCGCCCAGCTTGCCAAGCTCAATATTTTCTTTGTACAACGCCTCCTGCCCAGGCATATTGACAAGCTCATGCTCACAGTAGGTGACAAGGCCGGATGCCTCACCCACACAGTCGGTTAAATAAAAGGATGGTAGTCCATCTTTTTCACCACCTTTGGGCCCGTGGTAGTCCTTGAGCATGGCGATGCAGACATTGAGGCTGGTCATCAAGCGTCATAGTCCAACTCGCACAAACCGAGGCGGTGTCGTTGATGTGCCATTCTTGGCACTGTGCAACATTCTTTGACCTTGCCACTTGCGGCAATGATATGTCCCTTCAAAATGTCTACACCAACGAGGGCCAGTCACGAAGGTCCTTTGCCTCATCACTTTGCTTGTCCTGCCGAGGGTCGAGACGCAGAATTCTTCGGTGATGTGATGGTATTCAGAGGAGTTGATTGAAGCATTTTGCACGCTTCAAAATGAAATGGGTCCTCTTGGGCTTGCCACTAATAATGTCGTTGTTGGTCATGCGGTGGTGGCTGAGGAAAAGAGCATGATGATTATGGCAGAGAAGATGATGGTGGTCGCCATGCTCTTGCCATTGTTGCAAGCTCAACTAGAAGCCTTGAATTGTATTGAAACTGAGAATGTTGGGGACAATTGTATATGAAACAATGCTAAAGGGAGACATGAATGGATGGTTGGATGGCTCAAGGTGATATGCATAGGTATTTATAAAGTTTATACAATGGGACTTCATAAATTAATGTATATGCAGTTTGGCGGTGGATATACAAATGATTAATGTCCACTCCATGCAAAGATATGTACATATGTTGACGCTCATTTCCGATTCCTTGTATTAAATGTTTACTACGTAGGCCCATTAATGTAACATAGCTTGGTTGTGGATATCAAAATATTGATGTTCAATGTATGCATATATGTATTGGTTGTTCATAAATACCTCGATGCCCACTTTAGATATCATGGTAGCAATATATCCACTAGATAGGTCCATGAATGCAACACAACCATGCCATATGTAACCAAAAGATTAATGTTTATTTGTGCACAAATATGTCGATCTTCATTTTGGATATCCGCATATTAATGCTCTCTCGATTCACGAATATTAATGCTAATTTGCGATCTTCTTATATTAATACACGGCAAAAAAGACAAAATCATGCCAAAAAAATATTTTTGGAAGCATTTTGGAGCATCGGTTTTGTTTTTTCACCGAGACCTGCGTGAATGTGATTTTTTCATGAAATTTTGCACGCATATGAAAAATACATCAATGTTTGTTGTAAAAAATGAGATTTTTTTGAACTTTGTGAATATATTTTTTTTCAATTTTACTGTAGCAAAGGATGCATGTGAGCTCAGGCTCACAAGAGAACTTTCGGTAACACATCCACTGGATAAGTCCATCAATGCAACACAACTAGGCCATATGTAAACAAATGATTAATGTTTATCTATGCACAAATATGTTGATCCTCATTTCAGATATTCTCATATTAATGCTCTCTGTATTACCAAATATGTTGACGCTAATTTTTGATATTCTTATATTAATACATATCTAACTTGCATATGTATGTGAATGCAACGCCTCTTGATCATGGATATCTAAATGATTATTGCTCACTAGTCGTCGGCCATGCCAATATTCAAACAATCAATGTGAACCGCACACACAAATCTCCATATGAAATGATATTAGTTTTGCTTATTACCATCTAATAGAATAGCTAAAATCATTGTTAAAAGGAATAACTTAAAAGGAAAAAAGATTACGCCATTAAGGTATTGGAAAGTACCTGGGGCGCACGCCGTCCAGCGAAGCAAGCCCACTTATTTTCCAGCCCAAGCAACTGGGAAAACCCTATTTGCAATACGTGGCGGAAAATAGTCGGAGCTACATATTTTTATTTTTCTGCTCCTTTCTTATTTTCTTTTCTCCCTTAGTTTTATTTTTTCCATAAATTCAAGATTTTCAAAAAAGTTAAGAATTTCAGTATTTGCTCAAATTTTCAAAAAATGTTCAGAAATCCAAAATTTTGCTCCCGTTTTGAAAAATGTACGAAATTTTAAATTTATTTTCCCCTTTTTCAAAAAAGATGTGTCTTCCAAAATTGTTCAAGATTCACAAAAACTTGCATCTTTAAAATGTTCCAAATTCAAAAGTATTCTTGTTTTAGTGAAATATTCACATATTCATGGAAAAATATTTTAAATAGTCCCACATTCCTCCTTTATATACAGTCGTACAAATTTATATACATGTGCGAAACTACATGTCGTAAGCTACATGAAAGAGGATAGGTGAAGTCGGGCGAAGGATGGAAGGGTTGGTATGTGAGCAAGCTGGAAAAGGATCCTGAATTTCTTAAAATGAAAAAATCTCCACATTATTTCAAAAAATGTTTGTGTTTTCTAAGATTGCTAAAAATATTGTTGTTTTAGTAAAATATTTACAAATTCAAAATAATGTTGGTGTTTAGAAATTACACATTTTCTAAAATTCGAATATTCAAAAACATGTTCCCGTTTTAAAAATTGTTCACAAATTCAAAAAATGTTCGCATTTTTATAAATGTTTCATGATTTCAAAAAATGTTCCCGTTTCAAGTTTTGTTCATGTTTTGCCAAAAAAATTATGGAATTTTTGAAGAATGTCACAATTTTTCAAAATTGTTCGGGAATTCAAAATTATTCATGTTTCCAAGAATATTCGGCAATTCATAATAATTATTATTATTTGAAAAGTTCAACAAACCAAAAAATAAAAATAAAAAATGGTTTGAATCCGACACTGTAGTATGCTTCTAAATATTTGCGTTGGCCATTGGTTAGTAGGACATGTTTGTTCGAGTGGCTGGTAGAATATGGTTGGGTCTTTGAGGTCGTGAGTTTGATCCTTCAACTCATCTTTTTTTGAACTTCTACTCGTGCCTTACAAACACGGTTTGTTTTGATGCCTGGTCCTTTCACAATGGCGGTGGCGGTAGCAGCAAAGCGATGCGTTAGCCCACGGCAAGGAGGCTGCACGGGTGAGCTAGCAGCTCAACCGAAGAATTCATTGTAAACAGTGCTTCTTGCATTTACAAATTCAGTGCTTTGATTACCTTTTCTTCTTTAGAGATTATGCAAACCGGTGGAGTTGGAACAATGTCGCGGTGTCACTGATTTGATTTCCCATTAGAAATGAGCATTTTCAATAAAGAGTGTTTTTATTAACTCATGACATAGCACCAAAAGGATACGAATCATGATGAGCAACACTCGACCTCTGCATAGATAGGATGCACACAACTAAACACAAATAGTCTAAAAAAAGATAAAAAGTTGACATATTGGCACCACTAGAGTCAGCTTGCAAGGTAATGTGTTGCTTCAACTTTATATTTTGTAGATGAATTTGGTACATGTTGTTTGTAGTATTATAAACTAGTTGAAATTCAATATTGTAGATGAGTTCGTCCTATAATTCTTCCGACGAAGAATTTGATATTCCAGAGGAGGAGGACCCCGCAATGATCCTAGCTATGCATCGCTAATAAAAACCCAAGCATAAAGTGGTTCAAGTTATGGGTCGACAAATTTTTTGGAAGGATAAGATCGATGCCGACAACAAATTTATGAGGCATTATTTTGTGGAAAATGCCACATACCCCGAGCCCTACTTTCGGCATCGTTTTAGGACACACATCGAATTGTTCAAACGCATTGCGTAGAAGTCATGAGCCATGAACGGTTTTTTCAAAGAAAGGAGGAATGCCGCCGGAGAACTCGGCCATAGCACCTTTCAAAAGGTGACAACCGCTTTGCGTATGTTGGCATACGGTAGTCCGACGGATCTAGTTGATGACCACTGGCCATGGGTGAGAATCAAGCCATCATGTGTGTCAAGCGCTTCACAATCGGAATTGTGCAAGTGTTTAGTTCAGAATATTTGAGAGCTCCAAATGTTGAAGACACTGCAAGGCTTTTGGAGATGAACAGAGCTCATGGGTACCCATGTGTGCTTGGATCAATAGATTGCATGCATTGGAATTAGAAGAATTGTCCTAAGACATGGCACTACCCCAAACAGACCTTTTTCCTGACGGCCAAATCCCTTCAGGAACGAGGGAAAATCGTCAGGAATGAGGGTATACCGTCAGGAATATCTCGTCAGCAACAGCTTGTCGAATATCTCGCGCTCGACGGTACCCGTCACGAATGTTATTCTGGCGGTGTTTTCCCCGACGGGCGCACCAAGACCCATCAACCAAGATGCCTCGACGGCTGCACCGTCGAAAAAGCCTTCGTGAATCTAGCCGTCACGAATGTTCACCACTGTTCACGAGAGTTAGAGCAAGCCTTCAGAATCGAGTACGTCGAGAAAGACCAATCTAGCCTTCAGAATGAACAAGGAATGGCCCTTCAAGCTATAGCACCGTCAAGATTATACAACGTCAGAATGATTATTCAACCCAAAGAAACCAAAATAATATTCAAGATTCGCATATTAGCTGCCAATAATGGTAAATTTATTCATATTCATGCACAAACAAAGGTCGACGCATACAGTTTAAGATGACATCCCATTCATGCACAATATAAATCCATTACATTGAAACCTCCATGTTCACCAGATTCACATAATCACCAAAAGCTCAACTTAACACTAGTTATTACCAAGACCAAAAGACATATACTAGATTCCTAGATTTCCATCAGTAGTAGCGATTCACAAATAAAAGGCTAAGTGCACCCTAGTTCCCAATACAAGCACTAATTATAAAAGTGGCATTCCTAAATGATTGTCATGTGATGGAGTAGAACCATGATCATCCATTTGAGTAGCATTAGCATGGTTTTCAGAATGTGGAGAATCTGTCAAGGGAGTACCACCATCTGCAAGGGAAAAATGTAATAGATTTCAGCACAGTGAAAAGTAAAACAGCCATCACACAATGAAATAGAATTTGCACATTTTCATGTAGATAGACATAGGGTTGATTGTGTGTGACTGCAACTTATGCGTACTCAAAATATGCCATCTCAAATTCCTACCTATTAGGGCAATACGACAAAATTTGGACAAAAAAATTATTCATAGACATAGGACAGCCAGTTCACACAAGCATTGTTCAGGGAAACATGTTTATGTAGAGCTATATACAATAAATAGACATTTGTTCTTGGCAAGTGTTCCATACAAAATACAGTAGATAGACAATTGTTGCATTATAGGAATATAGGGTATATGGCAATCTAGGTTCACAGAATCATTGTTCATGGCGGCAGGTTTATGCATAGCTTCACACATGGATTTATGACAGCCTATTGACATAAACAACTATAAAACCAAAAGGAAATTTGTGCATAGCTTCACACAAGCATTGTCAAGTGTGTTGCATAGAGGGGTTGAGTGTCATGACATACATACCAGGTCACTGCCATCCATCAGCTCATCTTGATAGGCAAGAAGATCTTCTGGTACTTCCCATCCCAGCTTGCCATAAAACCCCTACATTGCAATAAATGGTTAAGTTGATGTGCAAAACATCAACATCTGTAATGCAATTAAAGCAAGTATGTGTAAAAGTTGTGCACTACCTGTACATGTTTGCTCAGAATAAAATTATTCTTCTTGCGGCCTTTTCAGATTGAGCATTTTCCTTCAATAAATAGTTGTACGATATGGAGTTTGATGGCCTTATGTCATTCTCTCTATCTTTTGCAACAACCACTGATTTCTTTATAGAACCATCACCTATTGCTAGTCGACCATGGGGCATGCCACCACTGGAGGAGTACATGATTCCTGGATCAAGATCACGGTCCTTCCAATGTAGTGGATCTGCTGCTTTCAAAGCTGTGTAGTAGGTGTTCTGGAACCATGAACAAATAACAATATCTTGCTATTAATTTCAGATTAACAAGTATTGAAGTTTTGAAGATAGAGCAAATGTGCATGAACTTACAAGACACTATGTGACCTTAATGTTGTTGATGGGGCCACTTTCTCCATTCTCCATACAATTCTTAACTCCTGCCTTCATGCACTTGTAAGTGTTCATGTTTGTTGCTGCTGCAGGACCATGCTCTTTTTCCTACATAAGGGAAGATGCTCTTTCAGCAAGTCATATTAACAAGTCATATTAAATTTAATGCAGGACCATACTAACAAGTCATATCAAAATTTGATGCAACTTACCAACATGCTTTGGGTCTGAACGAATGATCGTGAACCACCCGGTTCTGTGCAATATCCTCTGTCTTGAAGCGTGACTCGTGCCAAGATTCCTCAACCCCTCGAATTTAGAGGAGCACCAATAGTCACATATGCTTTCCCACACTTCATGATCAGTGCACCAATAAAGCTAAGCTTGCATGTATTGATTTTTGGTAAGTTCTTTTTGACATGCTTCATGATCTTTGATGGGCTTGCTCACAATATCTTTATAGTACAATTTGACGGCTTCCTTACGGGCTTGGTACCACTTCTGCCTAAATTGTCTCTTTGCGGAATTTTCAAGAATACGATCAGCTTCTATTATTTGGGCAGGAGAATCATCAACTAGTTTGTATATACTCTATAGAGACAAAAAACATAGGTTACATATGTGGTTACTATTGGTTTCGAAAGTATGTAATGATGTACACAAATTAGTATGTCAATATTGGTTTCCAAATGCATTGGTCCGAGAGTCAACAAAAAGATACTACACTCCAGCATATTAAAAAGGGAACTTCATTTAGCTTGCATTAGTATATATATATATATATATATATATATATATATATATATATATATATATATATATAAGAAATATATATTCTCAGTCCGTCATGCTATTTTATATAAAACCCCTCAATGTTTTTGACATTAAACCCACAGTATATATGAAATGTTTTTAAAAATACCCATATCTTCTAAACCGTAACTCCAAATTTAACATGTTATATATGAAATTTAATTAGAAAAATATGTAGAATCTGAATATGATGTTATTTTACCTGTTAAATTTAAAATATAATATTTAGGATGCAATGTTAATCGCCACACCAACGCTTCCTCGCCTCTGGCCATCAACCTATCGCGTCATTTACCATCTCCGGCGGCGGTATGATCCTCTACCTTTACTCGGTAGGTGTAGTGCTAACATCAGCAAACAACCCAGTAGCCTACCGGCGCGCCACCATCGGCCTGTTAGGTGACGGTACCACAACCTTTGCTGAGCCGCTCCTCCCTGTAGGCGGCGAGTTTTGGCCACATCAAGACGAAGTCATAATGTCAAGATCGTCCACCGCCGCCTGTAATGGGGTCGGCCTGTTGGACGCTGCGCACCACAAGATCGTTTGTTTTTGTCGATTTTCTTTACTCCCCGGTAAAAACACCTCATCCCAACACGACATGAATAAATGCATGATCACTTCTCGTTTCTTTGTAATGCGGATTAAATCTGCATGCAAGCCGTGTTGAAATAGAATACCTGTAGAATCTTAATCTACGCTTTTATAGGTTAAAACCATCTTTGTTTGGGCCATAGCTATAAATTCTCATATTATAGACCGTCTTTTATAAATTAAGAGCGTGTGGTATTTTTTTTTCTCCCGTTGCAACGCACGGCCCTTTTTGCTAGTAGTACTTACCCAAAACTCCAGCATCAAACGATGTGCAGCTGTTTCCCCAATATTTTCACCTTCAAAGAACTTTGTTAATGTAATAATCTTCCCAAGAAGATGCATGATGCTTGATTTCCACACCTTCCTTGTTCTTCTCCTTGATAATGGATGGTTATTCACGTTTGAGAAGTGCAGTAATCTGGCCACCTATCCCCTTATCTCCTTCAAAGTGACTGTCACCTTTGGGTTGAATTAAAATGTGAATGCCATTTGGTGGCCTTTTTAGTTGGGTCCGTGTCCGCCCCTTCCTTTTCTTAGTTGTTACAACACTATCATTGCGGGAGGTACTCCCATTGTTGCAGGAGGGTCCATTCTCATTGTTGTTCCCTTGAGTCTCATCACTTGGTTGATGAGCTTGTGCGACTATTCTTTTAGGTCGGTGGCGATGGCCTGCCATGTCCTGCAACATGTTATCACAAATTATAAGTATTTATAAAGACAATAGGTTAGATCTATAGCAAACTGATCACAACTACATGATTACTAAAAAAGAGAAAAAACCCAGCATAATTTAAGTACAAAACCAAATGGCAAACCAAAAACAGATTAAGGACATTGAGTTTTGCTCCAGGATGTTCAGGACCAGGGATAACAAGAGCAAGAAATATGTACTCAGATCGTTTTTTGACTTCAGGAGCTAGATTTAAAGGAACCACAAACACTGGCCAGCATGAATAAGAAGCAACAGACAAACTATAAGGAGTGAAACCATCCGTGGATACAACTACTCGCTGATTCCTAGAATCTAATGCAAAGTTTGGGTAATCCCTATCAAGTTGTTGCCATGCTTCACCATCACGTGGGTGCACCATTTTACCAGGAGTTTCTTTGTGTGATTGTAACATTTTTGCAGTCTCCTCATGTGCAAACAATCGCTGCAAGCCATCTTTTATAGGCAAGTGCCGCAATACCTTACGTGGGATCTTTCTTGAACCAGCCTTGTACCTAGGGGTCTTACAAAAATCACATTTTTGCTTATTCTTATTGTCCTTGTAATACAACATGCAATTTTTGGGACAAACATGAATTTTATGATATGGCATACCAAGACCCTCTAGCAATTTCTTTGACCTATAGAAGTCCTTTGGCAGTGAGGAATTTTTAGGCAGCAGCTCATGGATCAGTTGTAGTGTATCATTATAATAAGATTCAGGTTGGTTGTGTTGTGACTTTATTGTCAACAACCGTGCTATGACAGACATAGTTGAGTGGCTTGTATTTTCATGCACCAACTCTTTTACACTATCAATCATTCTATAGAAAGCTTGGGCTGAAGCTATTGGTTGTTGTTCGATTGGGGTGGGGGCACGCAGCTAGATCAACATCTACATAGTTTGTAGTTTCGACATGCCCTTCGCCATGTGCAGTCCAAACAGTATAATTCCGCTTGAAACCAAAATGACACAGATCTAACTCTACATCATCCCTGTTCTTGCTCTCATAGTTTCGATATTTATCACACAGACACTTAATCTTTCCATTCTGGACTACACTTGGCATAGAGAAGGCAAAATCTATGAATTCTTTTGTCTTATTATACCACTCATCAGTTGATTTACTCGAGTCCAACCACTATACATCCACCCACGCCCGATGCTGTTTTGTACGATTTGGAATATATAACAGTTAATGATGTAATATGGCGGTGAAGCAATTGCATAAACAAACTAAGACATGTGGAAGAGTGAACATTGTACCTGTCAATGGAGAGCGGTCTTGGCCGAGGGAGGCGCCCTCGATTGTGGATGTTGGCGGCGCGATGCAAGGAGGTACGCAGCTACGAGGAGGGAGACGGCGCTGGAGGAATGGGAGAGGCAGCGTGTGTCAGGTCAAGTGTCCGTGTGGGGTGCGGCGGCGGCGGCGCCGGATGGGAGGCGGCGTCCATGGCGGGATTGGGAGGAGTTACGGCGAGATGCAACTGGGATGAGATGGGGACGATGGAGAAGACTAGTATTTAGGGATTTTAACCCGTTTGTTCGTGACGTTGGGCCCATCCACGCCAGAACGACCCACAATCCGCGCGAAACTTCTTCAGTAGTGGCAAAATCGCGCGCCTTATTTTTGCGTGAGGCAAAAATTGGGCTGATATTTTTGCGCACACGCCTCGAAGGCCGGTGCACCGTCACGTCGCGGCGCAGCAAGGCATTCGCGACGTGGATTGGTTCCCTTCACGAGCGTGGCACTGCCTTCATGACGGTTACGTCAATTCCTGAAGGTGATTATCGGGCCCTTCAGGATTGGGCATATCTTTTCGCGTCGGGTGGGTCGTCCACGTCGGGAACAACTTCATTCCTGAAGGAGGCCTCGGGCCCTTCACAGATGTAGTGGGCCGTCACGAAAAAGTTAGATTCGGGTAGGGTGGCATGGACAATTCCAAAGCCATAAAAAAGGGTTCCAGTATAATCCTTGAAGCAGTGGCCGATCACGAAACTTAGATTTGGCATGTTTTTTTAGAATGTCTGGATCTTTGAATGGCATCAGCGTTCTTAATCGGTCACCACTCATGAATAAGATTACAAATGGTGAAACTACACCGGTGGAGTTTGTAGCAAATGACCATACATACAACAATGGATATTATCTTGCGGATGGCATCTACCCAAAGTAGCAAACATCTGTGAAGCCGTTGAAAAAACCAGAAGGTAAGAAAAACCTTGATTTCCACAATGCTCAGGCGGCGGCTAGGAAATATGTGAAGAGAGCTTTCAGGATTTTGCAAGCCTAATTTGCTATTGTGAGAGGACCGACTAGATTTTGAGATCAAAAGATCCTTTGGTACATCATGAATGCTTGTGTGATTATGCATAACATAATCGTCGAGAATGAGCGTGGGCAAGATTTAGACTACTATTAGTACGAGTTATTGGGACATCCCGTGAAGTGCATGGGAGGAGCTCTTGAAAGGTGGCCCGATTTATTGCGTCCTATAATGACATTCGACTTGCGGAAACGCATGATGATTTTTAGAAGGATCTAATCGAGAAGTGGTGGGCATAGAATGGGCGACAAAACTAGTTTGTCGTTATATGTTTGATGTTTTATTGTTGAACTATTTGTTGTATTGGAATAAAAACTATTTGTTTGAGTTGTAATAATAATTGAACTATTTACTATTGATTATTTTTGTGTGTTTGATCTTTTGGTTCTATTTTGAGTGTGAAAGGCTGTTTGTGCTGGGCGCGCGCCGTAAATTTAGCACGCCTGCTGGAGCTATAGCGCCGCGCCATATTTTGCAGTGGCTGCTGGAGCAAGCGCCCTGCTACGTGCAAAAAGGCTATTTCTGTGCTATGAAAAAATTAGCGCCCCGCGCGTTGGGCGCTTATTGAAGATGCTCTTAATAGTTGCACGGGACATGCATGGTGAGAATGTAAAACATGTTTGACACTTGTCACAGAACTCTATACGTAGGAAAGGGAAGAAGCAAGGTAGCTATTGTCCTCCTCCTCCGGCCGTTACCTGCGGTATGCGGCCGCGGAACCAGCGCTTGTAGTCGTAGACGGTGCAGAAGGTCTGCAGCGCCGTCATGAGCAGTGTTGAGCATACGTTGTCTACCGAATGTGTACAGGATTTGGGTCTGTATTTAGAGCATCTCCAATAGAGGCGCTAAAAATAGCCTGCGCTAGAAAAATCGCTAAATTAGCGCGCGGAGCATCTCCAGCAGACGCTCTGCAAAAGTCAGCACGCTGTAAAATCTATCCGGCGCGCTAGGAATTTCTGCATCGCACGCGGGATATTTGGTGCGCGGCGTATAGCACGCTGGACAATGACGCGCGAAGACCAACTGCTCCTCTCCCTCTGCTCGTTCCGCCATTTCCTACAGCTCGCTGCCGCCACTCCTCTGCGTGATCGTCATCTGCTCTTCCCGGCACGGGGCGGAGCCGCCCCGTGCCCTTCTGCTCGCCGGCTGCAGCTTGCCGCCTCGAGTTCGCCGGCCGGGAGCCGCCGTTGCCCTTCTGCTTGAACCTCCCTGCAGCTCACCTCCTCGAGCTCGGTGGCCGAAGGCGAGAGTTGCATGCGGAGCTTGCGGTTTCCGGTCGATTGCAAGCTAGCTGATTAGGGAAGCCAAGCTAGCTAGCTCGTGTTTGCGCATCAAGCTAGCTCGCGTGCGGTGCCGGCGATTTCAGATCAAAGCAAGCTAGCTGGTGTGAGGTGACCGGCGGAAGATGGTTTTGCAAGCTAGCTTGCTCCAACAATTGGGGACCTAATTGTGTTTTTGTTTTGGTCAGATGGATTTATCTGTAAATGTTAGGGACCTGTTTGTTGTAGATATATTTGTGACGCTTTATTTTTTTAGTGCGTCTGCTGGACCGCTGCGCGCCGTCCGCTACGCGCTATATTTTTGTGCGTCTGCTGGACTGAATCTGCCACGGCGCGCTAAAATTACTAAAATGGCGCTGTAAAATTATTTTAGCGCGTCGCTTTTTTGGGCGTCTGTTGGAGATGCTCTTATACCGTTGTATCCCTTTCCAACTAACAAGCAGCAGCACAACCGTGGCGAGCAGCGTGAGCATCTTCCACGACCTAAACACGTACCGCTTTAGCAGCCTCCTTGTTCTCACGGCCGCGCTTCGGTTTCGATGAGCGGTCACTTCCGTGATCATGCAGTCCAGCAACGGCACCTTGCTCAGTCGCACCGCCCGGCACATCACGGTCACTACCAGAAATTGGAAATTTTCTATGAGCCCAAAACCGGCAGGAAAATAGGGTGTACCGATAGGGAAAGTATTTCCTGTCGGCCACCCGTCAGGGTTAGCCGTCAGGGATAGCTCGACAGGGAATATAAACTATGCATGTCGGTTGGCCGACAGGAACTATATTCCTGTCGGATTTTCACATTTCCCTGACGGGTTTGCCCCTACAAGGTTATATAGGCATCAGGTTTGGCAAACCAGGGAAATAGTATATCCCTGTCATACATAACCATCAAGAAAAAAAGAAAACCAATGAAAAAAATATTGATGGTTTTATACATAGCTATTCTATAACTCCGAATATTTAGAACATAGAAACATCACTTTCAATAGTTTCCATCAACAGAGATACAAATTCACATGTCTTCAGATACAGTTTCATAGAATTTACATACATGAATCGAAGGTCAATGAAAACAGAGGTACAACATCTAAGAACAGACAAGTGCATCAACAAAATATATACAAGAAGAGACCTCATTTTTCATAATCTTTTGTTGCAGCTTAAGTTGCAAGCTTCTCTTCAAGGTTCAAGACATGGAGGGGAGGGGTTGATGCCTTCCCACCCACCCAGGTTCAAGACATGGTACTTGCAATTTGGGTTTGTTGCACCAATTATACTGTAGGGGTTCCCTTACGGTCTTTCTATCAAAAAAAAGGTTACCCTGCAGTGGACATATAATTGAACGTGTAAAAATGTGCAAGTGTCAACAGCTTGCTACAAAAAGGTAACGAGAAACAAGAACTATATCTATATGATATAATAAGCATAATCTATTTGGTATCTCAATTTCTCGCAATAACATTGGTGTATGGCCGAGTTCCCCGGCGGCATTCCTCCTTTGCTGAAAAAACCATTCTCCGGCGGCATTCCTCCTGTGCTGAAAAAACCGTTCATGGCTCGCCAGCTTCTCTGCAATGCGTTTGAACAACTCGATGCTTGTCCTAAAACGATGCCGAAAGTAGGGCTCGGGGTATGTGGCATTTTCCACAAAATAATGCCTCATAAATTTGTTGTCGGCATCGATCTTATCCTTCCAAAAAATTTGTCGACCCATAACCGAACCACTGTGCTTCGGGTTTTTATTGACGTGCATAGCTAGGATCATTGCGGGGTCCTCCTCCTCTGGAATATCAAATTCTTCGTCGGAAGAATTATAGGACGAACTCATCTACAATATTGAATTTCAACTAGTTTATAATACTACAAACAACATGTACCAAATTCATCTACAAAATATAAAGTTGAAGCAATACATTACCTTGCAAGCTGACTCTAGTGGTGCCAATATGTCAACTTTTTATCTTTTTTTAGACTATTTGTGTTTAGTTGTGTGCATCCTATCTATGCAAAGGTTTAGTGTTGCTCATCATGATTCGTATCCTTTTGGTGCTATGTCATGAGTTAATAAAACACTCTTTATTGAAAATGCTCATTTCTAATGGGAAATCAAATCAGTGACCCCGCGGCATTGTTCCAACTCCACCGGTTTGCATAATGTCTAAAGAAGAAAAGGTAATCAAAGCACTGAATTTGTAAATGCAAGAAGCACTATTTACAATGAATTCTTCGGTTGAGCTGCTAGCTCACCCGTGCAGCCTCCTTGCCGTGGGCTAACGCTACTGCTGCTGCTACCGGCCACCGCCATTGTGAAAGGACCAGGCATCAAAACAAACCGTGTTTGTAAGGCACGAGTAGAAGTTCAAAGAAGGATGAGTTGAAGGATCAAACTCACGACCTCAAAGACCCAACCATATTCTACCAGCCACTCGAACAAACATGTCCTACTAACCAATGGCCAGCGCAAATATTTAAAAGCATACTACAGTGTCGGATTCAAACCATTTTTTATTTTTATTTTTTGGTTTGTTGAACTTTTCAAATAATAATTATTATTATGAATTGCCGAATATTCTTGGAAACATGATAATTTTGAATTCCCGAACAATTTTAAAAAATGTGACATTCTTCAAAAATTCCATAATTTTTTGGCAAAACATGAACAAAACTTGAAACGGGAACATTTTTTGAAATTATGAAACATTTATAAAAATGCGAACATTTTTTGAATTTGTGAACAATTTTTTAAAACGGGAACATGTTTTGAATATTCGGAATTTTAGAAAATGTGTAATTTCTACACACGAACATTATTTTGAATTTGTAATTATTTTACTAAAACATCAATATTTTTAGCAATTTTAGAAAACACAAACATTTTTTGAAATAATGGGGACATTTTTTCATTTTATGAAATTCAGGATCCTTTTCCAGCTTGCTCACATACCAACCCATCCATCCCTCGCCCGAGTTCACCTATCCTCTTTCATGTAGCTTACGACATGTAGTTTCGCACATGTATATAAATTTGTACGACTGTATATAAAGGAGGAATGTGGGACTATTTAAAATATTTTTCCATGAATATGTGAATATTTCACTAAAACAAGAATACTTTTGAATTTGGAACATTTTAAAGATGTCGGTGTGTCACCGAAGTTGGGTCAAACGGCTTGTAAGGTTTGTATTTTTTTGCCTATATTTACCCATCCACGGGCACGCCCTCTCTAAGAGAGCCATTAGAACAAAACACAACTTCCACAACTCATTTTCGGAGAAGAAAACCACCTACTCATGTGTTGAGATCAAGAGATTCCAATCCAACCATTTGAACCTTGATTTCTAGCCTCCCCTAAGTTGCTTTCGATTCAATCCCCTCTCCTACCAAAGCAAAATCTGTGAGAGAGTGTTCGAGTGTTGGGGTGACTATCATTTGAAGCACAAGAGCAAGGAGTTCATTATCAGCAACACCGTCTATTACCTTTTGAACAGTGGTGTCTCCTATAGATTGGTTAGGTGTCACTTGGGAGCATCCAAGATGTGGAGTGGGGAAAACAGTTCACCTACTTCGTGAAGATCTACCTAAGTGAGGTTAGTCCTTCGTGGACATAAGCCATGGTGAAATAGGCAAGGTTGCTTCTTCATGGACCCTTCATGGGTGGAGCCCTCCGTGGGTTCGTGCAACCTTACCCTACGTGGGTTGAAGTCTCCATCAATGTGGATGTATGACAGCACCACCTATCGGAACCATGCCAAAAATCATCGTGTCTTCATTACGTTTCAAATCTGCAATCTTTCCTTTACTTACATATGCAAAGTCTTTACATTTCGCTGCTCAACTCTTAGACCTGCATGTGTAGGGTGTACTTGACTTGGTAGAATTGCTAAAACTTGACCATAACTAAAATTGAAAAAGGATACATTTTTATTTTGTCAAGTAGTCAAATCACCCCCCTCTACAGATACTTTCGATCCTACAGCTCGTCCCATCTAAACTAGCTTTTGAGATGGCCCCAATATATTGAGCTAAATGGCCCAAATTTGTTGGGCTCGGCCCATCTAAACTACCCATTCTAATGGGGCCACGTCAGATCCTACTTGGCATCCATGTCATCATGTCTACCATGTCATGATAGGTGCCATGTGGAAAGCGATGTACATATACAATGAGCGCATCCAGAGAGTGGACATCGATGGGACATCTTCACACCATGCATGCATATAGAAACTATCATAATAAGGCAAGAAGAAAGTAAAATGGATATCACAACAACATTATTATTTTTATTACTCTAAAGGTAAATACTAATTTTGGGTCAAATCCCAATATGGTGCCATCAAGGCAACATTGAGGTCGCCCAGCTTGCCGAGCTCAATATTTTCTTTGTACAACGCCTCCTGCCCAGGCATATCGACAAGCTCATGCTCACAGTAGGTGACAAGGCCGGATGCCTCACCCACACAGTCGGGTAAATAAAAGGATGGTAGTCCATCTTTTTCACCACCTTTGGGCCCGTGGTAGTCCTTGAGCATGGCGATGCAGACATTGAGGCTGGTCACCGCGGCGTCATAGTCCAACTCGCACAAACTGAGGCGGTGTGCTGTTGATGTGCCATTCTTGGCACTGTGCAACATTTCTTTGACCTTGCCACTTGCGGCAATGATATGTCCCTTCAAAATGTCTACACCAAGGAGGGCCAGGTCACGAAGGTCCTTTGCCTCATCACTTCGCTTGTCTTGCCGGAGGGTCGAGACGCAGAATTCTTCGGTGATGTGATAGTATTCAGAGGAGTTGATTGAAGCATTTTTGCATGCTTCAACAATGAAATGGGTCCTCTTGGGCTTGCCACTAATGTCGTTGTTGGTCTGAGCAGTGGTGGCTGAGGAAAAGAGCATGATGATTATGGCAGAAGATGATGGTGGTCGTCTGTGCTCTTGCCATTGTTGCAAGCTCAACTAGAAGCCTTGAATTGTATTGAAACTGAGAATGTTGGGGACAATTGTATATGAAACGATGCTAAAGGGAGACAGAAATGGATGGTTGGATGGCTCAAGGTGATATGCATAGGTATTTATAAAGTTTATACAATGGGACTTCATAAATTAATGTATATGCAGTTTGGCGGTGGATATACAAATGATTAATGTCCACTCCATGCAAAGATATGTACATATGTTGACGCTCATTTCCGATTCCTTGTATTAAATGTTTACTACGTAGGCCCATTAATGTAGCATAGCTTGGTTGTGGATATCAAAAATATTGATGTTCAATGTATGCATATATGTATTGGTTGTTCATAAATACCTCGATGCCCACTTTAGATATCATGGTAGCAATATATCCACTAGATAGGTCCATGAATGCAACACAACCATGCCATATTTAACCAAATGATTAATGTTTATTTGTGCACAAATATGTTGATCTTCATTTTGGATACCCGCATATTAATGCTCTCTCGATTCACGAATATTGATGCTAATTTGCGACTTCTTATATTAATCGACAATCCATTTCTGCACCCGAGCTCATCTGCACCCGCGCCGACGAAAAAAATCAAAACAAATACTAGAAAAATTCAAAAAATTCCAAATAAAATTTGTGTGGTAGAAAATTTGATGCGTGAGGCCCGCTCCAAATTTCAAGTCATTTGGACATATGAGCACCTCTCAGCAAAAAAGACAAGTTGGGGGTCTGTAAAAATGTTTACTGTTCATGTACTGTTTTGGCCTGATTTGTCTTTTTTGATGAGAGCTGCTCATATGTCCAAATGACTTGAAATTTGGAGCGGGCCTCATGCATCAAATTGACTACCATACAAATTTTATTTGGAATTTTTTGAATTTGTTTTGAAATTTTTACGAATTTTTTCTAACCGGGTGCAGATGAGCCTAAACCAAAACGCCCTACTCTTAATACACGGCAACAAAGACAAAACCATGCCAAAAAATATTTTTGGAAGCATTTTTGGAGCATCGGTTTTTTTTTAACCGAGACCAGCAAGAATGTTATTTTTTAAAGAAAATTTTCACGCAAATTAAAAATACATCAATTTTTTTTGTAAAAAATTAGATTTTTTTTAACTTTGTTAAAATATTTTTTTCAATTTTACTGTAGCAAAGGTGCATGTGAGCTCAGGCTCACAAGAGAACTTTCGTAATACATCCACTGGATAAGTCCATCAATGCAACACAACTAGGCCATATGTAAACAAATGATTAATGTTTATCTATGCACAAATATGTTGATCCTCATTTCAGATATTCTCATATTAATGCTCTCTGTATTGCCAAATATGTTGACGCTAATTTTTGATCTTCTTATATTAATACATATCTAACTTGCATATGTATGTGAATGCAACGCCTCTTGATCATGGATATCTAAATGATTATTGCTCACTAGTCGCCGGCCATGCCAATATTCAAACAATCAATGTGAACCGCACACACAAATCTCCATATGAAATGATATTAGTTTTGCTTATTACCATCTAATAGAATAGCTAAAATCATTGTTAAAAGGAATAACTTAAAAGGAAAAAGATTACGCCATTAAGGTATTCGAAAGTACCTGGGGCGCACGCTGTCCAGCGAAGCAAGCCCACTTATTTTTCCAGCCCACGCAACTGGGAAAACCCTATTTGCAATACGTGGCGGAAAATAGTCGGAGCTACATATTTTTATTTTTCTGCTCCTTTCTTATTTTCTTTTCTCCCTTAGTTTTATTTTTTCCATAAATTCAAGATTTTCAAAAAAGTTAAGAATTTCAGTATTTGCTCAAATTTTCAAAAAAATGTTCAGAATTCCAAAATTTTGCTCCCGTTTTGAAAAATGTACGAAACTTTAAATTTATTTTCCCCTTTTTAAAAAAGATGTGTCTTCCAAAATTGTTCAAGATTCACAAAAACTTGCATCTTTAAAAAGTTCCAAATTCAAAAGTATTCTTGTTTTAGTGAAATATTCACATAATCACGGAAAAATATTTTAAATAGTCCCACATTCCTCCTTTATATACAGTCATACAAATTTATATACATGTGCGAAACTACATGTCGTAAGCTACATGAAAGAGGATAGGTGAAGTCGGGCGAAGGATGGATGGGTTGGTATGTGAGCATGCTGGAAAAGGATCCTGAATTTCTTAAAATGAAAAAATGTCCCCATTATTTCAAAAAATGTTTGTGTTCCTAAAATTGCTAAAAATATTGTTGTTTTAGTAAAATATTTACAAATTCAAAATAATGTTCGTGTTGAGAAATTACACATTTTCTAAAATTCTGAATATTCAAAACATGTTCCCATTTTAAAAAATTGTTCACAAATTCAAAAAATGTTCGCATTTTTATAAATGTTTCATGATTTCAGAAAATGTTCCCGTTTCAAGTTTTGTTCATGGTTTGCCAAAAAATTATGGAATTTTTGAAGAATGTCACATTTTTTAAAATTGTTCGGGAATTCAAAATTATTCATGTTTCCAAGAATATTCGGCAACTCATAATAATAATTATTATTTGAAAAGTTCAACAAACCAAAAAATAAAAATAAAAATGGTTTGAATCCGACATTGTAGTATGCTTTTAAATATTTGCGCTGGCCATTGGTTAGTAGGACATGTTTGTTCGAGTGGCTGGTAGAATATGGTTGGGTCTTTGAGGTCGTGAGTTTGATCCTTCAACTCATCTTTTTTTGAACTTCTACTCGTGCCTTACAAACACGGTTTGTTTTGATGCCTGGTCCTTTCACAATGGCGGTGGCCGGTAGCAGCAGCAGTAGCGTTAGCCCACGGCAAGGAGGCTGCACGGGTGAGCTAGCAGCTCAACCGAAGAATTCATTGTAAATAGTGCTTCTTGCATTTACAAATTCAGTGCTTTGATTACCTTTTCTTCTTTAGACATTATGCAAACCGGTGGAGTTGGAACAATGCCGCGGTGTCACTGATTTGATTTCCCATTAGAAATGAGCATTTTTCAATAAAGAGTGTTTTATTAACTCATGACATAGCACCAAAAGGATACGAATCATGATGAGCAACACTCCTCTGCGCATAGATAGGATGCACACCACTAAACACAAATAGTCTAAAAAAAGATAAAAAGTTGACATATTGGCACCACTAGAGTCAGCTTGCAAGGTAATGTATTGCTTCAACTGTATATTTTGTAGATGAATTTGGTACATGTTGTTTGCAGTATTATAAACTAGTTGAAATTCAATATTGTAGATGAGTTCGTCCTATAATTCTTCCTACGAAGAATTTGATATTCCAGAGGAGGAGGACCCCGCAATGATCCTAGCTATGCACGTCAATAAAAACCCTAAGCACAAGTGGTTCAAGTTATGGGTCGAAAAATTTTTTGGAAGGATAAGATCGATGCCGACAACAAATTTATGAGGCATTATTTTGTGGAAAATGCCACATACCCTGAACCCTACTTTCGGCATCGTTGTAGGACAAGCATCGAGTTGTTCAAACGCATTGCAGAGAAGCTGGCGAGCCATGAACGGTTTTTTCAGAAAAGGAGGAATGCCGCCGCCTCGCTCTGATTTGCATCCCCAAAGCAGCGCGCAAGTCCAGAACTGTCGCCGAACGCCTACATGAAAACCAATGGGCTACCGACATCCATGGCACGATTGGCATCCCGGAGATCGGCGAATACCTCTGCCTTTGGCGCGTGATTGCCCAAACCAACCTCAGTAATGCCGCGGATAGCCTTCGCTGGAAGTGGACTGAGAATGGTGCGTACTCGGCCAAGTCTGCCTACCTCGCCACCTTGCACGGCTCCACCCATTGCCAGGCTTGGAGACTAACTTGGAAGTGCTGGGCGCCGCCACGGGTGCGTTTCTTTCACTGGCTTGTAAACCTCGACCGCTACTGGACTGCTGACCACCTCGCGCGCCGTAACCTGCCACACCCGCCATGCTATCCGCTTTGCGATCAGGCCCCAGAGACACTACATCACCTTCTCCTAGGATGCCCCTTTGCAAGACAGGTGTGGCACGAGATCCTCTCATGGTTGTGCCTCCCATGTCCGTTGCCTGACAACGATGCCACACTTCATGATTGGTGGCGACTGGCTAAACGGAACACGCCCAAGCCGATGCACAAGGGCCTCGCTTCCGCCACCCTGCTCGTGCCATGGATGATATGGAAGCATCGCAATGGCTGCGTATTTGAGGGAGATCGCCCTTCGGTCACCTCTCTGATCGCCACGATCAAGGCCGAGGCTACACTTTGGGCCAGAGCCGGGGCCCTAGGCCTCCGCGTCATCCTGCCCCAAACCTGGAATCTTCAATAATGCTCCAAACCGCGGATATCATGGCGCGTGCATAAGAGAACGCACAAGCAGCAAGCGCGTGGCGGAGCAGGCAACTATCGACTTTGATCGGACCGGCGAGAGACGTCCTCCAGTTGGGAGCAGCGGCACGAGCAGCGCCAGATCCAAAGAGGCTTGCCGGGCGGCTTGGAGCAGCAGGTGGAGTGACTTGGGCATCGATCTTGATGGCAACCAGTTGAGGCTTATAAGACGTACGTAATTGATGGAGGGTCTCGCACACCCAATAGGGTGTGTTGCTTCTCAATATATAGCAGTAGGTATTACATGTACAAGGTAGATACGAATAGGCATCTACAAACGTATACAACATGGATTCTAACACTCTCCCTCAATCTTAACTGATGTCAAGAAGGTTGAGATTGCGCCGACAAACGACTTAGTGAAAATGTCCGCAAGTTGATCTTTCAATGAGATGAACTTGATTTGTAGTAGCTTTTGTGCAACCCATTCCCTCACAAAGTGAAAGTCAACTTCGATGTGCTTCGTCCTTGCGTGGAAGACAGGATTGCATGAAAGATATGTAGCTCCAATATTATCGCACCACAGAACTGGGAGTACATCTTGAGGAATACCCAATTCTCGCAAAGAAAGACTGTACCCAAATGAGTTCCACGGTAGCATTAGCAACAGCTTTGTACTCAGCTTACGTACTACTCCGAGAAACTGTGGCTTGCTTGCGAGCATTCCAGGCGATCAAATTGGAACCAAAGAACACAGCATATCCCCCCGTAGATCGCCGGTCATCAGGACTCCCTACCCAATCCGCATCAGAGAAAGCAGACAACACTCTAGAGGTGGTCAGTCGAAGATGCAAACCGAAGGAGGCAGTGTGACAAACATAACGCACAATGCGTTTGACCGCAGACCGGTGTGTGTCACGAGGCTCATGAAGATACTGGCAGACACGGTTAACTGCAAAGGAATGATCTGGTCGAGTAATAGTAAGATATTGTAGCCCACCAACAATATTGCGATACTCTGTAGCATCACCAGGCGAGAGGAGAACACCAACATCAGCACAGAGCTTCTCAGTCACAGTCATGGGTGTGGTGACAGGTTTACACTTCAGCATGCCCGCATGCGGAGAAAGGTCCAAAGAGTATTTCTTCCGAGTGGTGAGAGACCAGCAGCAGTATGAGTCACTTCTATCCCGAGAAAATAGTGAAGAGGACCAAGATCCTTAACAGCAAAGTCATGTCAAGACTTAGTATGAGTTATCAACTGCGATGGGTGAAGAACTGATGAGAATAATATCATCAGCATAAACCAACAGGTACATCATGAGCCCAGGGTGTTGTAGAAGAAACATAGACGTGTCTGCAGTAGAGGGAACAAATCCATGCGACTGAAGAGCAGAACCAAGACGAGCATGGCAAGCACGAGGGGCTTGTTTGAGACCATAAATTGCTTTATGGAGCCGACAAAGATGATGTGGACGATGTGAATCAACAAAACCAGAAGGTTGTCGCATACAAACCTCTTCCTCTAGGACACCATGAAGGAATGCATTCTGGACGTCCAACTATCAAAGAGACCAACCACGAGTAACTGCCAATGAAAGAAGAAGACGAATAGTGGTAGGTTTAATGACAGGACTGAAAGTGTCTTCGTAATCAAGCCCATATCATTATTTAAATCCTTTGGCAACCAGTCGCGCCTTGTAGCGTTCAACAGAGCCATCAGCATGCTTTTTTACTTTAAATACCCATTTAGAATCAATCACATTTACCCAGGAAGGAGGAGGAACAAGTTGCCATGTCTCATTTCTCTGAAGTGCGAGGAACTCCTGTTTCATTGCATTTCGCCAGTGAGGTATGGTCATTGCTGCTTGAAAATGTCGAGGTTCGGACGTTGGATCAGATGCAGCCTGCGACATGGAAGTAGCCAGCCAAGCAATAGTACCATCAGTTCGTTGCTACGGTTGGAAAATGCCGCTTTGACTGCGTGTATGCACCCGTCGAGTAACAGCAGGGGCCGGCGGCTGGACGGACGGGCGACAACGGTCCAGAAGATGCCGACACAGGCGACACAAGCGGAGCCACGACATGGTCAGTCGCAGGCGTCGGTGGCGTTGGGCAGCTCGGCTCGGTCTCCAGCGCTGGTGAGTCAGCGAACACAGGAGGAGCCACATGCGGCTCAACGCGCGGCTCCGGCTCGGCGTGTCGTTCGGCTGTATCCGGCTCGGACCGAGCCGGCGTTGCATGGCGCTGCATGCAATCAACGTCTCGCGCATGCACGTGAGCATCGCTTGATGCATTGGTCTGAATTGCTTGCATGTAATCATCGTGAGCTGCTGTATCATCTAGCAACTCTAGCTGTGCACCTCGCCCAGTACCTGTACCATGGTTAGGAAGCAAAAAAGGAGAGTATGCAGCATCTACAAATTGGTCAGACGATGGAGAATCAGAGTTGCTAGATGGAGTTTGTGATGCGGGAAAATTAGAAAAGGGATAGAGGTTCTCATCAAAGACAACGTCACGGATATATAGACACGATTAGACGGAACATGGAGACATTTATACCCTTTATGAAGGGAACTACACCCAAGAAACACACTTTTTTTTTGATCGAAACTCAAGTTTGTGATGGTTATAAGGTCGAAGGTGTGGCCAGCAAGCACAACCAAAAATCTTGAGGAATGTATAGTCAGGTGTCTCTTAGAGTAAACACTCAATGGGTGTTTTCATGGCTAGAACTCGTGTGGGAAGCCTGTTGATGAGGAAGCAAGCTGTGAAAAAGGCATCAGTCCAAAAACGAAAAGGTACAGATGCATGTGTCAAGAGAGTTAGACCGGTTTCAACTATGTGTCGATGCTTACGTTCAGTGGAGCCATTTTGCTAATGTGTATGTGGACAAGACACACGATGTGTAATCCCAAGTTTCCCAAAAAATGTGTTGAGATTGCGATATTCCCCACCCCAATCTGATTGAACATGAAGGATTTTATGGTTAAGTAGACGCTCAACATGAGTTTGGAATTGAAGAAAAACATTGAACACATCTGCCTTGCGCTTAAGAAAATAAAGCCAAGTAAATCGACTATAAGCATAAATAAAACTAACATAGTAGTTATGACCACTAACTGAAGTTTGGGCAGGGCCCCATACGTCTGAATAGACAATTTCAAGAGGAGTTGTAACTACACGACTAGACAACGGGAACGGGAGCTGATGGCTTTTGCCTTGTTGACAGGCATCACACATGGACTCATCTTTTTTGCTAGACTCGACTGGAAGTTGATGACGACGAAGGACATGACGTATAATGGGAGTAGCTGGATGACCAAGACGCGAGTGCCACTGAGACGGCTTGACACGAACACTGCTGAAGACACTGAACCTTGAAGGTGCATCAAGTGGTGGAGGTGACCTCTAAGAAGAACGTTCCTCGTTGCGCGATCCTTAACAAAGACATCAAAAGGGTGAAATTCAACAAAAACGTCGTTGTCATGAGTAAGTCTAGGAACAGATAGAAGATTGTGAGTAACATTGGGACCATGAAGAACATCGTGAAGTTGAAGCTCCCTAGATGTGCTAGTCGGAAGAGAAGATTGACCAATATGTGTAATGTGCATAACTGACCCGTCTGCAACGTGAACCTTGTCATGGCGAGGTAGGGTTGGCTTGAGTGCAACTTGTCCATCTCATTGGTCATGTGATCCGTAGCTGCAGTGTCCATGTACCAGCTTGAATCAATGGGGTAGGAGGGAGTGTGCCCGTGGCCAGAACCACCCGAGTCAATGGGTCCTTGAGTAGCCATGGCAGCCTGCCTCTCATTGTTGCATCCATCATTGCCGATCCCTAGAAAATCACGCTTAAAGAGTTTGTGGCAGCGAGATGCAACATGCCCCTGAAACGCACAGAGCTGGCATGTGGGGCGACCGCCGTTAGGACGACCACACGTAGGGCAGGAGGATCTAGACTTGTTGTTGTTGGTGAAGCTCTGCTGCTGCTGCTGCTGTGATGGCGAGGGAAGAATTTCCTTGCCACCCGACGAAGAAGACATGTTCCCACCAGCACGGTAGGGTTGTCGTGGACCACCACGAGTCACAGCATTAGCTAAGGAGAAACCACCATGAACCTCAACCGATCGTCGAGACTCGATGTGTTGCTCGGTCTGAAGAGGTCGAGCATAAAGATCGCGAGGAGGCATTGGAGTGTCGCGTCCTTGGACAACCTCAATCAGCGAGTCATAATCACCATCCAAACCACCCAGAATAAATCCAATGAACTCCTCATCGGCGACAGGCTTCCCGATGGCAGCAAGAGTATCGGTTAGGGTCTTAACTTTGTTGAAGTAGACGGTGGCCGACAGATCAAGCTTCTTAATATCCTGAAGTGGTCGACGAAGAGCCATGGAGCGCGCCGTGGATTGGGAGGAGAAACTGCTCCCTAAGGTTGTCCAGGCGTCTTGGGAAGTTGCAGCAAACAAAACCATGCCAGCCACCCCCTCCGTCAACGACGATTGGATCGCCGAGAGGATGGCTTGATCCTGCTGTACCCAGCTCGTGTGCGCCCTGTTAGGAACTAGGTGCTGCGCTCCATCAGCAGTGGTGGCGAGGACGGTCGGTGACAGACACGGTAGCGATCCATCAACATAGCCGGGAAGGTCATGGCTACGGAGGAGAGGAAGAACTTGTGCGCGCGTAGAGGAAGTTTTCCGCCGACAACTTGACCGTCAGGAGATGCGCAAAGTGGAACGACGCCGGAGTGGGCACATCGTACACCACGGGCAGGCGAACAGGAGCAGGCCGGACTGCGGCGACCTGAGGAGCTGAAGAAGTACACGGCATCAACCCGGCCATGAAGGAGCCAAGGTTGCCGGTGCTGGCTGTAGCGGAGCTGACGACGAGGGCGTTCTGCGTGCCGTTGGTGCCGGCGAGAAGAGCAGCAAGGGTGGGAGAGAAGACCCCCTGCGCGGGTGTAGCGGCTGATGGAGCGGCGGCGGCTGTCGAAGGGGCGACGGCGGCGGCCGAAGGAGCAGCGGAAGTCGTGATTGTAACCTATCTGATACCATATAAGACGTATGTAATTGATGGAGGGTCTCGCACACCCAATAGGGTGCAGCTTCTCAATATACTAGACCATGATGGCGCGCGTTGCCGCGCCCGTCTATTTTTGCTATAGCTAGGATACTATGGATTTTCATAAATATGTTGTCTGAACATGTAATTTAAATTTTCAAGTTATTGTAAGGGATATAAATATTTATTCATGAACATAATGATTCAATTAATGCTAGCTCTAAAAACAATATGGTATAAATATTGACGGAGGTTATTCTTTCAACAATGTGGAGGATACGAAAGGACCAGAAGCTGTCACTAAATTCCAATATAATGTTCACAGCCCTTTATAAAGGACCTAAAAACCCTGAAATTGCACAAGAACTCAACTTGTTTATGAGTTCAAGCATGAATCAATATACTACCTGAGTTTAACGCTGAAAAAAAAACATCCATCCAATCGAGTATAAATGAACTTTAAGGTCACACTTGAAAAATAGAAAAATAATCAACAGAACAACCTCTTTATTTAGATGGCAGTCCAAGGACTTCGCTTTGGAATACAGTTTGGATGATTGTACGTGATATCATCTGAATTATTATGGGGGTTTATGTGTAGTAGGGGAACAAATAAGCCTGTAAAATCAAATTTCTTAGACAGATATTTGTAGAATCAAGTGGCTAAGCACTACCAACCGTTGCAATTATTTACAAATTACAACACCACGAGGATGGATTGAACAATAGAGTTCACTGTAACAGTTAAGACGCTGCTCGTGACATCAGATCCCCGTAGGTAGATTACATGGCCTCTGTAAGCTTCACGGTCTTCTCTTTCACCTAAACACATGCGAAGTTGTTTATGATTTAATATTACTAACCAAGAGACCATATACAAACAAGTAATGGGTAACAATTAAGTTTTGAATTTGGAGACCCACTCCCTCCTTCCACAAAGTAAAACGACATACGGGCATGTCCATCTTTTCAAATGCCAACCTGTTTGTCCGCCTGCAATTTTCATTTGTTGTAGCAAGGATCCGCAGGGGAGTCCCACACCCATGTATGTATATCCAACGCCCGAATAATTAAGGGTAGTTGTGCCAACATCATCAGAGTTAATTAATGAGTAACTGGTGATGTGCTACCATTTGAACGGTTCAGCGGCCCACCATTTTGATCTGTTATGCTGTTACCTGAATATCTTTTCGGTCAGGATTGAAATATAATCGCGTCAGAAATGCCTTTCAGATCCTTCTGGAAATCCATTGGCTAAATATTGAGAACCTCACCTTTGCAATCAAGTATTTAATTTCTTTGTACAAACGTTAAATTTCCTCGATACTTGCGGAAGAATACCAATAAACTCAAGGAGCGTACATCATAACACATTATGTACAAAGTTGCCAATATCAGTAGTTAGTACAATAACTACTGCTGCTTTATTCGTTTCCTTGTTTTGCATGATGGGCTTATACTTCTGATGAAGAATATGAAGATCACTTACTGCAGACAACAAATCAGAATTAAGAAAAACTCAAAGTGAGGCTAGCGCCAATGCACAAGGATGTTGAAATGACGGAACAAGGACGGATATGTGAGTATCAGTAATGAAAATACCTTGAAAGAGAATACTCTAATCCTCACGGTTTAGCAACGACCTCAGAAAGGCTGTGAAAGAGACTTGTCATCGTCTGGTGTGCATCAAGCATCAAAGCTTTTCGCTTCCTCTGTTGTAGCGGCCTCGAGTCTGGAGCTTTGTTTATTTCTTTGCAAGGAGAGTCTGCAACAGAGCCTTGTGGTGACAAGCCATCCCAAATCCGCCTAGCCCCCATGGTGTTCCGTTGATCAAATCTGAGAGGAAGCAAAAGAAAAAACGGACATGCGCCGCACCTTATTTCTGCGCGTTCGTCTCCAGGATTGGAACGGCGGCAACGTTGGGATCCGGGCGGCGCAAGGCAGTAGTAGAAGAGGTGAATATGTTAGAAGCAGCAGTGTTGTCATGGCAGTGCCCTCCCTTGGCACGCTATGGTTCTATAACGGAATCACATGCCATTCCGGCATGGAGGGATGTCTAGCGAGTAGTGGTGGGTGATGCCGCTCCAGGTCGAGGTCCCGGGAGGTGGGAGGGGCGTCCCCATGCGTACTAAATAAACGAGGAGGAGGGGAATAGGCCGGCGAGTGGCGCACCTCCATTTGTGTTAATGGCAACATTACTCCTTGCTTGAACACCGGTGCATCTACACCGATATTGATGCCGCATCGCTTCCTTGCTGCCCCTTCAATGTCCCTGAAGAAGCGCAGTGTCGCGATCTCCGCTGATTCTTGTACCATATTGGTTGTGGTAAGTGGGCCGATGTCATGAGCTTGGATGGGCTTCTCCACTTGAGAAGAGGCTCAATTAATGATAAAACTCCATTTTTGTTATGGGAGTAGCAGCCCATGTGGCATGTGGTCCACTTAGCGCTAATTAAGTGCATCTAAGGGCCAAAATCAACCACAACACATGATCCAACGGTTAAAAATGTTGATGGCCTGAGAGGGCTAGGAAAGTGCGCAGTTTTAATGTATCTAAATAGCAGTAGGTATTACATGTACAAGGTAGATACGAATAGGTATCTACAAACATATACAACATGGATTCTAACAAGGCGGCAGACGGCAGACGGCGCACGTCTCGGGAGGGAGCAGTGGCGAGGCACGAGATTGGATCGGGAGGGCGAGCTGCGGCGCCCGAAAAAAAGGACCTAAACTCTAATACCATGTTAGGAAAGCAACTTAAGTTTATTGAAGGCCTAAGGGGCATATATATATTACACATGACTTGAGGTGTAAAGAAAACTAAACATAGACTAAGAACTTCTAGACCAATACTAATACTCCTTAACAGTCATATGGTCTATAGTGTTACTTATACGTTCATGCAACACTTCAAACTGTTTTAGCAGGTAATCTGACTTTATTGATTGGCTAAATAAAGTACATTATATCAAAGAAAGTGAAACAAACACAAACATCAAGAGTCCTAATAAGACGATAATTCAAAGATTTGATAAGCCATGCAACTATAACAGTTTGAGTTTATTTTTCCTCTCTGATTCTCTGGAACCGGTGTCATCTTAGTACTACTAATTAGCTTGCAAAAGTAATTGAAAATCAATATTCTGTGTGTGTACATCTGTGATCAACTCAGTGTGTTCCTAAAAATAAAACATGATGGCCTAGTCTTATTAGTTCACAATAGAATATTTTTCCCATTGTATGGGGATGCAAGTAGAAATCATGTACAGTTAAATAACTCCCTATTTTTTTATTTGCCTGTCAAAAGCAATGCTAGATTGCATAATTCTAATAAGAATAACCACATGGCACCAAATCGTTTTTAACAGGAACGACAGGATTCTCCTGCATGTACTTATAATAATTCATTAATAAAATGTACAAATCATAGTGAAAAGAGAAAATAAAGTATACATGAAGCAGAACTAAAAAGAAACAAATGAAAGGGAATCTGAATCAATCTATTGAATGAGAACACCTATGAAAAGGATAAGGTAGAGGATGATTGTATCGCTTACTCGTGTATCTAGAGGGGTAGGAGGAGGAGCTACTTCATCTTCTCCGGTTCTGGCCATCGCTACCCTCCCCGCCGTCCGAAGACCGAAGGAGTTTAGTCTGGTTACCCTTTTATGGCGAGATTTGATCTGTTGACACACACATCTATGTTGGCACATTCATAACTGCCCTTTTTATCCGATTTGAGCCAATTTTCAAGTTTACACTAGAAAGTGAATGACCGAAATGTCCCTAGTGCCCACGTCGGATGAACCTAGCTCCCGGGATTCCTGATTTCTTTGCTGCAATCCATGGTTGGTTTCATATTACCTGGAAGGTGAGAAGATGATGAATTTTCATGGCAAGCACATTGGTTGAGAAAATCATGAGCATGAAGATGGTCATGGCCACTGAGGAACATGATCTGATCTGGGGCTCTGGGCTTAGAGCAACTCCAATGGGGCGACCCATTTCGTCCGCTGGCGTCCGTTTGGGTCGGCGCAGACACAAAAGATGGCCCAACGCGCCGACTCAAACAGACGCGCGTCCGCTTGGTGCCCGGCCCAATTTTGAGCCGGATTTGCGTCGGCGCGGACAAGAGACGGATGCGCGCACGCCTACTTCTTTCCTCGGGCCTGCCGGTCGGTGGCAGCCACCACCATTTTTCTCCATTTTCCCCAAAAACCCTCCCACCCGCGCGCTCCCTTCCCACACCCGCCATGGATGACGACCTCGACCTCGACGCCGCCACCGGCCTCGCCTCCCTCGCCTCGTCCGGCAAGACGAACGCCCCCTCCGGCAAAGGCAAGCCTCATGCCCCGCACAAAACCGCCTCCGCGCCCAAGCCAACGAAGGCACTGACGCCCGAACAGCGGACAAGGGAGTCGGCTAAGAGGAAGGGCCAGAGGCACGCCGTGGACGCGAGGGATGAGGCCGCCGCGACGCCATTGTCGCGCCGCCGGGCCACAGCAGAGGTCACCAACTTGCCCGCGTCGTGGCGGCATCGAGGAGGCGCTCTACATGCTAGGTTAAACCCTAGTCAAGACGGCCTCGTCAACGCCGCCGTCGCCGCTGCCAACACCGGCTCATCGGCGTTCCCTCCGGATGGTGCCCGACTCGCCCAGCGTCGGCTTGCACCCGATGCCCGGCTTCCACGTGTACCCGCAGGCCTCCGCTTTCTCCGAAGTGCTACGCCCGACGTGAGCGTGGTCGCGCCTTCCACGCCCAGCGCCCATCGACCTCCGCGCCACCCGGTGGCGGTAGCTCGTCATCCGGAGGCGCGAGGAACGCAGCGGCAGATGCCGGGCCAGCGTGCTCTTGACGCCAGAATCTGCTCGAGGAAATGTCGTCACCGCGACGAGGACTACATGCAGAACCTCATCTTCGAGGGCGGTGCGCCAGCCGCTGGCTATGATCCCGGCGAGACACAAAGCCAGGACGGCCGCGGGGCGTTCACGCCGGTCGCTGGCTATGATCCCGATCAGGCGGCCTTCATGCGTGATCAGGTCGGCATGGACCTGGACGGCTTCCCACTCGACCACGAGTTCCCCGATGACTACCGGCTAGAGGAAGAGGACGAGTGCAACATCGAAGTGGAGCCGTTGTTCGAGGACGAGCTCGCCAACCAAGACGCCGGTCCGAAGCCGAAGCGCAAAAGCAAGCGCACGAAGGCATACACGGCTGCCGAGGACAAGCTTCTTTGCGAGTGTTGGCGAGACATTGGACAAGACCCCAAGACGGGCGTCGAACAAAAGCATTCAACCTTTTGGATTCGTGTCCACCGAGGACAAGAAGTTTCCGCCTTACCAAATAGTGAGCACCCGCGGGTGGGTGTCCATTTCCAAGCGATGGAGGGTGATCCAACAAGAGTGCAACAAGTTTTGTGCCACTCTTGAGAGCGTCATGGCCCGCCCCTTGAGCGGCATCGGCATGCAAGACATGGTATGCTAGCAAGCCGCCCTCTTTTGTGTCGTCAAGTTCATGCTTCCGTGCTCATTTGCATACCATTTGCCCATATGCTTGCATGGAAACATTTTGTAGGCATTTGAAACTTTGGAGGCATTCAAGGTCCAACACAATGGCAAGTGCTTCAACCTCTCCCATTGCTTTCGGGTCATCAAGGACGAGGAGAATTTCAAGGCACAATATGCCGCCCTCAAGTCGCGTGGGGGGAAGCAAGCCGTGGAGGAGGTTGGGGACGGCGAGCCGGCATGGCCACGGGGGAAGACCAACTCCAAGAAGGAGGACAAGCGGGATGTGGCATCCAACACCTTGATCGCAAGAGTGGAGGGCATGATGAACAAGAAGGACTCAAGGGAGGAGGAGCGCCGGCGTTTCAAAGAAGAGCAAATGAATGCCTTCATGGAGATCCAAAGGAGGAGGCTTGAGATGGACGCGGAGAAGCAAGCCAAGATGCTAGAGATCGAGGCCGCCAATGCCAAGACCAAGGCGAAAGAAGTGTCTCTCGCGAGCATGATGACCGGGGTGGAGATCATGAAGGTGGATCTCAACACTATGTCGCCAAGGAAGAGGTCGTGGTTCGAGAAGATGCAGGCCGACATGCTTGAGTTCACCAACAAGTTCGAGAAGATGGAGTTGCTCTTATACATTCTTGTTTGCATTATTGTCATCTGCAACACTATTTGGGAGGACATTATGGATAACATAATCTGCTGGCGACCTTCTCCTTCCCCAACTCATCCCGTTGGAACCGGGGTTGTGGGCGGGGATGGCCGCATGAGGGTGCTCTTGCAGGCGGCGACGAGGAGGCTGGGGGAGGCCAAGAAGGAAGGAGGGACGAACCTGGGGCCGCTGGAAACGCGCCGACGAAGCCCTGCCTGAAACCCTAGCCACGGGGGTGGGGTTGCGAGAGGGTGATAGAAGACGGGAGTGGAGTATCTGGGCGGAGGGGAGGGAGGCGAGGGCCGTGGGGAGCTCGGGGCCGTGCTGCATGGCGACGGAGGTCACCGGAAGCGGCCGGCATAGGTGGTGTTTTGTGCAAAACGAAGCATGGGTTGAATACACCAAGCGATGGGGTGTTTTACACAAAACGAAGCGTTTTTTAGATCCACTTAAAAAGAGACTGCGGGAGAAGGAGCAGGAGGAAGGCGTGGATGAGGTGGTCGTCACCGGTGGTAGGACCGGATACGTCGGACGCATGCGCTCGCCCACGGTCAACGCGGACGCAGCGGCCATCCGTTGCGGCTCAGGTCGATGTAGGAAGACGAGGAGGAGCTCGCGGGGGCTGGTGGTGCCGGGAACCTGTGCGGGGGTTCAAGCGGCGGCTGGCCGGCTGCCATGGAGGGGGGTCGGGCGGCTCCTCTGTAGAGGAAAAAGAAGAGACAAGCGGGAGAAGGAAGAGAAGGATTGGATGAGACAAATTCCACAACTCATGTATGCTCTCTTCTCCTCTAATCTCTTGCTGCTCTCCGTTGTTGCTCCTCTGAACCCCAACCTACTGCTGCGTCCAAAGCATCTAATTAAACCATACATTGAAACTATGTAAAGCATTTCAATGCAACAACAAATGCGATTATAATCGCAATCAAGGTAACAATTGATTCAACGGCATAATGATACCAAGCCTCGGTATGAATGGCATATTTTCTAGTCATTCTAATCTTCAAACGCATTGCGTCCATCTTGATCTTATGATCATTGACGACATCCGCAACATGCAACTCCAATGTCATCTTCTCCTCCTCATTTTTTTTATTTTTTCCTTTAAGTAATTGTTTTCTTCTTCAACTAAATTTAACCTCTCGACAATAGGGTCGGTTGGAATTTCCGGTTCACATACCTCCTAGATAAATAAAATCTATGTCACGTTGGTTGGCATAATTGTCATAAACAATAAATGAACCAAATAGTTATAAAAGATAATATATACCACATCTGAATCATAGATGTGACGAAGGCCGACGGGCGTAGTACCAAAACCATCGCACTATATAATAACAAGCAACAATAAAAGTAAGAAAATTAGACAAGTATCTATCTAAAGTAAGAATTTTTTTTCTTTCAAAAAGAAGTTAAGAACAAGAGGCTCACCACGGTGGTGCAGGCGATGAGATCGGCGCGGGCGATCGACGGCGGTGAAGGCGGGGACGAGACGTGACGGACCGCTAAACCTAGACAAATCTCAGAGAAAATGGAGCTTGGAGGTCGAGCTTCGAGAGGAGAAAGCTTAACTAGTGTGGCTCGGGCATTTCATCGAACACCTCATGTGCATAGGAGGTGAGCTAGAGCACCACAAAGCTCTCCCCTCGCCAGCCCGAAAAAACAAAGCACTATGGAGTGCTCTGCTCGCGGGCGAGGGGTATATATAGCCACCTCATTGGTCCCGGTTCGTGGCTGGAACCGAAACCAAAAGCCCCCCTTCTGTCCCGGTTCTAGGCACGAACCGGGACCAATGTCTGTGGGCCAGGAGCGAGGACCATTGATCCCGGTTCGTGCCTAGAACCGGGATAGAAGGGTCCACACGAACCGGGACAAATGCCTCCCGAGCCCCGGCCGGCCCCCTGGGCGCACGAACCGGGACGTATGCCCCCATGGGTCCTGGTTCGTGACAGAATCGGTACTAATGGGCTGGTCAGGCCCCAACCAAAGCCCTGTTTTCTACTAGTGCCAATTTATAGTCTCAATGAACTTTGCTTGTCTTATTTTGGTACTACCCTTGAACTCGTCATCGGTGTCACAATCCAGAGTAGAGATGCCATCGAAACAAAGACTACAGTGGGATTTCCAGACCATTCTCCAACTTGTGGAAACAATGCATGACCTAACGACCTCTTTCAGTGGCAGCAGTGAAATTATAATAGATTGAACTTCCTGTGACAAGAAAGGATGAACTTTTAGGCATATTGACTAGAACTAAAAGCCACTGATTGGCATAATGAGCTAAATGTGCATATATTTGAAAGTTAATTCTACACAGACGCAAACATGTTTTGTTTGACGATCTATTATTGCAAGTTATGCAAGGTGCCCCAAACTTTCACATCACTTGAAAAATAGCGTGAAGTAATATAAAAAAACACTTTAGTAAATATTCAATTTCCCTTTATGTAATTTATGGAGAGAAAAAATGGAGCCTGGTGAAATGAAAGTTACCGCAGGAAGGTCCTCGATCCTAAATGATGGCGGCGAGCTGCGCGCGTTGGCGATGTCGTCGTGATGCTCAGACCTGCCCATCTTGACCACCGCTTCCTCGTCCATGGGCTGCTGCACGGATTAAGAAACTATAGGTTAATTTGTTTTAGAAAAAAGGAGGATATATTCCCGTTCTCTGCATCTGGATGGTGCATGCAATCATTTTATTAATTATTCATAAAGACCTAACAAAGTAATACATCAGTAAACCTAAAGCCACCATCTTGGCAACACATGTCGCTACTCATATCCACTTGATGAAGGGGTGCTGAATGTCCGAGCCAAATACCAAACAGACATTGCACCAAAGCCTAACATCTAAAGCAGGATGCCCCAACCAAGCTACAATGCTGGGGCTGGGTTACACACCGGTCTGGCGCACTCCCGGAGGACGCCGCAGCCGTCTTCCACCAATCCATCTATAGAGCAGGTACTGACACACCGTCCTTGCCAGGCTTGCCGTCGATGCCACCACGGCTTCAGACAAGGCCACCATTCTGCATGTATCCATCCACACACACCCGTCGCTGAAACTCCACAACACCATGCAGCCAGGATCTGTCGTCGGCCTTGTGGTTGATGTAACACCGCTCTTCCTTTTGCCCCCTTCAGCCAGCACTTACTCCAAAACGACGCCCCCAAGAGGAAGAACAACACCGAAGGCGCTATTAGTCCGATCCGGTAGACCCAGATCTAGGATTTCCCCCAAAAAAGCCCGATCGAGTTGACATGACCTGCAACGACAATGCCTCAAGAAGGAAACGACGTCAGATACGCCACCATCGTATGCTAAGACCGCGGTCAGGCGCGGATTTCACCAGAAGCCCCGTCGTCCCGATCTATCGGTTGGCTGGAACCGCGCGGAGCTTTGCAATAAAGACGTATGCCGCCGCCGGTACTCCGGCGCAGATCCTCCATCCCTTCACTGGAGCCCTCATCATGCCGCCGACCATCCACGTGAAGAATCGATAACAGATCTGGATGGGATCCAGATCCATGGCCGCCGCCATGCCCATCATCGCCAGCACCACTAGCCATGGGGTCATCGGTTGCCGCCGCACGGCCAGGGTGCCGCCCTGGCCACGGCGCGAAGCCCCCAGTCCGAGGTGCCCCAGCCGCCTCGAGGGGTTGCTGCCGCCTCCTCCCGCCTCAGCGCCTTGGCACGGGCGCCGCCGCCACCGCGGCAAACGCCGGCGGCAGCGGCGGCAGAAGCTTTCGTTGTGGCTTGTGCAGCTGGCGGCGCTGGGATCTGATCCCCCTGACGCCGTCGTAGGGTTGCGGCGAGAGGCGGTCGGGAGGGGGAGGGGGTAGGGCAAACCATAGGTTAATGGAGAAAGGGAATCTGAATCGATCTATTGAATGCGAACACATACGAGGGAGGATAAGGTAGAGGATGATTGTATCGCTTACTCGTGTATCTAGATGGGGAGGAGGAGGAGGAGGAGCTTCGTCTTCTTCGGATCTGGCCATAGCAACCCTCCTTGCAGTCGGCAGATCGGAGGAGTTTAGTCTGGCTTCCCTTTTATGGGGAGACTTGATCTTTTGCCACACGCATCTATGCTGGCACATTGATAACTTACCCTTCTTATCCGATTTAAATCCATTTTCGAGTTTACACTAGAAAGTGAATGACCGAAATGTCCCTGGTACCCACATCAGATGAACCCTAGCTCTCGGGATCCCAGATTTCTTCGCTGCAATCCATGGCTGGTTTCAGATTAGCTGGACGGTGAGAAGATGACGAATTTTCATGGCAACCACGTTGGCTGAGAACACCATGAGACCGGTGTGGAAGATGGTCTGGTCTGGGCTCGTGCTTTCGTAAAGCCACATCCAGGCACAATCTGGCTTGGTTTATGACATCGTCTCTCCCAAATTCCATGGGTCACATTTGTGTTCCACAACTGGGCAACGATCAGGCGGTAGCGCTTGCAAGCGAATTCCTCATCTTCCCTTCGCAGGTTATTCAGTTTATTATCCATCTTTTGAATCCGTTCTTCAGCGTCCTTCTTTTATCTGAATCTCTTCCGGGTGGTCTCTGTTCATCCTTTGTTTTGGATCTTGCTTGCACTAACAAAACATAAATGTATTTTGGTCGTCTTTGTTGGATCACGCGTTTACGTTCTCATTATGGTTCATGGACCAAACCCTTCTCCTGATCATCTTTCTGTTTATGGTGATACGGTGACTAGGCCATATCCAATTTTCGGCCAAATCTTGTGCATTCCCCCCAAACACACCGCAAATTCATGCCTGTGTGGAACCGCTACAGAAAAAAAAAAAGGCTTTGAAACATGCTATAAAAAACACTGCTCATCTGAGGTTGGGCGCCATGGTGTGCTTCGGCTAGAAAATGAGCATTGTTTTAAAGCGTGTGTTCAGTGCCAGCCAAGTGAAATGACATGCAGCAAATTCTGTGTACATGTTATGTATGACTCAAGATGATTTAGCGCATACTTTGAACATACATTTAATTTTTTTTTACTCGGATATAGTTTTACTTCTTTCACAAGAGTTAGCAAATGTAAATGAGAGTTGTCATTCAGGTTTTTTGAAGAGAAAAGACCATATGGGCATATGACTCAAGATGGTTTAGCGCATACTTGAGTAGCCAGTTCAACATAACTGCATCCATCCGAACAGAAAACACAATACACCAGCTAGAGCCTGAAGAACACACAGAAAACAAGCGTACACACAGGCGCAGCACCAGCCAACATCAACTTTGGAAGGCATGACAACATCAACTTTGAAATGATATAGGCTTACTTACTCGACGTCGAACCCGCTGATCGTTTGATGGTACACAGAAATAGGCTTACTCACTCTGAAGGGGCATCTAAGACAGTGGTCGCCTTACCAAAGCGTTCCGAAGTACTCCCTCCGTCCAAGTCACGTTTTAATATTAGGTACATCCGTATCTAGACAAGTCTAAGACAAGAATTTTGGGACGGAGGGAGTAAGCCGTGCCCACTCGCGAACCCCCGGTTAAAATCTTCTTTCGACAGCGAAATTCCTCAGGTCAGCATAACCGCATATTGCAGCGGCAACCCTTATAAAAAAAAGAATTCTAGTTAACGGTTCCAATTTATTCTGAATTTTGCAGCCTGTGAATAGAAATCCACTTTTTCTTCTTTTTCATCTCAATAGAAAGAAATGGGAAGTTTTATTGTGTTAACAATGTGTGTTTTAAGATAGAACCTATCGAGGAGAATAATAGAAACTGTTGTACTTCCATGTGCTCAAAAACATGAGCATTTTCCAGGATACAACACGCCAGTTCAGCCGAAGCTTTGTAGCATCGGAACCCGCTGATGTGGACAGTCTTAAGAGGATCATGGCGATGCATGTGGGGGCCTTCCTCCTCCGCCACCTCATCAGGCGCTGAAGCCTTGAAGTATGAATATATCATCTGCATTTGAAAGTTAGCAGTTAGTTGGTCAGAGACAGTCCAAGTACACATGTCTTTCCTGGAAACCATCTGTTTATCTACCAATACCGATAATATGGCACTCACATCCAAGTGCAATGTCTGCAGTTGGGGTGCCACATTCAGACAGTGGACCAGTTGAAGAACTCCATTATCGGAATTTGGCTTCTTAAGAGACAATTAGACAGTTAACCCACAAGTCATGTGTCTCAAATGCATAAACATGCCACATGGTCTCGGTGCCAGCTTCTGCAGCTGAGACATGACAAGGACAAATAAGATGACATTAAAACCCAGTTTCAAGAAACTATACAAGGTAAGAAAACAAGAATATGTAAATATAGACCAGGTAACCTGTTCATAAGCAGATATTTGAGCTTGCACATTTAGCACCTTCACTCGCAAAATGATTGGAACTGCAGGAAATACACGGGCCAGTCCATTGCTGCCTTCAAACATTATTGTAGCCTTCTCTAACTTTGAACGACCATGAAGTACTATAGGGATCTCTTTTCCTTTGTACTCAAAATTGGCAAGATTAGCAGCATGAGACTCAACCATGTCGACAGCCATTTTGTCAATTAGCAAATGTTGAAGTTTATCAAGTTGGTGCGATATGCTTAAATTGGTTACACCGGAGCACTCAATCAGCTCTAGGTCCTCGAGTGCTGAACAGTTTGCTAAAAGGCCTAAAAAGTCTCCGCATATCTCAACAAATTCCAGAGCAAGCCTTCTGAGTAGTGTGAATTTACATATGCCTGGGTGTGGCTTTAGAGAAGCATCAGCGAGATACAAGGACTGCACACAAGAGGAGCTGCCTTGAACGACTAAGGCCTCAAGAGGGAACTGGTGAACTTCTTTGGATGGGCAAACAATTTTCTTCAGGTCAAAAGATATTATCCTCGCCTTCGACAAAGCGGCAAAGCTAATCCATCTGTCAAGATGATCAAATTCCTCCTTGTGCAGGCCACACCTGATGCTGAACTTGTTGATTCCTACCCTGCTATGCCGTTGAATAACACAATTCACAGCCTCAATGAACTTATCTCGTTTTATTTTCAACTTAGCCTGTGATGTTTTGACATATTCATCAACGGCGGCCTCCTCATCAGATTCCAAAGGGGGCACTGAAGGGTCATCATCCAGTTCATTGGGACCATGAAAACACAGATTACAGTGGAATGTCCAGAGCATTTTCCAACTTGTTGAAACAAGTTGGTCCTCACAGCCTCTTTAGGTGGGAGCAGTGAGATTATAACAAGTAGAATCTCCTGCGACAAGGGCCTGGACTGTTAAACTGGTGACGAGCCGAATAGGCACTAGTTTACTGAAAATCAAATTGCACAATGCTGAAAGTGTATTCATTAGAAAGTGAGAGATCTGACCAGTCGGAAATCGCATCTTTTTGGAGAGTTTCTACTGGGTGTTTTACTATTCTATTTGTAACAATCTCGCACGTACTCCCGGATGCTGTTACAAGTGTGTATAGGCAATGTATGTAGGAATGTTAAAAGATAGTTGTGTCAGCCTGTCTGGCTCCTAGAGAGGATGAACAGTTTTCAGTCCATTCTGCTGTAAAGACAGATAACTAATTTCCCCTTCAAATTTACTCCCTCCGTTCCTAAATAATTGTCTTTCTAGAGATTTCAACAAGTGACTACATACGGAGTAAAATGAGTGAATCTACACTCTGAAACATGTCTACGTACATCTGTATATTGTAGTCTATTTTTTATGACTAGAAAGACAAATATTTGGGAACGGAGGGAGTAGATTGGAACGCAAAACTACAAAATAAGATGTAGGTTTTCCATCTCGGTAGTTATGAGGAAAACAATTTCGACTGATGGCATGGTTCCGGTTCCCCTGAACCAGGCAACTAGCTAGGTGGGATAGTCTAGTGTTCAGTTGGGCGCGATTCTGTTGCTCTTTTCGTTTTTTCACTTCACTGTTGTTCAGTTGGACTACATTCAGCAGAGGTGATTCACCAATTTTCCTTTCTCTAGCAACTCCGGTGCCCTGTTTCGCCTACTAATTAAACAGCTTGAGCAAGAAATCCTATATGCACAAAGCCTCATTTTCAAGAAAAAAAAGCTTGAAGTGGACAGCAACCGAAGGCCCCTGCAGGCAGCAAAACACCGTCTTTTTTCTTCGCCCCCGAGGTGCAGATCCATGGAAAACACCACACCACAGGCTACGTCTTAAGTGAAAAAGAGGAGGCGGCGGGAGGGAAGGTCCTCCATCCGGAAGGACGGCTCGTCGCCGGCGCCGTGATGGTGGCGCTGCAGGCTGGTCAGCGTGGTCGCCGACGACCCTTCCGCCATGTGCTGCAGCTGCAGGGAAAGAGGGGAGCGGGGAAAACAAAGGGTCAGGAGCACCCAGAGGAGAGGAGAGGGCAGAGGATGAAGAATGGCAGTGCTGCTTGCTTACCAGTTACCTGCTGATCTAGAGGAGGAGGAAGAGCGGCCATTGCTGCTGCTGCAAGATCGGCGGAGCTCAGTCCGCTTTCCTTTTTGGTGCCAACCCAACGGAACGCTCTGAAGCGGAAAGCGGCCAAGTCCCAGCAATCTCACGGGCGTTGGAACGAGTTCTTTCTTCTTTTTTTTCGTTTCCCCTTTTCCCCGCCTCATCACATACTCTAGCAACATTTCAGATCCAGTACAACTTGGATTTCGGCAGCACAAACTCCAAATCAAAGTCGCTCCTGTTTCAAGATATAATCACTCCGTCCAGAAATATGTCAATTTCTCCGGAAGTATTTTCGTGCGGAGGGAGTAGCAGCTAAGCCGCGTGGAAACTCCAACCTAAGACTACCTTCATAACCCCATTATTCATTTCTGCAACTACACCAAAACAGCAAGTATACAAAAGGGACTTTTAATTCTAAATGATGAAACCAGGCATGCTAATTTGAGCTAGCTAGGGTATCATTGATGAAAAGACTAGGTACAGTAGTACATTACACGGACAAAAACCCCGTATCATGATGATGATTAAGCGTTTTCGCGCGGTAAAAATGGACGTCCCTCAAAACCATCACATTTCCAGTCCAACACATCTAGTGAGAGCTAAGCAGGCGATGAGAATACAAGACGGCGGCCTACAGCTCGTCCTTGTCGTACTGCTCGTGCTCCGGCTCCTCCGCCTTGCCCGACTCCTTCTCCTCCACCTCGGGCTCCTCCACCTCCTCTTCCTCCTCAACGGCCGCGTCGGGGCTCAGGTCCAGGCTCTTCTGCACCGACCGGTAGATGCTCGACGCAAAGTCCTTGGGGTCCGGCAGGTTGAACCCGCTCTCCATCAGCGCCGTCTGGTACACCAGCCTCGCCGTCTGCTTCAGGCCCTCGCTCTGCAAACACACACACACATCATCAAGTTAGCAAATCATCAGGCACCGTCGCCGCTTGCAACATTCAGAGAGCAAAAATTGTGGCATACGGGGGAGACTGTACTTACATCGCTGTCCTGGGCGACCTTGTCACGGAGCTCCTTGATGATGGGGTGCCTGGGGTTGATCTCCAGGACCCGCTTGCCGCGCATGTACGCCTGCTTGCTCGCGTCCGACAGGGTCTGCGCCTGCATGATCTTCTCCATGTTGGAGCTCCACCCGTACTTGGAGGTGACCACCACGCACGGGGTGTTGTGCAGCCGGTTGCTGATCTTCACCGAGTCGATGCCCTCCGTGTCCAGGGCCTTCTTCCACCAGTCCGTCAGCTCCTTGAAGGATTCCTTGAGGTCCTTGAGCTTCGAGTCCTTGCCCAGCTTCAGGCCCTCCTTGGACACGTTCTGGAACTTCTTGTCCTCGTAGTCCATGAGGTATTGCATCAGGTACTCATCCACGGGGTCGGTGAAGTAGATAACCTGCAAAAAGAAATGGGGTTACTATGTTACTTCACAAGCTTCATATAGATTACCATTTAAACCTGCTGCAAATGCCAAGCCTAGCACAAAGTATCCAGCTCCTGACACTCTGACAGGGGTGTGCAAGTTTATCCAGGACTTAACAGGTGTTAAGTTACTCTCTGGCAGCATTGGAATTGACATTACTGTAACTACATACTGAAATTCAATCTGTGCATTGAAATAAGAATTTGAGTCCTAAATCTCTTAAAATGTTGTATGGCAACATAATGTGTGTTGTGATATTCAGTAAAAACTGGTTTCTGAATACACTGAATAGATGAAATCATCATGTGAATTTAATTTCTTTCAAAAGTGCATATGTGAGAAGGCGGGACAAATAGCAAGTGCAGTGGCTACACAGTTGCATAGGTACTACTAAACCTGACTGGAAATCTGGAATGAAAAGGGGAACATACCTCGTAGTTTTTCTTGGTTAGCTGCTCAAGGAATGGAGATTTCTCTAGCTGCTCCTTGCTGCTTCCTGTAAGGTAGAAGATGTCCTTCTGCCCTGACTTCATCCTTGAAATATACTCATCAAGGGAGACAAGTTTGCCATCTGACTTGGAACTGAAACAGACAAAGAAAAGCAGATCAATTCTGTGCCACAGAGTATAGAACTACAGCATGAACAATACTGGAATACAGAATGCAGGACAAACCTCTCAAATCTCAGAAGCTTCGCAAGACGGTTCCTGTTTGTTGCATCTTCAATGATTCCCAGCTTGACTGATTTGCCAAACTCATTCCAGAACTTGGCATACTGGCCCTTCTTCTCCTCCATTGCACTCTTCTCATCATCTGCTTACAGAACACAATCTGTAAGGACTATCGTCGTAAATTGTAGCAAGTGACTTAAACTTCCCAGAAACCCTTGTTACCTGTCTTTTCCTTGTTGCTGTACTCATCAGGATCCTCCTCAGCAAGTTTCCTAATCATGTCAAGAGCCTTGCGGATCAGTTTCTTCTTGATGGTCTTCAGACTGCTATGTTGTTGAAGCATTTCTCGGGATACATTGAGGGGCAATGTGTCTGAGTCAACAATACCCTAGAGAGAGAGAGATAGCAAGTTGTAAGTTAATCTGTGCATGTCGAGCATCACAAAGAAAAAAAATCTGTAGAAGTCAATATGCAGTACCATCAAAAAGCTGAGGTACTTCGGAAGAAGATCATCGAATTCATCAGAGATGAAAACCCTTCTAACATACAACTTGAGGTTTGACTTGTTAGCATTGTAGTAGCTCTCGTACAGATCATGTGGAGCCTTCGGGGGAACAAAGAGCAAAGCTTTGAACTCAACATCTCCCTCAGCACTGAAGTGGCTCCAAGTCATAGGCTTGTCATCACCAAAGTCCTACAGAAAAAGACAAGTTAGAAGGCGTTCCTTATTTTCTTCTACATGTCACGTCACAAAGCTTGGCATTTTCTCCTATAAATTACAATCATAACCACGGTATGTACCTTGGCTAGTGAGTGGTAAAACTTTGCATACTCTTCTTCAGTAACCTCCTTGGGGCTGCGAAGCCACACGGCCTTCATATCATTCAGAAGCTCCCATTCAGTAGTAGTTTCCTTGACAGTCTTTGTCTTTGGCTTCTTCTCTTCATCATCTTCTGTCTCTTCTTCCTCTGTCCTCTCTGTGGCTACATAATAATGGACAATGCGTTAGTGATTGCACGCACACAACACAACATGATCCAGAAAAATGGATAACATTGAGTGCAGAACTTACTTGATTCCTCTTCTTCACTTGATTCCTCCTCATCAGCTGGCACTTCAACATCAACCTCCTTGGTTGCCCACAAGTAGATGGGGAAGTTGATGAACTCAGAATACTTCTTTACCAAGTCCTGGAAAACAAGCAACCATATTAATTAAACAAACTACAACATAAAAAGTGCCTCAAAATGGCAGATATGTACTGTCATATAATGTTTCAAATACAACCATTGGACGGAAAGACCTATTGATGAGACCTTCAGGTAAAATTCAGATCAACTGGGTGATATGGTGATAATAATTTAATGAAAGTATAAACTGCACTAACAACAAAAAAGACATGGTGATATGGTGATACCTTCAGCTTGCCTTCTTCCAAGTACTCCTTAGCCTCATCGCGGAGATGCAGTTTGATCTCAGTTCCACGGCCCAGGGGTTCGTTCCATGTATCCTCCGAAATAGCGAATGAACCATCAGCCTTGGACTCCCACACATATCTATCAGAGAGGGATACAATGTCACAACAGAAACAAGAAAATTGCATAGAGGAAGGCAGAAAAAGAACCAAAAGCATAAGGCTCAGTCTGTTAACCACAAGGGCACTGTTTGATGTCTTACTGTTTGTCATCATTGTGCTTGCTGACCACTTCAACATAGTCAGCAACCAAGTATACTGAGTAGAAACCAACACCAAACTGCCCAATGAGATTGAGGTCACCTCCAGTCTGCATCTTTTCCACGAAAGCTGCAAAAGGTGCAAGCAATTTATGTTATTTACGGGCACATTTCAAAGTTACATATATGTTGGATGGTATTTGGTGCAATATTCCACACCAACAAATAAATAAATAATGCTGAATTTGCACTTGAAGTTTCAAATATTTTAGAGCAGAGCAATCGGTAGAAAACAACAGTACCTGAAGTTCCAGACTTGGCAATGGTTCCAAGGTTCTTAATCAGATCTTCCTTGGTCATACCAACACCCCTATCCCGAATAGAGAGAATCTTGTTCTCCTTATCCAACTTAATCTGCATGTGGACACGGCAAATGCCTTACCAACCAATTCAAAAAGCAATGACATGCCAATCAGAAAAGGCTATCAGCTCTGCAGTTCACCATACCTGGATTTCAAGCTTAGCAGTGTCACCCTCGCCCAAAGCCTCCTTATCAGTGAGGGTAAGGAACCTAATCTTATCCAAAGCCTACAAACATAAATGCACCACCCTTTAGTTCCCAGCATCCACAATGCAATCTAAATACAGGGGGTCAGAACCAAATGCAATACGTACATCAGATGCATTGGAAATGAGCTCCCTCAGGAAGATGTCCTTGTTGCTGTAGAGTGAGTTGATGATGATGTCCATGAGCCTGGACACCTCGGCCTGGAACTCAAACTTCTCGGCCGAGTTCCTGAGGGTCTTCCTCGAGATCGACTCAGACTCCCTTCGCACATCAAAAGTCATGGTATCAGCACAGAATGTCAACAGCAGGAAAAAGGGGAACCATCAGCGTTGGTCAGGCATCAGTGCGCACCTCTGGACAACCTCGGAGTCGGTGGACAAGCCATGGGGGACGGCCCCAAGCTTCTCCTCTACCTTGGGAAAGTCGCCCACCTCATCGCTGCTCTCCTCGGCATTGACTTGGAGCTTCTTAGCTGCAGGCACATCAAGGATCAGACAAACAACTCGAATGTTGTGTAGATTACAGCAGATAGGTACCAGTGTTTGGAATTCACTAAGAAGGGTATGGTGGGGCGCTAGATCAGTAGCAACCAGCACTAGATTCCCGCTAAGCAAACAGTAGATTGGTTTATAAATCTATTCAGTTATAAACCCTATTAAAACCCAAGTCATAATTAGCAGCATAATTTGCCTGAAATTTTAATAACCCACGACGGATCTAAGAACCAAGTAAGCCAGTAATGTCGAACTCGGCACAAACCCCTGCGGCCCTGCCATCGCATCAGATCGGGTTGCCTCGCGACAGACCTAGCAATCCAGATGCGAGATCTAGAGCGGAAACTGGACCGAAATTACCACCAGAGATGGCGCCCGGTAGCACTAGCCTCTACACGAACGGATCAAACAACCGGAACAAATTCCATCTGGATTTCCTACTGGGAATTAAGCGGGATTCAAGCATCAGATGGGTGCGCCGCCGCGAAAATCAAGCGTCCACGCGGGCTGGAGAACTGGCAAACTACCTCCTGGGTCCGAATCCACGCGCGCTGCCCCCGAACCCAGCAGATCACGAGCTACCACCTAAATTAGCCGCCCTCCCGCGCAAATCACCGAGAAAATCAGGGGAGGAGAGAGCTCTAGCGGCGGCGGCGGAGGGGGGAGGGGAAGGAGGACGAGGAGGGGCTTGCCTGGATCGGGGAGGGTGGTGAGGAGGAGGACGAGGAGGAGCGCGCTGGTGAGCGCCCTCTTGCGCATCGTCGCCGGCCGCCGCTTAAATCTGCCAACCAAAACTGGGTGAGCTCGTCGTCGCCTTCGTCTTGGCTTTCGGGGCCGGGGAGATGCGCGACCCATTTAAACGGGCGCGGAGGAGACCCCGCACGCCCGGTCCGCGCGGGCGGGATGGCGCCACGCGGACGGGCGGACGGCCGCGATGTGGCTGCGGCCACGCGGCGGGACGTCAGTGGATGGCGCGGGGGAGCTCGACGTGGAGCGCGTGCCCCGGCCGTCCGTCGGGGCGAGCTGGAGGATCGGACGGGCGGGATCTCGTGCGTGTAGTAAAGGGTTTGACAGGTGGCGGGCTGGGATTGGTGCCGGATGGGTCGTCGACGTCGACGAGACGCGATGCGCTAGAAAGTTCGCCGCGGCTCAGTGGTGGAGTGGATATCATTCGTTCGCGGGGTGGACTCGTGGTGGGCCAAGGGCTGTGATGGGTGCGTTTGGGCTGGCCTGGTCAGTCAGTCAACGGTGTGTTGACTCGTCGCCGTGGGATGGACGTCAGAGTTAAAGTTACTGGGCTTTCGGGCTGGCTGGGCCATTAGCACCGGCTCAGCCCAAGGAGAAGCACAACTCCTCCAGTGATACGATCCTCAAATAAAAAAAACACGTCCAGTGATACTGACAGAGAGCTACTACTAGTTTCAAAGGATGCAGTGTGTTTATGGCACATATATATTCAATACTCGATGTAACGAAACATCCAACAGATGATTGAATCCGGATGAGATCATGCAAGAACCAACAAGCAGCCCAAAGTTTTGGCAAAACCTGATTATTATTGCTACAGATAATTAGTGACACTTTGTGCGGCCGGTTTACATCTTCAACATGGGTGCAGTTTCCTTTTTCCTTTCTGTTTTGGAGAAAAAGAGTCGACCATTCCGTCCTGACCACACATTACCATTATAGAAACCATGCCCGCTACTCCCTCTGTTTCTAAATATAAGTATTTGTAGAGATTATAATGCGGACTACATATGGCCGCAATTGTGTGTGCTCGTCTGTCAGATCATCCAAGGCTTTTTGTCTGGGTACGGTGGACATCTCTCGACTTAATTATGCTGTCATCACCCTCATCCCTAAAGTCAAAGGAGCGGACTTGATCTTTCAATTTAGACCTATTGCTCTCATTAACAACTTCGCTAAGTTCCCTGCTAAGGGGTCTGCTACTCACCTCTCTTCCATTGCTCACCGTACCATTAACCCGTTTCAATCTGCTTTTATTAAAGGCCGTTTCATCCTGGATGGGATCCTTTGTCTCCATGAAATCGTTCATGACCTCAAAATTCGTAACTCTAAAGCTATGATCCTGAAGCTTGATTTTGAGAAGGCCTATGACTCGGTCAGCTGGCCTTTCTTGAGAAAGGTCCTTCTGGCTAAAGGATTTGATGGGTCGTTTGTGCACAAGATCATGCAGATGGTCTCGGGGGGCCACACTGTGATCTCTGTGAATGGCCAGGTCAGTAAGTTTTTTGCCAATGGCAGGAGATTGCGGCAGGGTGACCCCGCTTCCCCCATCATGTTCAATTTTGTAGCGGACGCCCTATCCTGTATCCTATCCAGAGCTGCTAACCACGGTCATATATCCCCGGTCATCTCTCATCTTTTTCCTGAAGGGGTTACTCACTTGCAATATGCGGATGACATCATTATTATGGTTGATCTAAATGACTCTTGCCTCGCTAATCTCAAGTTTATCCTCCTTTTGCTTTGAAGCCATGTCGGGCCTTAAAATTAAAATTTCAAAGAGTGAGGTCATTGTCACCGGTGTGGATGACACTGAAGCCTTGTGGGTGGCCCATCTTCTTAACTGTAAGTGTGGATCTTTCCCCTTTAAATATTTGGGCCTCCCCATCTCCCCTGACTTGCTTCATGCGAAGGAATTCACCCCGGTTGTGACCAAGGTTGGTAATAGGGCCCTGCCCTGGCGTGGCCGTTATAATACCAATGCGGGAAAAGTTGCGTTGATTAATGCCTGCCTGTCCTCCCTTCCCATGTTCATCATGGGCTTCTATTTACTTTCTGGTGGTACTCATGCGGGATTTGATAAGCACCGAGGAGATTTTTATTGGAACTCTGTTGATAATCGTCGCAAATATCGTTTTGTCAAATGGAAGTTGATGTGTCGACCCAAAAACCTTGGAGGGTTGGGTATTATTAACACTGCCATCATGAATCAATGTCTCATGATCAAGTGGTGGTAGAAGATTATGACTGTTGGGAACCAGTCTTTATGGTTCTCCATTCTCAAGGCCAAGTATTTCCCCCTTTCTAGCACGCTGTTTGCCATATCGCGTGGTGGCTCTCAATTTTGGAAGGCCCTGGTGAAAGTGAAACCCCTTTTCCAGTCCCACGTTAAGTTCGTAGTGGGAGATGGCTCCTCCATTAGGTTTTGGCTTGATTGGTGGTGTGGAGACTCACCGCTCTCTGTGACCTTACCCTCCCTGTTTTCGTACTGTCCTAACCCGGGTATCTCCATTGTGGAGGTGGCTGCTAATGGTTGGAATCTGGCCTTTCGCCGATCTCTTTCACCTGAAGACTTTGAAGATTGGCGACGTCTTACTACCTTTTTCCCCATGCTCTCGGAGAATATGGATTCGGTGATCTGGCCACATTCGGCGTCCGGCCGCTTCAAGGTTAAACCGTTATATTCTAAGCTTATTGGTGGATCCCCTACTAGCAGATTCTCTCAGGTCTGGAAGGCTAGGATTCCTCCCAAAGTTAAGATTTTCTTATGGCAAGCTTTTAGGTCGGCTGCCAGCGGCATACCAAATTCGTAAAAGGAATGGACCGGGATTAGAGTTATGTGTCTTGTGTGGCGACATGGAGGATACAACTCATATCTTCTTCCATTGTGTCCTGGCTAAGCTGATTTGGAGTTGTGTTAGAGAGTGGCTCCAGGTGACCTGGGACCCTGCTTCCTCTTCTGAGCTCCGGTCTCTTGCCAGCACTTTGACGGGCGTAACCAGAGGAGTCTTTTGGGTTGGCCTGGGAGGGATTTGCTGGTCCCTTTGGACGACTAGGAACAAGTTTACCATTGAGCATGTGTTTCCCGCTAAACTGGCTGATTGCTTATTTAAATCATGTGCTCTCTTGCAGCAGTGGAAATCATTGACTAAGGCGGAGGACCAGGAAGCGTTGAATTTGTTGATCTCTAAAGTTCGGGCCTCGGCGTCTTCTCTATGCAGACAGGAGCAGGATGCTTAGCTGTTTATGCGCCTTGCTTGGCTAGTTTCTCTTGGGTTGTGAACTGTTCCAGCCTGTGTGCCGTGTGCTGGCTAGGGAGCCATGTATCCTTCTGACTTTCCTTCGGCTGGTCCAAGTTTGGGGTCTTGCTGTTTGTGTGTTTGGATGCTACTGTGTGTTGCTACTCTGCCTTATGGCTTTATTTATAAAGTCAGGCGCATGCCTTTTCTCTAAAAAGAATGTCAGGGTGCTCAACGAGAAGGTACATCATGTAATGAGAATATGAGATAGAGATCATTGATTGCTTCAGCCATGTCCTTGTCGACCAGCTTCGATTTGACAACATGGTTATTGAGGAAGGTGCTTGTGGCCATATGCCAGATAAGCACACTCTTCTACAAGTCAGAACTCATGTTCCAATCAAGCTGCTCACTCTCATCGGGTCACTGAACACTGTGGAGCCCAATATCCACTTCATCTCCGATGGCCTTTTTCGTGGTTACGATTGCCGAACCGAGGAGCGCGGTGAGGCGAGGGAAGGTGGAGGCGCAAGATATGAGCGTGAGCCTTCTGTCAAGTGAGCCGGAGCAGAGGGAGCAGCGTCTTTGGGCCGGAGCCGAGACGGAGTAGATAGAGAGAGCGGCGAGGGTGTGGGTTCATTGGGAGAAACTCAAGGGCTTTTCTGCAAAGATACCGGCCGCAACACTCTTTTTTGGATCGGAGGGATAATAAATTTATGGGGGTGATAGGCGGCGCCGCCGCCCAAACTTTGGGCCGCTCGCATCCCGTACCAGACGATGAGAGCTGCGCGCCGCTGTCAGATTTCACCGAAAAACGATTTCGCCATTGTTCACCCTCGCGCCTCTTCTTGTACCTCCTGAATCTCACGGCCGTTGACCAAATCTATGGATCGGCCCACACCACGACGTCGCTCCTCGCCAGCGGCAGCACCGCGCTTCCAGCTCGCGGTCGCCATGGTCGCATCGCTGGCTGGGTCGCCACTGCTCGCCGGCTTGCATCAAACCTCCTCCCCACCCCCACCCCCTCCCCTACCCCCGGGACCGCCGTTCAAGCACCCCCGGTGACCTTGCAGTGTGTCTCGCTGCCGTGGCTGTTGCAGCTGTAGCGGTGACCCATCACGGCTCTAAAAAACCTTCTGTTGCCGCAGATTTGGAATTGCTGGTTCCAGCAAAACAAGATGATGTTTGAAGCAAAAATTCTCGTCGGCTGCATCAAAAATTGACTCACCGATACCAGCAAAGAAGAAGAAAAATTCTAACATCTCTGGAAAACACGACTCCAGCAAAAAAAGATGCTGGTTGAAGCAAACCTGCTCGTCGATTGTATCAAAAATTGCGTGTCTATCTCGACGAAGAAAAATGTTTCCATACTCGCATCCATGGAAATCGCATGTTACAGCAAAAATAGCTGATGGTTCCAGCAAAAACAATGGCTGGTTACAGCTGGTGACGAACTGTGTGGTATGCCACAGATTACAGGAAGATGGAGAACACCTTTTTCTTCGTTGTAAGGAGGTGAAGAAGATGTGGAGGGCGTGCGGGCTGGAGCAGACTAGGCAGAAGCTACTATCATGCCAGCCACCGCGCCAACTCCTTAGCCTCATTGTTTCCCTGCCCGAGGATGAGAAGCTACATACGATCTGTCTTCTATGGATGTGGTGGACGGAGCGAAACAAGGCGAACCACAACACTCAGAGAGCCTCGATCCAGGAGTTTGGTCTCACGCTGGCAAAACACATTGGGGAATGGCGTCTGTTTTTTGGGGAGAAAGGAAGCAGCAACGCAAAACCAAAGCCCAGATGGACTTGCCCGGCCACGGATGTTGTCAAGATTAATATTGATGGGTCTTTCGACCCGGAGTCCCGGCACGCTGGCTGGGGCTGCATCGCTCGTGATCATACGGGAGAGGTGATCTTCGCGGCGGCGGGTAAACTAACACACATGTGCGAAGCCCTACATGCCGAGGCGTGTGCCCTGATGAATGCAATGAAGCTAGCAGAAGACCATGGAATGGGACGGGTTGTTTTTGAAACTGACTGTACCGGGATCCAGCAGGCTGTCACGACAACTACACTGGATCGTTCCACCCTGGGCACCCTCTTTCATGAGATCAAATACCTCCTCCAACTTGGTTTTATGGAGTGGACTGTCACTTTCTGCCCTCGCTGGTGTAATGTTCCTGCCCATGAACTTGCGGCTATTGGTAGACGGGACGACAATGCCGGCTTCCATGTGTGGTCGGTAAACCTCCCAAAAGTTGTAACCGATGCGGTGACCGCCGATATGGCTGGTCCACGGTGATTTCTTGGAATGCAAGGTGTTTCAATTAAAAAAAAAACAATGACTGGTTGAAGCAAAAATAAAAATGCCTGATGGTTCCAACAAAATCACCAGCGTGGATATAGCACCGCGGCGTCACGGACGTAGGATCGTGCGGCACCGGTTGTAGCTTCGGTGACCAATGGTTGTAGGATCCGCCATCGCTCGTTCCAGCATCCCGTCGCAGACTGTGCCAGCAATTCGATGGCCGGTTGTAGCGTCCACAGATGCCGGTTCCAGCATTGCCGTGGCCGGTTCCAGAATCAACCATGGTCGCCTGTAGCAAACTGCCACCGCTCGTCCCAGCACCCTACATGGTCAGTTCCAACAAATTGGTGCCGTCGTTCCAGCATCTGCTGGTGCCTAATGTAGCATTCGCGGTGCCCGTGCATCTTCTTCAGCATGGGTGGTGCCACCACCGTGTCGCCGGTCGAGGTCGTTGCAGCTCCGGCGACCAGCGGTTGTCGCATCCGCCACCGCCGATTCCAACATCTTGTCGGCGGCGGCGCCAGCAGACAGGGATCCCAAGCGGGAAAAATTGCGGCAGGGAACGACGGGCATGCTACTGCCGGCCGCAAGGGAGGAGGAGGAGAGGGGCAGCCGCATTGGTGAGCGGAGGAGGAGAGGGGCAACCATGGCGTTGGTGAGCAGAGGAACGAGTGGGATGGTGTGCATTGAGGAATTGGTGGAGAAAAGGAGATCGTCCCTGGCTGGATAAGACCGACGCGGCGGTGCAAGGGCCCCACGTACAGGGACGTGGCTCCACATACGTGGGCACGACGTGGTGAGTGCGCGTTCGACCGGCGCAAAGAGTTGGCCGGTCCGTCAGACAGTAAACGTTTGCCTAAATTTATTGGAATATATAGTGGGCCATATTGAATCTCACAATAGAGAGAGCTCCATACACAATCATAATAATAAAGACAAAACGGCGACATGAAAGCGCGTGTTTACTTCTAGTACATAGGTATGCACAATGAGCAAGCAGCTACCCAGAGCCTCCAAAGCAAGGGAACAAACCAATTATCGGCGACGGATCTCCAGTAGCCGCAGTGAGGATGAGAGACAATACGGCAGGCGCAATGGTCTGGCATATCTGCCTGAGTTGGCCCTCGGCGCCACCATCATTCTCCTCCGGTGGATACACGCAGCATGGGTGGAGGCAGAGCTTGCTGCTGTGGTAGTGGAACCCCCGCACGTTGCGACGGCAGGCGTCACATACAAGCCTGGCGCCCTCGGAGCTGGGGACTTGGAACCGGAGCTTTATCGTGATGTTCTTGAGCGACGGGTGCACAATCTTGGTCCCTTCGCGCAAGGCGCACTGCTTGTGCAGGTTGAAGTTGCAGCTCTGGCACCTGTACCTCTCGCCCCCGCCCTTCTTATGGCAGCCATCACACGTGAACTTCCTCCTCTCGGGGGTCTCCAGCGTCAGCTTGTGTTCCGGATGGGCCGGGTGGCGTTTGCAGGTGGAGCTTGACGAACCCATGGTTTTGCTCACTCGATCAAATCAGCTTCTGACACGCAGACAAAGGTTTAGTTTCCAATGAAAAGGAATAAATGCAAACAACTGGATCGTGCTATTTTGTGCGTTCATGTAATTAACCAGAATGACTAGTGCGAAAAGGTATCTTTGATTCATAGAACTAACTATTGCCATTTGTTAATATGTGCATATATTAATGTAAAAAGAGGAACTAGCACACAAGCGTCGGTGAATAGCATCAGGAAGAAAAACTTTGGCTCCCTCAAGAATTTGAACGTTTCGTTGTATTTTTTAACACTAGTAGAAAACGGGCCTTTAGTCCCGGTTCCAGAGGGCCTTTAGTCCCGCTCGAACCGACTAAAGCTCCCTAGTCCCTAGTCCCGCTCATTTAATCCGACTAAAGGCCCTTCACATGGACTCTGGAGCTCCAACAACACCAACCGGGACTAAAGGAAATTTTACGATTTTTTTGAATTTTTTCTCGATTTTTCAATTTCTGAATTATTTTACAATTTAATCTCTAATCATATCTCATCATTTCTCAATTTAATCTATAATCTCTATTCTCTAATCACCCTTATCATTCCAAATCATCTAACTTCCCGGCCGGTCACCCGTCCTATCACTACTCCAGCCTGAGCACGCCTAATTTTCGAGTTCTATCCCCCTAGTTTCCAAGTCTGCACTTGTTGTTTTCCTGACAATAGTAAGATGTCAATCATATTAACCCTCAGGGGTTTAGCTTGAGCATGAAGTCACACGTTTCACTGTTTGAGTTTAAAACTATTCTTCTAAAAAACAATAATTATTTAGTAACACTAATATTTCTTGAATAAGTAGTTTGACCAAAATAAAAAAAAACTAATATTCTTGAATAATTATTTAGTAACACTAATACTTATTAAATAACTAGTTTGACCATAGTTTGACCAGATTTAACCAAAATTCAAAAAAAACTGAAATTTGAGCCTAACTTTTTTTCCTTTTAGATTTTTAGGATTCTAAAAACTTGCAAAACGGCCTACAGCTGTCAAAATCGGACATATTATACTTTTTTCCGACATCGTATGCAAAAGTTATAGCCGTTTTACTTTTTCATAATATTTTTTTGCAAAACTTGTCCAAATTTAAGTTTTTTTAATTTTCCTAACTAGTAGATGTAGTAATGTAACTACATCTCGAAGGATTTTATTTTTTCAAGATTTAATCATTTTATTTTGTTTTTTTTTCAAAACTCAAATGGTGTTACCCGGGGGGGGGGGGGTAGAATTTGAGGCACGAACCCCATTAGTCCCGGTTTGAGACACGAAACGGGACTAAAGGTCTAATCTTTAGTCCCGGTTTGAGATACGAACCGGGACTAGAGGGCATCACACCCTTTAGTCCCGGTTCGTGTCTCAAACCGGGACTAAAGGTCTCATTTGAACCGGGACTAATCCCTTTAGCCGCTCGAACCGGGACTAATGCTCATATTAGTCCCGGTTCGTAATGCAACCGGGACTAATATGTATATTGAGCCGTGACCAAAGCCATGTTTTCTACTAGTGTAAGTATTTTTTTTTAACTATTTGTACTACTTTTTTTAACTATTTGTACTACTTAATATGTGGTCTTTGGCCTTTTCATATGAAGAAAAACCAAAACCAAAACTATAGCAGAATCAACGTATAATTGGAACACTATCTTTGTTACTCCCTTCATCCAGTGAAAAGTATACATATAGAAATTTTAGGAGAAACTATGGAATAGAGTAAAAATGCATTAGAAAGATGCAAGCCACCATATCTCTCCTCTTTAATTACCCAACCCCCAATGAGCTAAGTGCATGTATAGAAATTAAAGAGACCATGTGTAGAATGTTATTAGTCTTGATTACCGTGTGATGAGAGAGAAACAATTTTTACTTGAAAGTGCATTGGAAATATAGAAGTACACTCTTTTGTGAACATAATTTAAAGTCAAATGTACACTCTTCAACGAACGGAACGGAGGGAGTATGCACTATCTCCACTAGTAGTTAAAAATCTATACTACTTACAAAGAATGTAAGGGCATCTCCAACGCTAACCTTCAAACCGCTTGCAACCGTCTGGATCGCGCGGTCCGGACGCAGTTTGCCATCCAACACAGTCCTGCGTCGGTTCGCAGGGCAGTCCAGACACACTTTCTCCTGGAAAACGGAGATAAATGTGGGGGAGGGGGGCTTTGCAGGCGTCCGGACAGCAGCCACGCCCGCGTCTGACAACCCTGGCCCAGCCAAAACCCTTCTCTCTCGCTAGCATGCACTTCCCACCCGAAACGGTCAGCGCTGCTCCACAGTGTCAGTGCCGCATTCATGCCCAGCCAAAGCAGACGCGACCTCTCACTGGCGCCGGCATTGAAGCGGCGCGCCTGCCGAGAGGGCGCCGCTTGCACTGCTTCCCGGTGCACATGTCTGCTCTACGTTTAAACGTCACCACAGCCACTCGTCCATCCGTCTGCCGCCCACCACTGCCATTCGCCCTGCTATATAAACTCCAGCCCCGTCCATAGTCGGTAGTCATCCTCCTCCGGTCCCTTTCTCCCTCCGCATCATTCCCACCATGGCCTCCTCACGCTCCAAAGCTCTCTGGGACGGACTATCGTCTGAGCAGGAGAAGGAGATGGCCGCCATTGCTACCGGTCGGCAGACAACCGGAGGCCAACGACGTCCCAATGGCGGACATGACCGAGGATGAGCCAGCGCCACCCTCCTCGCCGGCTCCACCCTCTTCGGTGAATTACAACATGACTATCGGTGAGGCCCATGCCCATTACATGGACATGGTGCGGAATGAGCGGGAGAATCAGTTTCCGGGAGGCGCTTGCCGACGCGGCCTACAACCTCCAGCTCCTCGAGGAGCACCGGCAGACGGAGGAGCAGCTCGATGCCGGCAGGACGCGAACATGGTGGAGCAGGCGATGCTGCTCGAGTCCTACTGTTCTGCCCCCGAGACCCGCCTCGCCTGCTGGTGGTACTTCCAGCGTCAGACGGAACTTGAGGCCACCTACAAGGAGTTTGACGAGTTGGGGGACGAGGTGTGGGGGAAGAGCGACGAGGAGAAGGTCATCGTCGGCTCCGCCAAGGCTGCTCCCCGCCGCCACGGCCATGAAGCCGACATGTCCAGTGGCACCGCCGACAGCAAGGAAGAGTAGTGCATGGTAGGTCGCTGCTGCTCGGGTACCAGGAAGGCCACCGCTCTTCCCTTCCGCCCGAAGCCAAGCTTGGTGGGCTGATAATCGCCGGCAGATTAGCCGCTCAAGCTGCGGTGGCGGAGGCTAAGGAGGCAGAGCTGAAGAGCGCCGAGGCGAAACTGGAGAAAGCGAAGGAAAGTGCCAGAGCTTCAATTCTCGGGGCTCATGGCAGTCCGGTGGGAAATGGGCGCCGACTATCATTGAGATTAGGAAATTATAACTCGAGAGTCGGACAAGTTTCACTTTCAGGTGAAGTATTCCCGAAATATAATGAATTTCGTCGGGTTTATATGATATCTGCTGTGTTTGCATGAACCTCGTCCTGTTTATATGAGAAGCCGATGTGTTTACATTGAATTCATCTGGTTTGTTGAAAGAGTGTTTAAATGTATGTGAGCAGCATTGGATGGCCGGCTCCCGCGTCAGTGTCCCCGGACCTATCCCTCGTGTCCGCGGATGGATGCGGGAGGAAATTTGCGGGTCGGTGTTGGAGATGCCCTAACGTTTCTTGTTTCACTTTTCTTCCCACGAACCCTTCGTCCAAGCTTACTCGTACGATAATCAATCACCTTAGATTTTCTTACTTTTAGAACCAATTCTACTTTAATTTACTTACCAAAATATAAGGTGTTGGACAAAATTTGACAAACATTTATTTACCCAAATCGTATTAATATGGGCAGATAAATCACAAGGTAATGTACTTGAGCCGTTATATGCCAAAATAGACCTTTAATTAGTATATATGCTAAAGGTTAATGTAACTTTTATTATGTTTAGATGCTTTGTATTTTTTATGAACATTTTTAACTGCTCGGGGTTCTATTTCGCCAAAGAAATAAGCTTGACGAAGCCTTTCTCCTCGGTTCAATACATGTATGGAAACTGGATGTTGTAGCCCTACATCTAACTATGTGCGTTCGGTTTGCATGGTTCGATTTATATGGTTTTATGGTTTGTACATTATTAATACTTCAGTAAATATGGTATAAAATTAAAATACGGTTCAATTTCAGTATATACCAAATTATTTCTGTATATACCATAATAACCAAAGTTGACGTGAATTTTTAAAAATGAAGTAATAATTTGCAAATTTATAACTCGAAACACATACTATTTTAGAAACCATAAAAATCATACAATTAATTATGTTTGGTTTATTTCAGTATGATTTATCAGTTCAGTTTGAAAATGCACAGAATAATTAACCTCCAGCGTATGCATGCATATGCAGCCCGGAATGCAGCAACAACATAGGCTTGGAGCACGCACCTTGACACACGTAGGTAGTAGTATATATTAACCTAGTATTTTGAATCCCATGTAGAAAGAAACTTATTATTTTGAAAAAGCAAAATAAGAATGTTCGATCCTCATGCATATGATTTATTAATTGGTGGACAAAATAGTTCTTTTTTAATGGTAATACGTGTATCATTTATATATCATAAGGATCATCGTACATGCCTCGTAAAGACAGGCCTGACAAGAATGAAAAGACAACCGAATTCTAGCCTTTGCACAAAGAAGCACCATCCAAGAAAAAAAAATTACAATCAAGACTGGTGCAACACCAAAGGCGAAACCATTGTTGTTGAACAAATCAGACAGGGCCAACACCCCGAACACATTATCAAACTCTAGATCTGACATCACTGCACGACTAGGACGTCGGAGGTGGAAACCATATCTGTGACCCACGAACCATGAACCTAGCATACGATCCACTATCTTTCAGGTGCAGTCGATGCATACCACAATCTGCACTCGCTCGTGGACTACCTCTCATGCTCCACGCCAGCGCTGGTGCAATTGTCATCGCAACAGCGGAGTTCGAGGACACAAGTCCACTACGAGGATGCCGCCACCGCCACACCATCCTTGTATGGACATACTGGTTTTCAAATCCACCACCAACAATAGGACCGGCCGCCTCAGTGAAAAATAATCTGAAGATTCTTTATTCAACGCCGTCATTGTCACCGTCAAAGTCAAGACAACGAACGACAAAAAAAACACTAAGCTACAAGGGCCTAACCTAAAACTACATGATTCACACGCATAGATTCATCGATCTCATCACCACCGACGACCAATGTCATCGGTGTAGGAGCCCGTCAGAGAAAGGTGGCGGAGAACCTGGCGACAGGTAGGTTTCTAGTCATGTGTACCCTAGACAGAAACGAGTCACAGGATCTGTTCCTAGGAGAAAATAGTACTCCCTCCGAAAGCTAATATATGAGCGTTTAGACAATTTAAACACTCATATATTAGCTTACAGAGGGAGTACATACTGTAGACACAACTGAACAAGATTGTGTATTTCACGAAAGAAAAAAAAGATTGCGTATGTATGTGCTAACCCTTTGACTAAATCCGGCGGTCGACGTGGGAGGCGATGATCGATTCCCCACGAGTTGTCTGCTCCCCGGCGACGAGAGCTTCGCCCGGCAGCACCACCAACAACCTTTAAGTAAAGCGTACGTTCGATGTAGAGTAGTATATATATATGTATATAGGTACATGTGTCCAAACAACGTTAAAGGCGACGGGAGTAGTTGAGGCAAACCGCTGCGACTGACTAAGCAAAGGCATCCCGCTTTGGCCACACTGAATCGCCTTTGATTTTGAGTCGTCGCGTCCCTGTCTCGAGACGACGCGTATTTCGTCGGGCGCTTTGTCAGTTCAGTACGATAATGACTGGACTACTTTTTTTTTTTGCGGGAGAAGGAACTTTCATTTTATTTTTTTGCGGGAGAAGGAACTTTTATTTTATTTTTTTGCAAGAGAAGGAACTTTCATTAAGCAAGAGAGATGCTTACATTCAGACTTGACTATGCTAGCTATCTCATTAGGGAAGTTTCGTAGCCAACAAGCTGTTTGTTGTTGCACCCGTCCCATACAAGTAAGGGTGTGGCTAGCAGCATTAGCATGCCGACTAATCTTAGCTAAACTAATGTTCCTCTCTTGGGCCAGAATCATTCTGATCTCACTAACTTGATATGCGTACCGTGATCTACCAACATCCCTTGACGGAATCAGTTGCAGCAATTCGACACAATCAATTTCCACAGTCAGTGGCAAGTTCGACCAGTGAAGAGCCAGCTGGAGTCCTTCATCCACGGCAGCCATCTCAACTTCCAAAGCATCAGCACAATTAAAGAGCACACGTGTCGCATCAAAAATAACCGCACCTTCGTTTCTAAAGAAGAGACCGTGTGTTTAGCCCAAGGCTTCAAATATCTCTCTCCCTCTCTCGATCATATACAGAAAAGACATAATTTTATTTTTACGGGGAAGAAGAGAAATAATTTAAATGTAAAGTAAAAACTATATATTCACTAAAAAGTAGACACTCTAAGTACTCGTTTTTTTCCAAGATTTCAGAATGGGCGTTGCCTTTTTCATATATATGAAAAAGAAAAACGTACTCTTGTAGAACAATGGCAAGTTCCTGCTGGCAACCTCCTCGGCGTCAACTTACCAGAGTCTTCTAATCTGGAAGGGGAGGCTGAGATATTTTTCCAGAAAACTTGACCACTCTTTCGTCCCAGAACTTTCTTTTCTCCCTCCAGGCCGCTTTCGTGTGCTTGTTTAGTGGTCGGTCCTTGTTTTCCTGCAACTTGAGCAATTTGAACAATTGTAGTGGCATGACTGTGTCTTCAGATCGGACCCTTTTGGTCAACGCTATCTTCATCGATGGTGATTGTTGTTCTTTTGCGTTGGTCATGCCGTGAATATCACGATTTCCCGACCGTCTATTACAACAAATTTCGGCGAGGAGGACGACGATGACAAGATCTTCGCCTCGCTTTAGTGTTTCTAGTCGTCGCTAGGTGGTCTACAGATCTGGATGTAATTTTTATTATTTTTATTGGTTGCTTGAAGATAAATAGATTGAAAGTTTTCTCGCAAAAAAGATCTAGGATTTCCAGGGCGCCGGCGTGATCCCATATCCCCCACATCCAACCGAAATAGGTCCCGACATCACGCTAGTGCTCCGACCCTCCGCTCCTTATTTCCTTGTCCCCACTAAAAGCCTTTCGCGTGGCTAGGGCATGCGATCATAAAACACCTTTGTTCCGTGAGGGAGCCCTGGACTAAGGGGTCATCGGGCTGCCAGCATATCTCTTATGGGTCGGACAAGTAGGCCGCTCTGCGACTGCTAGAAGGCCGAGCTATGGGGCAACTCTGTATCCGGGCAGGAAACCTTCGAAGCCTTGGTGTGTCCTCCAAGTCAAGATAGGAAAATCGGCGTGCTTATTCCTTCATTTGTAACAGACCATCCTACTTAGTCCGTAGAGGCTAGAAAAAGACCATCATCCTACTTACCTAGGGTTTAGTTCATCTGATCTCATGGTAGATCAACTCTGTAATCATCGTATACACTTCAATATAATCAAGCAGGACGTAGGTTTTACCTCTCCGAGAGGGCCCAACCTGGCTAAACATCGTCTCCTTCGTCCCTTGTTCCCCATTGATCCAAGATCTACAGCTCGGAACCCCCTACCCAAGATCCGCCGATTTTGACACCGACATTGGTGCTTTCCACTAGTAGAAAAAGGGCCTAATGTGAAGCACATTAGTTCCGGTTTGTAACTGAACCGGCACTAATGTGACCATTAGTGCCGGTTCCAACGGCTAGGCGGGAGGCGCTCATTAGTACCGGTTCATGGCAAACCTTTAGTACCGGTTCATGCCACGAACCGGTACTAAAGATGTGGTGGCAGGCTGTTGTCATGCTGGGGCCCCACCAACACCTTTAGTACCGGTTCATGCCACAAACCGGTACAGGAGTTTTTTAGTTGGTTCTTTTTGCAGCGGTTTTTTAATCCCACCTCGCCAAGCGAGAGGGACTCGCAACAGTTTATAAACCCTGAGTACAGAGATGATGAAGTAGACTGCACGGAGCTATGTGTAGTTTCTCAAGGCCTGAAGGTAAGCAACGTGCAGGTGAGTATTGCGCCTCTATTTCATTTTTAATAATTTATTACAACTCCAGACTTTTTGTGCGTTCAGTATGCACCATTCAAAGCCACGTCATCAATGTTCAGCCCTTCCTGCCTTCATTTGCTATTTTTCATGCATTTACTGATTTGTTTTGAGCTAAATGACCCTGAAATTGAAAAGCACTACAAATGAACTCTAAAAAGGTTGAAACTTGGCATGGTATCATCATTTCACCCACATAGCATGTGCAAAAAAGTAGAGAGGGTTATGACAAAAACTGGATGCACTTCATGTACAAAATGGACAATCTCTTTCGAAATATCAGGGTTTCAAACGAAAACTCATCTGTTACCAAGGCATTTCATTTTTTTAACTTATTACAACTCCAGACTTTTTGTGCGTACAGTATGCATCATTCAAAGCCACGTCATCAACTTTCAACCCTTTCTGCCTTCATTTGCTATTTTTTATGCATTTTACTGATTTGTTTTGAGCTAAATGACCGTGAAATTGAAAAGCACTACAAATGAACTCTGAAAAGGCTAAAAGCTGGCATGGTATCATCATTCCACCCACATAGCATGTGCAAAAAAATAGAGAGGGCTACGGCAAAAACTGGATGCACTTCGTGTACAAAATGGACAATCTCTTTCGAAGTATCAGGGTTTCGGACGAAAACTCATCTGTTACAAAGGCATTTCATTTTTTTAAACTTATTACAACTCCAGACTTTTTGTGCGTTCAGTATGCACCATTCAAAGCCACGTCATCAACTTTCAACCCTTTCTGCCTTCATTTGCTATTTCTCATGCATTTACTGATTTGTTTTGAGCTAAATGACCCTGAGATTGAAAAGCACTACAAATGAACTCTGAAAAGGCTGAAAGTTGGCACGATATCATCATTTCACCCACATAGCATGTGCAAAAAAATAGAGAGGGTTACGGTAAAAACTGGATGCACTTCGTGTACAAAATGGACAATCTCTTTCGAAGTATCAGGGTTTCAGACGAAAACTCATCTGTTACAAAGGCATTTCATTTTCTTAAACTTATTTCAACTCCAGACTTTTTGTGTGTTCAGTATGCACCATTCAAAGCCACGTCATCAACTTTCAACCCTTTCTGACTTCATTTGCTATTTTTCATGCATTTACTTATTTTTTTGAGCTAAATGACCCTCAAATTGAAAGGCACTACAAATGAACTCTGAAAAGGTTGAAAGTTGGCATGGTATCATTATTTCACCCACATAGCATGTGCAAAAAATTAGAGAGGATTACAGCAAAAACTGGACGCACTTCATGTATAAAATGGACAATCTCTTTCGAAATATATGGGTTTCGGACGAAAACTCGTCTGTTACAAAGGCATTTCATCTTTTTAAACTTATTACAACTCCAGACTTTTTGTGCGTTCAGTATGCACCATTCAAAGCAACATCATCAACTTTCAACCCTTTCTGCCTTTTATTTGCTATTTTCATGCATTTACTGATTTGTTTTGAGCTAAATGACCCTAAAATTGAAAAGCACTACAAATAAACTCTGAAAAGGCTGAAAGTTGGCATAGTATCATCATTTTACCCACATAGTAGGTGCAAAAATGTAGAGAGGGTTACGGCGAAAACTGGATGCACTTCGTGTACAAACTGGACAATCTATTTCGAAGTATCAGGGTTTCGGACGAAAACCCATCTGTTACAAAGGCACTTCATTTTTTAAACTTATTACCAGTTTGTATATAATGATAAAACACACTAATATTAAACATAAGAAAAAAGAATCACTGAGAAATCTATTTTTAAAGTTAAGTTATTCACAAACTAGTGATTCACACAAATTTGAAAACTACTGGCACTAACAGAAAGGTTGTAATTTTTTGTACCTAAAGCAAAAATATTCACAAAAAAACTCTAAATACAACAAAATACAACTCAGAAATAAATAAAGCAGATAAGAAAAAAACAACTTTGCGCGCTGCCCAGTGGACCTGCTAGGCCCTGGGCGAGGATGCAGGCCCACAGGGCAGCGCCGCAAAATTAGGCCCAGAAACCTGCTATAGAGAGGAGCTCGAGAGAGGGCTTATAAACCAGTGCGGATGCTCCTCCGCTAGCGAGGTGGGACTAAACTTTGTGCATCGTGGGTGGCAGCGCACCACCTTTAGTACCGGTTGGTGGCTCCAACCGGTACTAAAGGGTGGGCCTTTAGTACCTGTTGGAGCCACCAACCGGTACTAAAGGCCTGCGTTTCCTGCCGCTTGGCCTGGCCAAAACAGACCTTTAGTACCGATTGGTGTCTCCAACCAGTACCAAAGGCCCCTCCAATATATATAGCACTTACGAAAATTTCAGTTAGTTTCTTCTTCATCTGCTTCATCGTTGCGCCCGTCCCCGTCGCCGCACCCGTTGCGCACGCCCATCCCCGTCGCCATCGCCGTCCCCATCCCACGCGCCCGCCCCTCGTCGCCGCCTTGCCGTCCCCGTCGTCGATCACGCTACGCCACCCTGGCCTCCGCCCCTCAGACGTCACGCCGCCCCTCAGTAATCCCAGCCCGTCAGCCTCGGCCGCCTCAGATTGCTTCGGTGATACATCTCCAACGATCTATAATTTTTTGATTATTCCATGCTATTATATTGTATGTTTTCGATGTTCAATGGGCTTTGATATGCTCTTTTATATTATTTTTTGGACTAACCTATTAACCGGAGGCCCGATGCATTTACATTTTTGCCTATTTTAGAGTTTTGCAGAAAAGGAATACCAAACAGAGTCCAAACGGAATGAAACCTTCGCGATGATCTTTCTTGGACCGAAAGCAATCCAGGAGACTTGGAGTTGAAGTCTGGGACTCTACAAGGCGGCCACGAGGCAGGAGGGCGCGCCCAGGGGGGGTAGGCGCGCCCCCACCCTCGTGGGCCCCTCGTAGCTCCACTGATGTACTTCTTTCGCCTATATATACTCTTATACCCTAGATCGATTAGAGGGAGCCACGAAACCACTTTTCCACCGTCGCAACCTTCTGTACCCGTGAGATCCCATCTCGGGGCCTGTTGGGGATATTACCACTGGGTGTAAACCGGCCAGGAGAGGCCGGGTTAACCCCATAGTTGTTCACTGTACTGGAAGCCCATGAAGATAAAGACGGTGACACTTTATGAAGGCCCAGGGCCCAAAGCCGGTTTAAGGCTTGTAGACATAAATCGGTATGGATATGTAAACTTGTGTTGTAAGATAGAAAGAGCAGAGGCCGAGCCGGACACGTTTATGAGCCGGCCTCGGGATTCTGTAAACCGACGGGTGTCAACCCGTGTATATAAGGGGACGACCCGGCGGCGGTTCAGGACAACAAACGACAACTCGAGACTCAGGCAAATCGTATTCTCTCCCTGGTCATCGAAACCCAAGCAATCCCACAACAACTCGATTGTAGGCTTTTACCTTCACCGCAAGGGGCCGCACCAGTATAAACTCTTTGCGTCCCTGGTCCGCTTTAACCCCTTTAAGTTAACCCATAGCGATGGCTCCACGACTAAGTCCTTTTTCTAGGACATCTGCCGTGACAAAACCACGACAGTTGGCTCAAGGGCTACGCACGATGGTTTCGAGTTCTTAGAGGGCAGCTTCGAAGGACTCAAGGGCTACGCTGTGGGCCGGATGACCAAGAGTCGTCGCGGCAAGCTCTACATTGACGATGCAGGCTGGGGCCCCGAGGCCGGCTCAATCGAGTACGGGTACCGGGTCCCTTCGCGGCATACACGTTTTCATTGGCAAGATCGGCGAACCGGGCCCTGAGCCGGACATCTGCACCGACCTCGTCGAAACGGCTCATCGTGCGAGACCTGCCCGGGTCAAGCCTTCCATGAAGCGTGCCTTCGTGGGAGTCATTGATGTCTACTATGCAACCTTCTTCTTATAGACGTTGTTGGGCCTCCAAGTGCAGAGGTTTGTAGGACAAGAGTAAAATTTCCTCAAGTGGATGACCTAAGGTTTATCAATCCGTGGGAGGCGTGGGATGAAGATGGTCTCTCTCAAGCAAACCTCGCAACCAAATAACAAAGAGTCTCTTGTGTCCCCAACACCCAATACAATCGTAAATTGTATAGGTGCACTAGTTCGCGAAGAGATGGTGATACAAGTGCAATATGGATGGTAGATATAGGTTTTTGTAATCTGAAAATATAAAAACAACAAGGTAACAAGTGGTAAAAGTGAGCGTAAACGGTATTGCAATGCTAGGAAACAAGGCCTAGGGTTCATACTTTCACTAGTGCAAGTTCTCTCAACAATAATAACATAATTGGATCATATAACTATCCCTCAACATGCAACAAAGAATCACTCCAAGTCACTAATAGAGGAGAACACACGAAGAGATTATGGTAGGATACGAAACCACCTCAAAGTTATTATTTCCAATCAATCCGTTGGGCTATTCCTATAAGTGTCACAAATAGCCCTAGAGTTCGTACTAGAATAACACCTTAAGACACAAATCAACCAAAACCCTAATGTCACCTAGATACTCCAATGTCACCTCAAGTATCCGTGGGTATGATTATACGATATGCATCACATAATCTCAGATTCATCTATTCAACCAACACATAGAACCTCAAAGAGTGCCCCAAAGTTTCTACCAAGAATCAAGACGAAAAACGTGTGCCAACCCCTATGCATAGGTTCATGGGCGGAACCCGCAAGTTGATCACCAAAACATATATCAACTGAATCACGTGATATCCCATTGTCACCACAGATACGCACGACAAGACATACATCAAGTGTTCTCAAGTCATTAAAGACTCAATCCGATAAGATTACTTCAAAGGGAAAACTCAATCCATTACAGAAGAGTAGAGGGGGAGAAGAAACATAAGATCCAACTATAATAGCAAGGCTCGCGATACATCAAGATCGTGCCAAATCAAGAACACGAGATAGAGAGAGAGAGAGAGAGAGAGAGAGAGAGAGAGAGAGAGAGAGATCAAACACATAGCTACTGGTACATACCCTCAGCCCCGAGGGTGAGCTACTACCTCCGTGTCAGGGAGAGCGCTGGGATGATGAAGATGGCCACCGGTGAGGATTTCTTCCTCCGGCAGGGTGCCGGAGCAGGGCCCCGAGTGGTTTTTGGTGGCTACAGAGGCTTGCGGGCGGAACTCCCGATCTATTTTCCGCTCGAAGTTTTAGGATACGAGGTATATATGGGTGCATGAAGTACGCTGGAGCTTGAGGGCCCCACGAGGCAGTGGGCGCCCTAGGGGTGGGCGCGCCCACCCTCGTGGGCACCTCCTTCTCTCCTGACGTGGGGTCCAAGTCCATCTGGTAGCTTTCCTTCCAAAAATAACTTCTCCAGTTGATTTCGTTCCGTTTTGACTCCGTTTGATATTCCTTTTCTTCTAAATACTGAAATAGGCAAAAAAACAGCAAATCTAGGCTGGGCCTCTGGTTAATATGTTAGTCCCAAAAGTAATATAAAAGTGGATAATAAAGCCCAATATTGCCCAAAACAGTAGATAACATAGGATGGAGCAATAAAAAATTATAGATACGTTGGAGACGTATCAAGCATCCCCAAGCTTAATTCCTGCTCGTCCTAGAGTAGGAAAATCATAAAAAAGAATTTTAGATGCGGAGTGCTACTTAGCATAATTTCATTGTAATTCTTCTTAAATGTGGTATGAATATTCAGATTCGAAAGATTCAAGACAAAAGTTTAATATTGACATAAAAGTAATAATACTTCAAGCATACTAACAAAGCAATTATGTCTTCTCAAAATAACATGGCCAAAGAAAGTTATCCCTACAAAATCATATAGTCTGGCTATGCTCTATCTTCACACCACAAAGTATTTAAATCATGCACAACCCCGATGACAAGCCAAGCAATTGTTTCATACTTTTGACATTCTCAAACTTTTTCAATCTTCACGCAATACTTGAGCGTGAGCCATGGATATAACACTATATGTGGTATAGAATGGTGGTTGTGGAGAAGACAAAAAGGAGAAGATAGTCTCACATCAACTAGGCGTATCAACGGGCTATGGAGATGCCCATCAATAGATATCAATGTGAGTGAGTAGGGATTGCCATGCAACAAATGCACTAGAGCTATAAGCATATGAAAGCTCAACAAAAGGAACTAAGTGGGTGTGCATCCAACTCGCTTGCTCATGAAGACCTAGGGCATTTTGAGGAAGCCCATCATTGGAATATACAAGCCAAGTTCTATAATGAAAGATTCCCACTAGTATATGAAGGTGACAAAATGAGAGACTCTCTATCATGAAGATCATGGTGCTACTTTGAAGCACAAGTGTGGTAAAAGGATAGTAACATTGTCCCTTCTCTCTTTTTCTCTCATCATTTTTTTTATTTTTTATTTTTTTATTTGGGCCTTTCTCTTTTTTATGGCCTCTTTTCTTTTTTTCCTTTTTTTATTTATTTTTCGTCCAGAGTCTCATCCCGACTTATGGGGGAATCATAGTCTCCATCATCCTTTCCTCACTTGGGACAATGCTCTAAAAATGATGATCACCACACTTTTATTTACTTACAACTCAACAATTACAACTCGATACTTAAAACAAGATATGACTTTACATGAATGCCTCCGGCGGTGTACCGGATGTGCAATGACTCATGAGTGACATGTATGAAAGAATTATGAACGGTGGCTTTACCACAAATACGATGTCAACTACATGATCATGCTAAGCAATATGACAATGATGGAGCGTGTCATAATAAACGGAACGGTGGAAAGTTGCATGGCAATATATCTCTAATGGCTATGGAAATGCCATGATAGTTAGGTATAATGGTGGCTGTTTTGAGGAAGGTATATGGTGGGTGTATGATACCGGCGAAAAGTGCGTGGTATTAGAGAGGCTAGCAAAGGTGGAAGGAAGAAGAGTGCGTATAATCCATGGACTCAACATTAGTCATAAAGAACTCATATACTTATTGCAAAATTCTAGAAGTTATCAAAGCAATGTATTACGCGCGATGCTCCTAGGGGGATAGATTGGTAGGAAAAGACCATCGTCATTCCCCGACCGCCACCCATAAGGAAGACAATCAATAAATAAATCATGCTCCGGCTTCATCACATAACGGTTCACCATACGTGCATGCAACGGGAATCAAAACTTTAACACAAGTATTTCTCAAATTCACAACTACTCAACCAGCATGACTCTAATATCACCATCTTCATATCTCAAAAAAATTATCAAGCATCAAACTTTTCTTAGTATTCAACGCACCCAAAAGAAAGTTTTACAAATCTTGAATACCAAGCATATTAGGATTATTTAAGCAAATTACCATGCTATTTAAGACTCTCAAAATAATATAAGTGAAGCATGAGAGTTCATATATTTCTCCTATATGACTACCACCATGCTCTAAAAGATATAAGTGAAGTACTAGAGCAATAACAAAAACTACTCCGAAGATATAAGTGAAGATCAATGAGTAGTCGGATAATTATGCAACTATGTGAAGACTCTCCCATTTAATAATTTCAGATCTTGGTATTTTATTCAAACAGCAAGCAAAGCTAAAGAAAATAAAATGATGCTCCAAGCAAAACACATATCATGTGGTGAATAAAAATATAGCTCCAAGTAAAGTTACCGATGAACGAAGACGAAAGAGGGGATGCCTTCCGGGACATCCCCAAGCTTAGGCTCTTGGTTATCCTTGAATATTACCTTGGGGTGCCTTGGGCATCCCCAAGCTTAGGCTCTTGCCACTCCTTATTCCATAGTCCATCGAATCTTTACCCAAAACTTGAAAACTTCACAACACAAAACTTAATGTAAAACTCAGAAGTCTGCTAGCGTAAAGAAAACAAAACACCACTTCAAGGTACTGTAATGAACTCATTCTTTATTTATATTGGTGTTAAACCTACTGTATTCCAACTTCTCTATGGTTTATAAACTATTTTACTAGCCATAGATTCATCAAAATAAGCAAACAACACAATGAAAACAGAATCTGTCAAAAACAGAACAGTCTGTAGTAATCTGTAACTAACGCAAACTTATGTAAATCCAAAAATTCTAAAATAAATTGGTGGACCTGAGGAATTTTCCTAGTAATCATCTGCAAAAAGAATCAACTAAATAGCACTTCCAGTAAAAATTTACAGCTAATCTCGTGAGCGCTAAAGTTTCTGTTTTTTACAGCATGATCATAAAGACTTCACCCAAGTCTTCCCAAAGGTTCTACTTGGCACAAACACTAATTAAAACACAAAACCACATCTAAACAGAAGCTATATGGATTATTTATTCCTAAACAGAACCAAAAAGCAATACACTAAAGTACAATTGGGTTGCCTCCCAACAAGCGCTATCGTTTAACGCCCCTAGCTAGGCATGATGATTTCAATGATGCTCACATGAAAGATAAGAATTGAAACATAAAGAGAGCATCATGAAGAATATGACTAGCACATTTAAGTCTAACCCACTTCCTATGCATAGGGATTTTGTGAGCAAACAACTTATGAAAACAAGAATCAGCTTGCATAGGAAGGTAAAACAAGCATAACTTTAAAACTTTAAGCACATAGAGAGGAAACTTGATATTATTGCAATTCCTACAAGCATATGTTCCTCCCTCATAATAATTTTCGGTAGCATCATGAATGAATTCAAAAATATAACCAGCACCTAAAGCATTCTTTTCATGATCTACAAGCATAGAAATTTTACTACTCTCCACATAAGCAAAATTCTTCTCATCCGGAATAGTGGGAGTATCATAAGAGACTTGAATACTATAAATTGTTTCCACATTAAAAGAGTAATATTCAGAAAAAGGGTAATCATAATCATGACAAGTTTTATAAATATAATCATCACTACTTTTTATAGAATAAGTTTTATCACAATAATCATCATAAGTAGCAACTTTGTTCTCATCATAATCGATTGAAACCTCTTCCAAGATAGTGGAATCATTACTAAGTAAAGTCATGACCTCTCCAAATCCAATTTCATAAATATTATAAGATTCAACATCCTCCAAAATTGTGAGATCACTAGTTCCTAAAGTTGACACTCTTCCAAACCAACTTTCATCAATATAATCATCATAGGTAGAAGGCATGCTATCATCATAACAACTTTGCATATCGAAACTTGAGAGGCTAAAAATATCATCATTATTAAACATAGCATCCCCAAGCTTGGGACAAACATTAATTGCAGCAAATATATTCTCAAATATGTCATCCTCATTAAGCATAGCTTCCCCAATCTTGGGCCTTTTCATATCATAAGCATAATCACTCTCATCATTAATAGTATGGATAGCACCAATAGTATAGCAATTGTCATATTCCAAGCAAGTACCAAAAATATTTTCAAGATCATAAGAAGTATCATTATCTTCCCAATCATAATCATCACAACAAGCAATAGGCATAACGAGATCATCATCAAGTGCATCATCTTCCACAATTATTTTTGATTCATTTTCATGAGGCACAACAATAATAGGAGCAACTTTATTTGGGAGAGATACCTTTTTACCTCTCTTCTTTTTCTTTTCTTGTTCTTCACCACATCATGTGTGGGTTCAATCCTCTTTTTGGAGCTCCTTATTAATGAGATTGGTTGAGTAGAAGGCTCCTCCTCGTTACCTGATTCATCATAAGAAATAATAGGAGGATATTGGGAAGTCTCTTCCCTTTCATTAGTAGTCTCTTCATGATCTATTTGTTTTCTTTTCTTTATGTAATTGGAAATATAAGGATTTTCAATGCAATTCACCGCACAATACATATAAATTTCTTCTAGATTAAAATGAAGAACTTCATCAAGGGCAAATTTTGGAATATTCTTAATTATACGTTTTAGTTCTTCATAACCCAAGAGCAAACTAAGTTCATTATGATGTGCAAGAGAAATCAAGTCATCACAATTTTTGGACACGATACGATCATGAAACAATTGGCATTGGGTACTGAAATGATCACGTTCATTGCAAAGTTCACAAGTATGGCTAAGAAAAAAAATAAATTTTCAGCACAAGCATCTAGCCTTTCTTGCAACAATTTGGTTTCTAAGTACTTATGCCTCTTGCAATATCTATCTTCCCTATTTGGTGTGTACTTACAAACCCAATGCACTCCACAAAAATTGACATGTTTATAGAAGGCATTTTCATCATAGTAAATTTGCTCATCAAAGCTTGGGGAACAAAAAATATCATCTTCATCAAACATAGCTTCCCCAAGCTTGTGGCTTTGCATATCATTAACATCATGGATATTCAAGGAATTCATACTAACAACATTGCAATCATGCTCATCATTCAAATATTTAGTGCCAAACATTTTAGTGCATTCTTCTTCTAACACTTTGGCACAATTTTCCTTCCCATCATACTCACGAAAGATATTAAAAAGATGAAGCGTATGAGGTAAACTCAATTCCATTTTTTTGTAATTTTCTTTTATAAACTAAACTAGTGCTAAAACTCGAAACTAAAAGATTCGATTGCAAGATCTAAAGATATACCTTCAAGCACTAACCTCCCTCAAGAACGCGCCAGAAAAAGAGCTTAGTTGACGGGTGTGAGTGCTGCTTACCTAGCCTCCCGGCAACGGGCGCCCGAGAAAAGAGCTTGATTTCTACTACACAACCTTCTTCTTGTAGACGTTGTTGGGCCTCCAAGTGCATAGGTTTGTAGGACAGTAGCAAATTTCCCTCAAGTGGCTGACCTAAGGTTTATCAATCTGTGGGAGGTGTAGGATGAATATGGTCTCTCTCAAGCAACCCTGCAACCAAATAACAAAGAGTCTCTTGTGTCCCCAACACACCCAATACAATGGTAAATTGTATAGGTGCACTAGTTCGGCGAAGAGATGGTGATACAAGTGCAATATGGATGGTATATATAGGTTTTTGTAATCTGAAAATATAAAAACAACAAGGTAACAAGTGGTAAAAGTGAGCGTAAACGGTATTGCAATGCTAGGAAACAAGGCCTAGGGTTCATACTTTCACTAGTGCAAGTTCTCTCAACAATAATAACATAATTGGATCATATAACTATCCCTCAACATGTAACAAAGAATCACTCCAAAGTCACTAATAGCGGAGAACAAACGAAGAGATTATGGTAGGATACGAAACCACCTCAAAGTTATTCTTTCCAATCAATCCGTTGGGCTATTCCTAGAAGTGTCACAAATAGCCCTAGAGTTCGTACTAGAATAACACCTTAAGACACAAATCAACCAAAACCCTAATGTCACCTAGATACTCCAATGTCACCTCAAGTATCCGTGGGTATGATTATACGATATGCATCACACAATCTCAGATTCATCTATTCAACCAACACATAGAACCTCAAAGAGTGCCCCAAAGTTTCTACCAAAGAATCAAGACGAAAACGTGTGCCAACCCCTATGCATAGGTTCATGGGCGGAACCCGCAAGTTGATCACCAAAATATATATCAAGTGAATCACGTGATATCCCATTGTCACCACAGATACGCACGGCAAGACATACATCAAGTGTTCTCAAATCATTAAAGACTCAATCCGATAAGATTACTTCAAAGGGAAAACTCAATCCATTACAAAAGAGTAGAGGGGGAGAAGAAACATAAGATCCAACTATAATAGCAAGGCTCATGATACATCAAGATCGTGCCAAATCAAGAACACGAGAGAGAGAGAGAGAGAGAGAGAGAGAGAGAGATCAAACACATAGCTATCGTACATACCCTCAGCCCGAGGGTGAACTACTCCTCCTCGTCATGGAGAGCGCCGGATGATGAAGATGGCCACGGTGAGGGTTCCCTCCCACAGGTGCCGGAACAGGTCCCGATTGGTTTTTGGTGGCTAGAGAGGCTTGCGCGCTGAACTCCCAATCTATTCTCCGCTCGGAAGTTTTAGGACACGAGGTATATATGGGTGCAGGAAGTACGTCGGTGGAGTTGGGGCCCACGAGGCAGGGGGGCGCACCCCCCACCCTCGTGGGCACCTCCCTTCTCTCCTGACGTGGGGTCCAAGTCCATCCGGTAGCTTTCCTTCAAAAAATAACTTCTCCAGTTGATTTCGTTCCGTTTTGACTCCGTTTTATATTCCTTTTCTTTGAAATACTGAAATAGGCTAAAAACAGCAAATCTGGGCTGGGCCTCCGGTTAATATGTTGGTCCCAAAAGTAATATAAAAGTGGATAATAAAGCCCAATATTGCCCAAAATAGTAGATAACATAGCATGGAGCAATCAAAAATTATAGATACGTTGGAGACGTATCAGTCATTCACAGAGGGGAATCAGAGGATACATCGGAATCTGGTGGTGAAACCGTCGTTTATTCCAGCAACGAGTCATTGACCGGAGAGACCGAGTCATTGTATCAGTTGCAAGATGGCCGGATTGAGGGCTGTTCCAATGGCGACAGTTTTCTGGACCCCTTTGATCCGCCGAATCGGGTTGCGATCTTCATGGCCGGTACACATCCAACGCTCCACTCTTCGACCGCAGCGGCGATGATTTCCGGATCAGCAGCAGCCAATGGCTGCCGCCGGGAGGAGGCCCCTGTCGACTGGCCGGCTCAGTTCTATCTGAGTTATTCGACGCTTTGGCGACGCTGATGGCGGAGGTTAACCCGGTGGATCAGGAGGCACACAATGCGGAAATCGCGAAGGTGAAAGATCAGATCACCCAGGCCAAAGCCGACTTGGCAACTGAGGATGCCAGGATGGTTGCGGAGTGGGCCGCATTGGATGCACAGGCTTACCGCTTATGCTAGATCGAAAAGGCCGAACGATGTCCTCAAGAGGAGGAATGATCTACTTCGCCGCCGGTTTATGTGTTGGTGAACGCTATGTAAAATTAAAAATTTTCCTACGGTTTCACCAAGATCCATCTATGAGTTCATCTAAGCAACAAGTCATGGGAGAGAGATTACATCTACATACCACTTGTAGATCGCGGCGGAAGCGCTTCACTAGAACATGGATGATGGAGTCGCATCGCCGTGATCCAAATCACCGATGACCGAAGTGTCGAAGGACGGCACCTCCGCTGCTCAACACACGCGACGGAGCGGATGGCGCCTCCTCCTTCTTGATCCAAAGCAAGGGGAAGGAGAGGTTGAAGAAGATGGCTCAGCAGCAGCACGACGTGGTGGTGGTGGAGCAGCAAGATTCTCGGCAGGCACGCCAAGCTCGTGGACGGAGGAGGAAGAGGTGTAGCAGGGGAGGGAGGCGCCAGAACTTCAGCAGCGGCTGCCCCTCCCTCCCTTTATATAGGCCCCAGGGGCGCCGCCCCCGGAGATCTAATCTCCTGTGGGGCGGCGGCAAAGGTGGAGTGCCCCCAAGGCAGTGGGCGCTTCACCCTAGGGTTTCAACCCTAGGCGCCAGGTGGGCCAAGGGGCGCACCAGCCCACTATGGGCTAGTTCAACTCCCCACTTCAGCCCATGGGGCCCTCCCGATGGGTGGCCCCACCGTGGACCTCGACCCTTCCGGTGGTCCCGGTGACAATACCGGTGACCTCAAACTTTCCCGATGGCCGAATTAACACTTCCTATATAATTCTTTACCTCCGACCATTCCGAACTCCTCGTGACGTCCCGGATCTCATCCGGACTCGAACAACATTCGGTTTACTGCATACTCATATTCATACAACCCTAGCGCCATTCGGTTTACGGGTTCGAGACACGTAGACATGACCGAGACGGCTTTCTCGGGCAATAACCAACAGCTGGATCTGGATACCCATGTTGGCTCCTACATGCTCCTCGATGATCTCATCGGATGAACCACGATGTCGAGGATTCAAACAACCCCGTGTATACAATTCCCTTTGTCAATCGGTATGTTACTTGCCCGAGATTCGATCGTCGGTATCCCAATACCTCGCTCAATCTCAAGCATCGGCAAGTCACTTTACTCGCATCTGTAATGCATGATCCCGTGACCGCACACTTGGTCACTTTGAGCTCATTATGATGATGCACTACCGAAAGTGGGCCCAAGGATACCTCTCCGTAACACGGAGTGACAAATCCTATCTCGATCCGTGTCAACCCAATGCAGACACTTTCGGAGATACCAGAGTGTACCTTTATAGTCACCCGCTTACGCCAGACGCTTGGTACACCCAAAGCACTCCTACGGTATCCGGGAGTTACACGATCTCATGGTCTAAGGAAGAGATACTTGACATTGGAAAAGCTCTAGCAAAACGAACTACACGATCTTGTGCTATGCTTAGGATTGTCTTGTCCATCACATCATTCTCCTAATGATGTGATCCCGTTATCATTGACATCCAATGTCCATAGTCAGGAAACCATGACTATCTATTGATCAACGAGCTAGTCAACTAGAGGCTCACTAGGGACATATTGTGGTCTATGTATTCACACGTGTATTATGATTTCCGGATAATACAATTATAGCATGAATAAAAGACAATTATCATGAACAAGGAAATATAATAATAATTATTTTATTATTGACTCTATGTCATATTTCAAAAAGTCTCACACTTGAACTAGAGTCAATAATCTAGTTAAATTGTGATTAATCGAACGCCCATAGAGTTCTCGTGTTGATCATGTTTTGCCCAAGGAAGAGAAAGTTTAGTCAACGGATCTGCGACATTCGTGATCCGTATGCACTTTGCAAATTTCTATGTCTCCATCTTGAACATTTTCACGGATGGAGTTGAAGCGACGCTTGATGTGCTCGGGTCTTCTTGTGAAACCTGGGCTCCTTGGCAAGTGCAATAGCTCCAAAGTGTTGTCACGTAAGAGTTTGATCGGCCCCGACGCATTGGGTATGACTCCTAGGTCGGTGATGAACTCCTTCACCCATATTGCTTCATGTGCCGCCTCCGAGGCTGCCATGTACTCCGCTTCACATGTAGATCCTGCCACGACGCTTCGCTTGCAAATGCACCACCATCGCTCCACCATTCAACATATACACGTATCCGGGTTTGTGACTTAGAGTCATCTCAGACCGTGGTCGAAGCTAGCGCCGACGTAACCCTTTACGACGAGCTCTTCGTCACCTCCATAAACGAGAAACATGTCCTTTGTCCTTTTCGTGTACTTCAGATATTCTTGACCGCTGTCCGGTGTTCCTTGCCGGGATTACTTTGGTACCTTCCTACCAAACTTACGGCAAGGTTTACATCAGGTCCGGTACACGCATGGCATACATAATAGATCCTATGGCCGAGGCATAGGGATGACGCCATCTCTTCTTTATCTTTTGCCGTGGTCGGGCATTGAGCCGAGCTCAATCTCAAACCTTGCAAGATGTGCAAGAACCCTTTCTTGGACTGATCCATTTTGAACTTCTTCAAAATCTTATCAAGGTATGTGCTTTGTGAAAGACCTATGAGGCGCCTCGATCTATCTCTCAGAGATCTTGATGCCTAATATATAAGCAGCTTCTCCAAGGTCCTTCATTGAAAAACTCTTATTCAAGTAGGCCTTAATGCTGTCCAAGAGTTCTATATCATTTCCCATAAGAAGTATGTCATCTACATATAATATGAGAAATGCTACAGAGCTCCCACTCACTTTCTTGTAAACGCAGGCTTCACCATAAGTCCAAGATAAACCCAAACGCTTTGATCATCTCATCAAAGCGAATGTTCCAACTCCGAGATGCTTGCACCAGCCCATAAATGGATCATTGAGCTTGCATACTTTGTTAGAATTCTTAGGATCGACAAAACCTTCCGGTTGCATCATATACAGCTCTTCCTTAAGATAACCGCTAAGGAACGCTGTTTTGACGTCCATCTGCCATATCTCATAATCATAGTATGCGACAATTGCTAACATGATTCGGACGGACTTAAGCTTCGCTCACGGGAGAGAAAGTCTCATCGTAGTCAATCCCTTGAACTTGCCGATAACCCTTAGCGACAAGTCGAGCTTTATAGATGGTGACATTACCATCCGCGTCTGCCTTCTTCTTCTTAAAGATCCATTTATTTTCTATCGCCGCCGATCATCGGGCAAGTCTGTCAAAGTCCATACTTTGTTTTCATACATGGATCCTATCTCGGATTGCATGGCTTCAAGCCATTTGTTGGAATCGGGCCCGCCATCACTTCTTCATAGTTCAAGGTTCACCGTTGTCTAACAACATGATTTCCGTGACAGGGTTGCCATACCACTCTGGTGTGGAACGTGTCCTTGTGGACCCTCTGAAGTTCAAGAGCAACTTGATCCAAGTACCTTGATCATCATCATTAATTTCCTCTCTAGTAGGTGTAGGCACCATAGGAATATTTTCCTGAGCTGCACTACTTTCCGGTTCAAGAGGTAGTACTTCATCGAGTTCTACTTTCCTCCCACTTACTCCTTTCAAGAGAAACTCTTTTCCGTAAAGGATCCGTTCTTGGCAACAAAGATCTTGCCTTCGGATCTAAGGTAGAAGGTATACCCAATGGTTTCCTTAGGGTATCCTATGAAGACGCATTTTCCGACTTGGGTTCGAGCTTTTCGGGTTGAAGTTTCTTGACATAAGCATCGCATCCCCAAACTTTTAGAAACGACAGCTTAGGTTTCTTCCCAAACCATAATTCATACGGTGTCGCCTCAATGGATTTAGACGGTGCCCTATTTAAAGTGAATGTAGCTGTCTCTAGAGCGTATCCCCAAAATGATAGCGGTAAATCTGTAAGAGACATCATAGATCGCACCATATCCAATAGAGTGCGACACGACGTCGGACACACCATTACGCTGAGGTGCTCCAAAGCGGCGTGAGTTGTGAAACGATTCCACATTTCCTTAAGTGTGTACCAAATTCGTGACTTAAATATTCTCCTCCACGATCTGATCAGAAGAACTTTATTTTTTCGGTCACGTTGATTCTCTACCTCATTCTGAAATTCCTTGAACCTTTCAAAGGTCTCAGACTTGTGTTTCATCAAGTAGACATACCCATATCTACTTAAGTCGTTCGTGAGAGTGAGAACATAACGATATCCTCCATGAGCCTCAACGCTCATTGGACCGCACACATCGGTATGTATGATTTCCAATAAGTTGGTTGCTCGCCCATTGTTCCGAGAACGGAGTCTTGGTCATTTTGCCCATGAGGCATGGTTCGCATGTGTCAAATGATTCATAATCGAGAGACTCTAAAAGTCCATCAGAATGGAGCTTCTTCATGCGCTTGACACCAATGTGACCAAGCCGGCAGTGCCACAAGTATGTGGGACTATCGACTTTACATCTTTTGGTATTCACACTATGAATATGTGTAATATTACGCTCGAGATTCATTAAGACTAAACCATTGACCATCGGAGCATGACCATAAAACATATCTCTCATATAAATGTAACAACCATTATTCTCGGATTTAAATGAGTAGCCATCTCGCATTAAACGAGATCCTCGATACAATGTTCATGCTCAAACTTGGCACTAAATAACAATTATTGAGGTTCAAAACTAATCCCGTAGGTAAATGTAGAGGTAGCGTCGACGGTGATCACATCGACCTTGGAACCATTCCCGACGCCAAGATCGTCACCTCGCCCTTCGCCAGCCTCCGTTTATTCCGCAGCTCCTGCCGTGAGTTACAAATATGAGCAACGACACCGTATCAAATACCGGGGAGTTACTACGAGTACTAGTAAGGTACACATCAATTACATGTATATCAAATATACCTTTAGTGTTGCCAGCTTTCTTGTCCGCTAAGTATTTGGGGCAGTTCCGCTTCCAAAGGACCCTTCCCTTTGCAATAAAAGCACTCGGCCTCAAAGCGTGGGTCCATTTTTTTTGACTTCTTCCCGGCAAGTGGCTTTACTGGCGCGGCAACATCTTTGCCGCCCTTCTTGAAGTTCTTCTTACCTTGCCCTTCTTGAACTTAGTAGTTTTATTGACCATCAACACTTGATGTTCTTTCTTGATTTCAACCTCTCACGACTTCAAAGATTGAAAATACTTCAGGAATAGTTTTCACCATCCCCTGCATATTGTAGTTCATCACAAAGCTCTTGTAGCTCGGTGGGAGCGGCTGAAGGATTCTGTCAATGACCGCCTCGTCTCGGAGGTTAATGTCCAAATTGGACAAAGCGGTTGTGCAAACCCAGAAATTTTGAGTATGTGCTCACCGATGTAACTGTTTTCCTCCATCTTACAACTATAGAACTTGTCGGAGACTTCATATCTCTCGACCCGCATGAGCTTGAAAGACCATTTTCAGCTCCTCGAACATCTCATATGCTCCGTGTTGCTCAAAAGCGATTTTGGAGCCCCGGTTCTAAGTTGTAAAGCATGCCGCACCGAACGAGGGAGTAATCATCAAGACGAGACTGCCAAGCATTCATAATGTCTTGGTTCTTCGATGGGTGCATCACCTAGCGGTGCTTCTAGGACATATTGTTTCTTGGCTGCTATGAGGATGATCTCGTGTTCGGACCCAGTCCGAATAGTTGCTGCCATCATCTTTCAGCTTGGTTTTCTCTAGGAACGCGTTGAAGTTCATGTTGACATGAGCGTTGGCCATTTGATCTACAAGACATATTTTGCAAAGACTTTAGACTAATGTTCATGATAATTAAGTTCATCTAATCAAATTATTTAATGAACTCCCACTCAGATTTGACATCCCTCTAGTCATCTAAGTGTTACATGATCCGAGTCGACTAGGCCGTGTCCGATCATCACGTGAGACAGACTAGTCATCGCCGGTGAACATCTCCATGTTGATCGTATCTTCCATACGACTCATGTTCGACCTTTCGGTCTCTTGTGTTCCGAGGCCATGTCTGTACATGCTAGGCTCTCAAGTTAACCCTAAGTGTTTATGCATGTGTAAAACTGTCTTACACCCGTTGTATGTGAACGTAAGGATCTATCACACCGATCATCACATGGTGCTTCAAACGCATTTAACTTTAGCAACGGTGCACAGTTAGGGGAACACTTTCTTGAAATTATTATAAGGGACCATCTTATTTACTACCGCTGCTCTAAGTAAACAAGATGCATAAAACATAATAAACATCACATGCAATTATATAAAGTAGTGACATGATATGGCCAATATCATATAGCTCCTTTGATCTTCATCTTCGGGGCTCCATGATTATCTTGTCACCGGCATGACACCATGATCTCCATCATCATGATCTCCATCATTGTGTCTCCATGAAGTTGCTTGCCAACTATTACTTCTAATACTAAGGCTAACACGTTTAGCAATGAAGTAAAGTAATTTACATGGCGTTGAATCAATGACGCAGGTCATACAATAATTAAGACAACTCCTATGGCTCCTGCCGATTGTCATACTCATCGACATGCAAGTCGTGATTCCTATTACAAGAACATGATCTCATACATCACAATATATCATTCATCATTCATCACAACTTCTGGACATATCACATCACATGACAATTGCTGCAAAAACAAGTTAGACGTCCTCTAATTGTTGTTGGATCTTTTACTTGGCTGCAATTGGGTTCTAGCAAGAACGTTTTCTTACCTACGAATAACCACAACGTGATTTTGTCAACTTATATTTACCCTTCATAAGGACCCTTTTCATCTAATCCGCTCCAACTAAAGTAGGAGAGACAGACACCCGCTAGCCACCTTATGCATCTAGTGCATGTTAGTCGGTGGAACTCGCCTCACGTAAGCGTACGTGTATGGTCGGTCCGGGCCGCTTCATCCCACAATACCGCTGAAGCAAGAAAATACTAGTATCGGCAAGCAAGTTGACAAGATCTACGCCCACAACAAAATTGTGTTCTACTCGTGCAATAGAGAACTACGCATAGACCTAGCTCATGATGCCACTGTTGGTGAACGTTGCAGAAAATTAAAAATTTTCCTACGGTTTCACCAAGATCCATCTATGAGTTCATCTAAGCAACAAGTCACGAGAGAGATTGCATCTACATACCACTTGTAAATCGCGTGCGGAAGCGTTCACTAGAACGTGGATGATGGAGTCGCATCGCCGTGATCCAAATCACCGATGACCGAGTGCCGAAAGGACGGCACCTCCGCTGCTCAACACACGTATGGAGCGGATGACGTCTCCTCCTTCTTGATCCAGCAAGGGGAAGGAGAGGTTGAAGAAGATGGCTCCAGCGGCAGACGGCGGCGTGGTGGTGGTGGAGCAGCAGATTCGGCAGGCTTCTCGCCAAGCTTCGTGGACGGAGGAGGAAGAGGTGTAGCGGGGAGGGAGGCGCTGAACTTCAGGTGCGGCTGCCCCTCCCTCCCTTTATATAGGCCCTGGGCGCTGCCCTGGAGATCTAATCTCCCTGTGGGGCGGCGGCTAAGGGGTGGAGTGCCCCCAAGGCAGTGGGCGCCCCACCCTAGGGTTTCAACCCTAGGTGCAGGGGGTGGGACAAGGGGGGCGCACCAGCCCACTATGGGCTGGTTCAACTCCCCACTTCAGCCCATGGGGCCCTCCGGGATGGGTGGCCCCACCCGTGGACCCCCGGACCCTTCCGTGGTCCCGGTACAATACCGGTGACCTCGAAACTTTCCCGATGGCGAATTAACACTTCCTATATATAATTCTTTACCTCGGGACCATTCCGAACTCCTCGTGACGTCCGGGATCTCATCCGGACTCAACAATATTCGGTTTATCACAGACTCATATTCATACAACCCTAGCGCCACCGAACCTTAAGTGTAGACCCTACGGGTTCGGGAGACACGTAGACATGACCGAGACGGCTCTCGGGCAATAACCAACAGCGGATCTGGATACCCATGTTGGCTCCCACATGCTCCTCGATGATCTCATCGGATGAACCACGATGTCGAGGATTCAAACAACCCCAGTATACAATTCCCTTTGTCAATCGGTATGTTACTTGCCCGAGATTCGATCGTCGGTATCCCAATACCTCGCTCAATCTCGTTATCGCAAGTCACTTTACTCGCATCAGTAATGCATGATCCCGTGACCGACACTTGGTCACTTTGAGCTCATTATGATGATGCACTACCGAAAGTGGGCCCAAGGATACCTCTCCGTAACACGGAGTGACAAATCAGCCTCGATCCGTGTCAACCCAACAGACACTTTCGGATATACCGTAGTTCACCTTTATAGTTACCCGATTACGTTGTGACGCTTTGGTACACCCAAAGCACTCCTACGGTATCCGGGAGTTACACGATCTCATGGTCTAAGGAAGAGATACTTGACATTGGAAAAGCTCTAGCAAAACGAACTACACGATCTTGTGCTATGCTTAGGATTGGGTCTTGTCCATCACATCATTCTCCTAATGATGTGATCCCGTTATCATTGACACCCAATGTCCATAGTCAGGAAACCATGAATATCTATTGATCAACGAGCTAGTCAACTAGAGGCTCACTAGGGACATATTGTGGTCTATGTATTCACACGTGTATTATAATTTCCGGATAATACAATTATAGCATGAATAAAAGACAATTATCATGAACAAGGAAATATAATAACAATTCTTTTATTATTGCCTCTAGGGCATATTTCCAACATTATTAAGCTAGGAACCTCTTTAACACCCCAGGAGCAGGGACCAGTAATCTGCTGGTGGTAAACCGGGCGGAGGCACCTGGAGGGGGGCGCCGGTTCAACCACGTTTGGTGGATCCGCCTCGCCAGAATAACATCGTGACGCAGCATGTCCCAACACCACCGGGTCATTACTCTAACCCGATGGACAACATTATCGCTACCGCTTCAGGGCTGGCGGCCATCCCAATCGAAGGCGAGTCTCCGGTGGCAGTCGAAACGCGTCGGGTTAGGGAGCTTCTTCAGACAGCTTTGGTTCAGTAGGAGGCTTATTCATATAGTCGCGATAGGATCCATTCCACTCCCCGCCCAAGCTGGAGTTACAGCAGGCGTATGGATGAACTGACAGTGTCAAGCAACGCATGAAACCGCGATCCGCCCCGTGGCAATAACCCAGCGGGTGCCGCTGGCGATGCCCAGGAGGTAGTGGACCGGGCTCGGGCACGTAGAGAGGCCGAGTTGGTGGTGCAACATGAAGCCCGTCAACTTACTCCGGTTCGTCCAACCACGTTAGTGGAACCAGGAGTTACTTCTAGTTCTTTGGGATTACCGTGTCTCGTCCCAGCGCTGCGCAACGTGCGCCTGCCCAAGGATTTCAAAGGCCCATGCAAGGTGCCGAATTACACCGCCGATTTGTCCCCTGAGACATGGGTCGAAAGCTATGAGATGGCAATGGAGATGCTGGATGTGGATGATGCGGTGTGTGCTAAATACTTCACCATGATGCTAGAGGGGACGACCCGCACTTGGCTGAAGAGCTTACCAGCTAATTCTATTAGGTTGTGGGCCGAGTTGAGAGCCCGGTTTATCCAGAATTTCAAGGATACATGCAAGCAACCCATGTCAATTGTGGACTTAGCTGCCTGTGTCCAGGAGGAAGGAGAATCAACCCGTTGGGTGCGCCGGGTTTCGGAGATTTTGCATTCATCGGACCGCATCAACACTGATACCGCAGTTTTAACATTGGAAGGTAATTGCCGGTTTGAACCCCTGAAGTTGAAATTGGGACGGCTCAAACGTCATTGTAATGACATGGGAACTCTCATGGCCGCTCTGGTGAAGTATGCTGACTCTGGTAGTACCAAGGATCCCGAGTCTGACGATGATAAGACAGGGAAGGGAAAGAGGAGCGGCAACGCCAAGGGGCAGCAGCATAACTCGGCGGGTCATGGAAACGGCGGCAAGCGTAAGGCGGACCACAGTTTAGACTTTTTGGCTAATACCTGATAACCCACAAGTATAGGGGATCGCAACAGCTTTCGAGGGTAGAGTATTCAACCCAAATTTATTGATTCGACACAAGGGGAGCCAAAGAATATTCTTGAGTATTAGCAGTTGAGTTGTCAATTCAACCACACCGGATAACTTAGTATCTGCAGCAAAGTGTTTAGTAGCAAAAGTGGTATGATAATAAAGGTAACGGTAGCAAAAGTAAAGATAAATGTTTTTGGGTTTTTGTAGTAGTTGTAACAAGAGTAACGGAAAAGTAAATAAGCAAAGAACAATATATGAAAAGCTCGTAGGCAATGGATCAATGATGGATAATTATGCCGGATGCGATTCCTCATGCAATAGTTATAACATAGGGTGATATAGAACTAGCTCCAATTCATCAATGTAATGTAGGCATGTATTCCAGTAAATAGTCATACGTGCTTATGGAAAAGAACTTGTATGACGTCTTTTGTCCTACCCTCCCGTTGCAGCGGGTCCTTACGGAAACTAAGAGATATTAAGGCCTCCTTTTAATAGAGAACCGAACAAAGCATTAACACATAGTGAATACATGAACTCCTCAAACTACGGTCATCACCGAGAAGTGTCCCGATTATTGTCACTTCGGGGTTGTCGGATCATAACACATAATAGGTCACTATAGACTTGCAAGATAGGATCAAGAACACACATATATTCATGAAAACATAATAGGTTCAGATCTGAAATCATGGCACTCGGGCCCTAGTGACAAGCATTAAGCATAGCAAAGTCATAGCAACATCAATCTCAAAACATAGTGGATACTAGGGATCAAACCCTAACAAAACTAACTTGATTACATGGTAAATCTCATCCAACCCATCACCGCCCAGCAAACCTACGATGGAATTACTCATGCACGGGCGGTGAGCATCATGAAATTGGTGATGGAGGATGGTTGATGATGACGACGGCGACGAATCCCCTCTCCGGAGCCCCGAACGGACTCCAGATCAGCCCTCCCGAGATATTAGGGCTTGGCGGCTCTCCGTGTCGTAAAACGCGATGAAACTTTCTCTCCGATTTTTTCTCCCTGAGACGGAATATATGGAGTTGGAGTTGAGATCGGAGGAGGTCCAGGGGGCCTACGAGATAGGAGGCCACGCCCTAGAGGCGCCTGCCTCGTGGACAGTGTGGGCCCCCGGCATTAATTCTTTCGCCAAAAATTCTTATAAATTCCAAAAGTGCCTCCGTGGATTTCCATGACATTCCGAGAACTTTTCTTTTCTACACATAAAACAACATCATGGTAGTTCTGCTGAAAACAACGTCAGTCCGGGTTAGTTTCATTCAAATCATGCAAGTTAGAGTCCAAAACAAGGGCAAAAGTGTTTGGAAAAGTAGATACGTTGGAGACGTATCAACTCCCCCAAGCTTAAACCTTTGCTTGTCCTCAAGCAATTCAGTTGATAAACTGAAAGTGATAAAGAAAAACTTTTACAAACTCTATTTGCTCTTGCTGTTGTAAACATGAAAAGCCAGCATTCAAGTTTCAGCAAATATTATGAACTAACCATACTCACAATAACACATAGGTCTCACAATTACTCGTATCAATAACACAATCAGCTAACGAGCCATAATAATAAAACTCGGATGACAACAATTTCTCAAAATAATCATAACATGATATAACAAAAAGGTATCTCGCTAGCCCTTTCTGAGACCGCAAAACATAAATGCAGAGCACCTTTAAAGATCAAGGACTGACTAAACATTGTAATTCATGCTAAAAGAGATCCAGTCAAGTCATACCCAATATAAACCAATAATAATGAACGCAAATGACAGTGTGCTCTCCAGCAGGTGCTTTTTAATAAGAAGGGATGATGACTCAACATAAAAGTAAATAGATAGGCCCTTCGCAGAGGGAAGCAGGGATTTGTAGAGGTGCCAGAGCTCGATTTTAAATTAGAGATTGAATAACATTTTGAGCGGCATACTTTTGCTGTCAACGCAACAACTATGAGATGGCTGTATCTTCCATACTACATGCATTATAGGCAGTTCCCAAACAGAATGGTAAAGGTTTATACTCCCCCAACCACCAACAAGCATCAATCCATGGCTTGCTAAAAACAACGAGTGCCTCCAACATACAACAGCCCTGGGGGAGTTTTGTTTAATTATTTTGATTTGCTTTGATCTTTTTGGATCATGGGACTTGGCATCCCCATTACTAGGGAAAACCTTATACACAGAAATTTAGCAACAGCGCGGGTCAAAAAAGGGCGCTAGTGCTATATAGCAGTAGCGGTTGAAAAAAACCGCTACTTGAGATACAATTTTAGCAGTAGCGTGTGTGACCGTAAAAGCGCTACTACTAATATTCCCAGTGGTGGAACGATAGGCTACGCATAGCAGTAGCGGGCTTGGAGGAAGCGCACTATTGCTAGGGCATGAGTAGCAGCGTGTTTCCCAAGAAGAGCGCTACTGCTAATGGAAATAAAATAAAATGAAAAAAATAGAAAAGTAAATGAAAATGAAAGAAACAGAAAAAGGAGAAAGAAACAAATAAAATGTAAAGCAAAATAAATGAAAAAGCGAAAAAACAGAGAAAGGCATAGCTGTAGCGTGTGTTCGTAAGAGGCGCTATAGCTAACGTAGTTGCAGCAAGTTTCCTAGACCCCCGCTATAGAAATAGAAAAGGAAATAAAAAGGGAGAAAATTACATAGCTATAGCAGTAGCGCGTTTTCTAAAAAGCGCTATAGGTACATTAGCTATAGCGCGTTTTGCGAAATGCGCTGCCGCTAATTTTGACTTAACCAAAAAACCGTTTCCTCCCGGCCACCACTTGCCCCCAAATCTCTCGACCCACCTCGCTGCCATCTCCCCGGCCGATTCGCCGACGCCCCACTTGAACGCCAGCCTCTGGGCCGACGCCGACGCCCGGAGCTACCCAGAGCTGCGCGCCGCCGACGCCACCGGAGCCGCCTCCCTAATGCCACGGAGCCATGCTGCCGTCGATTAAGGCCACACCGAGCCGCCGACGCCAGCGGATCCTCCTCGCCACAACTGCCTCCTCGCCCACCGGAGACGCCTGCCTCCCTCGCCACCACCGGAGCCATCCTCCTGTAAGCCCCCACCCTCCTCTCTCTCTCTCTCATGCATAGGTTAATTATCTAGGTTATTTAGGCAAAAAATTAGTTAGGGCTTTGACAGAGAACTAGTCGAGTTAACTAGTTTAATTAGGTTAATTATCTAGGTTATTTAGGCAAGTTTTATTTTAAAGATGATCCCTTCCTAGACTTTTTATTGTTGATTATATCTTTTCATTGAAGTGGTCATGTTATATCTTTTCATTGAAGTGGTTCGATTGTGCCCAAGTGGCTTTGTTGTTTAAATGAAGCTGAGTGGCCTATATATGTTTTGCCGGAATGTTGATTCATTTCCATTTCGGTAAATTTCAGGTTCTCGATTTGTCCACTTTTTAGCAAAGGTCATGCCGAAATTTTCCGTGAATTTCGGCATGACTTGTGCTACAAACTAGGACATATCGAGTGCCCGGATTTGCCGCACTGTGAAGGAGTCAACATTCCTGCAAAACAATAGGCCTTTTTTATGTCATTATTCATTTTATTAGGTCTAGAATTAATTGAATAGATTTAATCATAGGAAACATGGCTAGCAACGATGAAGGATAGGGTTCTGGTGATTGCGACGAGGTCTACCGGGCGGTAGACGAATTTTTTAGCCTTACCGACGATCAACCAAGTCTGTCTCTTTCTGTTGCTCAACTATATATATATATATATGTTGCATATCATCGACTCATGTGACGATGCAGGTGCATAGATCATCAATGGTGAATAAGTGCTACGCCAGAGTATATATCGACAAGTGGCCGGAGTGTCGTGCCCAGGTGTAGCAGTTTCCGGTTTCCGGCGGGCAGTAGTTAGTTTAGGTTCACGCTAATGCGAGAGAGGGATACGAACTCATGTACTCAAAGTGATAGCTCTTCTCGCGTATATTATTGTTTTGATGGATGACGATGTATTTGCAAGTAATCGAGACTTGTATCGCTATTTTCGAGATGATGACGAGAGACCACTTTGTGTCGGATGATGATTATGATGAGACTATTTTTATGTATATGCTATGATTACATTTGTGGTCTCGCAGGCATTTGTATGTGTACCATGATGACATTTGTATGTGCTAAAGATTCTTCTATAAAGCCTGTTCAAGTACAAAACAAATATGCTGAAAAAAAACAAAAAACAACTAAAATTAGCAGTAGCGAGTGTATGAAAGTTAGCAAAGAGCGCGCAATAGCGATGGCGCGTCTGTGCAGAGCGCGCTAGAGCTACTAGCAGTAGCGAGCTTACACTAAGCGCGCTTCTACTACACTTGTGTAGCAGTAGCACTAGTGAGCACGCGCTACTGCTATGTGTTAGCTGTAGCGCCTTATTAGTAGCGCCACTCCCCGCGCTGCTGATACACCTAAAACCCGCGCTGCTGCTAGCCTTTTCCCTAGTAGTGCCCGGTTACCGGCCCTTTCTCGTGAATGAGGAGCGGAGTCCACTCCTCTTGAGAATAACCCACCTAGCATGGAAGATATAGGCAGCCCTAGTTGAAACATGAGCTGCTCGAGCATACAAAACAGAATTTCATTTGAAGGTTTGGATTTTGGCACATACAAATTTACTTGGAACGGCAGGTAAATACCGCATATAGGAAGGTATAGTGGACTCATATGGAACAACTTTGGGGTTTAAGGAGTTTGGATGCATAAGCAGTATTCCCGCTAGTACAATGTGAAGGCTAGCAAAAGACTGGAAGCGACCAATCGAGAGAGAGACATCAGTCGTAAACATGCATTAAAATTAATTCACACCGAGTACAAGCATGAGCAGGATATAATCTACCATGAAAATAAATATCATGAAGGCTATGTTGATTTGATTCAACTACATGTGTGAACATGTGCCAAGTCGAGTCACTCAATTCATTCAAAGGAGGATACCATCCCATCATACCACATCATAATCATTCTAATAGCATGTTGGCACGCAAGGTAAACCATTATAACTCATAGCTAATCAAGCATGGCACAAGTAACTCTAATCTCTAAATGTCATTGCAAATGTGTTTACTTCATAATAGCAGACTCAGGAACGATGAACTCATCATATTTACAAAAACAAGAGAGGTCGAGTTCATACCAGCTTTTCTCATCCCAATAAATCCATCGTATATCGTCATTATTACCTTTCACTCGCACGACTGAACGATGTGTATAACAATAAGAGTGCACGTGCATTGGACTAAGCTGGAATCTGCAAGCATTCAACTCAAGAGAGAAGACAAGTAATGTGGGCTCTAAATTAAATAAACAATCATGCATATAAGAGCCACTAAGCATTTTCAATATGGTCTTCTCGACCCCCAAAGGAAATAAAATAAAATAAAACTATTTACACGGGAAAGCTCCCGACAAGTAAAAGAAGAACGAGAAATCCTTTTGGGTTTTCATTTTAATTCTACTACAAGCATGGAAATTAAACTAACTAATTTTTTTTGGTTTTTTAAGGTTTACCAAACACACAAGAAGAAAGCTAGAAAAGGAAATTTAAACTAGCATGGATAATACAATGAAAGAGTATGAGCACCGACGACTAGTGTGTGAACATGAATGTAAAGTCGGTGAGAAATACGTACTCCCCCAAGCTTAGGCTTTTGGTCTAAGTTGGTCTAGTACCAAGGACCGCCACTAATCTCCCCAGTGTAGTGGGAGGTGTAATCAGGATACCACTAGTTGGTCATCTCCGGATCCCACCGGATGATGATGCACGATAAGGGTCCAGCTCAGGTTCAGTTCAGGTTCGAGTAAAAGCTTGAGCTCGATGATTGTTCACCGCTCCGAGGCGTGATTTGAGACGATTTTCTCGTAGCAAATCAAACAACAGAGGCGCAGGAAAATAATAAACTCAAAGTGTTTCTTATTGAATCTAAGTCTATACTAGAGCATCTTCTCTTCATTGTCAACAATAAACTTGTGTGCTACCATGCTCTTGTAATCTAAGATGTGAGGATGCAACTTTATCTCATCCTCCTCATGGTGCCTAATGGGTATCTGAAAATGTTCAGCAAGACGTGCCGCATAGATACCTCCAAATATGGGGCCTTTTGTACGATTCAGGGCTAGCCGTTTAGTAACGACGGCACCCATACTAAAAGTGTTGTCTCCCAGCAAAGCATGTTGAAGAATAATAATATCCGGAACGCTCAAATTTCCACTATTTCCACGACCAATCAAGCATCTACTAGCAAATATGGCAAAGTAGCGTAAAACAGGAAAGTGTTTGCTAGGGACTTTTGCCTCAGAGCCCTTCTTTGGCTCTTCCACAGCAATAGTTTTGACGAAGCCATCCACATCTTCACAATGGGGTTCCTCTAATTCTCCCTCATAAGGTATCCTACATACCGCACAAAAGTGACGTAAAGACATTTCTTTGAATTCATCATATAAATGAAATGATACTGCAGGCGGTGACTTCTTAGGATAATAATAAAAGTTTTGCACGAAAGTATTGGTGAGTAAGAGATACTGATTGATTCGGTCGTTCATGAAACTGGTGAGGCTTGCAGTCTCGATTAAAGCATAAAAATCTTCATGAATTCCGGCTTCTTTCAAGAAATCCTTGCATGGCCATTCACACGACCGTACTTCCGCTAAGCGAGGAAGATTATACTTGGGTTTTTCATTCTCTTTGTCTTGTTTTTCCTTAGAGCATTGGCTATAAGAGCCTTTAAAGAGCCTCCTTAACATTTTCTGAAAATTTCTGAAATTTTAGTAACTTCAAAATAAAAGTGAATAAAACTAAACAAGATTGATAGCAACTACTCCTACAAGTGCCTAGAGCCTATATCATGCATTTGAATTGCTTGGGACCTCAAAAATTTAACATGCAAGCTCAAGAACATGGTCACCTATGCAGCAAAAATTTGCAATGAATAAAGCACTAGAACAAAAACTAATTGGACCAATGGAGGAGTCACATACCAAGCAACAATCTCCCAAAGCAGCTTTGTGAATGGAGCTTTAAGCTAAGAGATCGAAAATCGCAGCAAAACGAGCTAGAACTCGGGCTTGAGCTGGATGGGTATTTTTTTGGGTAGAAGATGAAGTGTGTCGGTGCTGGCATAAGTGGAGGGGAGCCACCAGGGGCCCACGAGACAGGGGGCGTGCCCTACAGGGGGGCGCCCTCCTCTCTCGTGGCCTGGTGCTTTCCCCTTCTGCAGTGTTTTCAGTGCCTAAAATCCTCAAATATTCCAGAAAAAATCATACTAGATTTGCAGGGCATTTGGAGCACTTTTATTTTCGGACTATTTTTTAATGCACGGATAATTCAGAAAAATGCATTTGATAATACTATTTTTGCTTTATTTATTCTAAATAACGAGAAAGTAAAAAGAGGGTACAGAAGGTTGTGCCTTCTAGTTTCATCCATCTCGTGATCATCAAAATGAACCCACTAACAAGGTTGATCAAGTCTTGTTAACAAACTCATTCCGAATAACATGGAACCGGAGAAATTTCGAATAACACTAAGTTACCTCAACGGGGATATGAAAATCCCCAACAATAAGAATATCATACTTTTTCTTGATAGTAGGAAGAGGAAATTCAAAACCTTAGCACATTATTTTTATAATACAATGGAAATATACAAGGGGATAATTATTTTTGATGAAAATTTTCTGTAATCAAGGTTCACAAAGTTTCCGTGAGCATGAACAAAGTCCAAGGCTAGCTCCCACTTCAACAATGCTTGTCTTTCTCACTTTCACTTTCCTTTTCGAAAAGTTTTTAGGTTCCCCTCTTTATTTTTGTGTTTTTAAACTATATGAAAGCACTCAACAGAAATAAATGACTCTCTAAAACTTCCGGGTTGTCTCCTGGCAGCGCTTTCTTTAAAGCCATTAAGCTAGGCATATAGTGCTCAAGTAATGAATCCACGGGATCCCAAGGTATATCAAAGCCAATTTTAATTAACAATAATTTGTAATTTAGTAGTGAGCACAAAGTAACATATATCATGCAACAACGAAGTCTAACTCTCTTCCTATGCATCGGCATGTCATAAAAGAACAATTCATGCACACATAGTAAAGGCCAATGCATAGTATAAGCAGTTTCTTGCAATTCTATCGTGTTGGAAACATAGAGAGGTGGAGACATAGTTCCTCTCTCATAATAGTTGCAAGTAGGCGCAGCAAGCACATGCATATTACATTCATCAAAATCATCATGTGCAATGGTAAAAGGCAACCCATCAATATAATCCTTAATAAGCACAAATTTCTCCGATATAGTGTAGTTTGGAGAATTCAAAAAGATAATAGGATTATCATGCGTGGGTGCAATAGCAACAATTTCATGTTTAACATAAGGAACTATAGCAAGTTCATCTCCATAAGCATAATTCATATTGGCATCTTGGCGGAAGCATAGCAAGCATCATCAAAAGGGATATTTCAAACAAATTCAAGGGATCATAGCAATCATCCTTCGGTAAGCACGAAGGGAATTAAATAATGTATGAGTTGGAGGGTTACTCTCATTAGAAGGTGGGCACGGGTAGCTAATCCGCTCTTCCTCCTTTTGTTCTTCGCTCTCCTCGTCATCTTTTTCATCCAATGAGCTCACTGTTTCATCAATTTCTTCTTCCATAGCTTCCTGCAAAATATTAATCTCTTCTTGGACAACGGAGAATTTCTCGATATATGGTTTAACATTGGCATTAGAAGCATAATTATCATAACAATATTCAAGTATGGCAAAACTTTCAGATTTGTAAAGAGTAGCATCATACTTTTCAATCAAAGAAGCAATTTCAAAAGCACCCTTAAAAGCAACAAATTCTTCAATTTGTTGAACATCATAGTAATTATAAACACCCTGAGCATCTGAAGATACGATTCCATTACCAATAAACTCACATTGGTAGGGAAGGTGTTTCTTAGGGTTTTCAGAACAACAAGTAACATCATAAATTTCACATAAATTCCAAGCATAGCATTGCAAACGTTGAATTTGATCCCATAATAGTTTCCCTTTTTCAGATATACGGTGTTGCACAAAACAAGCATGCTCATCTGAAGATTTTCCCTCAACTAAGCTAGTTGGGGTTTCAGCACGAGCACATAGGGATCGAAGATGATCCAAGTAAAAAGCTTCAGTAGTGTGATAGATTTTGAGTGGTTCTTCAACCACCTTGGTTCAAGTAGGTACAACTAATTTTTTGGTATTTTATGCGTTTTCTACCCATAACTAAAGATAGAGAATAACTAAGAACAACAAATAAAAATTACTTAGTTATAAAGCAAACAAGCACACACGAGAATATTCACCCCACGCTATGACTCCCCGGCAACGGCGTCAGAAAAAGGTCTTGATGACCCGCAAGTATACGTGATAGTTGTAGCCTCTTTTGATAAGTAAGAGTGTCGAACCCAATGAGGAGCTAATGGAAGAACAAATACTCTCTGAAGTCCTATCGGCCATCGATATTTAATTTCACGCACGCTTGACGTTCGCTTTACCTAGAACAAGTATGAAACTAGAAGTACTTTGTAGGTGTTGTTGGATAGGTTTGCAAGAAAGTAAAGAATGCGTAAATAAAAACTACGGGATGTTTAGATAAAGAAGCAATAAAGTAAATATAGCGAGTGTGGAAAAGTGGTGGTAGGAATTGTGAAATTGCCCCTAAGCAATTGAATATGTTACTAGACCGGTAATCACTATTGCAATTCTATTTGAGGGGGAGGCATAAGCTAACATATTATCCTTCACTTGGAATTCTATGCACTTATGATTGGAAATCTAGCAAGCATACGCAACTACTAAAGATTCATTAAGGTAAAACCGAACCATAGCATTAAAGTATCAAGTCCCCTTTTATCCCATACGCAAACAACCTACTCACTCGGGTTTGTGTTTCAGTCACTCACGCAACCCACCATAAGCAAATCATAAACATATTGCAAACCCTACAAGGGAATCCCTCACGCTTATGGCGACACGGAGGGCACAATAGGACTGCCCCAATAATAAAACATGCAACTCAAACCAATCATAGCAATTCATCAATCACCGATAGGACAAGGGAAATCTACTCAGACATCATAGGATGGCAACACATCATTGGAAAATAATATGAAGCATAAAGCACCATGTTCAAGTAGAGGGTACAACGGGTTGCGGGAGAGTGGACCGCTGAATATAGAAGGGGGAAGGTGATGGAGATGTTGGTGAAGATGATGGAGGTGTTGGTGAAGATCGCGGTGATGATGATGGCCCCCGGCAGCGCTCCGGCGCCACCAGAAGCAAGGGGGAGAGAGCCCGACGTCTTATTCTACTTCCATGACCTTCTCCCTATATGGGAGAAGGGTTTCCCCTCTGGTCCTTGGATCCCATGACTTGGGAGGGGCGAGAGCCCCTCCGAGATTGGATCTATCTCTCTGTTTCTGCGTTCTCTCCTGGCTCTGTTTCACCATTTCGTGTATATATGGAGATCCGTAACTCCGATTGGCCTGAAACCTTCCCCGTGATTTTCCCCCTAAAATTAGCTTTCTTGTGGCAAAAGAAGAGCGTCAACCGCCTTACGGGTGGGCCACGAGCCAGTGCCACGCCTGGGAGGCGCGCCTGTCTCGTGGCCACCCCGGACACCATTTCGCGTTGATTCTTCCTCCAGAAAATCATAAGTATTCCAAAATAATTCTCGGTCCATTTTTATCCCGTTTGGACTCCGTTTGTTATTGGGTTTCATGAAACAAAAACATGCAATGCATAAGAACTGCACTGAGCACTTTGGATCAATATGTTAGTCCCAAAAAATAGTATAAAAAGTTGCCAAAAGTATATAAAAGTTGAATAATATTGGCATGGAACAATAAAAAATTATAGATACGACGGAGACGTATCAGCCAGCTTATGCTAAGTTTATGGCACGGCCTTGTTATGTCTATCTGCAGCTCAAGATGCCGGGTCACAAGGGAACTATAACAGTACATGGGAGCCGCAAGATCGCTTTGGAGTGTGAAGGTGATGCGGCTTGTGCTGAGTCGGTTTGTGCAACAGAAGAGTTGAAGTTTTACAAAGACAATGTTGATCCGGCAGATATGACTTCATTGAAGAAACCAACTACAGAGCATGATCCGCCCTCAAGTTTAAATCGGTGATGAGACAAAAGCTTGTTGATTTCGTGCCTGGCGATTCATCCAAACAGTTTAGCATCGGCGCTAACTTGGATCCGAAATAGGAAAGCGCGCTCATCGAGTTCATCCGTGAGAATCGGGACATCTTTGCGTGGAAGCCTTCTGACATGCCAGGTGTACCGAGAGAACTCGCTGAGCACACCCTCAATGTTGATCCCAAGTATAAACCGGTCAAACAATTTATTTGTCAGTTCAATGAAGAAAGACGCAAGGCTATTGGAGAAGAAGTTGCCAGGCTCTTGGCGGCTGGGTTCATCGTCGAAGTGTTTCATCCTGAGTGGTTGGCTAATCCGGTGCTAGTACTTAAGAAGAATGGCACTTGGCGTATGTGTGTGGACTATACATATCTCAACAAGGCTTGCCCAGCAGATCCTTTTGCTCTCCCGCGTATTGATCAAATCATTGATGCTACGGCGGGTTGTGAGCGTTTGAGCTTTCTAGATGCATATTCTGGTTATCATCAGATCAAAATGGCAGTTAAGGACAAGGAGAAGACGGCCTTCATAACTCCTTTTGGAGCCTTCTGTTATGTGTCTATGCCCTTTGGGCTCAAGAGTGCCCAGGCGACTTATCAGCGGTGTGTGCAGAATTGTCTTCATAATCAGATCGGCCGCAATGCTCATGCTTATGTGGATGATATTGTGGTAAAATCTAGATAGAAGGAGACGTTGATAGATGACTTGAAGGAGACCTTCGATAACCTCTGTGTTTATAAAATGATGCTTAATCCAGCCAAGTGTGTTTTTGGTGTACCAGCAAGCAAGCTCTTGGGCTTTTTGGTGTCTAACAGGGGCATTGAAGCTAATCTGGAAAAGATCAAAGCCATCACCTCTTTGGCCAAACCGAAGTGTATCAATGATGTTCAACGCCTGGCAGGCCGGATTGCCGCGTTGAGCCGGTTTATCAGTCCCTTGGCGAGAAGGTCATCCCTTTGTATCATATGCTGAAGAAAACTGATAACTTCGTCTGGAGTGACGCCGCTAATGAATGAGGACTTAAAGCGGCATCTGGCTAATCCGCCAATTCTCGCTGCTCCGGTTGACAAAGAACCATTGTTGCTATATGTGGCAGCTAACGCCCGGGCTGTTAGCATGGCTATTGTGGTGGAGCGCAAAGGAGCCAGAAGGAATATCCGGTTCATGGCGGTTTACTATATCAAGAGGTACTTATTGAGTCTAAGCAGAGGTACCCGCATTGGCAAAAATTGGTGTATGGAGTTTTCATGGCAAGCCGGAAGCTTAAGCAGTATTTCCAAGGTCATCCCATCACGGTGGTCAGCTCCGCTCCTTTGGGGGATATAATCCAGGACAGGGAAGCAACTGGCCGGATTGCTAAATGGGCTATCGAGCTCCTACCTCACGGGTTGAAATATATACCCCGAACGGCGATCAAATCTCAGGCACTTGTGGATTTCATCAATGATTGGACAGAACTACAAGCGCCAGAAGAGGAGCCGGATCATACTTATTGGACTATTCATTTTGATGGGTCCAGGCAATTGGAGGGCTTGAGGGCTGGAGTCGTGTTAACTTCCCCACGAGGTGATAAGTTTTGTTATGTTCTCCGTTTAATGTTCCCTTGTACTAACAATGCAGCTGAATATGAGGCCTTGCTCCATGGTCTTCGGATGGATAAGGAGATGAACCTAAGCCGAGTTAAGTGCTTGAGGACTCAGACACTGGTGGCTCAAAGCAAGTGTCCGCAAGACTTGGGATTCCAAGGACCCACTCATGGCAGCATATCATCGTGAGGTCGATATTGTTGCAGGTCACTTCAAAGGTTATCAGGCGGATCATGTGGACCGGCGGAAGAATGAAGCGGCGGACGCTTTAAGCCGTTTGGGTTCCCAACGAAAACCGGTTCCACCTAATGTCTTCCTGGATGTGCTGCATAACCCGTTCGTTAAGCTCCCTAGTGAAGAGGATTTGGCTATTCCTGATCCGGAAGCTCAGTTGGTGGCAGCTCTTCATGTCATTCCGGATTGGACGGTTCCATATTTGGCGTATATGAACCGAGGCGAGTTACCAGAAGACAAAACTTCGGCCAGGCATATTATCCGGCGGTCCAAGTCCATGAAAATCATCAAGGGAGAGTTACATCATTGCAGTGTAACAGGGGCGTTTCAACCCTGTGTATCCCCTGAAGAAGGCCGTGAAATTTTGCGTGAGATCCACGAAGGAGATTGTGGTCACCACGCCGGTTCAAAATCGCTAGTGGCCAAGGCGTTTCGTCACGGGTTCTAGTGGTTGACGGCTCATGCTGATGCCGAGGATTTAGTCAAAAGGTGTGATGGCTGTCAAAAGTTCTCACGACGGGCTTATGTACCGGCTCAAGAGTTGAGGATGATTCCAATTGCTTGGCCGTTTGCAACTTGGGGGATGGATATGGTTGGGCCCTTCAAGAGATCCAAGGACAAGAAGACCCACCTTTTGGTGGCGGTTGATAAGTTCACTAAATGGGTGGAGGCAGAGCTACCGAGAAGTGTGATGCAGCTTCGGCGGTTCAATTCATCAAGAAGGTGATCTTCCGGTTTGGCTTTCCACACAGCATTATAACAGATAATGGTACCAATCTATCCAAGGGTGTCATGAAGGAGTTCTGTCAACGTGAGCACATCCGGATTGAAGTATCATCAGTGGCTCACCCCCAGTCCAATGGTCAAGCGGAGAGAGCCAATCAAGAGATCTTGAGAGGCATTAAACCCCGGCTTATGGTTCCTTTGCAACGGACGCCGGGTTGTTGGGTTGCGGAGTTGCCTTCTGTGCTATGGAGCATTAATACCACACCCAACAGATCAACGGGATACACGCTTTTTTCATGGTTTATGGAGCGGAGGCGGTTCTTCCTAGCGATATCCGTCATGATTCGCCTCGTGTGGCGGCATACGTCGAAGCTGACAATGAGAAGGCACGGCAAGAGGTACTTGACCTGTTAGATGAAGAGCGAGACGTGGCGGCAGCCCGTTCAGCGATTTATCAGCAAGATTTGCGGCGTTATCACAGCCACCGGGTTAGAACCAGAACTTTTCAGGAAGGCGAACTGGTGCTCCGACTCATCCAGGATCAAACGGATATGCACAAGTTATCCCCCCTTGGGAAGGACCTTTTGTGGTCTGCAAGAATCTGCACAATGGGTCATATTACCTCATCGATGTTCGAGAAGCACAAAGACTCACGTAAATCGGAGGAGGAGACCCACCGGCCATGGAATATCGCTCATCTTCGGCCCTACTATACTTGAGCCATAGGCTCTGCTTATGTACATAGTTATGACAATGTATATATTATGATCAATATAATAAAACGGAACCTTAGCTAAAGCGGGGTATCTGTTGTTTTTCTTACATCATGTGTGGTTACATGGAGCTTCTGTTTATAAAGCGGCGGCAGGTTTACCCCTTGATTCAGCTTATCAAGCTTTACACAACATCACTTGGGGGCTTGGTCGCATCCGAACCATAGTCACACCTCTTGATCGGCTCAAAGCCAAATCAATCCGGGGCCAAAGAGAGTGTTGCAGAACAACAACTCAAACATAGGCACCGGCTGAGCACAGCTAAAAATGTTACTTGGGGATTCTTTGCTGTCGAAATGAACAAAGAATCTACACTCGTAACAGGCTATCAAGCCATGGCTTCGAAGCCTGGTGTGTACACCTAAAACCCCGGGTTAGCCTGCCTATTTAAGTAAGTCACTCCGCCCAGGTAAACCTAGTATGACCCTTCGAACTTTGACAAGTTACTCTAAATAAAGACCCTGAACTTGTCAAGTTAAAACGATGATTGGTTAAGGATTGAGGACCATCTTAAAAGGCTTTGTCAAATGGTTTAACTCAAAGGGCACAGTAGCCCATGAAAAGCCTCGAATTTGGGGCCTGGCAGCCCGTGAAAAGCCTCGACTACAAGTTTTCATTTGCTTTTTCCCAAAATTTTCTCGTAAGACTTCTGATGTTTTCTCTAAATCGGTGCTCATCAACCTGGCTAGGCTGTCAACTACAAGTTGTCAGTACATAATTATTTATAATCCGGAGACTATTAGCCCAGTCTGGTTTGACTCAAAGTCACCAGTATGGAATAACCCGGTGTTTATCACAACCCGGAACGGTTTTATTGTAAACTGGCATCATGTAACATGAGTTACTTGCACTCCGAATTAGGATTATTACCTTCACTACAAAGTTGGTCAGCCAACATTATGTCTCAAGGTCACAGGTATCACATATTACCATATTTGGTTATATTTTTATAACCTTGGTTATAAGCCTTGATTATATATTTATATTTGGGTATTATGACCTGCTAGGTGGTGAACCGCCCGGGCACTTTAAGTTTCTGATAACCCACAAGTATAGGGGATCGCAACAGTTTTCGATAAGTAAGGGTGTCGAACCCAACGAGGAGCTAAAGGTAGAACAAATATTCCATCAAGTTCTATCGACCACCGATACAACTCTAGGCACACTTGACGTTCGCTTTACCGGAAACAAGTATGAAACTAGAAGTACTTTGCAGGTGTTTTCGGATAGGCTTGCAAGAAAGTAAAAAGCACGAAAATAAAACTAGGGGCTGTTAAGGTAAAGACACAACTAAAGTAAATATAGCGAGTGTGGAAAAGTGATGGTAGTTGTGGCGAAATTGTCCCTTAAGCAATTGACTACTTTACTAGACCGATAGCAAGTATTATGTGGGAGAGGCCCTTTGCTAGCATGTCATCCCTGACTTGGAATTCTACGCACTTATGATTGGAACTATTAGGAAGCATCCGCAACTACTAACGTTCATTAAGGTAAAACCCAGCCATAGCATTTAGATATCTTGGTCCCCCTTCAATCCCGTATGCATCAATTTCTATGCTAGGTTGAAGCTTACATCACTCTTGCCCTCCAATACATAGTCCTATCAACATACAACTAACCCTAAGGTGTGATCCACGCGCGCGCTCAGATGATGGGTACCAAAGGACAGCAACATAACCACAAGCAAATTAAATCAATCATAACAATTCATCAACCACCAATAGGACAACGAAAATCTACTCAGACATCATAGGATGGCAACACATCATTGGATAATAATATGAAGCATAAAGCACCATGTTCAAGTAGAGGATACAGCGGGTTGCGGGGGAGTGGACCGCTGATGATAGAGGGGGGGAGGTGATGGAGATATTGGTGAAGATGGCGGAGGTGTGGGTGTATATCGCGGTGATGATGATGGCCCTCGCGGCGTTCCGCGCCCACCGAAGCGGGGGGAGAGCCCCTCCTTCTTCTTCTTCTTCCTTGACCTTCTCCCTAGATGGGAGAAGGGTTTCCTCCGCCCTTGGCTCCCATGGCTTGGGAGGGGCGAGCCCCTCCGAGATTGGATCTATCTCTCTGTTTACGCGTTCCGATTCTGGCTCTGTTTCTCCGCTTTGGTATATATGGAGATCCGTAACTCCGATTGGCCTGAAACCTTCGCCGTGATTTTTTCCAAAATTATCTTTCTTGCGGAAAAGAAGAGCATCAACCGCCTTACGGTGGGCTCATGAGGGTAGGGGGCGCGCCCAGGGGGGTCAGGCGCGCCCCCTACCTTGTGACCACCTCGGGCATCGTCTCGCGTGGATTTTTCTTCCGGAATTTTCCATATTTTCCAAAAATAAGCTCTGTCCGGTTTTATCCCGTTTGGACACCGTTTGATATGGATATTCTGCGAAACATAAAACATGCAACAGAAAGGAACTGGCACTAGGCATTGGATCAATATGTTAGTCCCAAAAATAATATAAAAAGTTGCCAAAAAGTATATGAAAGTGAATAATATTGGCATGGGACAATCAAAAATTATAGATCTGACGGAGACGTATCAAGATCCCCAAGCTTAATTCCTGCTCGTCCTCGAGTAGGTAAATGATAAAAAAATAATTTTTGATGTGGAATGCTACCTAGCATAATCTCGATCATATGTCTAATCATGGCATGAATATTAAGACACGAGTGATTCAAAGCAATAGTCTATCATTTGACATAAAAACAATAATACTTCAAGCATACCAACCAAGCAATTATGTCTTATTGAAATAACATAGCCAAAGAAAACTCATCCCTACAAAATCATATAGTCTGGCTATGCTCCATCTTCACCACACAAAGCATTCACATCATGCACAACCCCGATGACAAGCCAAGCAATTGTTTCATACTTTTGACGTTCTCAACCTTTTCAACTTTCACGCAATACATGAGCGTGAGCCATGGACATAGCACTATGGGTGGAATAGAATATGATGGTGGGGGTTATGTGGAGAAGACAAAAAGAGAGAAAGTCTCACATAAATGCGGCTAATCAACGGGCTATGGAGATGCCCATCAATTGATGTCAATGTGAGGAGTAGGGATTGCCATGCAACGGATGCACTAAGAGCTATAAGTGTATGAAAGCTCAAACTGAAACTAAGTGGGTGTGCATCCAACTTGCTTGCTCATGAAGACCTAGGGCATTTGAGGAAGCCCATCGTTGGAATATACAAGCCAAGTTCTATAATGAAAATTCACACTAGTATATGAAAGTGATAACTCAAGAGACTCTCTATATGAAGAACATGGTGCTACTTTGAAGCACAAGTGTGGTAAAAGGATAGTAACATTGCCCCTTCTCTCTTTTTCTCACTTTTTTTTTGTTTTTTTGGCCTTCTCCCTTTTTTGTCCTTTCTCTCTTTTTTTTCTTTTTTTCGTCCGGAGTCTCATCCCGACTTGTGGGGGAATCATAGTCTCCATCATCCTTTCCTCACTAGGGCAATGCTCTAATAATGATGATCATCACACTTTTATTTACTTACAACTCAATATTACAACTCGATATCTAGAACAAAGATATGACTCTATATGAATGCCTCCGGCGGTGTACCGGGATGTTCAATGATCTAGCGTAGCAATGACATCAAAAAACGGACAAGCCATGAAAACATCATGCTAGCTATCTTACGATCATGCAAAGCAATATGACAATGAATGCTCAAGTCATGTATATGATGATGATGGAAGTTGCATGACAATATATCTCGGAATGGCTATGGAAATGCCATGATAGGTAGGTATGGTGGCTGTTTTGAGGAAGATATAATGAGGCTTATGTGTGATAGAGCGTATCGTATCACGGGGTTTGGATGCACTGGCGAAGTTTGCACCAACTCTCGAGGTGAGAAAGGTCAATGCACGGTACCGAAGAGGCTAGCAATGATGGAAAGGTAAAAGTGCGTATAATCCATGGACTCAACATTCTTCATAAAGAACTCACATACTTATTGAAAAAATCTATTAGTCATCGAAACAAAGTACTACGCGCATGCTCCTAGGGGTATAGATTGGTAGGAAAAGACCATCGCTCGTCCCCGACCGCCACTCATAAGGAAGGCAATCAATAAACACCTCATGCTCCGACTTCGTTACATAACGGTTCACCATACGTGCATGCTACGGGACTTGCAAACCTCAACACAAGTATTTCTCAATTTCACAATTACTCAACTAGCACGACTCTAATATCACCACCTTTATATCGCAAAACTATTGCAAGGAATAAAACATATCATATTCAGCGATCTACAAGTTTATGTAGGATTTTATGACTAACCATGTGAATGACCAATTCCTGTCATCTCTCTAAATAGATATAAGTGAAGCAAGAGAGTTTAATTCTTTCTACAAAAGATGTGCCCAAACTCTAACAAATATAAGTGAGGCAAAAGAGCATTCTACAAATGGCGGTTGTCTATGTAAAGAGAAACATGCAATCCAAACTTCAAATGATATAAGTGAAGCACATGAAGCATTCTATAAAGCCATACTCAAAAGATTTAAGTGAAGTGCAAAGAGCATTCTATAAATCAACCAAGGGCCATCTCATACCAGCATGGTGCATAAAATAAAAATAAAAACCTAATTGCAAAATACGCTCCAAAACTTGCACATAATGCATAAATGAAACGAATATGAAAACATACCGATACTTGTTGAAGAAAGAGGGGATGCCTTCCCAGCATCCCCAAGATTAGACGCTTGAGTCTCCTTGAATATTTACTTGGGGTGCCTCGGGCATCCCCAAGATTGAGCTCTTGCCTCTCTTCCTTCTTCTCACATCGAGACCTTCTCGATCATCGAACACTTCATCCACACAAAACTTCAACAGAAAACTCGGTAAGATCCGTTAGTATAATAAAGCAAATCACCACTCTAAGTACTGTTACAAACCAATTCATATTTTGTTTTGCATTGTGTCTACTTTAATATAACTTTTTCATGGCTTAATCCACTGATATAAATTGATAATTTCATCAAAACAAGCAAACTATGCATCAAAAACAGAATCTGTCTAAAACAGAACAGTCTGTAAAAATCTGAATATTCACCATACTTCTGATACTTGAACAATTCTTCCAAAATTAGGAAAAATAAATAATTTGTATAGAAAGACAGTGCAAAAAGAAGCAGAACCATTTGACATTCCAGTAAAAAATTAAAATTCACGCACTACAGCCAAAGTTTCTGTCCAGCACCGCACAAACCAACAAGCATTGTAAACATCCTAAAGGCAAACCTTGGCACATTATTTTTATAATACAATGGAATTGTACAAGGGGATAATTATTTTTATTGAAAAGTTTCTGTAATTAAGATTCACAAAGTTCCCATTGGCATGAACAAGGTTCAAGGGCGTCCCCACTTTCACAATGCTCGCCTCTCTCACTTTCACTTTTCTTTTTGAAAAGTTTTGGGTTCCCCTCTTTATTTTTGTTGTTTTTAAACTATATGAAAGCACTCAACGGAAATAAATGACTCTCTAAAACTTCCGGTTGTCTCCTGGCAGCGCTTTCTTTAAAGCCATTAAGCTAGGCATATAGTGCTCAAGTAGTGAATCCACCGGATCCCAAGGTATATCAAAGCCAATTTTAATTAGCAATGATTTGTAATTTAGTAGTGAGCACAAAGTAACATATATCATGTAATGACGAAGTCTAACTCTCTTCCTATGCATCGGCATGTCATAAAAGAACAATTCATGCACACATAGTAAAGGCCAATGCATAGTATAAACAGTTTCTTGCAATTTTATCGTATGGGAAACATAGAGAGGTGGAGATATAGTTCCTCTCTCATAATAATTGCATGTAGGAGCAGCAAGCACATGCATATTATATCTATCAAAATCATCATGTGCAACGGTAAAAGGCAACCCGTCAATATAATCCTTAATAAGTGCAAACTTCTCCGATATAGTATAATCGGGAGAATTTAAAAAGATAATAGGACTATCATGCATGGGTGCAATAGAAACAATTTCATGTTTAACATAAGGAACTATAGCAAGTTCATCTCCATAAGCATAATTCATATTGGCATCTTGGCCACAAGCATAGCAAGCATCATCAAAAAGGGATATTTCAAAAGAATCATAGGGATCATAACAGTCATCATAGCAATCATCCTTCGTAAGCACGAAGGGAATTAAACAATGTATGAGTTGAAGAGTTACTCTCATTAGAAGGTGGGCACGGGTGATCAATCCGCTCCTCCTCCTTTTGTTCTTCGCTCTCCTCATCATCTTTTTCATCCAATGAGCTCACAGTTTCATCAGTTTCTTCTTCCATAGATTCCTGCAAAATATTAGTCTCTTCTTGGACAGCGGAGTAGTTCTCAATATATGGTTTAATATAAGGATTAGAAGCATAATTATCATAGCAATATTTAAGTATGGCAAAATTTTCAGATTCGTAAAGAGTAGCACCATACTTTTCAATCAAAGAAGCAATTTCATAAGCACCCTTAAAAGCAACAAATTCTTCAATTTGTTGAACATCATAGTAATTATAAACACCCTTAGCATACGAGGATAAGATTCCATTATCAATAAACTCACATTGGTAGGGAAGGTGTTTCTTAGGGTTTTCAGAACAACAAGTAAAATCATAATAATAGCATAAATTCCAAGCATAGCATTGCAAACGATGAATTTGATCCAATAAACGTTTCCCTCTTTTAGATATACGATGTCGCACATAAAAAGCATGCTCATCTAAAGATTTGCCCTCAACTAAGCTAGTTGGGGTTTCAAGACTGAACACATAGGGATCGAAGATGATCCAAGTAATAAGCTTCGTGAGTGTGATAGATTTTGAGTGGTTCTTCAACCATTCGCTTCAAGTAGGTACAACTAATTTTTTGGTATTTCATGTTCCATATCCATAACTAAAGATAAAGAACAACTAAGAACAGCAAATAAAAATTACTTAGTGATAAAGCAAACAAACACACACGAGAATATTCACCCCACGCTTATGACTCCCGACAGCAATGCGCCAGAAGAAGGTCTTGATAACCCACAAGTATAGGGGATCACAACAGTTTTCGATAAGTAAGAGTGTCGAACCCAACGAGGAGCTAAAGGTAGAACAAATATTCCCTCAAGTTCTATCGACCACCGATACAACTCTACGCACACTTGACGTTCGATTTACCGGAAACAAGTATGAAACTAGAAGTACTTTGTAGGTGTTTTCGGATAGGCTTGCAAGAAAGTAAAAAAGCACGAAAATAAAACTAGGGGCTGTTAAGGTAAAGACACAACTAAAGTAAATATAGCGAGTGTGGAAAAGTGATGGTAGGTGTGTGAAATTGTCCCTTAAGCAATTGACTACTTTACTAGACCGATAACAAGTATTATGTGGGAGAGGCCATCGCTAGCATGTCATCCCCGACTTGGAATTCTATGCACTTATGATTGGAATTATTAGCAAGCATCCGCAACTACTAACGTTCATTAAGGTAAAACCCAACCATAGCATCAAGATATATTGGTCCCCCTTCAATCCCGTATGCATCAATTTCTATGCTAGGTTGAAGCTTCTGTCACTCTTGCCCTCCAATACATAGTCCTATCAATATACAACTAACCCTAAGGTGTGATCCACGCGCGCGCTCATATGATGGGCACCAAAAGACAGCAACATAACCACAAGAAAATTAAATCAATCATAGCAATTCATCAACCACCAATAGGACAACGAAAATCTACTTAGACATCATAGGATGGCAACACATCATTGGATAATAATATGAAGCATAAAGCACCATGTTCAAGTAGAGGGTACAACGGGTTGTGGGAGAGTGGACCGCTGTTGATAGAGGGGGGAGGTGATGGAGATGTTTGTGAAGATGGCGGAGATGTTGGTGTAGATCATGTGATGATGATGGCCCCTCGGCATTCCGGCGCCACCGGGAAGCGAGGGGAGAGAGCCCCTCCTTCTTCTTCTTCCTTGACCTTCTCCCTAGATGGGAGAAGGGTTTCCTCCGTCCTTGGCTCCCATGGCTTGGAAGGGGCTTGGAAGGAAGAACAGCTTCAAGAACTTTGAAAAGCTATGAGGAACACCGAACCCTAATGGCGGATCTAGGGTAAGGAAAAAAGGAACTTACTGGTGCTGAGGGAGCAGCGGAGGATCGCCTCGTTTCTCTGGTATGGTCAGGTTGATGCAGCGGCCGTCGTTGAGCCAGAGGCGAAGGACAACGGCGGCGGCAGAGCTCGAAGGTCGGTCAGCGCGAGGAAGAAGATGACGCGAAGAGGCACGAGGGGGAAAAGTGAAAGGGACCCCTCGGCTTATTTATAAGGTGAATGGATAAAGGCAGGCGCGAGAATCGAGGAGCCCAAAAAATGGGATTAGTGACAGCTCTGTTGCCTCGATTGTCGCAGGCCCATTAATGAAGGTGGGTTATATACAGTTTTTAATAATAGATGATGTCATACCGATTTATCATGGTCCTGGAAGGTGACGTCACAGCGGTTTACAAGACTATGTGAAGGTGCTGGGGAAGAAATTTTCTTAAGTATTGAGGATTGACATGAACCAGTTCAAATCAATCTGGGGCCTAATGTTGTGGATATTTCCAATGGGTGTAAACCGGCCAGGAGAGGCCGGGTTAACCCCATAGTGGTTCACTATACTAGAAGCCCATGAAGATAAAGACGGTGACGCTTTATGAAGGCCCAGGGCCCAAAGCCGGTTTAAGGCTTGTAGACATAAATTGGTATGGATATGTAAACTTGTGTTGTAAGATAGAAAGAGCAGAGGCCGAGCCGGACACGTTTATGAGCCGGTCTCGGGATTCTGTAAACCGACGGGCGTCAACCCGTGTATATAAGGGGACGACCCGGCGGCGGTTCAGGACAAGAGACGACAACTCGAGACTCGGGCAAAGCGTATTCGCTCCCTGGTCATCGAAACCCAAGCAATCCCACAACAACTGGATCATAGGCTTTTACCTTCACCGCAAGGGGCCGAACTAGTATAAACTCTTTGCGTCCCTTGTCCGCTTTAACCCCTTTAAGTTAACCCGTAGTGATGGCTCCACGACTAAGTCCTTTTTCCAGGACATCTGCCATGACAAAACCATGACAGGGCCTTTTCCGGCGATCTGCCGGAGGGGGAATCGATCACGGAGGGATTCTACATCAACACCACTGCCTCTCCGAGGAAGCGTGAGTAGTTTATCGCAGACCTTCGGGTCCATAGTTATTAGCTAGATGGCTTCTTCTTTCTCTTTGATTCTCAATACAAAGTTCTCCTCGATGTTCTTGGAGATCTATTCGATGTAATACTCTTTTGTGGTGTGTTTGCGAGATCCGATGAATTGTGGATTTATGAACAAGATTATCTATGAATATTATTTGGTTCTTCTCTGAATTCTTATATGCATGATTTGATATCTTTGCAAGTCTCATCGAATTATCGGTTTAGTTTGACCTACTAGATAGATCTTTCTTGCAATGAGAGAAGTGCTTAGCTTTGGGTTCAATCTTGCGGTGTCCTTTCCCGGTGTGATGGGGGCAGCAAGGCACGTATGTATTGTTGCCATCGAGGATAAAAAGATGGGGTTTATATCATATTGCTTGAGTTTATCCCTCTACATCATGTCATCTTGCTTAAAGTGTTACTCTGTTCTTATGAACTTAATACTCTAGATGCATGCCGGATAGTGGTCAATATGTGGAGTGATAGTAGTAGATGCATAATCGCTTCGATCTACTTGACACCGACGTGATGCCTATATTCATTATCATTGCCTTAGATATCTTCATAACTATGCGCTTTTCTATTAATTGCTCGACAATAATTTGTTCACCCACCATAATACATGCTATCTTGAGAGAAGCCACTAGTCAAATCTATGGCCCCGGGTCTCTTTCTTATTATATTGCATCTCTTTTACATACATCGCATCTTGTTTACTATTTTGCAATCTTTACTTTCCAATCTATACAACCAAAATACCAAAAATATTTACCTTACTATCTTTATTAGATCTTGCTTTTGCGAGTGACCGTGAAGGGATTGACAACCCCTTTATCGCGTTGGTTGCAAGTTTCTTGATTGTTTGTGCAGGTACTAGGTGACTTGTGCGTTTTCTCCTACTGGAATGATACCTTGGTTCTCAAAACCGAGGAAAATACTTACGCTACTTTGCTGCATCACCCTTTCCTCTTCAAGGGAAAACCAACGCATGCTTAAGAGGTAGCACCGCCATCACCCCACCTTTGTAAGGCCACCTTTGCCGCCACACCCTAACACACACACACACATAGACACATTTTTCTTAATTATTTTATGTTTTCTATTTTTTAGTTTTTATACTTTTAGTTTATATGAGCATTGCTAGATGATTATATATATATATATATATATATATATATATATATATATATATATAGAAAATATTAGATATTAATGTCAAATGTTAGATGAATTAGATAGAAATGTTAGATATTAATGTCAAACGTTAGATGAATTAGCTAGATATTAATGTTAGATGAGTTAGTTTTTTATACTTATAATTATAGATGAATTGGATATATTAATGTTAGATGAATTAGATATATTAAATTTAGGTATATGAGATTTGATCATCCAATTAAAAATTTACTATATAGAACTAGCTACTTTATTTTTAGTAAGAAAATTAATGGAACAAGTTTATTTTTAGTCAGTGCTGAGTTGAATTAGTTGAATTAATAGAACTAGTTGAATTAGCTGAATTAATAGAACTAGTAAGTGTTTATCAATTAATGTTGCAAATATGAATATAGGAAATGTCTGACGACGAAAAGGATTTCGGTATGTGTGAATACTGCGAAGACAAGCGCGACCTATGCGAAAGAAATTTCCTAGTTGATGATAGGCGCTTCAGCATCAAGTTGGATGAGACTTTCGAAGTGGATACAGTAAGTCACAAGGACAAGTGTTTTTTCGTAATTAAGCATGACTTATGCTTCATTTGCTTCAACTTATAATTATAATTTTTTACTATTCTACTAGCGTATACCCTGCCATGCAAGAATTTTTGTCTTGAATAAGATAGGTTTCAGTCCTAAGAAAACTATGGAGGTAAAGAGGGTTTATTTGAAGACCGAGCATGGTTATACTTTCGACGTTAAATTATACAATGCAGACACCTACACCTATTTTGAATGCAAAACTTGACAAGCACTATGCAAGGCTTATGCATTTGAGCCTGATATGGTTATCACCTTTGATATTCGTCCAAAAGATGATATTGAAGGTAATAGAGACATTTGGGTCGATGTGCAGACGCCTCCAGTTCTACCATTATGTGAGTTTCTCAACCATATATATATGTCTTTGATATTGTTTATTAAAAAAATAGTTTATAACTAATTTCTATTGACAGCTTATTTCCATTCAAGCAAACATGTCCGACGCTTGGTAGACAGGACCGTCCACTGTACCGGGCCTGAACTAAACTGCGAGCAGATAAGTCATTATGTTTCATGGCTTGAGGATCTTGATGCTGTCAAGAGAAATTATTTTCCTAGATTTGAAAATCTTAGTACTCAAAATGTGCGACCAATAGTGTTCGTATTGAACTACGATCACATCTATTTAGGAAAGATGGTAAGATTTTTACTATTTGTCCTCAGTGCATATTTTGCATACATTATTTTTCAAGCTAAACTTCATTACTAAGTATGTTACTATACGATGTTCTTTAACAGGGACTCCCGATGATAGTTGTGCCTCAGTGGATCGAGACTAAAAGTCGCATGTCAATGATTAGCTTACGGCCAATACATCCTACATTGCACATGAGTGCATTCAGGATTTCTAAAACCGAGGAATGCTTAATAGTGAAAGATTGGGGCAAAATTGTGAACGATCGCAGAGAAGTACTAGGGGGGCAGCAATCAGAAACGCAGCCCACGTTTAGGAGACAGGTTCATCTGTATGCTCCAATATGATGAACCAGGAGAGCTATACATGTTCCATGCTATTTTACCTGAGAGAGAGCACCAGGAGTGATTAGCTAGTTCCTGCTCTTAGTACTTGTCCTCTCATGTCCGTGTTCTTCAAACTTAATCTATCTCAAAGTGATTTTCTTTTGTGGTCTTATGAACACTAATAATCTCATGACCATGTTGAACTTGATGATATCTTTGCTTTTGGTACAAGTGAATGTTTCTTTTTTAAGCTAGTGTTGGTGGTGTAGCGGTAATGACTATATGATGATTAAATAGTGGTAATGACTATGATGATTAAATAGTGGTAATGACTATGATGATTATTAGCTAGTGTTGTTGGTGATGATATGGTGCAAGCGTTTTTATATTAATATGATGATGATGAGTTATTATATCATTTATGAAAGAACCGTAGATTAGTTTCAACTGGATGGATCCTAGCTAAGTGATCAAGTAATATGGATTATCAATAATCCATATTACTTGATCCCTTATAGGATCCATCCACTTAAAACTAATCCGCGGTTCTTTCACCTAGTTATTTAATAACTCATTATAATGTAAAAACAATCTCTAAATTAAATGGAAAACACAAACTAAAGGAAAAATAAAAAACAAAACAAAACCCCTCAAACCTTTTAGTACCGGTTGGTGTTACCAACCGGTACTAAAGGTCTCCCCGCCCCCGGCGCTGGCTCGTGCCATGTGGTGGCCCTTTAGTGGCGGTTCATGTTGAACCAGTACTAAAGGGGGTGGGGGACCTTTAGTCCCCACCCTTTAGTGTCGGTTATGGAACCGGCACTAAAGGGCCTTACGAACTGGTGATACTGCCCTGTTCTGCAATAGTGTTCATTGCGAGTTCTGATTTTGGATCGTCGAAGGATCGATGGCTCGCCTAGTCATCTACGATGGCATCCGCACCAGGGACATCGTTGTTCCCGGCCAGATCTTTGCGTTTGGCAGTATCATGCTGCACGCTAATCCGACCGGCTGCCTCGGCCAGATCGGAAGTTTTGCCCCTGATTGGGAGATCAGGTTTGGGAACCTAGAGTTCATCGCCGACTCCCTGGAAGATCTTATTCTGACAAAATCTTCAGCGCCCCTGGAAGAGCTTGCGAATCCCGACGCTTTAACTTTGGAAGTAGTAAACCTCAACGGGACAATTGTCATCCTGGGTTCTGCTTAAAGCCCGACCCCGTCGATACGTCTGGACTAGCTCCGGCCGAATACCGCCCGGGCGCGACTTCAAACGCCCCTGGAACAGCGATACTGCCGCCCCCAAGGCCAACAGATCACGAGCTACCACCTAAATTCGGCGCCCTCCCACGGAGATCACCGAAAAATTAGGAGGCGAGACCGTGAGAGCTCTAGCGACGGTAGCGGAGGGGGAGTGAGTAGGGAGGACTGCCTGGATCGGGGAGCGTGGTGAGGAGGAGGAGCGCGCAGGAGAGCGCCCACTTGTGCATCGTCACCGTGATCTCGGCCCCGCTTCATTCTGCAAGACTGGGTGAGCTCGTCGCCTTCATCTCAGCTCGGGGCCGAGGAGATGCATGACACATTTAAACGGGTGAGGAGCACGCCCGGTCCACGTGGTCGGGATGGCGCCACGCGGACGAGCGGACGGTCGCGATGTGGCTCCAGCCACGTGGCGGGCCGTCAGTGGATGGCGCGGGGGAACTCGACGTGGAGCGCATGCCCTGGCCGTCCGTTGGGGCTAGCTGGAGGATCGGACGGGCGCGGGGCTCGTGGGTGTATGGAAGGGTCGGACACGTCGGGTTGGGATTGGTGCCGGATGGGTCGTCGACGTCGACGAGACGCCATGCGCTAGAAAGTTCGCCGCGGCTCAGTGGAGTGGATATAGGGTTAGTTTGGTTGGCTTCCTGGTGAACTCATGCCTGGCCACAAGCATGCCTGAAACCTGCCTGAGACTTGTTTGAATAGTATCCTGAGAATTTGACAGCATGCCTGGCCTGAAAAAGCCTGTCGTCATCATTAGCCTGGGTCAATCCAGGCACCACCATTAGCCTGAGGCCAGGCCATCGATTTCACAAGCCTGGTGGGTGCCTGGCGATGGATTGGTGATAAAATATTCTGCTGGGCCAGTGGGCTCCACAGCTGTATGTATTGTTGGTCCTATAAAATATTCTCTAATGCTTTTCCAGGCCAGGGCATCGACCAAACATCATTCGCTCAGGCCAGCCTCACCAGGCATATAACACGGGTGCTTTCAGGCATGATCCAGGCATTGACTTTTTCCAGGCACTACAGCCAGGACTCAAACCAAACAAGCTCATAATTCGTTCTGGGGGTGGACTCGTGGTGGGCCAAGGGCTGTGATGGGTGCGTTTGGGCTGGCCTGGTCAGTCGGTCAACGGGGTGTTGACTCGTCGCCGTGCGTTGGACGGCAGCAGACAGAAATTTGCTGGGCTTTTCGGGCTGTCTGGGCTACCAGGATTGGTCCAGTCCAGCGAGAACCGTGCGTCTGTTTTCTTTTTCAAGAAACCATGCGTCTTTTCCAAAAAGAAATTATTTTTTTTATTTTCTTTTTGAAGATAGTATAGACGCAGACACTCATATATACGCACACCCTATCCTTATGAGCATATACGAGGGATCAAGCCGTCACATCATTTTGAAATTGATGAAGTCATCACAGACGCCTTCATAGTCGATGGAAAATCTCCTCCGACTCGGATGGCCTTTGTTTGACCCCTCCGACAGCAGCCCAAAGTTTGGATAGAACCTGATTATTACAGATAATTAGTGACACTTTGTACAGCTGGTTTACATTTTCTACACGGATGCAGTTTCTGTTTTCCTTTCTGTTTTTTGATTGAGAAAAAGGGACGATCATTCCCTCCTGACCACAGATTTCCATTATAGAAACCGTGTCCGCTGCATCATCTACTCCGGCCCACTGGCAAATAGATGACATATTTCCATTTTATTTGGTATATGGGAGTATATAATATAACAAACAGAAATGCAACATCAGCACGACGGAAACAGATTGCCAAGACAGCAAACTGCAGCTACGGTGGAATCACTTCGTTGGGATTCATTAACGTGCTTTGCACTCTTCGTTGGGATTCATTATAACGTGCTTTGCACTCCACGTGCCGCATTCCGCAGTTCCCAAACAAACCAGAAGAGCAATGCAATCCCCGCGGAAATCAAATCCCTGTGCTTCCCAACAAAGTTTAGCCCCCATATACCAAATAGCTCATCTCCATTTCTAGGCATAGTTCTGAAAGAAAAGGCAACTCTCCATACGGCCGCAGAAAGATCTTAATTTTGCAAGGAACTTTACAGGGATGCAACATGAAAGCAATACAAACATTAGAGCTTGAACAGTTGAACTACTTCAACCATGACACAGCTAGTGAAAATCCAAATCAGTATCAATAATAATTTCGGCGGTACATAGAAAAAGGCAAAAGATGAGATTACATGCATAGGGGTACTTCACCAGCCGCAGTAAGACTGTAACCGAAGTGGAGTAACAACTTCAACGCAAACACTAGTGTCAAAAAACGTCTTACATTATGGGACGGAGGGAGTAGAATGGAGTTACAGATGCTGAATTCCAGGAGAAGAAACTTGCAGATTGTTGACCTGCTATATTGGGCGGATTTCGATGGCCTCATCGTTGGAATCATCATCCACATTCAGCTGTACGTGGCCAGCAGTACTAGCCTCCACAGTTTCATCAGCTTCCAGTTCCGGCTCTGGATCAAACTTATATATCAAATAGGAATATTTACTGAGGAGCAGGATGTGGGTCAGAAACTCACCACCATTGCTCAGCTGCCTGGCGTGGAATCCCTCGGTTGCATTGGTTGCTGCGTAGCACAACATCTCCATCCACACCGTTCCGATTATCGCCATCTTATATGTGAGCCCGAACTCCACATCGAGCAATGTGTGGGCAAGGGTGGATGCTTTCACCAGCACAGCATCGCCCGGGTGAGCATCCCAACTGGGATGCGTCAAGTCACCATATAGTTCTTCTATATACTTCCTCCGTCCGGAAATACTTGTCGGAGAAATGAATGTACCTAGATGTATTTTAGTTCTAGATACATCCATTTTGGCGACAAGTATTTCCGAACGGAGGGAGTATTTAAGATGCTTCGTCACCGTCAAGCCATCATAGTTGTCCTTAATAAACTTGCCCTCTTTATTGTAATCCAGAATTACATGGTCAACCACATTACTTCTGTTCCAGCCTAACCTACGGATACCCAAACCGTAACAGAGGCAGGTTTCTTCAAACATGTCCTTAGCAGCTGCTTTGATAGGCAGAATGTCACGGTGCTCGATGAGGAGGTACATCATGTAATCAGAGAGAGTATTTATTTCTTCAGCCATGTCCTTGTCGACCAGCTTCGCTTTGATGTCAGGGTGATTGAGGAAGGTGCTTGTGGGCTTGTGGCTATATGCCAGACAACCACGCTCTTCTGAAATTCGAAACTCATGCTCCAGTCGAGCTGTTTGAACCTGCGAGCCCAGTTCCCACTCCGCATGTCCACTTCTTCAATTTTAACCATATGAGTCTTCTCACCTTTGAGCAAAGACCATACAAACTCCTTCAGGTTAGGCGAATGCTTGGCATGTTTGATGCAGTGAGCTTTGTCCCAGAAGCCCTTGACTCCAATCCATTTGGCTATTTTTCTCTTGAGGTCGTCCTTGCTGCTGCGAACACACAAGGATACCAAGTTCAATTGCCCAACGGAATCGGACCACCTTCCATCCTTGACAACGAGGAGGTGATAACGTGTGAACAGAATCGCATCCGCCAGCCACTTCAATCCGTGGTCTGTCAAGATGGCATATGTCCAGGTCGACCCAATCGCCTTGAAAACAGATGCGACCTCCAGTGCACATGCTCCGCCCAGAAGAGCAAAAGTGATAATACTGTCGAGTGTGCTGTAGCCATCTCTTTTGCTCTTTGTGAAGATAACAAGAGCGGTCAGGCAAGATACAAGTGAAATGCCACGGATGCAGTAGCCATACCATGTGTGGATCACTTGCGCCTTGGTGTACAGCATGTCGTACATCAGGCCGAGCTCCAGCTCTATTGCCTTGTACATCTCCCCAGTATGCCTCTTCTCAAGTGCTGATTCATCGTCACTCCCGTAGTGTTCCCATCCTGGTACATGACTCTTTAGTAGATCAATTCTGGGATCACTCCAGTCTATGGATGCCTCATTCCTGTCTATGATTAAAGGCTTGACAAGTGCACGGCGCAGCGCGTGTGCTGTCATCACAATAGATGCATAAATTCCAAACTGCGTGTTGTTGTTTTTGTTTTTGTTTTGATTTTGGTGGAGCTGGGTCTCTGACGATCCCGAAATATATAGTAGCGTAAAAGAGTCAAACAATAATAAAGACATCTCTTCAGTAATTTCTTCGGAAAACTCATACGTGGTGGACTGGAACCCTTCTTGCTTGCGCGCTTCAGTGCCCATATCCTCTCGCCGTACTTGACAACTCCGGCGGCCAGAACCAACATAGCGGCACAGACAAAGGCTGCCCCGCCTGCATTGATGTACTTGTAGAGCACATAAGCGGTGCCGGCAACCTGCACAAACATATTCAGCAGGTGGCGCAGCCAGAGTTTATTGTCCTCCAGGGCGTATGCAGTGATGGTGTCCTGGCCGCCGAGGTGTAGAAGGAGAAACGGCGCCCAGAACGCCACCAGCTGATTCTCGCCGGACGATTTCTTTGACAACGATGAGGACATGTGCCCCAAGGGCGTATGTTGCAACAACATCGGCAACCAGATATACCATCCAGAGGAGGGCCTTGAGAACAGATGAGACGCTGTAGCAGCGGATCCCCGCGAAGAAGAAGAGGATAACCTGCAGACTGAAGCTGGCAACAACAACGGTCTGGATCTCCCACTCATTCCACAGTTCCATCTAAGATGGCATCAGTGTTCCAGCTCCAGCTCCACCCATTGAAACGCCAGCCTGGAAGCAAGAATTAAATATAAACATATATGCATACATATATATTCGAAATATGTCACAAGCTTGGAGAAATAGTAGTATGAATGCGTACGTGTGGATGAGCTACGTTACCCAGCATGATATGAAGGTAGATTCCGCTTATGGTGGCAAGCTAAGACACAGAACCGCAACAAAATTGCTAGCTCCTTGAGTGAGAGCTCAAGAGAGGTACTACTACTACTACACGAAGAATGAACGGATCGTGTGTATGAACATGCATATAACAAACCAGTCAGATACTGAGCTACTCCGTTCCGAGTCACCAAAGAGCTCGGTCTCCCGAGTGACCCATTATTTTTCTTTTTGGCAGGGATTCCGAGTAGCCAGTGGCCGGCTGCACGGGTAAAATAAACGTCTGCATTTGCCAAAGAGCTCGGTCTTCCGCGTGAGCCCTGCTGCATCCGACAACAAATGCGCGGGTTCCAACACTTGTCTTACCGAAAGAGGCTTTCGCCCCGCTTTATATATAAAGCACCAAACCACAAAGACCATGATACAAACTCACGCCACTACCGCACACGACACACACACCCAAGGCAAGATACAAGGGTGCCGGGTACCGCCACACCACCCCAACAACTACCAAGCCACTACAAATGCGTGAGGATGAACTGCTTGGAGCCACCAGAGACCTCCTCCTTCGAGGGGAGGTGAGACGGGAACGACGGAACTAGGACTCCAAGATGGTGCCTCCAAGAAGGGAACGACCACGATAGCCGCCACCATCCGATCCCAAAGATCGGGTTTTCACCCGGAGCAACTCGAAGGAGAAAGGCCACTGCGACGGAGCCTACAGGAAGGATACGGTGTCCACGGACGCCGCCACCGTCGGCCAATACAAGATTGGGCAGGTAATGAACCCCAGCACGCCCACCCCTCCGAAGCAACCTAGCTCCGTCAACCACCAGCGACCACCCACCCACGTGGCCGTGGCCGCTCGCCCGCACCCGAGGCGCAAGTCCCGCCCACGAACTTCGTGCCTCCCGCCGCCGGGGCCGCCGCCCTGCATCCAGACACCCCCAGGACCGACCAAAGTGATCAGCTTGGGCCAAAGGGCGCACCCGACCGAAGAAACCGCGGCATACATCCCGCCTTGAACAACACCGGAGTTGCGTCAGCCCACACATGGCCGGGGAACGGGGGAGGAGGGGGAGCGGACGCATCCGGGCCGGCACACCCCTGTGCCAGCGACGTGTGGCCCGGGGTCGGCGGCGCCTCCCGTCCCTCCAGCTTGCCTCCCCACCGGACAACTCGGTGTCGCCCCACCTCGGCGGCGATCGCAGCTCCACGCGAGGCCACCAACATACACCCGCCCGCCGGCAAGGAGAGATCCCGAGGGCCGCCACCAATCGCGAAGGAAGCTCACCGAGAGCCCATCTGCGGCCCACCGCCGTCTAGCCGCCGGCTTGGATCCCGACCGGCCCGCCCACCAGCCAACCGCTGTCGCGTCGCACCACCACCCACAGTGGCCATGGCAGGGGCAGAGACTAGCAGCCCGCGCCGCCCTCGGCCCGCGCCGCCAGGTCCCAGATCCGGCCTCGACCCGCGCCGAAGGACCCAGATCTGGCGACCGAGGCACGCCCACCACCGCCAGCGCCCGGTCAAGCCGCCGCCAAGCCCGTCGCCGGCGAGCTCGGCTTCGCCACACGCCACGCCCGCCGCCAGCCCAATCGGCGGCCGCCACGACCACTGGAGGCCCCCGCCGAGGAGACAAAACATCAGCCGGGCCGCCCAGCGCCTACCGAACTTCGCGCGCCCTCTCGGTGGCGGCGGCGAGGAGGAGGAGGAGGAGGAAGCCAGCCGTGGCGCTAGGGTTTCTCCCGAGACGCGCGCGCGGGGCGCGTCGCGTGAGCGAGAGGGAGGAGGGGATCGTCTAAGGGTTGTGTGCCCAACACTTGTCTTCACGAGGAGCGTACATGCTGGCTCGCTTTTGCCATTCAAATGAGACAGAACACAAGTGGGGGACAACATGTGACCACGTGACCACTTCTCTCTCTCAAGACCTCCGCTCACATGTGTTTTCTTTTGATGTTGGATTTTTTTTTCTGAGGTTGAAATTCCAAAAAGTATTGAAATTTTTGAAAGTTTCACATTTCTCAAACTTGCCTTCTTCTGCAGTTCAAGTTTCTAAAAGTCCCAAGTTTTCAAAAGTTTTGAACTAAAACTTTTCCAGTGCAACTAGGAGAGAAGTCTAAGTTGCATTTTCTGAATCAACTTGGGCATAAGAAAATCTCCTAAAACCAATGTTCGCCTTGGTTTTTTTTTTATCTCGCCAAAATAAGTTTTGTACATCTTTGAACTATCAAAATTTTACCTCATTAAATTGTATGGGTGTTTTCTTTCTCTAAGTTACTTTATGTGAGAACTGCTGGAGTTTTGGTTTGACCTTTACAGTCTTGTTTTGATTTATAGCACCAATGCAGGAAAAAAAATGGTGCAGTTTTTATGTAAAAACACACGGAATTTCGTGTGACAAATATAAAAAGAGAAATTTCTATGCAGATTTTATGTAAAAGGTGCTAGGCATGTGAAAGTTATTACAGCTTCAGTGTGCAATTTTTGCTTTGTACATTATGTATGGAGTGACTGTGATTTGAGAAAAAAAGTCAAAAACCAAACAACCTAGACAACCCAAAGTTACATGCAGGGCTGTTTAAATTGTATGCATCTTATCTATCTTCAATGCTCTCATGGGTCTAAAATTTACAATATGGTCATTGTCGTGGTTTCCATGTACATACGATCCATCATATTCCGGTAGAAACCCGATAACAAAGGTGACAAGAATGATAAATAGAGGACATGTACACATGACAGATGAGTTCAATTTGTTTCAAAAAGGGATCTTGATCCTACTGATACATTTAGTTGGTCCATATTCTATGGCGCGTAAGTTTTTTTCTTTTTCTTTTGAGGGGTTCGATGGTGTGCAAGTTGATTGAAATGCTCAATCATGAAGAAAAAAAGGATAAACAAAATACATCCATCGAAAGTTGGGTTTTTAAATGTGAGCGTTAAAGATAAGACATCAAAAGTCGGGCTGTGTCAGGTGTGCATATATACTACTACTACTACTACTATTACTATGTACTCCAACTATTTCTAACGGCAATTTGATTATGGACTGTGGGTGTGGAATATGATATGCATTGGCTCCATCTGAAACCCATGAGAAGGTTGAAGATAAGACATGTTAGTGATAGATATATAATGACAAACCTACCAGATTTTAGCTTCTTGGAGTAGTATTGTTTTTGGCAAAGGATTAAGTTTGTTTTCGCACCTGTCTAGCAGTGGTTGATATTGTTTGTTGTGTGTCTTGGCTAGTTCACCTGAATTCAGACATGAGGCACGGGTTGCCAAAAAAAAAAAGACATAAGGCACGAAACATTAGGCTTCAGAGTATAGAACCTTTATATATTGTATATGTATATATTACACAGCTACTATCTTAAACCAAAATCTTACCAGTATTGGAATCTTACAATACACGTAATACTGGAATACTGGATCATGCATGCACACTGGCAGAGTGCCATGTTTTCTTGTTTTTGCTACTGCAGGTTGCTTCTTTGACTGCTCCGTCGATGGCCAGTTCAGTGCAGCAAGAGGCACAAAAGAAGTGCCTACCAAGAAACTGGACCGAGACATGGATATTAAGAGTCAGAAAAAGAAAGTGCAAAGAACAAACAGTCAAAGAGAAGTAGAGAACCATATCTTGGAAGGATCTTCATGAGGTTTGTCATTTCAGGTATAGACAAAGAATATCTTCACTCCCATTTGACCCAAGCAATTCAAGCAAACAAATCCTCAGCTTTGCCCTGGTTCCAGTCAATCACCACTTCAGAAGACAAACTTCAATAATCTGCATTCAAGAGGTCAATTAAATTAAAAATATCGTAAGTAACAAACATTCAGGCTGGTGATATTCTTAAAAACATCATGTCAAAAACTGAAGGAGCAGTATATTTTTTCATTACTTTTTTTATTTTGAGGACAAAAAAGTAGAAGTACCTCTACTGGACCCCTCAAGTAGTAAAATTGACCACTACCATTGCCCGAATTCTGAAGTCAAGATCATTTGCATTTAGAGAAGTTAATTTTATTCCTCACAATATGGAAGTGATATATCTTCCAGGTTTTAAGGTTAAGCAAGTGGATCATACATGACTGCCCTTGAATGCATCTTCAACAGATTTGCCACTTCAAACATACTCCCTCCATCCCGAATTACTTCGTCATAGATTTATCTAGATACAGATGTATCTAACACTAAAACGTGTGTAGATACATCTGTATCTAGATAAATCTAAGACAAGTAATTTGGGACGGAGGTAATAGATAAGAAGGACATCTTCACCCTGGCTTAAAAAATCTGCATCCAAGATCTCAATGATTAGAAGTATTGTGACTAACAAATAATTTGACATACAGCCTGGTGGTTGTCTATAATTCTCACTTTGCTCCCATGTACAAGTCTACCACAACCATAATATTTCAAAATGTCATCACATGTTGACAAACTTTTTCATAGTTATAGGAACACTATAAAGATGAAACGCGTGTTGAGCAAACATTTTCCCAGTAAACATTGTCTATGTGAAAGGGGACGGAACTCTCACATATAGACTTACGTGCGGTGCAATGTTTCAGTAATGAACAGACATGCATGTTTTTTATCTTCCATCCTACACCGTCGATATGCTTGATTCTCTCACTAAGATCTTTGAACACTGGTGAGCCACCAAGGTGAGGAAGCTGAAGGTCTGAAGTGCCGCTCCATATGGCATACATGGGTCTTAAGATTTACATGTCAACGCCGCGGAGCAAATGCAAGAACCTCCATTGCTGGTTGGAAAAGATGGTCTTCCTTATCCTATCACTGAAAGCAACTGAACAATATAATTGTCTGAAAGCAATGCAACATGGTCACAGTAGCAGACACTATGAGCTATAATACTTACAAAATCAGACGGCAAAATTCACTGACAGTAAACCGCACATACAAAAAGAGTTCATAACTTCATATATACCTCATCAGACATTACTACATTTGCAGAACTGTCCATGATCAGCAAAACAGTCTATCATAGTTCAGGAAGAATGCCAATCGGATGTCAAACCTAAGCATGACCACTCTATATTGAATAGCAGGCATATCAACGTTATACTGAATAGGCATCACAATGTCACAGAAGACCTTCTGCGATCGAGAAAGTTTTATTTACTGATTGTAGTGACATTGCAGGTAACCCATCTTCACGCAACCTGATTATAGTACTCCCCATGATGTCGTATTTATAAGATGTTATATTTTCTATAGATGCAACAGGAATTTTTGAGAGAAATGGTAAGAACAACTGAAATCACAACATTTCTTATGGGATCCAACATGAACATCTATAAAAATAAGATCAAGGCCATACATGATCAATTCACATATATATTTGCTCATTCTTTGTTCCCAATGGAAAAAAAAGAAAAAGAAAAACTGCAGAGGAATGACAATTGGAAAACTGGTGTTAGGTGGGGAAATAAGGTGAAGTTTTCTATGCGAGTGAGCTGAGTCTTGTCTCCTATTTTTTCATTTTGATTGATCGTTTCAGAATAACTCCTATGCATGTTTCTGTACTTGGGTCAGAAATTGAGTTTTTACATCATGGCTGCTTTTCAACCTTTTTTAAGAATACATGTGCCAATTTGACAATCCAGATCAAAATTATGCTGATGTTAGAACCAACATAAGCAGAAAGGATTTGAAGTACAGTATCCATTGAATATATCCACAGAAAGCAGAATTTGTTGCGCTACATCCAATTAGCAAGATTAGTTTGCAGTCCATTCACGAACCTCTAAGTTCACTTTGTAATGTCCGGACTTGAAGAATATACTTTGTCTTCTAAGTATATGAATATGGCACCAATTTTCTTTGGCCAGGTAAAATTTGAGCAGAATAAAAACAGGGTAAGATCTTTTACTTTTACTCCATAGGTCTTACCATAGATATGACCACTGAACCAGCATCCCTCCTTTGAAATCAATATATGGTGGAAACCTTAAACCCAGGAAGACCTACATATTCTAGGAACAATACAAAAGAGAAAATACATATGTTTCCGTAGTTCTAGGAATACAGAAGAGAAAATACGTGCTGAGCAAACATTTTCCCAATAAATAATCTCCATGTGAAAGCGAAAGAAACTGATTGTAGTGACATTGCAGGTAGCCCATCTGCACACAACCTGATTATAGTACTCCCCATGATAACAGAGAGATGTTACATTTTCTATACTTGCAACAGGAAACTCTGAGAAATATAGTAAGAACAGAACAACTGAAATGACAGCAGAGAATATTTCTGATGGAACCCAACATGAAGAACATCTATAAAAGATCAAGACCATGATCAATTCAATTATGTATTTGCTCGCTCTCTTTGTTCGCAAGGCAAAAAAACATAACTGCAGAGGAATAACAATTGGCAAACTGGTGTTAGGGGGAAATACGACGAAGTTTGCTGTGTGAGCTGAGTCTTGCCTCCTAATTTTTCTGTCTGGTTGAAAATTTGTCAGCATGACTCCTATATTTCTGTACTTGGGTCATTCTTATACTCCAATATGAATTGGTTACAACCTTTTCAAGAATACACGTGCCAATTTGATAAAGAACCAAAATAAGCAGAAGGACTTGAAGTATGGTATCCATTGGGATGCCTACAGAAAGCAAAACTCTTCGCACTACATCCAAATGTAGCAAGATCAGTTTGCAGTCCATGCTTGAACATTTCAGTTCACTCTTGAATGTCTGGAATTGAAGAATATATACCTTCTCTTCTTAATTAGTATATGATACCAATTTTCTTTGGGCAGGTAAAATTTGAGCAGGCCAAAAAAGGGTAAGATCTTTTACCTTTACTCCATATAGGTCTTACCATAGATATGACCACTGTCACTGCACTGAAATCCTTGTGACCAATTTATAGTTGAAATCTCAATCCCAGAAGGACCTAGATATTCTTCTCACTGCTCTGTTAACAATTGCACCTCAGAAATGTAGTCCGGCTGAATGACTTGCACCTGGAGACTCCCCTGCGATCATGAATATAATGCCTATAAGCTCAAGCATCTGACCGTAAGATTTGAGGGCTAACGAATGAGAAATGCTAAACCATTATCCTGGTGTGTAAAAGCAAACATGACTGAATAACGTTTGAAGGAGAATGCATGTATATAGTGTAATGAACAAAATTGGGAACATGTTGGTGTGTAGTTACCTGATTCCCCGTTATTATAAGGCGAGCATGTGCGACAGTCCATGTTTAGGATTTCATATGGCATTCGGGGTATCAGGTAAAAAGCGGTAGGCGCTGTGTTATCATCCAAGTAGCCTGAAATCACAAAGGCACAGCTCAGGTCCTACTCACATAATAATAGCAATACATAAGCAATTTGTATAGACGCAAAGTAAACAATTACCCTCCACATCGAGTGATGTACTATATAAAATACTACTCCGACAGGAAATACTTGTTAAAGAAATGCCTAAAAATAAATGTATCTAGAACTAAAATACATTTGGATACATCCATTTCTCCGACGAGTATTTTCAGACGGAGAGAGTACTACTATAATACTCCCTCCGTCCCAAAAATTTTGTCTTAAATTTATCTAGATAGGAATGTATCTAACACTAAGATGTGACCCATATGTAGACAAATCTAAGACAAAAAATTTAGGACGGAGGGAGTACCGGAGAAGATTTGCCACCAAAGCTAGTGAAAATGATTCAGACGTTGCCTCGCTGACCCATGCCAAGAGGAGCATGGCGCGGGCATGAGGGCGAGGCCGTTGGGGGTGTGCGACAGTTGTAGAACGCTCTTTATATTGTGGACATACACACACTGATACAGGTGAGGAGCTCACGTTGTGGTGATGCTACTACTAATCGAAGCTAGATTGCTTCTCTGTTTCTTCACTGGATTGGAGTGGAATGCGTTACAACGACGAAGCTCGGCTTCTTATATAGGCTAGTGAACCGACTATAGTACGCATGGGCTTACGTCAAGCTACTAGTCTACATCACTGCTGACGTCTTGCTCTGTTTTTACCACAGTGAACAAGTACTACTTACCCTCCTTTTCGGTTTATAAGGCTCAATTCAAAAATCTCACCAACCAAGGTAGATGATGAACTGGTGGAATACTTTTTGTAGTTTGCAAAAGCAACCAATTAGTGTTCTTGTTTTTCTTAAAAAATTATGTTTATCAATGCATTAATTGCAATGCATACATGCATATAGTATATGTATTGATCAATTTTCTCTTAATACTAGCATGCAATGATTTAATGCACGTTAAAATCTGAACATGAGATGGGGAACAACTAAATTGAGCCTTATAAAATAAAAAAACTAAAATTTTGAGATAAGTCCTATAAACCGGAGAGGAGGGAGTATATTGCTTAACTACGAAGGCATGTAACTCCTGTTGTCTGCCGACATGCAGCCATCTTTTCCACTGCTAGCTGCTGTAGCATTTGCTCCTTGTCGCTGCATGCATGCCAACGGAGACAAGGTTTGACCCAACAAGCTGCGCCTCCGGCTCGGATCCACCAGCCGCTCCGAGCAGCCGTCGAGTCTCGCTGCTCCTGAACCGCCTCCGCGGAGTCGCCTTCCGCACGGGTCGCCTGCAACTGGCCGCCGCGCTCGCCTCAACCTGCCGCTCTACGCCACCACGCGCTGAGCCGCCGCGGTGTCGACCGGCCTGAATCCTAAACAACCCCGTGCGTCTCACGCCTACGGCCGGTCACAGCTCCGAGTTGCCCTCTGCCTCGCCGAGTCTCCGCTGCGAGCCGTCACGACCAACAGAGCACGCCCTGAGATGGCTCTCCGCCGGCTTGCTGCTGGAGTCGAGCCTCCGCTCCTCCCCTGCCGCGGGCGAGCCGCCTCTTGCTCCGTTGACTCGCCTCGGTGGAAGGCTTGCTCTCCGTTTTTTGCTACAAGTCGCTGCGCCTGACCAGGTCGCGCCCCCGCTTTCTCCGAGCCACTGGTGCGTTTTGCTTCTTCTGAAGCCACTGTCGAGACCGCTGCCTGTGCCGTTCCTGAGCTGCCGCCGCTGACGCCGGTCTCCGCCGTGGTCGCCTTGAGCCCCCTGTACGCTACAGGCAGCAGGCTGCCTCGCTTTTGCCACAAATCGCCAGGCGGCCAGGCCCTTCCACCGGTTCGCGCACCCTGCCTTGGTTGCCCCGCTAGCTCCACCTGGTGCGCTGCAGGCCGCCTTGTCCCGCCGGAGCCTCTCCTTCTGCTGGCCTCACCTGCGCCCTTGAGCGCCTCGCCGGCTCTGGCCTTCTCCGGCTCACCCCGCGCGTAGACCAAGCCGCCCGCCTCCAAACCCTCGTTGACAGGGCCGCCGCCGGAAGCCACCTACGCCCTGCCTTGGGATGGGGCAGTGGCCGTCCGAGCCTGCAAGCCGCCGGCGAGTCGCTCGGTCCTCTTATGCTAGGCTCGGCCTCGAGCCGTTTGCCTTGCCTTGTGCTGTCAGTATTTTTACAGTAGCACATTCAGGGATTGCAGTAGGTGCAAATTTGTTAGAGAGAACTGGAAAGATTGTTTGCTTGAGTGGAATCGTCAGAATGCTGCTTAACTGTCAGTCTACTAAGGAAGTAATACAGGAGGTCCTGAAGCTGCTTGAGGGAATCTCGTCTGCATCAGATGGTTATGGTGGTCAGAACTTAACAACGCTAACCATGGTGAGACTCGATTGGAGTTGGGCGTGTTCAAAGCGAAAATCAGTCACAGCGTTAGTGAATGGAAGTTTTCTGGGCCACAAAAAGTGCTATCCGTTTCTACAGTGAACAGAAGTGGTCTCTGCCACCTCCGGATTACGTTATGTGCAAAGATTCTACATACAGGTCATATGTCATTAAAGACATCAGGTGATACTCATCCAAGTTTACTTTATTAACACATATTGTTTTCATCAGAGAACAATTACGTTGGTCTGTATATCTTTATGTGCAGGACAACTATTAATTATAAATGTGGTGCTATGTTGTGCCCATGAAATGTGGGTTCGCATCATCATGCGCCGGCGTCCGCGCCCGCTTGCTGTTGAACGGGTGTGTGCAAGCCGCCACCTGTGCAGCTCGATCTACATCAACTCACCAGGACCGCGCCGTGATTGACTCGCCCATCCGCCCTCGCGGCCGGTTCACGCGTCCGTGCCGGCTTACAACGCGGAGGACGACTTGCTCGCCCGCACCAGCTTATAACACCGCGGCCGACTCAGCTATCTGTGCTGCCTCTGAAGCCGAAGTCGTCTTTACTGTCCGTCTCTTGTGGCCTGGTCTGCATTAACACACCGGGCCTGTCTGCATGAGATGTTTATGGAGTATGAGCAAGTCACTGCTTGGGTAGCTGGTTTTTCTTCCAACAAATTGGAGGCAAATTATCATCAACCGCCGTCTCCGCTGGAGGGCTCAATGGACATGTGCACAAGTTGCCGCCACTACAGTTTGGTTAGCTTCAAACAGCCAGCTGGAAGGAACCATTGACCGAGTTGCTGACACGGCCCATACGGGATCATATATAACCCGCCGCAGTCATCTCAAACCTTCTGTGGATTCATATCGCGCTACCAAACACCAATGATATACACCTTCTGCTCTGGTCAATTACGGAGAATCTCAAGACAACTCCTCGAGTCATCTTAAGACTTGGGGGTTACGATGACATGACTCAGCAAATCTTGCCAGTTTCAGTAAATTTAAGAACCCCAGGACGATGGAGGGAAAGATAACCCGGTCCCAAAGGCTACTACTATATTGATGAAAATTTAAAGGTCGTCAGAAAATTTTCGGCTTAAAAAGTATATGACAGTTACAAAATCCCGGCTCAATGAAGAAGTCTCGGGTCATCAGAAAGGATTCTGGTTCAAAATCCGGTTCAAGAGACATCTCTCTCTCATAAAGCGTTGAAACTCTCAAATATCCGGTTTAAAAATCCGGCTCAAAGGAAGTCAGTCTCACTAAAGCTCTCCAAATATCCGGTTTACAATCTGGTTCAAGGGAAATTTATCTATCACGAAGCTTTGAAGCTCTCAAATCCGGTTCAAAATCCGGTTCAAGGGGAAATCTTTCTCCCACAAATCTCTGAAGCTGTCAATATCCGGTTCAAAATCCCGGTTCAAGCAGAATTTATCTCTTGCAAAAAGTTAAAGGTTGCCGAAGAGGAACTGTTGCCATGATGCGCGGTTTAAATATGGGTATCCTGCCTTATTGGCTTATCATATTATTGATCACATGGGGGTTTTCCTGCTCATTGAAGCGAAGCTATGATTACCCTTCAAATCCGGCTTATATGTCACTCTTACGAAACACTTGGAGGCTTGTCACCCAGGTTAAAAAGTACCAAAGAGAGTTTGTTGCTAAAGCACAACTCAAACATAGGCACCCCTTGAGCACTTTTGTTGCACAACAACAAAGAGTTTTACTAACCCTTGTAATAGGCTATCAAGCCAGGCTTGGAAGCCATGTGTATCCACCTAAAACCCCGGGTTATCCTGCCTTTTTTAAGTAAGTCACTCCGCCCAGGTAATCCTGGTATGACCCGCCGAACGTTTGACAAGTCAATTTGATACAGACCCGGAACTTGTCAAAGTTAAAACTACGATTTGTTAATGTGAGGTCCATCTTAAAAGGCTTTGTAAAATGGTTTAACTCAGTAGCCGGTCAGCTCATAAAAAGCCTCGACTTTAGGCCTGGCAGCCCATAAAAAGCCTTGCATCTTCCTATGCTTTTATTTATCATTTTTTTTCTCTTTTTGTGGTTTATAACACTTTATGATAAATCGGCGTCTATTGACCCGGCCTGACTATAACTCGCCAGTATAACATAAACCGGTGTTTATTAACCTGATCTGGCTTTCGACTATAAGTCGCTATTATAAGATAAGATAATTATCCGTGTTTATTAAACCCGGTCTGGCTTTGGATGTAAGTCGCCAGTATATATTGGGATTGCGCCATTGGAATCATGCGCTTATAAATCATTGGATTATATTATTCAAATCTTTAATACCCAACATGGCTGGATTTTTATTATGGTTATCAACAACCAATATTATGATTGAGGTTTTCAAAGTCGCTTTAGCGCAATGGCCATTATTTTATCAATGAATATGATTTATTCTACAAAGGAATAGTCCCGAGTCGCTGCTGGCTTACAACCCGGCACTTGGGTGCTACATTATTCAAGTTGAGACTACATGAAATATGCAAGTCTCATGTCGTTGCAAGCATGCACCATGACACTTGGGGGCTAATCCAAAGTCATTTTACTGGCCTTATTGACGACCCGATTCATTACATCATAATGAGCCGGCCTTTGGGGGCTACCAATTGCTCCTGTCAAGAATTCAAGGTACACAAGTCTTAAATCCATTATATTGAAGGGTCCACTGCTCAGTTGGTAAAGCACAAAGCTCTTAACCTTGTGGACGTGTGTTCAAGCCCCATGATGAGGGTTACATCATAAGATGTTCTTTTCAAAAAAGTATATATAAAGTCCCAGCTCAATATTATCTTACTAACCCTTTGGGGCTACACATTGCCGTTCAAGTATGGGAACCGCTAGGGATCAGACTACTGATCCCTTGCTTCCCATCAGACCACTAGATGGCCGCATGATTAACATCATGCTATTCGTTTGATCTGATACAATTGCTTGGCGCTGAGTTATTTCCTTCCTAATTAAGTGCTTCTAATAACCACTCCCAAGTATATATAGCACCTCCTCCGCTGATCTCTCAACCCTTCCATAATTTTGTGCTTCTCGTAAATAACTGCTTCCAGAAATTACATTAATTGTTTTGGTAAGCACCGATTGCTTCCCGCTTATTATGGATTTGCTTCCAATAAATAGATAAAGAAAAATATTTATTTCTAAAGATGTTCTTTTTTTGCAGCGCAAACATGGCATGAAAATTTTATTTTTTATCAAGGAAACTATTCTCGATTGGAACTAGGACGTCTAAACTGAAACATCGCATGTAATCTGCACGTTTTTTTTTTCTTTTTGGTGGTAATCTGCATGTTAATTTGAAGCATCATGTAGTAATGGTGGAAGCATACCTTATTACTGTGTAAGAGAAGCTTGATTATTTGGATGCATAGGAAGCATAGTGTGCTATTGTTAGAAGCATGATTAATGTCTAACCAAATTTTTGTTCAACTGTGTAGGAAGCATAAACTTTCTGAAACCTACAACGCTTGGTCATTGTGTAACCGAATCTTCATTCTTGTGGGCAGGAAGCAAAATAGAGATATGGATATGTTGAATACAAAATTGTGAAGATCGTGCATCATACATGTGCCACGTAACAATTGCATCTGCTTCAAACAAAATGATCATGTGCTTCCAAAGAAGTTGAATCTTGTTCTCTATTTTTAGCGACTAACTTTCTGGTTGATGTATGTTTCCATCATCTTGCTTCCAAATGAGATCATAATTTGCATCCAAGGAAAATATTTTTTCTTTCAATATACATTGGACTTTGCTTTCATACAACAAGACATAAACATCCAAGCACAAACAGGCGAAGCCCCTACTGGAACATGAGCACCATCCGAAGAGGGATGTCTGCGAGGAGTAGTAGCGTGACGAGGTTGGAGCAGCAACGGTGAGATTGGACCGACATGGCTAGAGTGTAGTGGTTAGACAGGGCCACGGGAAGACTTGCCATGCCTAACTTCCTCGCGCACGGGCGATGCTGGGCTAGGAAGCAATGGCCAGGCATGAGGAAGCAGGGAATCCCATGCAAGGAAGCATGCATACTGCATGCCTGATTTGCTGACATCAAACCCATCCCTCGACGCTCTGCTCCAACCGCCATCTCCTCCCTAGCTTTGACGACCTCCTCTTCTCCCCAAAAGTTGTGTGTGTCGAGGCCGGCGAGCGGCAAGGAGCGTCGTGGTCGGCACCGTCGAGTGGTCAACGTTATTGACCTGCAATAGATGAGCGTGCGTTACCAGTTTTCTCCCATGCTGGTGATTAGAACAACAGCCACTGGGATACTCCACGCTGACGCCATGGCCACCGTCCACCAGCATGTCACGCACACCGTCCTCCCCCTGCCATTGTAGATCACATATGTCGTCGATGGTGGAGAACTAGGATGCATCACGGAGCAGATTGACACAGGGGTTTGGATTCATCTATGGGCCGTTCGGAGGGACGAGGTAGTAGTGAAACATGGTGTGCAACCAATTGAACCTGGGCAGCGAATCAGATAGGTCTGGGGTGGCAATGTCAATGGTGAGCTCAAATGTAGGAATGCATATAGGATTGATCTTAGAGGGGAACATGAGAGGGAAAGGATGCGAGATTAGGGGATATATATGAACATGTGCATGTGTGTGAGGTGCGGGTGGTTAGCAACACCAAGAGAGATATAAGGAATTAATTAGCGTTTGCTATCTCCACTGTGGGATTGAACCAGAATCGACGGACAACGAGTGGTCTGACGTTGGCTTCCTATCATACTACTGATAGGAAGTGTTTCCCTTCAAGTATACATGATCATATTGATAAAGTCCCTACTCATTATTGCATAATGACCCGGCCTTTGGGGGCTACACTGGTTGAAGTTTTTATGAGTATAAGGCAATTACAAGTCCCAGGTTGCTGCAAGCATGACAACCCGGTACTTGGGGGCTACATATATGAAGTATTCAGTCTTTACTAGTGACTGAGATGAACAAACATGGATTTCTTCAAAGTGGCAGTATATGGAAGCAAGTCTTAAATCATCACTTTGCTCTGCTCAAGACTTCGGGGCTACATGTAATATGGATATAAAGGAGAAATATCTTTAAATTCTTAGTTTTGAGCAAACCAGATTGACCCGTTGTTTGCAACAATCATGACCCGACGTCGCCAGTAATCATGACTCGGCGTCACCAATAACTATGACCCGACGTTGTCAACAATTATGACCAGGTGTTATCAATATTTACAAACCGGATTTTTTGGCAATGATAAACCGGCAAGTTCTACAAACCGGCTGAAAATTAGATGAGTATTTCAAAACCAATTTTTTTGTTAAGCATTGGGAGCTGAATCAAATATTCTTCACAATATATTTCTGTGAGAAGCCAATGTCAGCTAATTGATTATAAAGCTGGTCTATTAACCCGGACTATCTAGAAGAAGGAAATGACAAGGACTTAAGAAAGATCAGGTGCCGGCTTACAAGAAATTTTTAACCCGGAGCACAACCTGTCAAATTTGTTCTTGTGTTTATTTTGCAGGATTAGTTTAATATGGATAAATCCAAATTAAACTGGGGGCTAATGTCGGGGATATACCCCGTGGTATGACCCCGCCGGAAGTATGACCCGGCCGGGATTGGCGACTCACTAGTAACCCGCCTTGACTTGGCGAGCACGAAGTGACCCGCCGGGATCTCTCCACTCACTGATGACCCGGCTGGATTTGGCGACTCATTGGTAAACCGACAGGCGGGTCAGAGGAGCGACAAGACCCGGTGGCCCAATGGGAGGTTCATGGAAGGCCGGTTCATGTTATGGTGGGCCGGTTTAAGAGAAAGACATAAGGAATATTCTCCTATAAAGGAAGCAAGACTAGGACTCCACTTGTAATAGAGTAATCCTAATCCTACTAGGACTAGTCATGTAACCCGCCCCTTCAACATATATAAGGAGGGGCAGGGCGCCCCAAGAGGGAGAGAGAAATAATCAATAAGGCTAGATACAACTAGAGGAGAGCCGGTTTACGGCGACTCCGTCATGAGCATAATGAGACCTAGCCACAAACAGTATGTAGGGCTATTACCGGATGATGTTTCCCGGGGTCCGAAGCTGTCTAAATCCTTGTCCTTTGTGTTGATCCGCCTCACGTCTCTCGATTCCGACCAACCCCTTCAAGCTACCGCATAGGTGCATTGGCTTCACGACTAAGTCCTCACACTAGGACATCTGCCGTGACAATTTCACGACAAAGGCCGTCGCGTCCAGCGCGTCCAGCCAGGCCCGCGCCCTGCCAACCGTGGCGCTGGACCCCGCGCAGGAGAAGAATGTGGCCCCGGCCTCCGCCACCGGAGATGACGAGGCCGCCGGCGTGCCGCTCAGTGGATGACTCGTTCGGCGGGGTGGACGCGTGGTAGGGCCGACCCGTCAGTCAATGGGTGGTGTTTTTTTTTAGGGGGGTCAATGGGGTTCTTTTTTTAGGGGAGTCAATGGGTGGTGTTGACTCCTCCTCGCTGATGTCAGTGGGCTTTTCGGGCTGGCTAGGCCACGGGCACAGCTGTGATTGCCTAAATGCAATAATGCTCTAGTAATATATTTTCTTTCAATTTCTCAAAAAAAAATATTTCTTTTCTTCCAATGCTCATTTTTTTTCTTCCAACTGGGAATCGTTTTTCAATAATTGCTTAACGAAACTACAAAGTTCACTGGTATTACAAGGTAGAAGGAGGGAAAGAGAGGAGGCAGGCTGATGCATTGCCAAAAAACCCGCTACAACACAAATAGTCGAGTGGAAAACAAACAACAACATGCAACCCAACGCACAAAAGAGAAGAGAAGTTCCACACAAATACCAAGGCCAAAAGCGCTCGGCGCACAACATCCAAAGAAGCTATCCACACAAATAGCAGCCGCGCCAAATCACATCAGCAGTCGCTCAAATCCCAGAAGCCTGACCTGGGCCTGGCGCAACAACTAGAGGTCCCAACTGGCGAGCTAGTATCGTAGCTTCCCTTCATCGACACTCGCACTTCGCCTTGAAACACATCTTTGTCCACACCTTTAAGAAGACCTGCCCAGTCCAAATCCCTAGCAAACAGTAGCTACACACATCATATAATATTTGTTTCCCCAAGAAGAAAAGCATATAACCAAGCAAAACTCTGCCACAGATTTCTAGGACAACTCTCCGTACCTATCGCTCTACCGATAGTCCTCCAAATGGATTTGGCAATCCCACAGCCAAAAAAAAAAAAAAAAAAACAAATGTTGAGCGTCTTCGGTGACGTTGCAAAAAGAGCATAAAGGATTACCCAGTCACTTCCTCTTTTTCAGTTTATCACAAGTTAAAACGGCATTTCTAAACAATTGCCACATATGAATCTTGATTTTAAAAGGGATGGGACTTTTCCAGATCCACCCATTATGAGCACCAGCCAGAGGTTACTCTGGCAACTTGTAAACAGATTTAGTAGTAAACTTGCCCGATTTATTTGAACTCTAGGGCACACTATCAGGACAGCTATTTAAGGTCAAGGCTGTTAGATTACACGTGTACTCCTGTGTATTTTGTATCACTACCGGATTTATAGGATCAGGACCACGTCTACGTGCCCATGTATAGGACGTGCGGTTCCTTCTCTCCTCTCTCTCTCTCTCATATATATGCTTGTAATCTATACAACTGTGTTAATCAAGAAAATCACTTTCTAACTTGGTATCAGATATCAGAACCCCTATGGCCGAGCACACCTCTCCCTCAGCCTCCTCCTCCGCCGCCCTAGGCTCCGGCACGTCGCCGACCTCCTTCTCCTCCACGGCTCCCGGTACAACCTCCAGCTCGGCCTCCTCCGCGGCCACCTCGCCGCCCCTCATCTTCGGGACAACTCCCTCCCTCTTCCATGGTACTTCCCCCTCTTCCGGATCTCGCCTTGCCCCCCTGTTCTCCTCCTCCCCCTCCGTGACGGCGCCGCCGGCACCCCGCCACCCCATCTACCAGGATCACATCACCAACCACATAAAATTCCTCCTTAACCCTGCTGACCACAACTACCACAAGTGGAAATCTTTCTTCCTCATGGTTCTGATCCGCTACGGTGTTCTGTTCCTCATCGAGACTCCCCTCTCTCCCAATGCCGATCCCTCTCTTTTAGAGCTCGATGCACACATTGTTCTCTGGATCTACGCCACCCTTTCCGACACCATGGTAGATCACGTGGTTGGGGCTGATTCCACCTATGCCCTTTGGACGAAGATCAAAGATTTCTTCCTCGCTAATCGAGCTGCCCGGTATATGATCCTAAACCGGCAGTATCGTAACCTCAAACAGGGTGAACTCTCTGTCTCTGAATATGCCCGTCGCATGAAACTCCTCACTGACGCCCTCGCCGACATTGACCACGCCGTCACCGAGACTGACCTCTCCACCCAATTCCTACATGGCCTCGACAAGCGCCTCGAAACCATCCGAGTCGTCCTCGGCGACCAAGGGCTACCCTTCGACACGGTCCTCTCCCGGGTCATCCTGGCGGAGGAATCACAGGCGCAACGCGCCGCCGAGGAGAGTGCCTCGGCGTTTGCCTTCCCCGGTGGTCACCATGGCCCAGGCGGCAGCTCCGGGACAGGCGCTCGCGGCTCTGGTGACTGCGGCCAAAGCAGTGGCTCCTCCTACCGCGCCCCGGTTCCTCCTCATCAACACCAGCAGCCCTCTGGCCATGGTCATGGTGACCGCTATGCTGAGGGTGCTCGCGGCTGTGGCCGTGGCCATGGACGTGGCCGCGGGCGTGGTGACTACGCTGGGCGCGGCTCGCCCTCCCTGCCCTTGCAGTCGCCGTTCACCGGCTACTTTGCGCCATACGGCATGGCGTTACCCTCCCCGTGTGCTGGCTGGGTGCCCCCCAATGCTGCTGGCGTGCTTGGTCCTCGCCCCGGTGCGCATGCCCAGGCGTACCCCATGTACCAGCCTCCGCCGACGTCGACGCCATATTACCCTCCCGCGTCACCGTCCTGGGAGCACTTGGCCATGCTCCACGCCGCTTACTGAACACCGGCATCCCCGCCCAGCCTGCTCCCGAGTGGTACTTGGACAGTGGAGCTTCTTCGCACGTGACCAGCACCCAAGGTACCTTCACCATGTCTAGTCATTCATTAAAGCACGTTCCTTCTAGCATACTTGTTGGTAATGGGCAACACATTCCCGTCACAGCCACTGGCTCCACCACACTTCACCCTCACGATTTTCGCCTCACGGATATTCTTGTTTCTCCTCATGTTGTCACTAGCCTTATTTCCGTTCGCAAATTTACCAAAGATAATTCCTGTTCTGTTGAATTTTATCCGTGTGGTTTTCTTGTGAAGGATCTTCGCACTCGGAAAGTTCTCATGATCTCCGCTAGCACCGGCGACATCTACCCCTTCTATGGCAATGATTCAACCAAGGCGTCCGCACTCCTCACCACCACCTCGGACTTATGGCATCGTCGCCTCGGGCATCCCGGCGCTCACACTCTCTCCACTATTTCCCGTGATTTTCTTAGTGATTGTAATAAGGCCCCTCATGTACCATGTAGTGCTTGACAACTAGGGCGTCAGCCACGCCTTCCCTTTTCTTCCTCTCATAGCAAAACATATGCTCCCTTTGATTTAATCCATTGTGATTTGTGGACATCCCCTGTTGTAAGCTTTTCCGGTTTTCAATACTATCTTGTTATATTGGATGACTACACTCACTACTCGTGGACCTTCCCCTTGCGCCACAAATCCGAAACCTTCACAGTTTTACAACGCTTCTTCACCTTTGTTCACACCCAATTCCATGTAGTCATCAAAAGCACGCAATGTGACAATGGCGGCGAATTCATCAACTCCTCTCTACGCTCCTTCTTCTCCAACAACGGTGTTGCTTACCATTTCTCATGCCCTCACACATCCCCTCAAAATGGCAAGGCAGAACGTCTCATCCGCACCACAAATGACATAGTGCGCACTCTTCTCATCCAAGCCACTTTACCACCCCCTCCCCCTTTTGGGTTGAAGCTCTCCATACGGCCACATATCTCCTCAACAAGCGTCCCTCCACCGCAACCTCGCCCAACACACCCTTCTTCCTGATCCACGGCGTCCATCCCGACTACACTCACCTACCCGTGTTCGGTTGCCTCTGTTTTCCAAACCTCTATGCCACCATGGACCATAAGCTCTCTCCTCGCTCCTCTCCTTGTGTTTTCCTCGGCTACCCACTTGAGCACAAGGGATACAGGTGCTACGATCCATCCACACGCCACGTTATAGTTTCTCGACACGTTGTTTTCGATGAAAATATTTTTCCCTACCAGCCACCCACCACGGGCCACAGCGCGCCCAAGTCCACAACCGATCCCCATGCAGCCAACCCTCCCCGACCGAATCTCTCGGACCCCCCGCCCCTGCTTACCTCGTACGGGCCCCACCCACCACCACCTGATTCGCCGCAACAACCCACCACCCCATCCTCCTCGGTCCCCACGCCGGCCCCGTCTCCCAACCGCGCCCGGTCCCCCCTCGCAATCCACGCCCACCCCACCAACCCATCCCGATTCCCCTGCCACACCTACCTCGACCGCATCTACCTCGGATCTGCCACCCGAATCGCCTGACAGGGACCCAGCCAGCCCCACCCGATCCTCCTCGCGTTCCACACCATCCACTCCGCCCACGCCACCTCTTCTCCTGCATGCAATTCCCGTTCAGCCACCCCAGAACGCACACAAGATGTCCACCCGCGCCAAAACAAGATATCTCATGCCCAAACGTTTGTTTCTTGCGGACGCCAACTCATCCTCTATTTCCCCCATACCACCCACCTACAAATCTGCCCTCAAAGAACCCCATTGGCACAAGGCCATGTTAGATGAATATCATGCTTTAATGAATAATTTCACGTGGTCTTTGGTGCCTAAGCCTGCAGGTGTCAACATTGTCACAGGCAAGTGGATCTTTCGTCTTAAGTTCAACACTGATGGCTCCTTGGCACGGTACAAAGTTCGCTGGGTTGTGCGCGGGTTCACTCAACAGGCTGGCGTTGATTATGATGAAACCTTCAGTCCCGTTGTGAAGACGGCAACTATTCGTGTGGTGCTCAGTATTGCTACCTCTCGGTCTTGGCCAATTCACCAACTTGATGTCAAGAATGCATTTCTCCATGGGGATCTCAATGAGACAGTTTATTGCTCCCAGCCGGCAGGTTTTGTGGATTCATCACGACCGGATCATGTCTACCTTCTTCGCAAGTCATTCTATGGTCTCAAGCAAGCACCACGGACCTGGTTTCTTCGGTTTCAGGCATTTCTATTGTCATTGGGATTTCGGGCCTCTAAGAGTGATTCATCCTTGTTCATCATGCATCATGGCCACTCCGTCGCCTACTTGTTGGTGTACGTGGATGACATTATTGTCACGGAGCTCCTCCACCACCCTCCACTCTATCATTCGCTCGCTCAAGTCCGAGTTCTCTATGACTGATCTCGACCCCCTTCACCACTTTTTGGGCATCAACGTCACCACCAACTCCTCCGGCCTCTTTCTTTGCCAACAGCAATACATACTTGAGGTTCTTGAGCACGCCAAGATGCTAGTGTCCACTCCCATTGACACCAGTTCGAAGTTCTCCTCTCAGGATGGTGCACTTCTTTCCAATCCCACCCATTATCGCAGCTTGGACGGCGCTTTACAATATCTCACTCTCACTCGGCCCGATATTGCCTATGCCGTTCAGCAAGTGTGCCTGTTTATGCATGCTCCACGCGACACTCACATGCAACTTGTTAAACGCATTCTCCGGTACTTGCAAGGCACCTCGCACTATGGCCTTCAGCTCTACAAGTCCCCCTCTGTGGATCTCTTTGCATACACCGATGCGGATTGGGCCAGGTTCCCGGATACACGGCGGTCCACATCTGGGTCCTGCGTCTTTCTTGGCTCCAACCTTGTCTCGTGGTTATCAAAGAGGCAGCCCACCATCTCTCGTTCAGTATGTTGAGTACCAGTGTTGCCAACGTGTGGCGAGTCATGTTGCTTTCGACGGCTTCTCGACACGACTTGCCCCCTACACGCGCCACCATTGTGTATTGTGACAACATCTCCGCTTCATACCTTGCGAGCAATCCGGTACAGCATCAGCGCACAAAACACATCGAGATTGACCTACACTTCATTCGTGACCGGGTGGCACTTGGCGAAGTACGGGTTCTACATGTTCCTTCGAGCTCTCAGTTTGCTGATGTTTTCACCAAGGGCTTGCCGACACCGGTGTTCACAGATTTCAGATCCAGCCTCAACATCCTTCCTAATGGTGTTCCGCTGCTTGGCGGGGGGTTAGATTACACGTGTACTCCTGTGTATTTTGTATCACTACCGGGTTTATAGGATCAGGACCACGTCAGGCCTACGTGCCCATGTATAGGACGTTCGGTTCCTTCTCCTCTCCCTCTCATATATATGCTTGTAATCTGTACAACTGTGTTAATCAAGGAAATCACTTTCCAACTAAGGCTCCATCTCTGTTCTAACACTATCAGGAGGGTGCTCCGAGCACGATTCTATTTCGACTTATCAGCAAGGACAGGAGTAAGCCAACGCCTAAAACTTTGGGAGCAATCAACCGAGCACTCTTGGTTGTTACAAATATCAAAAAGAATAGGGTACTCGTCCTTCAGGATGCTCGAGCCCAGCCAGGGATCATGCCAAAGCCTGAACAAATTACCACTGTCAAGTATCAGTTTCCGTCCTCCCACATAGATAGGTTTTACCTTCAAGATAGAGATCTTCAACAAGGAGAGTCTGAGAAACGAGCTTTGACTGTGGCAACTGTCTGATTGTGAAAGTATTTAGCTCGAACAATATGTTGCCACAGCCCATCCTGGATATCCAACTCCCACCAGAGTAAATAGCATAAAACTACTGGTTTACAGGTTAGGGTTCCAAAAAACTATCACTTTTAATTTTTTACCGGAAAAGCTAAAACGAGCGGTTAATTTGTTTAAAAAACCCCAATCACCGAGTGCTTATCAATTGATCATGATTATGACAGGTCGGCCCCACGTGTAACAACCCTAATTGTTTGACCGTTTGTTTGACTGTTAGGGGTGGGCCTGCACACAAATTAAAAAAAAACAATCAGGTCCCTGTAAAAATTGAAAAAAGCAATCAGGTCCCTCCAGACTTTTAAGAAAAAGCAATCGGGTCCCTGGCGTGCTCAAGCTCGAGAGGAGCTGCGCCCCCGCAGAGCTCCCTCGCGCGCCCGTAGGCGTGCAGTGCGCGCCGCCGCGGAGCTCCCCTGGGCCGCTGCCTCCTCCTACCGGCGAGATGCGCTTGGAGCCGCCGTGAAGTCCCAGTCGCGCGGCCTCTCTCTCCTCCGTCTTCCTGGGCGCGGCGGCCCGAGCCCGAGCCCCTGGCCATGGTGCTTGGCTTGTGGCAGCGCGTGCTCCTGGCCGCGTCGGCCTGAACCCGGGCAATGGCGCGCGGCGGCCCTTGCTCCTAGCTCATGGGCGCGGCAGCCGGTGCTCCTGGGCGCGCTCGCGGCATCCCTTGCTCGCCTTGCTCCTGGGCGCAACGCGCGGCGACCCTTGCTACTGGGCGTGACGCGCGGTGGAGGTGGCCGTCGATGAGTGTTGCAGGTGCTGGAGCTCGGTCGTTCGCCGGGAGGAGGAAACGGAGAAGAAAGAGACGGGGGAGAGAACGAGGGGGGCCCATGGCGGGCGGCGCGACGGCCCTCAGCGCCTCCCGATGGCGCGCGGCGACCCGTGCCGGAGCCCCATGGTGCGTGGCAGGTTCGCTGACCTCTGGTATGCCTCCTCGTCTCCACCTTACCACCAGGAGCTCCGGCGAGCTCCATCAACAGCAGCGGAGGGAGGCTCGAAGTGGCATAGGACGGTGGCCGGACGTGGCGGCACAGGACGGCAGCGTGGAGTGGTCGGCGGCCATGGCGGTTCTGTGCTGTTCTTGACGAGCAGGGAGAGTGGAGGAGAAGGGAGGCAGAGAGGAGAAGAGGAAGATAAGAAGAGACACTGACATGTGGGCCTCACATGTCAGTTAACGGTCAAACTAACAGTCAAACTAACGCTTCGTTTAGGTGTGGGCCTGGCCTGTCATAATGTGATCAATTGATAAGAACTCGGCGATTTGGGTTTTTGAAGCAGATCGACCGCCCGTTTTAGTGATTATCACGAGAAAATTAAAAAATCGGTAGTTTTTTGAAACCTAACTTGCTTGTAAGCTAGTAGTTTATCTTTATTTACTCCTTCCACCACCACTTAGTGAAAGTAGTAGCCCTCGTGTAATATATAGGGCTACAAGTTGCAGTGCAAGCTTCACAAGACGCAATAATGTGTTTTATGACACATCATTTTACTCTAGAATCAAATGAACCCCCCATTTGTGTGTGTGTCTATATATATATATATTTATATATATATATATATATATATATTAACGATAAACTAGCGTGAGTGTAGAATAGCTTATTCTACACCCCAATGTAACACATACAAAATACAGTAACACATTATATAAAATATAGTAATTTTCGAAAAAATGTAGTAAATTACAAACTTAGATGATAAAAAATATTTTTTAATTACTACATTTTGTACACAGTTTACTAGATTTTGTACATAAGCGTTACTAGAGGTGTAGAATAAGCTATTCTACACTCATGCTTAGAATAAGCGTTACACTTATATATATATATATATATATATATATATATATATATATATATATATATATATATATATATATATATTGTGTTTCTCTCTAGAGATGGCAATCTGGAGCACACGTTCTTGTTGGGATCTGGACCAACAACTTTCCTTCTTTGCATTTATTTAATTTCGTGTGATTGATAGGTATTTCCTCTTATAAATGATTTAGGGCCACGGTCCCCTCGCTATAGCCCGGTAGGCTCAGTGGGTAGGCTGCCAAAGCTGCAGCGATGCAGCCCTCGGCCCGCGCGACGGTTCTCAGCCCACTAACGGTTCCAACTCGCTGACGGTGCCTAGCGTAGAAAAGGTTCGTGAGTTTCTAAGAGCATCTCCAACAGGCGTAAAAGGCCTTGCGCGAAAAAACGTGTTTTAAGCGGCCATCAGTCCGCTCCGTGATGGCGGAAAATTATCACAGCGGAGAAAGCGGCGTAGACGATTTGGCCTTGCTACTGGCCTATAAATTGCGCCACGCCAAGCGCGCACACACCACGCGCCCTCGCCATGAGCCTCGCTGCTTTGCATCTTTTCGCGCCACCACCGCGCCACCATGCCGCCAGCGCCGCCGAAGTGCCAGCGGCTTCGCGCCCAACCAGGTTCTCCGCCGAGATACGGTCCGGCGGCGTGCGGCTCGGCCTCGGGACATTCCGGGCGCGCCTGGCGGCTGCAGCGTCTGACGCAGCGGCGTGGCGCTTGGGCGAGGCCGGTCGCGAATGAACTTCCGGGGCGTCTTCACGCTGCGGCGGCTTGCGTGCCGCCCGCCGCGTCATCGCCGACCTCGGCCGTCTGACCATGCTCGGCGGCGCCGCCTCGCCACCGGTGAGAGGACGAGCGAAACCATGGCGTGAGTGCCGTCGCCACCTGGAGGACGCGTTAAGCGAGCATGCCTCTTTGGCGGAGAAGGGCGGCAAAGCGCCCGCTTCAGGCCAGGCGAACGGCGTCGGCGGAAAGGCGATGGCGAGCAGCGGTCGCGACATCGTCTCCGCGAGTGGGAGGTCGTTCTTCACCTCAGACGATGAGCGTTGGGGCGACATCGGCTCTCAACCTCCGGACTGACACCGGCGAGGATAGCGATGGTGATGGCAGCGACTTAGAGTAGTTTTATCTATGTATGCCGTAGTAATTTCTATCTATCTATGTATGTTGAACTATCTATCATCTATGCCGTAGTAGTTGCAAAATATCTATGTATCGCTTTTTTATCTATGCAATTTTAATTAAAAAATATTTATAGAATGGTAGCGGTATTTGCGTTTCTTCTTCTTTGGAGCTACTTGTGGTGTAACTTTTCAAGCCTTGTTCTTTGGAAGCCAATATTTGCCTTGGCCATGTCAAACCAATTTATGGTAGCGCCATAAATCTGTTTTCTGAAGGCGGCGCGTTGGGCGCCTGTTAAAGATGCTCTAAAGAAAAGGTTAGTGCTTTTTTTATTTACATACATCAAAATGCCCCGTCTCTATCAACCTCCTCATTGTTTCTCTCCCCCACCCCAATCCAAATCTGAACCGGGCTCTCCTCTCGCTCCTCCCCATGGCACGGCTGCCCACCATGGCGCCTCCTCACTGCCCCCTCCCCTCCCTCTTTCTTCACTACTGCCCCGTCGAGCTAGCATCTAGGGACCGTAGCTGTGGCCAGGGCGGCCTTGCCTACGGGGATCATCCGATCGGCGAGCGCGGCCGCAGAGATGGACGGGGACGAAACGGCCGTCGACAGAGACGGAGAGCACGCCAGCACATCCTCCGCGCCATCGACAACTTCACCCACAAGGTCCGCCTCTTCACCCTCTCCTCATCCTTCTCCTCCTCCATCGACTCCACCTCACCCAGTGATGGCCGGCCAATGGCAGGTGACGTTGCAGGTATCTGAGATGCTGGACTTCGGCGCCGTCTTCGAGGACCGCCTCAGTAGGTAAGAAGCTCGCCGCATCAAGCAGCATCACACCATCTCGGTTGCTCATCATTTGCTTGTTGTATTGCGTCACCGGATCCACAAGGAGAGGGTGGAGAAGTGGGAGGATGAGATCAGGGAGCTGCGCGCCCGCGCCGCCGCCAACAGGCAGACATGTGCACCCCCCCTCCCCCTTTTTTTTTTTAAAGTTTTTCACATGTCCACCTATGTATGCAGTTCTGTACCTTGGCTGTGTCCGCTCTCCGCTGGCAACGAGCAGTAAAGTAAATTGACGCTGCGTGCATTAGCTGTGTGTGATGCATGGATTAGCTACCTCCCCCATCAGCATGAGTTGTGTGTGGAGCGTGGACTAGCTGGATTGGAGACGAGGATCTCTCCATCGACGACAACTCCGTGAACCTGTGCTTCATATTTGGGATTTTTCCTCTTTTCTTCTGCCTTGGTGCTTACCTTGGACTGCAGTTGTTCAATGAAACAGTGTGGTGGATTAAACTCTTCCTTATTGTTGTGCTTTATTTTTGGTTCTGGTTCTAGTTCTCTTGATTCATGCTGATGTCGTAGTACTATGATTTCCCCATCAGTTAGGGGATTTGTTGACCAGCTCGTGCTATTTTTTTTAAAGTTTTTTATGAAAACGAGATGAAGCATGGTTAAGAACCCTTGGGTTGATTTTCACATGGCATGATGAAGAATCCTTGTATGTTTGCCCAAGATCTTGGTTCCAATTATAGAAAGAACTGAAATTACCAGGTTCTGATGAGCATCTTACTATCTAAAAGCTCTACCTCAGTTTTTACTATACTTGTGTGCGGGCAAAATAATAACTAATCTTACGATCTCATCTTGTACCGAAGTCGGTGTTGATTTTTTCTGAGTCAAGCCTATCCGGTAATGCGTCGAAAAAGAGTCTATCTGGTAATTTGAAATGGCCTCAAACCTGATTTCCCCTCCCTCCAAATACTAGCGTTTACTGATTCTTCTCGTTTTCTACATGAAGTATGCTAATTTATTATCTCCTACAGATGTAAGGTTCTTCCTTTGATCTGGATGCACTTGATTAATATGACAAGCGACGAAGAGTAGTTTGCACTGTTGGACACACGCCAGAGAAAGTCTCCTGCTAGGCTGCTACCACATGGTAAAAGACATGTTTTTTTTCTGGTACAGAAGTATCATTTCAGACGCAAAATAGAAAGACATTTTTATCATGTCCCCTTTTAAGAGCATGATAACAAAACATGTTTTTGGGGGGTACAGAAGTACCATTTGAAACGCAAAATAGAAGACATTTTTATCATGTCCCCCTTTTAAGAGCAACTCTGTAGCTGATGGTTGTATCATGTCCCCCATTTAAGCTTCTCTTGCCTCCCTCATGGTTGTCTCCATGTGCCGGCTTGCTGTTCCTCTGTAGCTGGTTTTATCCTTGTTGTACCGCTTCCTAGTTCGATGAAGAATGCATGTGTTTGGTTACTTGCCTCTGCTGTGCACTGGAGCCTTCCTCAAGTCAGTCCACACTCCATCACAGCTATATCTTCGCCTTTTTTTTCGAAAAGGGGACTCCCCGGTCTCTGCATCAGAACGATGCATACAGCCACATTTATAAACAAAATAGGTTCAACAATGTCTTAGAGTCGCGAAACAACATAAAGGCGAGCTCACATAGAGCCTCAACGCCAAAACAAGAAAAGGCCATAGAGCCACAACCGGCTGGCATAATAAAGATAGGAAAACTAATCGCCTATCCTATTACATGAACGCCATCCAAACCGGTTGAAGATATCCCGCGCTACCATCTCCTCCCACGACGGATCCGATAACCAAACGCATACCGCCCCCCGTCCGGAGTGAGTAAGGACCACATATGGATCGGTCGTGTAGCACGGAATACAACCTGCAAAAAATGAATAGTAGTTATTACATTAAAAGCCAAATCATTTCGCAATTCCAAATTGCCCATAACAACGCACAAACTCCTACACGAATGTGTCTAGCTATGTCGGACTCTATCCCATCCAGCCACGTTCCAAATAACGAACCGACGAACTCGGAGGAGTAATGTTAAAGGCAATTTACGGTGCGCCACAGAATTCTATAGCAGGCACTCAAAGAATAGATGCTTAATGGTCTCGTCCCGATCATAGAAACTACACCTAGTAGATCTTGTCCAATTGTGCTTAACCAAGTTGTCCTTTGTTAAAATGACCTGTTTGTGGACAAACCACATAAACACTTTAATTTTAAAGAAACTTTTACTTTCCAAACATGTTTGGAGCTAGGAATGACACTTGAGTTAATAACATCGATGTACATCGACTTAACAGTAAATTGTCCAGACCTAGTAAGTTTCCAACACAATCGGATCGAAATTTGATGGGCTAGCTGAACTTCCATCGGTCTACGCACTGGATGTAGCCAAGCTTCCCATCTATCACCAACAAGCACCCTCGGCTGGATATTGAGGGGAATGGACTGCATAATCGTTGCAACTAGTGCATCACGTCGCTGGACAATACAATACAGGGTTGGGTACTAGAGCGCCAATGGTGTATCACCAAGCCAAGTATCCTCCCAGAAACATGTATCGTTGCCATCACCAACAACAAACTTTGTTCTATTAAAGAAGGATGCCTTAACTCTCATAAGTCCCTTCCAAAACGGCGAATCAGTTGGTCTCACTGTCACCTGTGATAAAGTCTTGGAATGCAGATACTTGTTACGGAGAATCTGTGCCACGTTGCATCAGTCTCAACTGATAGCTTATACAACCACTTACTCAGCAGACATCTATTCTTGACCTCAAGATTCTCGATATCAAGACCCCCTTGGTCATTTGGTCTACAAATAACATCCCACTTGGCGAGTCTATAATTTCTCTTAAGTTCATCACTCTGCCAAAAAAAATCTTGATCGGTAAAAGTCCAGCCTTTTCCTAACCCCAACTGGAACCTCAAAGAAAGATAGTAGGAACATCGGCATACTCGTGAGCACCGAATTAATAAGAATCAACCGGCCTCCATAAGACATAAGTTTGCCCTTCCAAAGCAACTAAGTTTCTTTTCAAACCGATCTTGATGCATTTCCACTCTACATTACGTTAGCTTACGATGGTGAATGGGTATACCTAGGTAAGTAAAAGGTAAAGCCCTAATTCACATCCAAACAATTGCCTATAAGCCTCTTGTTCCTCCTTGGCTCTACCAAAGCGAGAACAACTTCGCTTTTGTGAAAATTAATCTTTAACCCGGTCAATTGTTCAAATAAGCATAACACCAGCTTCATATTTCTCGCTTTTGCCAATTCATGCTCCATAAAGATGATTGTATCATCAGCGTACTGTAGAATGGACACACCCCCATCAACTAGGTTAGGCACCAAGCCACCCACCTGACCGACCTCCTTTGCCCTACCTATGAGAATTGCCAACATGTCAACCACAATGTTGAACAGAATAGGGGACATTGGATCTCCTTGCCTCAGGCATTTGTGTGTCTGGAAATTATGCCCTATATCATCATTAACTTTAATTCCGACACTTCCTTTCTGCGTAAAGGATTCTACCTGGCGTTGCCAAGCTGCATCAAAACCCTTCATGCGTAAGGCCTGTTGAAGGAAGGGCCATTTGACTTTGTCGTATGCTTTCTCGAAATCCACTTTGAAAACAACCCCATCCAGCTTTTTCGTGTGGATTTCATGGAGCGTTTCATGAAGGACCACAACCCCCTCAAGGATGTTCCTGTCCGGCATGAAAGCAGTTTGGGTAGGCTACACAACAGCATGCGCGATCTGTGTGGGCCTATTAGTCCCGACCTTGGTGAATTTTGGAAACTAACATTAAGAAAATAGATGGGCCTGAATTGCTCAATTCTCACAGCCTCTGTTTTCTTAGGAAGAAGGGTTATCGTTCCAAAATCAAGCTGAAAAAGCTGAAGATATCCAGCGAAAAAATCATTGAACAAAGGCAACAAATCCCCTTTAATAATATGCCAGCACTTCTTATAAAACTCCGCTGGAAATCCATCGGGGCCCGGCGCCTTGTTATTTTTCATTTGCGAGATGGCCTCAAGCACCTCTTTCTCGGAGAAAGGTGCCGCAAGAATATCGTTCTCCGCCGCTGAGAGTTGAGGAACATCCTCAATCCTGGACTCATCCAGAGACACACATCTCTCTTCTGGAGGGCCAAACAACAGCTTATACTACTTGGTAATGTACAATTTTAGGTTTTCCTGTCCTACAATTGTACCATCATCTTGCTCAAGCTGAAAGATCCTCTTCTTTTGATGTTTACCATTTGCGATCAAGTGAAAGAATTGAGTGTTCGCGTCCCCCTGGACTACTCGCCGGACCTTGGCCCGCAGTGCCCACTTCAACTCCTCTTCCCTAAGAAGTTCTTTCAGCCTCAATTCCGCATCACGCTTGGCATGAAGCTCCATGACCCGGCAACCGTGGTTTACGCTTTTACATCCGAGGATTGAATAAGGAAAGGAGCCTTTCCTTTTCAACCTTATAAATCCCACTAAGATGCTTAGCCCACCCATGAAACTCCTCAAATGCCTAATCTTATTACTCGCCAGTCATTGCGCGGCCTTCCCTCCTGAATCCTTAGCCCATTCTCGCGCCACGAGATCTAGGAAGCCTTCTCGTTCAAACCAGGCCATCTCAAAGGAGAAGCGCATTTTGTTCCCCGGATGGGTGGCCTCACGAGAGTCCACAAATAAAGGCGTGTGGTCGGAAATACCCACGGGACAAGGCACGGGTATTACTAGAGGGAACTTACATTTCCCAATCGACACTGGCCAACACTCGATCCAACTTCTCATACGTCGGATTTGGCAGTGCGTTAGCCCAGGTGAATTTTCTACCCAAGAGCTCAATTTCTCTCAGGTCCAAACTTTCAATGATAGTATTGAACATGAATGACCATCCGTCGTCAAAGTTATCATTGTTCTTATCCTCACGCCTTCTAATTATATTGAAATCACCCCCACCAGGATAGGCAACTGCTCGGAGCCACAAAGCCGAACGAGATCAGCCAAGAATTCGGGCTTGAGTTCGGGCTGCGCAGCACCATATACCGCAACCAGAGCCCAATTAAACCCATCTTCCTTTGAATGCACCCGAAACTTGACTGCAAAGTTACCCATAACCACACTTCGAACCTCAAGCGCTTCGCACCTAACGCCGAGTAAGATTCCACCCGATCTCCCTCTCGGCGGCAGGCAATGCCAATCAAAATCAATACCTCCCGACAAAGTATTCAGAAATTGTGGCGCAAAGTTATCTCTACCCGTCTCCGATAGAGCGATAAAATCTAAAATCTAAACGATGCTCGATAGATGCCTCAGCAAGAAACCTTCTTTTAGCCATGTCTTTTAGACCTCTGCTATTCCAAAAGATTCCTTTCATAGTTCATCATGGAATTTTTTAGCCGTACGAATCCTAGCACTCCTACGCACTGCGGACACCGGGTACACCTTCCATTTCCACTTGTGTTTAGGGACAGTTTGACTCTGCAACCGGTCCTCACAATCAGTCTCAGAGGGGCTAGCCATAACTATCTCAGTAGAATCATCCTCTACATCTTCCTCAGTAATAGGTGGCATAAGATCCGCACAAAAATTGTCGAGCACCCTGACCCCGAGTGCATCAACCTCAGAATCACTCATGGGTTTAACCGCCGCAATATTACGAATCATCTCTAAGGCCCACTCAGCCTCTAGATCCAGAAGATCATTAACAGAATTAGAGATTTCAGTGACATTACTACCCAGCGAAACTCCTAATTGATTTGCATTTTCAACAATCTCATCATTTGAAAAATGCATAATGGAATTAAAAGTATTGACCGACATACCAGTAGTGACCTCCACATCACGAAGCTTGGCCGCCCTCATGGCGCACCGCTGCTGAATGTCATCCACGTCCGACTGATCCTGGAGGCGGCCACTCACCCGGCGCCCCTCAGACAACGGATCCTGAATCCCTCCAAACGCAATGACCTCCTCCCGAGAGATCGCCGTCGGGGTCCGGCCTCCTGCCTCACCCCAACCGGCTGGCCGAACCACCTGCACAGGCTCCCCCACAGCCTTGCCAGAAAGTGGACAGTCACTCACCAAGATATTAGACGCCAGGCACGCCCCGCCGGACGGGGCCGACAGCGAAGGTGATAGAAGGCGTGCCAGGACCGCCTGCCCTCGCTCCCCACCCAGCACCGGAGAAGCCACCACCACAGGTGCCGTAGGAGGAGAAAGCTCCGAGGCCACTTGCCCCGAGCCCTCTCCCGAAGGCAGAGCCGCCACCAACCGATGGGTAGACGCGACGGGAGAGGAGGTATCCAAGGCCTCCTGCCCCAGACCCCCTCCCAACGAAGAAAAGGACACGGGAGCCGCCTACCCCGAATCCCCATCCTCAGCAGGAGAAGAGGAACCCGAGGCCGCCTGCCCCAGGTCTCCTCCCGACAAGCCAGACACGACAAGCTGCGTCACCTCCACGAGGGGTACCATGTCTTTGAAACACGAGAGGGAGTAGCCACTGCCGACTCACCTCCTCCTCCCCCCAGACCGAGATCGATGAAACCCCAAGATCCCCAGGAATAGTCTCCACAACAACCTCAAACCCCAAATCAGGCAACGCTAGCTCAAGAGCCTCCTCCGACTCGACTCTATCACTCCACAGCCTCGGGGGTGCAGAAGAGGGCTCGAAAGACCCAAATCTCAGGGTCGTCGAAGGCACCGAGGAGGGTGGGGCTGCTCCATCCCCGATCGTCGCGGTCTCGGACCCCGACCCCTTGGACAACTGTCGTCCAGAGTCCTCGACCGACGGCTCCTGTGCTCCCGCGCTACCGTCACCCTCGTGCATATCCACATCAGACTAGTGAATCAGCGCAACCAGAAGGCTCTCATCCTCAAACTCAATAACCAGATTAAAAATCCTGCCTCGATAAGCCCACTTAACCACTTCCGGCACATACTCAATGTTCAGAATGCTAACTGTCGTGGTTTTGTCACGGCAGCTGTCCTCGTGAAAGGACTTAGTCGTGGAGCCATCGCTACGGGTTAACTTGAAGGGGTTAAAGCGGACGCAAAGACACAAGAGTTTATACTAGTTCGGCCCCTTCGATGAAGGTAAAATCCTACGTCTAGTTGTGATGGGATTGATGTGGTCTCGATGACTAGGGAGCAAATAAGCTTCGCCTAGGCCTCGAGTTGTTGTCCCCTTGAACCGTCCCGGGTCGTCCCCTTATATACACGGGTGGCGCCCGTCGGTTGAAGAGTCCAATCTCCGGTTCATACTGTATCCGGGTTGGTCTCTCTCTATTCCTAACTTACAATACAAGTTTACATACCAGGCGGTTTACGGCTCTGAGTTCCAAACCGACTACAGGCCTTGGGCCCTTACTTTCATGCTTGGGCTTTTATACGGTTGAACTCTTGATGAAGTTAACCCGGCCCAGATAGGCGGTTTATGCCCGATAGTAATATCCCCAACATTAGGCCCCAGTTGATTTGAACGAGTTCATGTCAATCCTTGATAAAAATCTTCAACTTCAACATCTTCATGTAATTGTTGAACCCATTTGTGATGTCCCCTTCTCACGGTTCAGTAAACGCCCGTATTGACTTCTCCTGTGAGTTTTGTAAACCGGCGTAGCGTCATCTTGAACACCGCATAGCGATCCGTCATGACATCATCTACGCATAAAAGGATCAAAAGATTCCCTTCTCATTAATGATTATCTCGAAAATCGAGGCTGACGGTAGCGCCCACTCGGCCGCTTCGGACGCCTTGATTCTCGCGCCTGCCTTTTACTCTTTCCCTTATAAATAAAGCCCGAGGGCCCCCCTTTTCTCTTCCTCTTCTGCATCTTCTTCTTCCTCGCGACGACCTCAGCTCTGAAGCTCCGCCACCGTCCGCGACCTTCGAAAACTGCACCAACCAAGGCCACTGCATCAACCTGAGTTAGATCAGAGGCTCATCGCCCCCCTCCGCCGTAATCTGCAGCGGTAAACTTCTTCTGTTCTTTGTCCTTAGATCTGCATTAAGTTTTTGCAAGCTCATCCGCACAGTCCTCCATTTTTCCTCTTCTTCCTACCTTCTGTCGTGGTAGTTTTAATCCAAAAACGGTATAGATCTCCTGCGGTAGTCATTCCGCATCTGTTTTTAATACTAGCAGCCCTTCCTTTTCTTCTGGTAGAGTATGCATCCTTCTCTGTTTTACTTGAACGCCTTTTAAAGAACGTAGTAAAAACTGCTTTATAGATGTGTGGTAGATCCAAATAGATTTGAACATTGTGTGAAACCTGTTTACATCAACACTTAACGAAATTTTGAATCTGGGCCTTTACGCCTATGGGCGGTTTAATCTTTGATAGCCAATCCGCCATATGCCATTAGCCCTCTCTTAAACCGCCAATCTGTACCTTGCATTGTAGTTTAGCGGTTTAACACTGAATTTTCACTTACAAACCGTGAGCGATGGCAAACCGCACTGTTTGATTTTCTTTCATCTCCCCTCTTCCGGAATGGCGAAACAATTTACTGCTTGCAATTGGGTTCCGTCCCGGATCACGGAAACACAACTCAACGGCTACGTCACCACTGGCGTTTTAGCCCCAAAAAATGTTCTCCACTGGCGAGTTCCGAATCGAATGTCCACCTGAACCTCGGGAAGGAGAGGTGATTGTTTTATGCAACACCTAGACCGGGATTCAGCCGCTTGGGATCAAAATTTTTCCGGGATGTCCTCGCTTGACTTCAACTCCATCCACAAGATATTGGTCCGAACTCATGTCCAATATATGCAACTTTCAAGTATTCTGCGAAGTCTATCTTCAAGAAGAACCAACCGTGGAGTTATTTCGAGATTTCTTTCATTTGAACCGCCGTCTGAATTCTTAGACGGTCCTAACACAGAACTTGGCGGTGTTTCAATCCAGAAAAGGAAGGAAGTGGACTTCCCTCACGCCAAACATCATAGCCATCCTAAAGATTGGAATCAAACCTGGTTCTATTGCCGGAACACTGCTCCTAACGGAGAAAACCCCTTGCTGGGTTATCGCCCTCACCGGCTTAGCAACAGCCACCCATTGCCGTCGCGCTTGACCGCCGCAGGAAGGAAGAATTTTGCACCTCAAATTATCAAGCTCCGGGCTCTGATGGCCAACGATTTAACTGGTATTGACCTTGTCCGCTGCTGGGTTTCTTGGGGCATCTTGCCATTAAGCCGCCGCCCCGGATTGATGCATCGAATATCTGGTGACGTCAAAGATCCTCAACGACATCACGAATTATCAATAACTGAGCTTGAAGTTACCGAAACAGTAAAGAAAATGCTCGATGAACCGATCTCCGCATGCAGCCAAACCGGGTTGGCTCCATTCTGCATCTCCAACAAACCCCCCGAGGTAAGGTTCCTCTCATTACTCTACCTTGATTCCATATTGATTGTATTAATCCCTCTGTATTAATTTTCAGGCTAACAGCTCCTTTTGGAAACGAAGCGAAACGGCCGGGTTCCTCGTGCAAAGACCAAGACCACCAAGAAAACTGGCAAGAGGAAAACCGCTGAGTCCTCTGAACCGCCAGAAGATGAAGAATCAGATGCTGAGGTAAAGCTTGACTCACTTGGTTCTTTTTTCATTCATTTTATTGACAATTTCAATTCCCAGGATGACATTGAGGCCAGCCATGCAGAACCTGTTGAGGTAATCCTTCTTTCTTCTGATTCTGATCTTGTACCGGTTAAAAGAATTCGCCGTGCAGTCCGGAAAGTGAAACAATCTCACTCTCATGCTCATTTGAATCCAAAACTTTCTTTGAAGACACAGCAAAGCTGAAGAACGCCAGACGACCCGGCATAGCGGTCAACAAATTACGTCGTCGGTTTAGGCGACACACCAACCGGAAGCGTCGTCCAGAGGTGACTTGTTCTCCTGGCGTTATCCTTTGAAAGGTTTCTTCCGATGCCCTCTCAATCCGTCGGCCGAATTACCGGGCTTCTTCCAACTCGTCTGGCGGTTCATCAACCACTCAGCTGCATCCTCTCAAAGTTGCTGCTGGGTATGTATATTATTCCTTAATTTGTTCCTTGTATTTGTCGATTTATCATATTCTAACCCTTGATGTTGTAGCACCAAGGCTCGACTTAGTAAAAAGGCCAAGACCCTCGACCCTCATGGATGTTGATCCGGAGAAGACTCCAGGCGTCATGGTGAAAATCCGAAGTTGCTAAAGACAACTCTGCTGGGAAAATCAAGATGCCAATGCTAATCCGCCGGAAGTTGAACCCGGATGTCCAAGTTGAGACTTCACATCCTCCTGCTCCTCCGAGTCCTGCAGCAGAACAACGGGACTCAAGCTGTTGATCCGCCAAGCCCGGGTATGAAAGCGCCAAGCCCAGTTGAAAATGCTAATCCGGCCAGCCCAACCAAAGATGATGATGTCGTAGTTACGGGCACCGCATATACCGCCCCTGGCAATCCGGTTGCTATATCAAAGCATAGTGCCAAGGAAGAATTTACTGCCATGAGCAAAGGGAAGGAGAAAATTGATCTGTCAACTTATAACAATTTCTCTGCCCAAGACCTTCACTCTGGCTTCCTGAACCGGCTCTACACAAGCTGTGATTTTGAAGCCGGTTTAGTAAATCTTATGAAGGAGGCGCTATGAGGTAAACAATTGTGCCTTTCTCTTGTACCTTCATTGCATAGTAGCCCCCAAGGGCCTGTTTGTAATCTTCTTTCAAACCGGGACTTGATATAGAACTAAATACTTTCCAATCCTTGTTGTAGCCCCCAAGGGCGGTTCAACTTAGTATAGTTAAACCGGGACTAAACATAAAACTCAATGCTTGAGAATTCAGCGATGTATCCCCAAGGGCGGTTCAACTTAGTATAGTTAAACCGGGACTGTAATTTATATCGCCGCATCGAGAACATGTTCGAGCAAATAGCCATTAGCCCCCAAGTGCCAAGTTGAATACATATTGAGCTTGGGACTTTGTGATTTTATTGGCGGATGAAGATCAAATATGCATTAGCCCCCAAGTGCCAATTGTATGGTAGTTATGCGCTTGGGACTTGTAATGAAGATATTAACATGCTCCCTTTTTGTTGCAGAGTGAGATACGTAACAAGCCTCACAAATCAATGATCTTCAAGAAAATCTGAAATCCCAACAAGCGAGAAACCTCCAAGGCCAAGGATGAGCTGAAAACCGCCTTGACTACCATGGAGCAGCTCAAGGAGTGGTTTAAGTCTGAGCGGGCCAGCTGGGATACTGAAAAGGCGGGCTTGTTAAAACGGGCGGAAGATGTTGAAGCAGCTATTGAACCGGTGACAGAAGAGCTCACTGGATTAAAGCGCCAAATCAATGCCATGACCTCTGCAATATTTGGTAAGCAATGTTTCACCAAGGTTGTGATGAAAATTTCGTTTTGAAATTTCCTCCGGTTTAACCTGAACTTTCTTAAACCGGTATAGGTAGGCGCATTGCTCATCTGGGCTCTGACATGCGGAAGAAACTCAAGGCAGCGTATCGCTAATTGAACAGCTGTATACCGGCACCCAATGAGTTATTTGCGCCACTTCTTCACGATAATGCAGCTCCGACATTGATCAAGGACACCTTTGGACCGGCTATCTATGATACCGGCCAGATAGAAGAATTGAAAGCGATCCGCTGCCGGGCTGGCACCTTATTGGCACTAACTCGCGCCAAAGCATGGATAGCTGACCTTGATCCGGTGACATAGCCAAAGGCTTCCCAGGTTTCAAGAAAATGGCGAAGCATTTGATAATGATGCTCTCAAGCGGGTAACAAGGGAGATGCGTCCTCTGGCGAGTCAACTGGCAGAAGAGGCCAACCTGATGGTTCACCGCTCCTTCTACGACGCGAACAACAGACGGGTTAAAGCTATTATTCCGGAAGTGCAGAATCTTGTTCCACCAACCCGTAAGCACACTTATGGCCCTGACGTTGATCCGGCTGAGCTTATAAGTGAAGAGGCTGCCTTTCAGGCTTTAACCCGGATTGACTGGACCACCAATGACTTCCGGCCATTGGATGATGAGGAGGAAGAAGTTGAACCGGCGCGGATGACCCATCTTCTTCACGTCAACCCGGCAATGAAGCTTAATCCGTCAATCCGGTTGATGCATCAGAAACTGCCCGTTATGAAGCAATTCCAAATTTTGGGCCTCTGAATGCCTTGTAATAGGATAGCCAACACTTTTGCTTTTAATATGCCTTCGTGCAATGGTGCTGACACCTTTGATTGAAAGATCGAAACCTTCAATTTATATTGCTGCAGTCACAAAATCTTAAAGCGCCACGGCGGTTTGTCTTTTGACCGGTTTGTGACATTCATATATATATGAAATCAAATATTGAGGTATATAATCAAAATTTGTGATACAAAATACCTGCCGTCGCTGGGCATGAGGTTGTCTTAGCCAATCTTGAAGCATAGGTTGTATAAACCATTACCGTCAAAGGAGAAAATAGCTCCTGTGTTTATAATGCCGGTTTACCATGTAAACCGTGCCGGGTCATGACAATCCCCCTGTTACTCCATAATGGGATGTTAACAGAAAAATTCAAACCGGAAAAATTATCTCCGGATTAAAAATTGACCAAATTCCGTCAGTTGACAATTTTGAACCGGTTTCAAAATATTATCGGTTTAAGAAACGCAACAAAAATCAAATAACAGTTATGAAAAAATATGGAAGCAAAGGTAATGATAAAACCGTTTGCAAAAAGAGGCTTTCTTGAGCCGATCGGATGGTGTTACCATGGTCGGACACGACCAAGCTCCCAATAAGGTGTAGCCATGGTTCAAGTCAGCGGGTCCCCAACTGAAACCGTGGCATTATGCCGATCAAGTGGCGTGGCAATGGTTCGCTTCACCAAGCCCCCAAGTGACTCCATGGCCTTAGGCCGATCAAGAGGCGTGGCGGTTCAGACTTGACCATGTCCCCAAGTGATCTGGTGGCTTTCGCCTATCAAAAGGTGTTGCATTGGTTAGGACACGACCAAGCCCCTAAGTGATATCATAAAGCTTTTGAAAAGAAAACTCAGGGGGTAAACCGGAGGCCGCTTTAAGACAGAACAACTCCATGTAACCACGCATGATTTAACAGAACAGATACCCCGCTTTAGCTAAGGCTCCGGTTTATTACTTTATTCATAATATATACACTGCCATAATATGTACATAAGTAGAGCCGATGGCTCAGGTATAATAAGGCCGAAGATGAGCTATGTTCCACGGCCTGTTGGTCTCCTCCTCCGGCGTGCGTGAGTCTTTATGCTCTCGAATGTCGATCAGATAGTACGACCGTTATGCGATTCTTGCTGACCACGAAAGGTCCCTCCCAAGGTGGGGATAACTTGTGCATATCGGTTTGGTCTTGGATGAGCCAAAGCACCAAATCTCCTTCTTGAAAAGTTCTGGTTACGACCCGGCGACTATGGTAACGCATTTAAGATCCTGTTGGTAAATCGCCGAGCGGGCAGCTGCTATATCACGCTCCTCATCCAACCGGTCCAAAGCGTCTTGCCGTGTCGTCTCGTTATCCGCTTCAACATAAGCTGCCACACGAGGTGAGTCATGACGGATATCACTGGGGAGAACCGCCTCCGCTCCATAGACCATAAAAAACGGTGTGTATCCTGTGGATCTGTTGGGCGTAGTGTTGATACTCCATACCACAGATGGTAATTCTTCTACCCAACAACCCGGTGTCCTCTGCAAAGGGACCATAAGCCGGGGCTTGATGCCTCTCAAGATCTCTTGATTAGCCCTTTCCACTTTACCATTGGACTGTGGGTGGGATACTGAAGAAACATCAAGCCGGATGTGTTCACGTTCGCAGAACTCTTTCATGGCACCTTTGGACAAATTGGTACCATTATCTGTGATGATACTATGTGGAAAACCAAACCGGAAAATCACCTTTTGATGAACTGAACTGCGGTGGCCGCGTCACACTTGCTAACGAGTTACGCCTCCACTCACTTTGTAAACTTGCCAACCGCCACCGTGAGGTGGGTCTTCTTGTCCTTGGACCTTTTGAAAGGTCCAACCATATCCAAATTTCAGGTTGCAAACGGCCAAGTAATTGGAATCATCCTCAATTCTTGGGCGGTACATGAGCATGTCACGGAGAACTTTTGGCAACCATCACATCGTCTGACCAGATCTTCCGCATCAGCATGAGCAGTTAACCAATAGAAACCGTGGCTGAACGCTTTAGCCACGAAGGATTTTGAACCGGCGTGGTGACCACAATCTCCTTCGTGGATCTCACGCAATATTTCACAGCCTTCCTCAGGGGACACATAGCGCTGAAACGCCCCTGACATGCTGCAATGATGCAATTCGCCATTAACAATTGTCATAGACTTGGATCGCCGGATTATCTGCCGGGCCAGCGTCTCATCTTCTGGTAACTCGCCCCGGTTCATGTACGCAAGATAAGGAAGCGTCAATCCGGAGTGGCGTGAAGAGCTGCCACCAATTGAGACTCCGGATCAGGAATAGCCAAATCCGCTTCACGGGGAGCTTAACCGACGGGTTGTGCAAGCACGTCCGTAAAAACATTAGGCGGGACGGTTTACGTTGAGAGCCCAACCGTCTTAAAGCGTCCGCCGCTTCATTCTTCCGACGGTCCACGTGGTCCACACGATAGCCCTTGAAATGACCTGCAACGATATCCACCTCACGACGATATGCAGCCATGAGTGGGTCCTTTGAATCCCAAGTGCCGGACATCTGTTGAGCCACTAAGTCCGAGTCACCAAGCACTTAACCCGGCTTAGATTCATCTCCTTAGCCATCCGGAGACCATGGAGCAAGGCTTCATACTCAGCTGCATTGTTAGTACAAAGGGAACATTAAGCGGAGAACGTAACAGAACTTGTCACCTCGTGGGGAAGTTAATACGACTCCAGCCCCCGAGCCCTCCAATTGCCTGGATCCGTCAAAATGGATGGTCCAATATGTGTGATCCGGCTTTTCTTCAGGTGCTTGTAACTCCGTCCAATCATTAATGAAATCCACAAGTGCTTGAGACTTCACCGCCGTCCGAGGCACGTACTTCAAACCGTCGGCCCAAGCTCTATAGCCCACTTGGCAATCCGCCGATCGCTTCCGGTTACATGTGATATCGCCTAAGGAGCAGAACTGACCACCGTGATGGGGTGCCCTTGGAAATACTGCTTCAACTTCTTGCCATGAAAACTCCATATACCAGCTTCTGCCAATGCGGATACCTTTGCTTAGATTCGATAAGTACCTCGCTGATATAATAAATCAGACGTTGAACCGGATGCTCCTTCCCTGCCTCCTTCCGCTCCACCACAATGGCCACGCTGACCGCCCTGGCGTTAGCAGCAACATATAGCAGAAGCGGCTCCTTGTCATTGGGAGCGGCGAGCACAGGTGGGTTGGCCAATTGCTTCTTTAAGTCCTCCAACGCTTCATCGGCGGCTGGACTCCAGACAAACTGATCTGTCTTTTTCAGCATCTGGTACAAAGGGATGGCCTTCTCTGCGAGGCGGCTGATAAACCGGCTCAGCAATGGCGATCCGCTCTGCCAAACGCTGTTGACACACTTCGGTTTAGCGAGGAGGTAATAGCCGTAATCTTCTCCGGATTAGCTTCAATTCCTGTTGGACACGAGAAAACCCAATAACTTGCTCGCCGAACACGAAGACACATTTGGCCGGGTTGAGCATCATCTTGTAAACCCGCAGGTTGTCAAAGGTTTCCTTCAAATCGTCAATCGGTGTCTCCTTCTCCCTTGACTTGACCACAATATCATCAACATAGGCGCGCACATTACGGCCGATCTGTTTATGCAGCAATTCTGTACACAACGTTGATAAGTTGCTTGGGCGCTCTTGAGCCCAAAAGGCATAGATACATAGCAGAAGGCTCCAAAGGGAGTGATAAACGCCGTCTTCTCCTGGTCCTTAACTGCCATCTTGATCTGATGATACCCAGAATATGCATCCAAAAGCTCAACGCTCACAACCCGCAGTGGCATCAATAATCTGGTCAATGCGGGGGAGAGCAAAAGGATCTGCTGGACAAGCCTTGTTAAGATCTGTGTAATCCTCACACATGCGCCAAGTGCCATTTTTCTTAAGAACCAGCACCGGATTAGCAAGCTACTCTAGATGGAAGACTTCAACGATAAAACCAGCTGCTAAGAGCCTGGCCACCTCCTCTCCAATGGCCTTGCGCCTTTCTTCGTTAAACCGGCGGAGAAACTTCTTCACCGGTTTGTACTTGGGATCAACATTAAGAGTGTGCTCAGCGATTTGCCTCGGTACACCTGGCATGTCAGAGGGCTTCCATGCAAAAATGTCCCGATTCTCACGGATGAACTCGATGAGCGCGCTTTCCTATTTCGGATCCAAGTTGGCACTGATCTTTGAACTGCTTGGACGAATCGCCAGGCACGAAGTCAACAAGCTTAGTCTCAGCTGCCGATTTGAATTTCAGGGCCGGATCATGCTCTGTAGTTGGCTTCTTCAATGGATTCATGTCCGCCAGATCAACATTGTCTTTATAGTACTTCAGCTCCTCGGTGGCACAAACCGACTCTGCGTAAGCCGCATCACCTTCCTCACATTCCAAAGCGATCTTGCGGCTCCCATGAACCGTTATTGTCCCCTTGTGACCCGGCATCTTGAGCTTCAAATAGATATAACAAGGTCGTGCCATGAACTTGGCATAAGCCGGTCGCCCGAACAGGGCATGGTATGGACTTTGGATTTTTACCACTTCAAACGTCAATGTTTCCGATCTAGAGTCATGTTCATCACCAAAGGCCACTTCCAGAGCTATTTTACCAACAGGATATGCTGACTTGCCAGGTACCACACCATGGAACACTGTATTGGACGGTTTGAGATGTTTATCCGTTAGCCCCATATGACGGAAGGTCTCATAGTACAGGATGTTAATGCTGCTCCTCCATCCATGAGTACCTTGGTGAACTTATAACCTCCCACCGAGGTGCCACCATCAGGCTAGCTAACCCGGATTGTTGACCGGGAGGATGATCCTCTCTACTCCATATAATGGGCTGCTCCGACCAGCGTAAGTAATGGGCACGGCCGGTTCAACAGCGTTATTTGCCCGCTCAAGCTTCCGTCTCGCTTTGTCTAAGCTGGTGGTGAAGACATGGTACTGCCCACTATTCAACTGCTTTGGGTTGCTCGATAACCCGATCATTTGCTGCTGGTTGTAACCACCTTGGCTATTCTGATTGTTACGGTTGTTCATCGCCCGGATTACCATTAAATCCTGAACCGGAATTTCCTCCACCGTAACCCGGCCCAGATCACGAACCGCCGCCAGAGCCGTGATCATACCGAAAGCATTAGAACTCTTGAACTCCTGCATAATGTAGCAGTCCTTCCAAAGGTGGTTGGCCGGCATCTCCTTCGTCCCGTGCTTTGGACATGGCTGATTCAATAAATAATTTAAGCGATCCGGGTTAAGACTCGGAGCCCCACCATGATTCGCTGCCTTACCTCTGCGCCGTTGACCCTTGTCCTGCGCGTTGGTATTAGCTACAAAGTCCATGTTGCCATCCGCTTTACGCTTGCCATTACTCTGTGAGTGATGTTCTTTGGCCCTTGGAGTTGCTGTTCTTCCTTCCCTTCCTGTCTTGTCATCGTCGGACTCGGGATCCTTGGTACTATCGGAATCAGCATACTTCACTAAAGCGCCCATGAGAGTTTCCATGTCATTACAAAATCGCTTCATGCCCCAACTTTAACTTCAGAGGTGAAACGGCGGTTGCCCTCGTGGTTAAGATCGCATAATCAGCGTTGATCCGGTCCGATGAGTGCAAGATTTCAAACGCTGGCGTACCCAATGGGTTGTTGACTCCTTCCTTCCCTGGACACAAGCCGCTAAGTCCACTACGGACATAGGCTGCTTACGGTATCTTTGAAATTCTGGATAAACCGGGTTATGAATCGCCCATGAACCGATAGAATTGGGTGGCAGGCTCTTCAACCAAGTGCACGGGCCGTTCCTTCAAGCATCATGGTGAAGTACTGCACACGCGGCCTCATCCATATCCAGCATCTCCATGGCCATCTCTATAGCTTTCTATCCATGCTTCGAGCTAAATCGGCGGTGTAACTTGGCACCTTGCGCGGACCCTTGAAGTCTTTGGGCAAGCGCACATTGCGTAAAGCGGGACGAGGCAAGGCACCCCCAAAGAGCTAGAGGTAACCCTGTGCTTGACCGAGATGGTCAGACGAACGGCGTGAGCTGATAAGCCCGATCTTGTCGCTAATTCGGCCTCCCTGGCGCTCGGGCCGGTCCACCACCTCACAGGCGTTATCGACACCACCTGCGGGTTGTTGCCACGGGCGCACCACGCCCGTGCATTACTTGATACGGCGGTTCATCCACGTGCTGCTATAGCTCCGGCTTGGCGGGGTAGAGTGGATCCGGTCACGGCTGTATTTAATATGCTTCTGTTGGACCAAAGCTGTCCTAAGGAGCTCCTTGACCCGCACGCGTCTCTACCGCTGTGGTGAATCACCTTCAATTGGAATAGCCTCCGGCCGTAGTGCAGCTGCAACAAGGTTATCCATCGGGTTGGAGTAGTGACCGGAGGTGTTTGCACAGACTGAGGCACCTGCTGGCATTATGGCGAGGCAGATCTATTAAGCGGGGCTGAACCGGCGCGCTCGTCCCAGGTGCTTCCGCCCGGTTTACCACCGGCGGATTACTGGTTCCCGCTCTGGGGGTGTTGAAGAGGTATCTTCCCTCAAAAACTGAAGGCAAACGGGATCAGATTTCTCTTCATGACTTCATGTGACGCGTTACGATTCAACATGAGCCTATAAGCTGCGCATCTAAAGCGGCCCACTCTGCCCGTCATCTGGCGTCTGCGGTACGCTAGATCCGCTTTAGCTCGAGTGATTTGTTCCTTCACCTTCGCAATCTCCGCGTTATGAGCGTCCCGATCCGCTGGTTAGCCTCGCCATGAGCGCAGCCAACACATCGAATGTGATTCGATAAAACTTGAGCCGGCGGGCGCATAGGGCCTCCTGCCCGGCAGCCCGTCGCCGCTGTTGAACCGGGCGATCATTGCCGCAGTTAGCCGGAAGAGTGAAGCGCTGCTTGTGTACCGCCATGAATATTCCAACCCGGTTGGGCGGATCGAGAGGGTCCGGAATCATCACCATCGGAACAGCCCCAATCCGGCCATCTTTTAGCCGATATAGAGATTCAGTTTCTCCGGTTGACGACTTCGCCGTCGAGAGTAGACGCAGTCTCGCCACCAGATTCTCGATCCGTCCTCATAACTTCCTCCGTGGATGACTCCCACAAAGGCACGCTTCACGGCCGGTTTAACATGGGCAGATCTCGTCTGTTGAGCCGTCTCGGCGAGGTCGGTGCGGATGTCCGGCTCAGCCCTGGCTCACCGATCTTGCCGATGAAAAGCGTGTATGCCACCAAAGGGGACCCGGTATCCGTACTCGATCGAGCCGCCTCGGGCCCCATCCTGCATCGTCGATGTAGAGCTTGCCGCGACGACTCTTGGTCATCCGCCCACAAGATAGCCTTCGAGTCCTTCAACTTGCCCTCCAAGATCATCAAACCATCGTGCGATAGCCCCACGGTGGGCGACGACTGTCGTGGTTTGTCACGGCAGATGTCCTCGTGAAAGGACTTAGTCATGGAGCCATCGCTACGGGTTAACTTGAAGGGGTTAAAGCGGACGCAAAGACACAAGAGTTTATACTAGTTTGGCCCCTTCGATGAAGGTAAAAGCCTACGTCTAGTTGTGATGGGATTGATGTGGTCTCGATGACTAGGGAGCAAATAAGCTTCGCCTAGGCCTCGAGTTGTTGTTTTCTCCCTTGAACCGCCTCGGGTCGTCCCCTTATATACACGGGTGGCGCCCGTCGGTTCGAAGAGTCCCAATCTCCGGTTCATACTGTGATCCGGGTTGGTCTCTCTCAATTCCTAACTTACAATACAAGTTTACATACTAGGCCGGTTTACATTTCTGTGTTCCAAACCGACTACAGGCCTTGGGCCCTTACTTTCATGCTTGGGCTTTTACACAGTTGAACTACTGATGAAGTTAACCCGGCCCAGATAGGCCGGTTTACGCCCAGTAGTAATATCCCAACACTAACCAAAACCCGCGTAATCTCGTGAGCTCTGCACTACAAGAAATATGTCAACCAGTGACCTTCTGTCAGTGACCCTAGAAGAATTGGTCATAGATCTATGACCATCTAATACCAATTGGTCAAAAGCTGTTCGGGGCTCCAAACCCTAAACCATTGCGACCATTTTGGTCGGAAAAGGTCGTAATTTCCTTACACCTAAATGGTCACAAAGCAAACAAGTGCAGGTCCGCTCTTATTTCTAGTTGTTAACGACCAATATAGATGGTCATAGCCTTGTAGATTGTGGTGGGTTGTGATGACTAGGCGCCATCTCATCAGTTTTGCCTATGTGTCATGTCCATGTGTCAATTTTTGCCCTAGGTTGTGAAGCAACCTATATTTCTGATATTCCGGAAATTCCCAAAAAATTCTCATAAATTGTTTGGATCATATCTTCATCAAATATGTCAAAAACCTTCCTTGCCCAGTTCAAAAATAACTCAACAATATTCATTTTCCTATTCTGTTCAGAGCAGCACTTTGTGAAGGAAGTGTTATTTATATATTCTTGATTTCCCTAAATATTTGTGAAGATGGTCTTCTTAGTAACTGATCATCCTCAGCCAAAACTCATGCCCATTAGCCATGTGCATTTCCCGTACCGCAAATCAAACACTTGGCTGCTTATTCATGTTTGAGCATCGATCGGTCTCCTCGTGAGAATCTTATGTTATAATTTTCTTCCTAGCATCTACCTGGGGAGTGAACAACCCACTAGACATGCCTAGGCGCCCAGAACGCATGGCAACGCCACGGTCACGCGGTGACCACATGGCGGGCATGCGAGCTTATGCACTCTAGAGTTGGGGCCCTCAGCCACCGTCCAAACCTCGATGTCTTGCCATCGAACCATGTATTTCTGATTAAGTAGATACTTATTTCCCTAGAAATGATTTTTGGAAAAAATAAAGAGAAAACTATGAGGCACCTGTAGTTCAAATTTGACCCGCTTCCAACTGAATCAGCGGGAATTTGTCTTTTTCACCAGAGGTGGATCAAATTTTTTGACAACCAACCATTTTGTCAATTGTGCATTAAATATGGCCTAGTATTTAATAAAATTGATTAGGTCCAAATTTGCAACAAATATATGGTAGATCCTTCACCAAAAAAAACTCATTTTGGGCCCTCGAAAAAATGGAAAATGAATTTATCGTCCAAAGAAAATGAAAACTCCCTTAGGCAACATTGTTTGGAATTCCAGGATGCACGCTTGTGCACAATATTAGATCATTTGAACAAACTATGCCATGAATGTGGCCATAAGATTAATCATTTGGCTTGAAAGCCATGAATCTTCACACTTGATAGCTCATTTCTGAGAACACTTTCTTAAAATAATTACCATATTACAAGTTTATTATTTTTCCTGGAAACTTGGTCACTTATAATGACACAATGCGAAGGTTTTCCAATTTTTTGATTTTTTTGAATTTTTTATGCCCGTTTCAAAATGCGGTCAAAACGGCGGGCTTGACCGTTCCTATCTAGTGGTTGAATCTTCGAATTTTTTTGGTGTTTATCTGATTAAACAGATACTTCTTGACCTAGAAATGATTATTGGAAAAAATAAAGAGCAAACTATGAGGCACCTTCAGTTCAAATTTGACCCGCTTCCAACTGAATCGGCGGGAATTTGTCCTTTTCACCAGAGGTGGATCAAAACTTTTGACACCCAACCATTTGGTCAATTGTGCATTAAATATGGCCTAGTATTTTATAAAATTGATAAGGTCAAATTTTGCAACAAATATATGGTAGGTCCTTCACAAAAAAAACTCATTTCAGGCACTCGAAAAATGGAAAATGGTTTTTTCGTCCAAAGAAAATGAAAACTTCCTTAGGCAACATTGATTGCCATTCCAATATGCACCCTTTTGCACAATATTAGATCATTTGAACAAACTATGCCATGAATGTGGCCATAAGATTGATCATTTGGCTTGAAAGCCATTGATCTCCACACGTGATAGCTCGTTTTTTAGAACACTTTTTTAAAATAATTGCCGTATTACAAGTTTATTATTTTTCCTGGGAACTTGGCCACATATAATTACACAATGCGAAGGTTTCCCAATTTTTTGTTTTTTTCTGAATTTTTTATGCCCGTTTCAAAATGCGGTCAAAACGGCGGGCTTGACCGTTCCTATCTAGTGGTTGAATCTTGGAATTTTTTTGGTGTTTATCTGATTAAATAGATACATATTTACCTAGAAATGATTTTTGGAAAAAATAAAGAGCAAACTATGAGGCACCTTCAGTTCAAATTTGACCCGCTTCCAGCTGAATCGGCGGGAATTTGTCTTTTTCACCAGAGGTGGATCAAAACTTTTGACACCCAACCATTTGGTCAATTGTGCATTAAATATGGCCTAGTATTTTATAAAATTGATTTGGTCCAATTTTGCAACAAATATATGGTAGCTCCTTCACACAAAAAAAACTCATTTCAGGCACTCGGAAAATGGAAAATGGTTTTTTCGTCCAAAGAAAATGAAAACTTCCTTAGGCAACATTGATTGCCATTCCAATATGCACCGTTTTGCACAATATTAGATCATTTGAACAAACTATGCCATGAATGTGGCCATAAGATTGATCATTTGGCTTGAAAGCGATTGATCTCCACACATGATAGCTCGATTTTTAGAACACTTTTTTAAAATAATTGCTGTATTACAAGTTTATTATTTTTCCTGGGAACTTGGCCACATATAATGACACAATGCGAAGGTTTCCCAATTTTTTGATTATTTTGAATTTTTTATGCCCGTATCAAAATGCGGTCAAAACGGCGGGCTTGACCGTTCCTATCTAGTGGTTGAATCTTGGAATTTTTTTGGTGTTTATCTGATTAGATAGATACTTATTTACCTAGAAATGATTTATGGAAAAAATAAAGAGCAAACTATGAGGCACCTTCTGTTCAAATTTGACCCGCTTCCAACTGAATCGGCGGGAATTTGTCTTTTTCACCAGAGGTGGATCAAAACTTTTGACACCCAACCATTTTGTTAATTGTGCATTAAATATGGCCTAGTATTTTATAAAGTTGATTAGGTCCAATTTTGCAACAAATATATGGTAGGTCCTTCACAAAAAAAACTCATTTCAGGCACTCGTAAAATGGAAAATGGTTTTTTTGTCCAAAGAAAATGAAAACTTCCTTAGGCAACATTGATTGCCATTCCAATATGCACCCTTTTGCACAATATTAGATCATTTGAACAAACTATGCCATGAATGTGGCCATAAGATTGATCATTTTGCTTGAAAGCCATTGATCTGCACACGTCATAGCTCGTTTTTTAGAACACTTTTTAAAATAATTGCCGTATTACAAGTTTATTATTTTTCCCGGGAACTTGGCCACATATAATGACACAATGCGAAGGTTTCCCAATTTTTTGTTTTTTTGAATTTTTTATGCCTGTATCAAAATGCGGTCAAAATGGCGGGCTTGACCATTCCTATCTAGTGGTTGAATCTTGGAATTTTTTGGTGTTTATCTGATTAAATAGATACTTATTTACCTAGAAATGATTTTTCAAAAAATAAAGAGGAAACTATGCGGCACCTTCAGTTTAAATTTGACCCGCTTCCAACTAAATCGGCGGGAATTTGTCTTCTTCACCAGAGGTTGATCAAAATTTTTGACACCCAACCATTTGGTCAGTTGTGCATTAAATATGGCCTAGTGTTTTATAAAATTGATTAGGTCCAATTATGCAACAAATATATGGTAGCTCCTACACACACAAAAAACTCATTTCAGGCACTCGGAAAAAGGAAAATGGTTTTTTTGTCCAAAGAAAATGAAAACTTCCTTAGGCAACATTGATTGCCATTCCAATATGCACCGTTTTGCACAATATTAGAACATTTGAACAAACTATGCCATGAATGTGGCCATAAGATTGATCATTTGGCTTGAAAGCCATTGATCTCCACACGTGATAGCTCGTTTTTGAGAACACTTTTTTTAAATAATTGCCGTAATACAAGTTTATTATTTTTCCTAGGAACTTGGCCACATATAATGACACAATGCGAAGGTTTCCCAATTTTTTGATTTTTTGAATTTTTTATGTCCGTTTCAAAATGTGGTCAAAACGGCGGGCTTGACCGTTCCTATCTAGTTGTTGAATCTTGGAATTTTTTTGGTGTTTATCTGATTAAATAGATAGTTACTTACCTAGAAATGATTTTTGGAAAAAATAAAGAGCAAACTATGAGGCACCTTCAGTTCAAATTTGACCCGCTTCCAACTGAATCGGCGGGAATTTGTCTTTTTCACCAGAGGTGGATCAAAACTTTTGACACCCAACCATTTGGTTAATTTTGCATTAAATATGGCCTAGTATTTTATAAAATTGATTAGGTCCAATTTTGCAACAAATATATGGTAGGTCCTTCACAAAAAAAACTCATTTCAGGCACTCAGAAAATGGAAAATGGTTTTTTCGTCCAAAGAAAATGAAAACTTCCTTAGGCAACATTGATTGCCATTCCAATATTCACCCTTTTGCAAAATATTAGATCATTTGAACAAACTATGCCATGAATGTGGCCATAAGATTCATCATTTGGCTTGAAAGCCATTGATCACCACACGTGATAGCTCGTTTTTGAGAACACTTTTGTAAAATAATTGCCGTATTACAAGTTTATTATTTTTCCTGGGAACTTGGCCATATATAATGACACAATGCGAAGGTTTCCCAATTTTTTGTTTTTTTGAATTTTTTATGCCTGTTTCAAAATGCGGTCAAAACGGCGGGCTTGACCGTTCCTATCTAGTGGTTGAATCTTGGAATTTTTTTGGTGTTTATCTCATTAAATAGATACTTCTTTACCTAGAAATGATTTTTGGAAAAAATAAACAGTAAACTATGAGGCACCTTCAGTTCAAATTTGACCCGCTTCCAACTAAATCGACGGGAATTTGTCTTCTTCACCAGAGGTGGATCAAAACTTTTGACACCCAACCATTTGGTCAATTGTGCATTAAATATGGCCTAGTATTTTATAAAATTGATTAGGTCCAATTTTGCAACAAATATATAGTAGCTCCTTCACAAAAAAAACTCATTTCAGGCACTCGGAAAATGGAAAATGGTTTTTTTGTCCAAAGAAAATGAAAACTTCCTTAGGCAACATTGATTGCCATTCCAATATGCACCGCTTTTGCACAATATTAGAACATTTGAACAAACTATGCCGCCATGAATGTGGCCATAAGATTGATCATTTGGCTTGAAAGCCATTGATCTCCACACGTGATAGCTCGTTTTTGAGAACACTTTTTTTAAATAATTGCCGTAATACAAGTTTATTATTTTTCCTAGGAACTTGGCCACATATAATGACACAATGCGAAGGTTTCCCAATTTTTTGATTTTTTTGAATTTTTTATGCCCGTTTCAATATGTGGTCAAAACGGCGGGCTTGGCCGTTCCTATCTAGTTGTTGAATCTTGGGATTTTTTTGGTGTTTATCTGATTAAATAGATACTTATTTACCTAGAAGTGATTTTTGGAAAAAATAAAGAGCAAACTATGAGGCACCTTCAGTTCAAATTTGACCCGCTTCCAACCTAATTCATGGAATTTGTCTTTTTCACCAGAGGTGGATCAAAACTTTTGACACCCAACCATTTGGTTAATTTTGCATTAAATATGGCCTAGTATTTTATAAAATTGATTAGGTCCAATTTTGCAACAAATATATGGTAGGTCCTTCACAAAAAAACTCATTTCAGGCACTCGGGAAATGGAAAATGGTTTTTTCGTCCAAAGAAAATGAAAACTTCGTTAGGCAACATTGATTGCCATTCCAATATTCACCCTTTTGCACAATATTAGATCATTTGAACAAACTATGCCATGAATGTGGCCATAAGATTGATCATTTGGCTTGAAAGCCATTGATCTCCACACGTGATAGCTCGTTTTTGTGAACACTTTTTTAAAATAATTGCCGTATTAGAAGTTTATTATTTTTCCTGGGAACTTGGCCACATATAATGACACAATGCGAAGGTTTCCCAATGTTTTGTTTTTTTGAATTTTTTATGCCTATTTCAAAATGCGGTCAAAACGGCGGGCTTGACCGTTCCTATCTAGTGGTTGAATCTTGGAATTTTTTTGGTGTTTATCTGATTAGATAGATACTTATTTACCTAGAAAAGATTTTTGGAAAAAATAAAGAGGAAACTATGAGGCACCTTCAGTTCAAATTTGACCCGCTTCCAACTAAATCGGCGGGAATTTGTCTTCTTCACCAGAGGTGGATCAAAACTTTTAACACCCAACCATTTGGTCAATTATGCATTAAATATGGCCTAGTATTTTATAAAATTGATTAGATCCAATTTTGCAACAAATATATGGTAGCTCGTTCACAAAAAAAACTCATTTCAGGCACTCGGAATATGGAAAATGGTTTTTTCGTCCAGAGAAAATGAAAATTTCCTTAGGCAACATTGATTGCCATTCCAATATGCACCGTTTTGCACAATATTAGATCATTTGAACAAACTATGCCATGAATGTGGCCATAAGATTGATCATTTGGCTTGAAAGCCATTGATCTCCACACGTGATAGCTCGCTTTTAGAACACTTTTTAAAATAATGGCCGTACATAAGTTTATTATTTTTCCAGGAACTTGGCCACATATAATGACACAATACGAAGGTTTCCCAATTTTTTGATTTTTTTTGAATTTTTTATGCCCGTTTCAAAATGCGGTCAAAACGGCGGGCTTGACCGTTCCTATCTAGTGGTTGAATCTTGGATTTTTTTTGGTGTTTATCTGATTAAATAGATACTTATTTACCTAGAAACTATTTTAGGAAAAAATAAGGAGCAAACTATGAGGCACCTTCAGTTCAAATTTGACCCACTTCCAACTGAATCAGCGGGAATTTGTCTTTTTCACCAGAGGTGGATCAAAACTTTTGACACCCAACCAATTGGTTAATTGTGCATTAAATATGGCCTAGTATTTTATAAAATTGATTAGGTCCAATTTTGCAACAAATATATGGTAGGTCCTTCACAAAAAAAAACTCATTTCAGGCACTAGGAAAATGGAAAATGGTTATTTCGTCCAAAGAAAATGAAAACTTCCTTAAGCAACATTGATTGCCATTCCAATATGCACCCTTTTGCACAATATTAGATCATATGAACAAACTATGCCATGAATGTGGCCATAAGATTGATCATTTGGCTTGAAAGCCATTGATCTCCACACGTGATAGCTCGTTTTTGAGAAAACTTTTTTTAAATAATTGCCGTATTACAAGTTTATTATTTTTCCTGGGAATTTGGCCACATATAATGACACAATGCGAAGGTTTCCCAATTTTGTTTTATTTGTTTTTGATTTTTTTATGCCCATTTCAAAATGCGGTCAAAACGGCGGGCTTGACCGTTCCTATCTAGTGGTTGAATCTTGTAATTTTTTTGGTGTTTATCTGATTAAATAGATACTTATTTACCTAGAAATGATTTTTGGAAAAAATAAAGAGCAAACTATGAGGCACCTTCAGTTCAAATTTGACCCGCTTCCAACTGAATCGGTAGAATTTGTCTTTTTCACTAGAGGTGGATCAAAACTTTTGACACCCAACCATTTGGTCAATTGTGCATTAAATATGGCCTAGTATTTTATAAAATTGATTAGGTCCAATTTTGCAACAAATATATGGTAGCTGCTTCACAAAAAAAACTCATTTCAGGCACTCGGAAAATGGAAAATGGTTTTTTCGTCCAAAGAAAATGAAAACTTCCTTAGGGAACATTGATTGCCATTCCAATATGCACCCTTTTGCACAATATTAGATCATTTGAACAAACTATGCCATGAATGTGGCCATAAGATTGATCATTTGGCTTGAAAGCCATTGATTTCCACACGTGATAGCTCGTTTTTTAGAACACTTTTTTAAAATAATTGCCGTATTACAAGTTTATTATTTTTCCTGGGAACTTGGCCACATATAATGACAGAATGAGAAGGTTTCCCAATTTTTTGATTTTTTTGAATTTTTATGCCCGTTTCAAAATGCGGTCAAAACGGCGGACTTGACCGTTCCTATCTAGTGGTTCAATCTTGGAATTTTTTTGGTGTTTCTATGATTAGATAGATACTTATGTACCTAGAAATGATTTTTGGAAAAAATAAATAGTAAACTATGAGGCAGCTTCAGTTCAAATTTGACCTGCTTCCAGCTGAATCGGTGGGAATTTTTCTTTTTCACCAGAGGTGGATCAAAACTTTTTACACCCAACCATTTGGTCAATCGTGCATTAAATATGGCCTAGTATTTTATAAAATTGATTTGCTCTAATTTTGCAGCAATTATTTGGGAGGTCCTTCACAAAAAAAACCTCCTTTTGGGCACTCTAAAAATGGAAAATGGTTTTTTCGTCCAAAGAAAATGAAAATTTTCTTAGGAAACATTGTTTGCCATTCCATGTTTGTTATTTTTCTGAAAGCTAGTTCACAATTGATGACACAATCAGAAGGTTTTTTATTTTTTTGAATTTCTATGATCATAAAATAGTTAACATCTTATTTTTAAATTTGTCACGACCAATTTAGTTGGTCATAATGTTGTATTTCGTTCTGATTGGTCCGTGGATCAGGCACGCGGATCATGCACGAAACACCGTTGGATCCGTTCTCTCCCGTTTTCCATTCACCCACCGTCTCCTTTCTTTCTTTCCTCCCCCCTCTCTCCCGATGTAGATCCCCTCGTTGCCGCCACCCACCTCCGTCGCTGTCCGCGGCCCGCGCACGACAGAAAGAAGCCCGAGGTCCTCCTCCGATGCTCCTCTGCCTCCCTCGCCCGCGGGGGTCTCTGCTCCACCTCGACTGGCCGACATAAGAGAAGCCCTCGTCGGTCGCAGGTCCTGACTCCATCGTCGCAGCACGGAACCCTCGTCGTCCAGATCCAGCCGCCGTCGCAGCCATGCCATTCACCCCCGCGACCCTACTCCTGCAAGAGCACCCTCGCCCTCGTAAGCGACCCACGCACCCCTCTCATCCGATTCTCGATTCATCCATGGCCTCACGGATCAGATCTGACTGACCGGCCTCCGATTCACGTTGTAGGTGGCCACGGCCTCCGCCGTCGGCGTCGCCGTCGTCTGGGGCTCTGTCAAGCTCAAGCAGGCGAGGCGGCCGCAACGGATTCGCAGCCGTTCCTGCCTCTTCTCGCTCCTCTGCTGCAACCACGGCGCCTCCACCAACATGTACGCCATCCCCTCTTCCCCCCCTCCTTCCCCGATCACGCCCCCTCTTGCCACCTGCCCATCCGGTTTGTCTCGCTGCCGGTCTCGCCCCTGGCTGGATCCGGCGGGGCGGGGTTCGGCAGGCCCTTCCCTTCGCTTCCCGCCGGATCGCGGCCCGGCAATCGGGAGGGACCTCGATCTAGGGTTAGGCCCGGCTGTCGGGTCTAGCAATGATCCCTGGCTTTGCATTTTGGTTGGTTGTTGATCCTTGTGTGTTTCTCGTGCAGGCCCGAGGATGAGGAGGACATGAAGGCGCGCGTCCACTACCGCTCCGCCATGGTCGACGGCGTGGTCTACGCGCTGGGCGGCGACGTCTACGTCATGGTAAAAGATCGACTCCGCCCCTTCCTACCATAAAAGCGCCTGCTTTCCTCCGTGAAACTGTACTTTGGTTCTGATGCTTTGTTTGTTCAAGGGAGCAAGACGGAAAACCCTATTTTTTTTCTAACATAGTTTAGTAATTGCTCCACTCGCACAGACTAGTTATTGCTAAGGCATGCCACGCATAAAAATGCTCCTGATAGGATTTGAAATGGATGCACTCTAGAATGCTTGATTATATCTTAAAAAATGTCTTCCCATTTCTGGCATTAGGTTTTTTCTGATTATACAATGGATGCTTTGAATGTTGCTTAATGTGGATCTGGTTGGCAAAGTTTGTACTACTTGTTTTCACATTGTTCTTCACTGTGAACTTAATTATTAGGCAGAAAATGTATGACAACCAGATAGTCGAGCTCTTGTATTTTTTACCATGCTTCAGTAATCACTTCCTATCTTAATTTGTTATCTGTTTATTGCCATTTATAGGCTAGGGATCTAGGTTACATATCAACAGTTGTCCATGGTTTGTGCTATGTGTGTGCTATGTGTCGATGTATTATTCATTTTAAGTCCATTATTGGGCAAAGACAAATCTGTGTGTGCCTAGAAAACCTTGAGCTATGTTTCATTCTCGATGCGTCTACTTCTGCAGTCATTTATATGCATCCATTAATTTTGTATAACCTGTCAACTAATGGTCTTCACTCTTGTTATGCAGATTCCATTTGACTCTGGTTATTACCGCTACAATTTGTTGTTGGATGATGTAAGTTCTGATCCATTTTACCCATGTGCATATTTGGTTTGTCCTTTCTTCCTATACATAATAGATGGTTGCCCCAACAACTGTTGTGTCCCGCTCATATCTGTCAGATGTTTGGTGAAATTTTTAACTTAGCCTAGGGTGCAGTCAACTTGCTGAACAACTGACAAGTATATTCATTGTTCTTGCTCTATACCTCTATTCTGATACATCTGACTTGTATGACCTATTTCTGAAAATTGTAACTTAGCCTAAGGTGCAGTCAACTTGCTGAGCTCTTCCAATGCTTCAGATTATAGCTTGCGTTTCAAGTGTCTGCCAAATGCTATCTGTTTGGTTCGAAGTCATGTTCAAACCGAAATGTATATGGTAGTAAAGCATATGCACGAGTTCAGGGCATATGCTAATGCTAACAGTAGGTTTTGCCCAGTGTCTAGTTGTTATTTACTTGCAAGTTTTTACTATGCAAGGTTCAATCATGCCATCTTTGCTTGTACTGCATGTTAATGTCATCAAAGATCGAAATGTTGTTGACCCTGTTCTTCTATGCTTAAATGGTAAAAATGTCGCATTTTGCTTGTTCTAACCATTTTTCTTGATAACTTGCAGATGCTGGCCTTCATTCATGTTTTGTTGTGAGGTCCAGGACGAACAAGTTGGGAGAAGCATTGGAGCTAGTTATATTGTGATAGTTGTGTTACCTGATGTGAACATTTTTTTATTGTAAACTGATGTGAACCATATTTTTCTGTAATAATGTGTTACTAGGATGAACCATCCTTGTTGTGTTACCAGGATGAACAAGTTTGATTGTAATAATGTGCCATGTTTGGCTCTTTCTGATTGTATTCGTGATGTGTACCATATTTTTCCTGATTAGTCGTGCTCTGTTTGAAGCATTTTGTTTTCTCTCTGTTCGGATTTAAATATTGTTATTTATTTACTGGAAAATTGAGATCTGAAGAATATAACAGTGACAACTGGGACCCACTTGTTAGAACCTGACAACTGGGTCCCATCTCACTAGTGGGCTCATCTTTTGGAAAAAGTAAAATAAAAAAGGCCATGGCCTAGGAAATAAAAAGGTCGAATTCTTGGGCCAGGCCCATGTAGCTAATAAAAGCACAAGGAAAAAATATAGAAAGACCGAATTCTTGGGCTAGGCCCATGTAGAAAACCGAATTGGACCGGGCTGAATCTTGTGCCACATCAGCTTGCCACGCTGGATGCCTACGTGGCTTGGGGAGGCTGCTAGTGACCAAAAGCGCCCTTGGCGACATATTTTGGTCATAAACGTCTTGACCATTCCGGAAGAAAGGTCGCTATAGTCGATTACGACGCCAGCTTTTGACCTTCTGTTTTTGGTCACAAAAAGGTCGCAAATGAAAAACCATGACCTTTCAGTGACCAATAGTGGTGGTCACAAGTTGACATATTTCTTATAGTGCTGGTGAACTCCATATCCACACGCTCGGGCTTCCCCACCAAAATGCCCAAGCTGGCCACAACCCGAGCATCCTGCAACGGCTTGGAGGGGGCCCCAGAGAAACGCAACCAGGCCTGAGTAAGCGGCGTACCCTGAGGCTCTACATGCTTCCACTCCTGAAACTCAAGTATGCCATCGGTTCATAGCACTTTACACATCCCAAAACTCAGCAACCTCTGCAGATCCTCCACCGAGGGAAACTCAACTCTGAACATCTTATCAGCGATACTGACTAACTCCCACTGGAAATCCCTAGGGGCCAGCTCCCGTAGCCTCTGCACGATCTGAGTCTCAGACACCTCCCCTCTGGTGACCTTGACAATCCCCGCAGTCATACTCGGGGTCTCATCAGAGACTTCTCGCTCATTTGGAGACTCAAAAAAAGTAAGCTCAGCACAGTATACTCCATACATCATAAGCGACGGTGCCAGATCATGCAGCATCGGACAGTCCCCAGAATCGTGTGCTGGCTTACCACAAGTATCACATAACAGAGCCACGCACTCCGCAATGAAATGTCCCTTGTCACCACAACGATAAAATAGCATCTTTTCCTTCCTGCGTGCCCATTTGGACGCTCTATCAGACTCGGCCCTATCCGTCATCTCCACTAGGGATGGCACCCACAGGGTATGGGTACGGGTGGAGTTACCCCATACCCTTACCCGTCTGCCGTGAGTTTACCCATCACCCATACCCATACCCGTTAAGGGTATAATATTTTCCCATACCCGTCACCCGACAGGGTATATGGGTACCCGTGGGTAAAAATACCCGCGTTTACAACACATCAACTGAGTAGAAAATAGTTGTAAAAAGCAACATACAATCATAAATTATTAATAGCAACACATTTTAAATAACAATGTACAACAACGTATTGTAACAACAACATATTCTCATAACAAAAGTACTTGCCTATAAAGTGACATATAAAAATGTTAACAGCAACACATAATCATAAATAACAACACATATGCATACACTTTAAGTTCACGAAATCATGATAAATTATAGAGATAATTTGAATACACATTATAGTTATACCTAGCGTGATTAGGAGGGGAAATGAATACATTGGGATATTAACGGAAACCCACCTGTGAACATTTTAGATGGATACATGGGTACATGGGCATGGGTTATACGATCCCATACCCGTACCCTCACTACCCGATGGGTATGATATTTTCCCATTTAAGTACCCATGGATAAGTTTTTTGTCCCATACACTTACCCTAATAGGGTTTTTACCCACAGGGTACACGGGTAATGGGTACCCATTGCCATCCCTAATCTCCACAGACACATCAGCCATACCCTCGTTCTCAGGAACCTGGACGGTAGCAAGAGCCGTCACCACCTCCATAGTGTTACCATCCAACACAGGCTCATCAGCAACCTCATCTGTCGTCTGCTCAACAACAGCAGGTGGTGGTGGCTGTCGTGGCCGGTACCGTCCCCCACGACCGCCTCGACCACCCCGATGGCCACGGAAACCTCCTCTTTGCCGATGACCCGGACCAGATGGCCCTTCAACGAAGCCATCAGAAGGACCCAAGAACGGCCTCAGCCAAGACGTCGCTCTGCCAGGCATAACCCCGGCCTCCACCCGTGGATGAAGAGCCACGGTGCTGACCCGCCCCGTAGGCATCGTAGCCATCATCTCCCCATTGACCCCGGGGCGCGGCCACAGTACCACCAGAAGCGTTGGTCTGCGACGGCGGAGGCGGGCGAGTGACGATGTGAGGCGGAGGAGCCGACCGAGGCAACAGCCCCGAAGACACACCCTGGTTTCCGGGCGCAGGCGGCCTGGGCGGCGCAACCCCCCGACCCGCAGCGGCCACAGCAGCTCCGCCGGTGACCACCGGCCGAGGTCCGTTGACCAGCCCGCCTCGCCCTCCCAAAGGTAGAACCGGCGCCGGCTGCTTCCCAATGGGCAACCCACACGCTGTGGGCGGCGCATTGGTGGCACCGGCCTCGCGACCCGCAACAGCCGTGAGGGGCGGCACTCCGCCACGCCTAACTCCAGCCGCAGTCACTGGCAAAGCTCCCCGGCCAGCACCCTGTGCCGGCGGCGGCACTCCACCGGAGCGGCTCGCCCCGCTAGGTTGAGCCGGCCGCTTCCCGGGCGGAGGAGCACCTCCCCGTCCAGACATCGCGTGGAGTGAGGGGATACGTCGAGCGCGCCCAGGCCCCGCCGTACGCAGCCTCGGCTTTCGTCGCAGAACCCTAGTTGGCGCAGTAGATGGCAACGATGATCGATCGTCTGTACCGCATGCAGTCGACAAGTCCTCGATAGCCTGTACTGGTTCAGGCTGGGCCTCATACCCACCTGAACCCGGCCCAGCATTACCGACCGGCCCACCAACCACTCGTGGTTCGGCTCGGCCCAGGATTTCGTTCAAACGCTCGATACGAGCAGCTCTGATCTGAGTCGCCGTGACCGGCGGCGGCGCAGCCGCGGTCACCTCCGGCGCCGATCGAGCACCAAACCGGCGATTGCTCTTTCTTCTCTTGACCAAAGTCCATGATTCTGGCCTAATCAAATTGAAAAGTGTCAAGTTGGGTAGACGTACCTTAGGCAAAGGCCCCTTCCAGGGCCGGACCACCGCCGCCGCCGTTCGACGATGAACCACCCGTCGCAGCATCTCCGTAGTGTCCCCGGCGTGAGATCTACTCTCGCTGGATCGTCGATGGGAAGGATGTTGGGAACGGTGGTCGCTACCTCGTCTTCCTCGTACCCGACACTCAAGAAGTCGCAAAGGAGATCCGAAGGTGTCGCCGATGGCGGAGACGGCGGCGCCAAACCCGCATCCTCGTCTCCCTCGCCGTCATCATCATCAGCTAGGGCCCAGAATCGGCCCCCACCCTCCGGTGATCACCGGAGCAGACCGGCGCCGGCCCCGCGGATGTCCCAGCGGTTGCGCCCATCGGCCACTTCTCCCTTGGTGAAGACGAGGGACTTGACCCTTGGGGATGGCGAAGACAAGATGTTGACCCTCACTGTGTACCGACGACAAGAAACCTTGCTAGGCACTGCTCTCCTGCGATGCAACCTTGCTAGGCACTGCTCCACGGTGCCATGAGAACCACAGTTTCCTCATGACAGGAAAAAAAATCAACTCCCACAGTTGGAATGTGCGAGGGTTGAATGATCTTCATAGACGCGCGACGATGCACGAGACGATCGCCTCCTCCTCATGTCACTTAGTTTGCCTCCAGGAGTCTAAACTGGAGCATGTTGATCAATTTGTCACCTCCTACCTAGGCGGAAATCGGCTATGAAGCTTCGCCCAATGGCCTGCGGTGGGCACCAGAGGCGGCATGCGAATGCTTTGGGACGATATTGTCGTCCGTATTTCGGATGTCCACACCTCCGAATTTTGCTTATCGGTGACTATCAATGTGCTTCACTCCGAGACGTCATTCAAGTTAACTACTTTTTATGGGCCCACAGCTTCTAGCGGAAAGGATGATTTCTTCGAGGATTTGATCGCTCAAAAGCCAACTCCTGAAACCAAATGGATTGCCATGGGCGATTTCAACCAAATCTCAAGAGCCATGGACAAAAACAATAGGAATGTGAACCGCAGCCGTATTAACCGCTTTGGGGATGCTCTCGACTCATGCGAACTCAAAGAAATTCACCTATAGAACAGACGCTTCACTTGGAGCAACTAGCGGCAAAACCCCACTTTGTGCAAGCTTGACTCGATCTTCTATGATGCTGATTGGGACATGCATTTCGGATCGCACGTGCTCCACACCATCTCTTCCTCACTCTCAGATCATTGTCCTCTCCTTCTCGCTGATGATAATTAAGGGGCCAAAGCTACCAAGATGCTTCAAGTTCGAGAATTTTTGGACTTGCCTACCAGGCTTCCAAGACATCGGGCTCAAAGCTTGGGCGGATCTGTGCGAGCATACCGAGCCTTTTCAACGTCTTTTCTTCAAGCTAAAGCACACAGGATGGCTTCTCGCCAAATGGAGCAAGGGTCTTTTCTCAAAGGCAAAGCTTCACCTGCATGCGGCCCTCTTCATCATCCTCCGCCTCAACATTGCCCAGGAAACGCGTCCACTCTCGATGCCGGAAAGGGACCTTCGAGCTCGTCTCAAGCGTCGAGTCATTTCCCTCGCCGTCGTTGAAAGAGCAAGAAAGAAGTAATGCACTCACGTAGCAAATATCAAAGAGGGCGATGCCAATACCAAATTCTTCCATCTCAGAGTAAACAGGCGCCGAAGGAAGAACCACATTCACAGACTCAATAGAAATGGTGGATGGGCCAGTGACCACAAGTTCAAAGAGGAAATCATCCATGACCACTTTGTGGGGACGTTGGGTGGAGGCGAACACCGCCAAAGGGACCTAAAATGGGAGAACCTCAACCTGAAGACGGTTGATCTGACCGATATTGATGCCCCCATCTCTGCGGATGAGGTTATGGCAGCCATTAACCTCATGCCGAGCGACAAGGCCCCGGGGCCGGATTGCTTCACGGGCGTTTTTTCAAGAAATGTTGGCCCATTGTCAAGGACGATTTCATGCGAGTTATTCATCAGTTCAGCAACCTACAAATGTCCAACCTACACCAGCTGAACTCGGCAAATATTGTCTTGCTCCCGAAGAAGGATGTGGCGGAAGAGATTGGGGAATTTCGCCCCATTAGCCTCATTCACGCTATCGCCAAGATCATCACCAATGTGTTGGCTGCTCGCCTGGCCCCATTCATGAACAACCTTGTCTCCAACGTGCAAAGTGCTTTCATAAAAAAAGGAGCATCCACGACAACTTCATGTACGTTAGAAACCTTGCGCGGCGACTGCACCATAACAAGATCCCATCCTTGCTTTTCAAGTTGGACATTCGGAAGGCCTTTGACTCGGTGCGATAAGAATATATCTTGGACCTGCTTCGTCGCTTGGGCTTTCCGGACCGCTTTCGGGGTTGGATTGTTGCCCTATTCTACACCTCATCTTCACGCGTTATTCTCAACGGTGTTGCTGGCCCACCGATTCTCCATGGTTGTGGACTTAGGCAAGGAGACCCTCTCTCTCCCCTACTTTTCGTCATCGCAATCGACCCACTGCAGCAAATCCTTGACGTCGCAACGAGCCACAACCTTCTACACAAGCTTCAAGGGAGGGGATCGCATGTTCGTACCTCCCTCTATGCTGATGACGTGGCAATTTTCATCTCGTCGACGCGGGAGGATGTCCATAACCTTGCTTCCATCCTCAGATCTTTCGGCGAGGTCACTGGGCTGTGAACCAACTTTCCAAAGAGCTCTGTAGTTGCTATTCAGTGTGCTCACCTGAACCTAGATGACATTCTGCACAGCCTTCCTGCCATGCGGACGTCCTTTCCGATGAGGTACCTAGGCCTTCCACTTTCGATCTGGCAGCTCAAAAGGGTTGACTTTCAACACCTTGAGGACAAGGTTGCGGCGAGGTTTCCCCCCTGGCAGAGGCGGAACATTACCACGATCGGGCGGGCGGCCTTGGTAAAATCAGCCCTCACCTCACAAGTTATCTACCACATCACCCCACTCACAGTCCCCCCTGGTGTGCTGCGAAGCATCAACAAGATTGAGCGGGCATTTCTGTGGTCAGCTAGCGACACAACTATAGGAGCAAAATGCAAGGTCAATTGGGAGACAGTCTGCCACCCCACATAGCTCGGTGGGCTTGGCATACTCCACTTGGGGAAATTTGCGAGAGCTCTCAGACTGAGATGGCCCTGGGTGGCATGGAAGGACCCGTCTAAGCTATGGGTTGGTTTGTGCAACCCGTGCACCGAGGTGGATATGAACCTTTTCTACGCATCCACAGTCATCACATTGGGCAACGGAGGAAAGACGCCTTTCTGGGAAGCGCCATGGATAGGAGGGAAAAAGCCAAAGGATATTGCCCCACTCATTTTTGGGGCATGCAAGCGCAAAAAATGGCGTTGTGAGGGAGGCCATGCGAGACAAGGCTTGGGTGCACAAGATTAACCCTTCCACCAACCTCATGGTCGAGCACATTGTCGAGCTTGTTGACCTTTGGGTGCGGCTTCTAGGCATACAATTACAAATGGACGTTGAAGACGACATCACTTGTAAATTTGAGGCAAATGGAGAGTACTCAGCGGGCTCTGCTTATAGGGCACAATTCCTGGGCTCCACGTCCACAGTCATGAACAAGATCATCTGGAAGGTTTGGGCGCCTCCCAAGGTCATGTTCTTCTCGTGGCTGGCCATTCAAAACAGGATATGGAATGTGGATAGGCTGCAGAAGAGGGGTTGGGAGAATTGTGGCCTAACCCTATGCAGGAGGGCCAACGAGACATCCAGTCATCTCTTTTCTAAATGCTGGTTTACACTGCGTATTTGAAGAATGGTCAAAGTATGTCTTGGATTGGGGACGCCGGAGATGAATAGGTGGGTGACGGAATGCAACATCAAGTGTTGGTGGACAAGCATGTCCAAACCAAATACAACGAACAAGAAGGCCATGATCTCACTTACGATGCTTGTATGTTGGGTCATCTGGAATGAGAGAAACGCTAGAGTCTTCCAGAAGAAATCGACGCCGCCATGCTACGTTCTACGACCCATCCAGGAGGAGGCCAGGGCGTGGGTCACCGCGGGGGCTAGGCACCTGAGCATCATCATGCCGCGAGAGTAATTCGTTTGCACCTTATGTTGATGGGCTATGTTGTAAAGCCGGTTCTTATGTAATGAAACTCTCCTCCTTAATTAATGAATGAGGCAAGTCTTTCGCCTTTGTTTAAAATAAAAGATGTTTTCGATATTTTGATATGGACTACATACAGACTAAAAAGAGTGAACATGCATGCTGGCCGTAGAAAGTGGCACTAAAGTAAATCATCTCGCTGATGCTTCATCTCTACTCCTTCCGTTCACAAATAGTACAAGACAGAGACTGATAGCCAAAACTAAAGTACAGCTACCGCGGCATCGACTGCAGCCTGGGTGCTGTTGGCCAAGCTGAAGACTTCCTGTGCAACTTGCTACATCAGCCGAGCATCTCCCTCACCACTACCTTACTTGTCTCGTTTTTCTGCGATACAATTAGAGCCCAAGACTGCAATGTTGAGACTGACAAAGGAAAAAAAAATACTTCGTTGGGACGCATTAAACTGCTTTCCGCTCGAATCATGCCGCATCCTGCAGTCCCCACAGAAATCAATGTCTGTCCTTCCCAGCAAAACTTCGCCCCCATGTACCAAACCATTCATCTCCATTTACAGGCAAAGCTCTAGACGAAAAAGGCATAGTTGATCATCTCCATACAGCCACATAAAGATGTAATTTCGGAAGGAATTTTCCATGGATGCAGCATGAAAGCAATATAAACATCAGAGCTTGTACCGTTTTATTACACATGACACAGCTAGTGAAAATCCAAATGAGTATCATACTAATAGCTTCGGTGGGACTTACAGATTGGCAAAAAGGATAAGAATACATGCTTTCACCCGCCACAATTAAGAATGAAATTGAAATGGAGTTACAGGTTCAACACAAACAAAGAAAGTGGAACTACAGAAACTGGATTCGAGGATGAGAATCACTTTCCAGATTGTTGACATGCTCTATAGGTCAGGAGATTTCAGTAATCTCATCCTTACAATCATCGTACACAGTCAGCTGGACGTGGCCAGCAGCACTTGCCTCCGAAGTTTCATCAGCTTCTATGTTGTTCAAAGCAGCATATTTACTGAGGAGCAGGATGTGGGTTAGAAACTCACCACCATTGCTCAGCTGCCTGGCATGGAAATCCCCAGTTGCATTGGTTGTTGCGTAGCACAGCATCTCCATCCACACTGTTCCAATTATCGCCATCTTATGCGTGAGCTCCAACTTCATGTCGAGCATTTCGTGAGTAAGGCTGCGTGCTTTCACCAGCACAGCTTTGCCCTGGGAAACATACTCGTTATAATCTTTTCTTGTGTGGAAAAGATCACGATCATACTCTTGATTTCCTATCGACTCAGGAGGCCCTTCCTTGTAATCCAGAATTATCTGGTGATAATAATCTGCATTATATCCTCGACGGGAGTCTCTCAGAACGTGACTGTAACAGTAGCTGGCTTTGTCAAACAGGTTTCGAGCATCTGGATTGATGGGCAGAATGTCAGGGTGCTTGACGAGGAGGTACATCATGTAATCGGAGAGAGTATTGACTGCTTCACCCATGTTCTTATCCTTGTTGACCAGCTCAGATTTGACGGCAGGGTTATTGAGGAAGGTGTGTGTGGCTATATGCCAGAGAAGCACGCTCTCGTGAAATTCAGAACTCATGCTCCAGTCCAGCTGCTTGATCTGGTCGATGCCGCTGAACTTGCGGGCCCAGTACCCACTCCGGATGGCCACGTCTTCGACTCTTACTATATGACTCTTGTCATTTCTGAGCAAGCCCCATACAAACTCCTTCACGGCAGGAGAAAGCTTGGCATGTTTGGTGCAGCAAACTTTGTTCCAAAAGTCCAGGATCCCAATCAAATGGGCTATTCTTCCCTTGAGGCCGCTCTTTCTACTGTGAACACAGAAGGATATGAAGTTCAATTGCCCGACAGAATCAGACCACCTCCCATCCTTGACGACGACGAGGTGGTAACGAGCAAAGAGAATGGGATTGGTCAGCCACCTCCAGTTACTGTGTCTCAAGCTGGAACATGTCCAAGTCGACCCAATCGCCTTGAAAACTGACGCCACCTCCAGCACGCAAGCTCCACCCATAAGAGCAAAGGTGATAACAATGCCAGATGTGCTGTAGCCATCTCTTTTGCTTTTTGTGAAGACCACCAGAGCCACGAAACAAGACACAAGTGAAATGGCACGGACGCAGTAGCCATACCTCGTGTGGATCACTTCTGCCTTGGTGTAGAGCATGTCGTACATCAGGGCAAGCTCCACCTCTATTGTCTTGTACACCTTGCTCATTTGCCTCTTCCTCTCTGCTGGTTCATCTTTGCTTTCGTCGACTTCCCGCCCACATGAAGACCTTACTAGGTCAATTATCCGATCATCCCAATCTATGGACGCCTCATTCCTGTCTATGATTAAAGGCTTGACAAGTAATTGGCGCAGCCTGTGTGCTGTCATCACAACTAATGCATAAGTTCCAAATTGTTTGTTTTTGGTGAAGCATTCTCTTTCGTCCATCCACCTACAGAACGAGCACACAGTTCTATCCACCCTCTGAACCACCGCACAGACCAAATCAAAAAACAGGTTGACAAGACACCTTGCAAGACGCTTACGCAGTCGCCTTCTGTGACTAGAACCCTTCTTGCTTGCAAGCTTCAGAGCCCATATCCTCTCGCCATACTTGACAACTCCGGCGGCCAAAACCAACATAGCGGCACGGCCAAAGGTCGCCTCGCCCACATTGATGTACTTGTACAGCACATATGTTGTGCCAGCGACCTGCACAAACATATTCAGCAGGTGGCGCAGCCAGAGTTCATTGTCCTCCAGGGCGTACGCGGTGATGGTGTCCTGGCCGCCGAGGTGCAGCAGGAGGAACGGTGTCCAGAAGGCCACCAACTGGTGCTCTCCGGACGATTTACTCGACAAGGACAAGGACATGTGCCCCAGCGCGTACGTGGCAACGACATCAGCAAGCAGATATACCAGCCAGAGGAGGACCTTGAGAACAAATGAGACACTATAGCGGCGGATCCCAGCAAGGAAGAAGAGGATAACCTGCAGACTGAAGCTGGCAACAACAACGGTCTGGATCTCCCACTCGTTCCACAAATACAGCCAAGATTGCATCGGTGCTCCAGCTCCACCCATTGGTACGCCAACCTACAAGTAAGAATTAAATATAAACATATATGCATGCATATTTTTTTCCATAAAGGATGTATTTTATTAACTCATAATGTTGCATCAAGAGAATACAAATTATCATGAACTCACATCCAGCCTCTGCATAACTAGGATGCACACAGCCAACACTACGCGCACACACACAAATGGAAAAAAAATATGAACTCCAAAATCCTGTAGTGAGCTATAACATGCAGCAATAAACAAAATCATCAACCACCATCGATGACAGCACCCGGACATTGGGAAAGTGCTTCGACAACGACGCCTTCAAGAAGGGAACGGCACACGAGCGCCGCCATCGCCAGATCCACCCACGAAGGGTTAAATCTTGGGTTTTCACCCTAAAGAGGAAGTCCGAGCAAGCTTCAAACAATGCCTTCAACAAGGGAATGATGTAAGAACACCACCATTGCTAGGTACAACCAGTTCAGGTCAAACCTAAGAGTTTTCACTCCGGAACTCGAATCCCTGTGCTTAAGAGCACCACCAAACCAATGTCACCATGTACTGTCGCCCCCCTTTTCATGAAGAAGTTACTGCTGCAAGTCAGATTGTCACTCCTCAACAGCCATATATGCTCACAACTCTGACGTGGACAAACGCAACCGGGCATACCACATATACGAGAAGCAGACCGGAGCACAACCGCCAACATCAACAAGGTAACTGACGCGCGCCAAGAACCCATGAGAGGCCATCCGCAGCCCCAAGTCTTAAACAGTGGTTGGACACAATTTGCAGACAAAAATCCGTCGGTGCCGTCAAGAGCCCTCATAGGCCAACTGACAGTCATGTCTTCACGGAAGTCAAGCCGGCAACGGATGAGGACACGAAGCCAAGCATACAGGTGGACAGAACTTGCAGAGGAACCTCTCAGGTCCGATCATCCATGGTTCGTCTCCACGTGCGACGCTGCCACACACCTCATGTCCACTACCATCCTGTGCAAATCGAGCATCTATGTGCCTCATTTGCGCCGATCCACCACTCCTGTACACCTTGTGTTTGCCACCATCGTGCCACACTACAACCACAGCCATCCAAGGCAATGGCCACAGCAGAACTGGGCATCGTTCATGCCAGATCACCTGCTACCCAACCGGTGTAGCAAGCCTCGTGCAACTGCCGCCCCATCTCGAACGCAAAGGAAATGGCCACCGTTGCCCAGATCCGATCTGGTCCGACATGGGCCATAGCCACGCATCGTGTGGTGACGTAGTAGACCACCGCGTGGCTGCACCATGCCCCGGCAGGCCGGATCCCCTGGCGCACAGCCTCCGGTGGCCAGGGAGGAGTCGGACAAGGCAATGGATGGCATGGCATGTAGCAACCGCTGGTCAAGATCAAGGAGACACACATGGGAGAGAGGAAGGCTATGGCTGGGCAGAGGAGAGCTAGCATATATATTCGAAATATGTCACAGGCTTGGAGAAATAGCATTATGTATGAATGCGTACCTGTGGATGAGCTACATTGCCCAGCATGATTCGGCTTATGGCAGCAAGCTATGTCGCAGAATCACAACAAAATTGCTAGCTCCTGGAGTGAGAGCTCAAGAGAGGTAGTGCTACAAGAAGAATGGACGGATCGCGTGTATGAACATGCATATATCAAACCAATCAGATACACCTACTCCGTTCCGAGTCACCAGAGTTTTTCTTTATGCTGCGGGGATGCCGAGTGACTCACCATTATTTTTCTTTTTTTGGCAGGGATTCCGAGTAGCCAGTGGCCGGCTGCACGGGTAAAATAATGTCTGTTTTGCCAAAGAGCTCGGTCTCCCTGCGCGAAGGCGCAGCGCGCTGCTGCATCCGACAACAAGTGCGCGGGTTCCAACACTTGTTCATTACACGAGGAGCGTACATGCTTGCTCGCTTTTGCCATTCAAATGAGACACAAGACAAGTGCGGGACAACACATGACCACGTGATCGACCACTTCTCTCTCAAGACCCACGCTCACATGCGTATTCTATTGATTTTGGAATTTTTTTTTCTCAGGTTGAAATTTGAGAAGTAGTGAAATTTTTGAAAGTTCGGAAGTTTCACATTTCTCAAACTTGCCTTCTTCTGGAAGTTCAAATTTCTAAAAGTTCCAAGTTTTCAAAAGTTTTGAACTAAAACTTTTTTCCAGTGCAACTAGGAGAAAAGTCTAAGATGCATTTTCCTGAATCAGCTTGGGCATAAGAAAATCTCCTAAAAACGTAAAAAGAGAAATTTCTAGGCAGATTTTATCTAAAAAGCGCTAGGCATGTGAAAGTTATTAAAGCTTCAGTGTGCAATTTTTGCTTTGTACATTATGTATGGAGTGACTGTGATTTGAGAAAAAAAGTTAAAAACCAAACAACCTAGACAACCCAAAGTTACATGCAGGGCTGTTTTATCTATCTTCAATGCTCTCATGGGTCTAAAATTTACGATATGGTCATGTCGTGGTTTTCATGTACATATGATCCATCATATTCCAGTAGAAACCCAATAACAAAGGTGACATACAAGAATGATAAATAGAGGACATGTACACATGACAGATGAGTTCAATTTGTTCAAAAAGGGACCTCGATCCTACTGATACATTTAGTTGGTCCATATTCTATGGCGTGTAAGTTTTTTTCTTTTCTTTTGAGGGGTTGGATGGTGTGCAGGTTGATTGAAATGCTTAATCATGAAGAAACAAGGATAAACAAAACACATCCATCGAAAGTCGAGTTCTTAAATGTGAGCGTTAAAGATAAGACATCAAAAGTCGGGATGTGTCAGGTGTGCATATATACTACTCCTAGTACGTACTCCAACTATTTCTAACGGCAACTTGATTATGGACTGTGGGTGTGGAATATGATAAGCATTGGCTCCATCTGAAGCCCATGAGATGAGAGGGTTGAAGATAAGACACGTTAGTGATAGATACTCCCACCTGTGTGCGCAGAGCAGATAGCAGCGGTTCATAATAACAAACCTAGCAGATTTTAGCTTCTTGGAGTAGTAGTATTGTTTTCGGCAAAGAATTAAGTTTATTTTTGCACCTGTGCGCAGAGCAGCTAGCAGCGGTTGATATTGTTTGTTGTGTATCTTGGCTGGTTCACCTGAATTCAGACATGAGGCACGGGTTGCCAAAAAAAGAAGAGGACATGAGCCACAAAACATTAGGCTTCAGAGTATAGAACCTTTACATATTTTATATATATGTATATATATTACACAACTACTATCTTAAATCAAAATCTTACCAGTATTGGAATCCTACAATGCACGTAATACTGTTATACTGGATCATGCATGCACACTGGCAGCGTGCCATGTTTTCTTGCTTTTGCTACCGCAGGTTGCTTCTTTGACTGCTCCGTCAATGGCCGGTTCAGTTAATAGATAAGAAGAACATCTTCACCCTGGGTTAGTTCAAGCGATTCAAGAAAAAATTCAACAAGTTTTTCCTTGAATCAGCCAACCACAGGACGAACTTCAAGAATCTGCATCCAAAATCTCAATGATTAGAAGTATTGTGACTAACAAATAATCTGACATACAGCCTGGTGATTGTGTATAATTCTCACCTTGCTCCCATGTACAAGTCTACCACAAGCATAATCTTTCAAAATGTTGTCACATGTTGACGAACTTTTTATAGTTGTAGGAACAATATAAAGATGAAATGCGTGTTGAGCAAACATTTTCTCGGTAAACATTGTCTATGTGAAAGGGGATGGAACTCTTACATATAGACCTACGTGCGGTGCAACGTTTCAGTAATACACAGACATGCATGGTTTTTTATTTTCCATCCTACACCGTCGATGTGCTTGGTTCTCTCACTAAGATTTTTGAACACTAGTGAGCCAGCAAGGTGAGCAATCTGAAGGTTCGAAGTGCTGCTCCATATGGCATAAATGGGATCTAAAGATTTATGTACATGTCAACGCCACCGAGCAAATGCAAGAACCCCCTTTACTGGTTGGGAAAGATAGTCTTCCTTATCCTATCACTGAAAGCAACTGAACAAATAGTTGTGTGAAACAATAGGATTATAACACATGATTGCAACAAGGGAAAGCAATGCAATATGGTCACAGTAGCAGACAACTATGAGCTATAATATTTACAAAATCAGATGGCAAAATTCACTGACAGTAAATCGCACATACATCATATATACCTCATCAGACATTACTGCATTTGCATGACTGTCCATGATCGGAAAAAAAGTCTGTCATATTTCAGGAAAAATTCCAGACAGAAGTAAAACCGAATCATGACCACTCTATATTGAATAGCAGTCATATCAACTTTATAATGGATAGGCATCACAATGACACAGAAGACCTACTGAGATTGAGAAAGTTTTATTACCTGATTGTCAAAAAGAACATCCAGTCGAGTGCTGAACGTCAAAGATAGGACAGAAATGACCAGATTCGTGCCTCCTGTCCGGCTGGCGTGACCGAACCAATTCTCGCTCCAGCCGCGCGTACTCGCTCGCCGCCAGTCCAGAGGCCATAGGGTGCGCCCGTCTAGCCGGCTCACGCATGAGGCTAGTCGGCCAGGATGCAGACTCGTCTGGTCTGCCCAGGAGCGTAGAGGTTTTGTCTGGCTGAACTAGCACTGGTTCGCGCCTGGCCTAGCTGGGCAAGGTAGGCTTGTTCTTTTGGCAGTTAAAGCCATTTTTAAGAAAGGCATGTATGGTTCTTTTAGTACCGAGGTTTTTTGTCACTTATGCGTCCCGGTCCGAAAAAACCCGAACGAAAACAAATCAACATGCGCACGAGGCAGTTGCGGGTGGTTATGTCCTTTGCAAGTGTTACAGCGGAGAGCACCACCACTATATCTTCTTCCTCTCATCGTATCGAAATATCCAGTGCACCTGAACACAATAATAACCGGCGAGCAAACAACCCGTCCATAGACCATTACCAGCTGAGTATGGTTGTTGTTAGTCCGGACAGAAAGCCTTTTAAATCCACAGAGATGTTAGATATGGGAGAAATTTTGCAGAGGTGTAGTATGAAAGCAATATAAACATTAGAGCTTGTGAAAGCCAAATCAGTATTATACTAATAATTTCGGTGGAACTTACAGATTGGCAAAGATGAGATTACATACATCACCAGCCGCAGTAGGACTGAAATCAAAAGAGGAGTTCCAGATTCAACGCAATAACCATGTACGAGAAAATGGAATTACAGATACTGGATTAGAGGAGAACAGCCTTGCAGATTGTTGACTCTGTTGTAACAAGGGTTTGCAACCCTGTTGTAATCAGACACCCTAGAGAAAAACATAGCCCCAGGGCTTGATATCTAGGGCTTTTACCTCTCCTTGAGGAGCGTGAACTCATAAAATCCGAGTGTCACACCTGTGCCATAGCTAGGTTATGCCCCTTTTCGTACCCCTAGTACTAACTGTCAGATTGGTTGTGTCGACAGTTACGCCCACCTTCGGGCTGCGCGTTTAGCGATTTCCGGTGCAGGTGGTATTTTCTTGGTCATCATGGTTCTCGGCGATGAGATGGTGCTCGGCTGCGAGATCCGGTTCGGCGCCCTCAGCTTCATCACCGACGACTTGGCGTGGCTTCGGGAAGCCCCGCTGGACACGGAGCCACTGTTCCCACGACGCAGCGCTCTTCTATGCGCTCTACCTATGGAGTCCTTTCTCCGACAAAGCCGGTCCTGCATCGGTGGCACCCCTTCTTCCCGCTGGACGCCGCCGCGAGCGCTCCGGGTGTTCACGGCTCCAGCGTTGGGTCAAACACGCCATGCCCTTCAAGACGCGTCCGAGCAGGTGGTGGTGCTCGAACCCGACAAGCCCGTCCTCGATTTGTTCGCCTCACTGCACGAGGATTCCATGGACGAATCCGAGTGCGAGAACATTCCGTCCTCCGATATAACAGTATAAGTTCTTAGGCTAGTCATAGTAGGAAGTAACTTAGAGTAGTAACATGCATATGTTACTAGTCTTTGTTACTACCTTTATAGTGGGTAGTAACATAAGTTTAGTGTCATGCACACATTCATTTATTAGGTTGTAGACACATTTTGCATTGGGGTGCGTTATGTTACAATAATATATTATGTTACCACAAACACCTCTCTCCTCATTAACTCTTTGCCACGTAAGCACATTTATCTTGGGATGTGTTATGTTACTAGCTAAGTTACTCCCACTATGGCTAGCCTTATGGCCGGCACCGAGCACGGTCCTCTCGGATATGCGGATGCTCGTGAAGGCCCCGAGGATGCGTCGCGCAGGCATATGCCAATGATGGCCTTGGAGATGATCTCCAGGACAACGATCGGCACATTCCCCAACCTCTCACTTGGGAGCAACGGGAAGTGCTCAGACAGAGGAACGAGCAAGCTTTGTTCACTTTGATCACAGGGACGACTCTCGAGGCTATGGCCTTGGAAGCGACGCGTTTGACTACTGTGGCCGAGCGCGAGCGCTTCGAGCGGTGATGTCTATTATGCAATTTTTATTTCTTATAGACTCTGTTGGGCCTTCAAGTACAGAGCTTTTTTTTTTAAAGGAGGAGGACCCCCGGCCTCTGCATCTGAATGATGCATATAGCCACTTTATTAATTATTCTCACCAAGACCTTACAAAGTCATACAACAGCAAGACTAAAGTCACCGTCTAGTCAACATCTGTCTCTACCCCTATCCAGTTGATGAAGGGATGCTGATAGTCTGGACCTAATACCAAACAGACCTTGCAGCCAAACCTAACATCTAAGACCCGAGGTCCCAACCAGGACGCCTGCTGGGTATGGGACACCCACCAGTCCGACGCACTCCTCAACAGGATGCCTGCCGGGTATGAGGCCGCCGCAGCCACCTGCCACCAATCCATCTTCAGTGTTATACTGATGCATCTACCTTGCCCGGTCTAGCTGCCGTCGACGCCACTTTATTAATTATTCTCACCAAGACCTTACAAAGTCATACAACAGCAAGACTAAAGCCACCGTCTAGTCAACATCTGTCTCTACCCCTATCCAGTTGATGAAGGGATGCCGATAGTCCGGACCTAATACCAAACAGACCTTGCAGCCAAACCTAACATCTAAGACCCGAGGTCCCAACCAGGACGCTTTGCCGGTATGGGACACCCACCAGTCCGACGACTTCCTCAACAGGATGCCCGCTGGTATGAGGTCAGCCGCAGCCACCTGCCACCAATCCATCTTCGCAGTTATATCGATGCATCTACCTTGCCCGGTCTAGCTGTCACGACGCCACCATGACGCTTAGACAACGCCATCATCCTGCGTTTCGTCCATCATCACACGCCCACCGGCGAGACCTCGCTGCCCATGCCGCCGAGACCCGTTGTCGACGTGCTGATGCCACGCCGCCCTCCGCTATGCAGCACCACCTGCTGCCATCGGGTCCCATCCCTCCGCTGCAGTCCCTAACCGAAAGCACCCAAACGCCTCAGCGGCGCCCAAGAAGGGTACGACACGCAGTGCCGCCGCCACCCAATCTAAGGAGATTTTGGGTTTTCGCCCGGGCATGGGGTCGGGGTGGAGGACAGAGACCTCGACGGCGCCTGCAAGAAGGAGAACGGCGGCATCGAATAGATCTCCAAGCACATCGAGGATAACACGGTATTGAAGATTAAAGAGAAAGAAGAAGCCATGTAGCTACTAGCTATGGACCCATAGGTCCGTGGTAAACTACTCACACATTATCGGAAAGACAGCAAGGTTGATGTAGAAGCCTTCCGTGATCAAATACCCCTCCGGCGGAGTGCCGGAAAAGGCCCTAAGATGGGATCTCATGAGAACAGAAGCTTGCAGCGGTGGAAAAGTATTTTTGGTGTGCCTCCTAGTCTTCGGGGAATATTTGGGATTGGAAGAGCCATGGGGGGCCCTTTAGTCCATGTGCAATGCCCTTTAGTCCCGGTTTGTATCTCAAACCGGGACTAAAGGTCCCATTTTCAAACTCTACCCCCCCCCCCCATCGCCTTTTCAGTTTTGTAAAAAGCAAAAGGAAATGATAAAAACTTCAAAAATTAAAATCCTTCGAGATGTATTAGTTAGGAAAATTAAAAAACTTAAATTTGGACATGTTTTGCAAAAAAGTTTTATGAAAAAGTGAAACGGCCATATCTTTTGCATATGATGTCGAAAAAAAGCATAATATATCAAAAAAATCAGCACGAAAATTCGCATCCGATTTTGACAGCTGTAGGCCTGTTTGCAAATTTTTAGAATCCTCAAATTCTGAAAGGAAAAAAAAGATATGCTCAAATTTCAATTTTTTTTGAATTTTTGGTTAAATCTGGTCAAACTACTTATTCAAGAAGTATTAGTGGTACTAAATAATTATTCAAGAATATTAGTGTTACTAAATAATTATTTCAGTATTTTGAATTTTGGTCAAATCTGGTCAAACTGTGGTCAAACTATGGTCAAACTACTTATTAAAAAAATATTAGTGGTACTAAATAATTATTCGAATATTAGTGTTACTAAATAATTATTCATGAATATTAGTGTTACTAAATAATTATTTCAGTATTTTGAATTTCGGTCAAATCTGGTCAAGCTATGGTCAAACTACTTATTAAAAAAATATTAGTGGTACTAAATAATTATTCATGAATATTAGTGTTACTAAGTAATTATTTCAGTGTTTTGAATTTTGGTCAAATCTGATCAAACTGTGGTCAAACTATGGTCAAACTACTTATTTAAGAAATATTAGTTTTACTAAATAATAATTATTTTTTTAGAATAATAGTTTCAAACTCAAACAGTGAAAATGTGACTTCATGCTCAAGCTAAACTCCTGAGGGTTAATAGGATTGACATCTTACTATTATCAGGAAAACAACACGTGCAGACTTGGAAACGAGGGAGAATAGAACTCGGAAGTTAAGCATGCGGAGGCTGGAGTAGTGTGAGGATGGGCGACCGGCCGGGAAGTTAGATAATTTGGAATGATGAGGGGTGATTAGAGATTAGAGGTTAAATTGAGCAGTGATGAGTTGTGATTAGAAATTAAATTGTAAAATAATTCAGAAATTTGAAATTCGAAAAAAAATTCAAAAAATAAAATTTCGTAATTTTTTTTGTAAAAATAAAAAAAATTCCGAGCTCCAGACAGCGGCCACATGGAGGGCCTTTAGTCTCGGTTCGTATAAGAACCGGGACTAGGGGGGCTTTAGTACCAACCCTTTAGTCGACTAAAGACCCTTTAGAACCGGGACAAATAGGCCTTTTTCTACTAGTGCCCATGTACCAAGCCATTCATCTCCATTCACAGGCAAAGTCCTTGATGAAACGGCAAAGAGATCATAATTTTCGAAGGAACTTTACGCCGATACAATATGGAAGCAATACAAACATTAATTAGAGACTGTACTACCTTACACGTGACACAGCTAGTGAAACTACAAATCAGTATCATACTAATAGTTTCGGTGGGACTTACATATTGGCAAAAGAAATGAGACTACATGCTTCACCAGCAACAATTAAGACTGAAATTGAAATGGAGTTACAAATTCGACTGAAACAACGGAAAATGGAATTGCAGATACTTGATTTGAGGAGGAGAATAGCTTTGCAGATCATTGGCACACTATCGGTCAGCAGATTTCAGTGATCTCATCCTTGCAACCATTCTCTACATCCAGCTCGGCGTTGCCAGCAGCACTAGCTTCCACAGTTCCATCAGCTGCTTCCCCAGTAGCATTGCTTGCTGCGTAGCACAACATCTCCGTCCACGCTGTTCCAATTATCGCCATCTTATGTGTGAGCTTCAACTTCATGCCAAGCATTGTGTCAGCAAGGCCGCATGCTTTCGCCAGCACAGCTCTGCCTGGGTAATTATCCCACGAGGGATTCATCCAGTCACCATATAGTTTCTTTACCCCCTCAGAGTGCTCGTGCACTGCCTTGTGCCCCAGAATTATCTGGTGCCTTATCGCATCCTTGTTTCGCACATCCTTACTTTTTTTCTTTGGAAGAAGTGAGGCGGACTGATAATGTTTTGAACATCCGCATTCAAATAATATGTGTAAGTGTTGCAAGTTTCGCCGAACAGGCTACGGACAGCTGGTTTCATGGGCAGAATGTCAGGGTGCACGATGAGGATGTACATCATGTAATGAGACAAAATATTGACTTCTTCAGCCATGTCCTTGGCGACCAGCTCCGATTTGACATCAGGATGGTTGAGGAATGTGTCTGAAACTCATAGCTCATGCTCCAATCGAGCTGTTCGCTCTGGTCGAATCCCCTAAACCTACGAGCCCAGTACCCATCCCGGATGGCCACATCTTCAATTAGTACCATATGACTCTTGCCACCTCGGATCAAGCCCCATACAAACTCCTTCACTGCAGGAGAAAGCTTTGCATGCTTGGTGCAGCGAGCTTTGTCCCACAAGTCCTTGGCTCCAATCCACTTGGCTAGTCTTCCCTTGAGGTCCTTGTTATCACTCTGTAAACAGAAGGATATGAAGTTAAATTGCCCGACAGAATCAGACCACCTTCCATCCCTGACGAAAACAAGGTGGTAACGTGCAAACAGAATCGCATTGGGCAGCCACCTCCACCTGCGGCGTCTCAAGCTGGCACATATCCAGGTCGACCCAATCGCCTTGAAAACTGATGCCACCTCCAGTGCGCAAGCTCCACCCAGAAGAACAAAAGTGATAAGAATATCGGGTGTGCTGTAGCCATCTCTCTTGCTTTTTGTGAAGACTATGAGAGCAGTGAAGCAAGACACAAGTGAAATGGCACGGATGCAGTGGCCATACCCTATGTGGATCACTTCTGCCTTGGTGTACAGCGTGTCGTACATCAGGGCGAGCTGCACCTCTATTGCCTTGTACATCTCCCAGGTACACCCCTTCTCCTCTGCTGATAGTTTGATCTGGGCATCTTCCCGTAGATTTCCTCATACATAGCCATCAATTCTGGAATCTGTCCATTCTATGGACGCCTCATTCCTGTCTATGATTAAAGGCTTGACTAGTACATGGCGCAACACGTGTGCTGTCATCACAATAAATACATAAGTTCCAAATTGTTTCTTTTTGGTGAAGCAGTCTCTTTCTTCTCCTTCTTCTATTTCTACTCTGTTTCCTAACCATTGAGTCCTCGCGAACACCCTCACCAACATCAGCTGATACTGGATTCTTTTCCCTACCTGGACAAAGCTTAAGGGAAATGCACTGCTGGGGGCGGTGTCAATAGGCCTAGGAGATGTGCAGGTGGCACTAGAATCACATGTGGGATCAACATGCTTCCTTGTGAAAAAATTATGACAAATATCATAAATACTCGGGCGAACTGTGTTATATAGTGGCATTCTTTTGTGACGGTAACCACCCTTGCTTGCAAGCTTCAGTGCCCATATCCTCTCGCCATACTTGAAAACTCCGGCGGCAAGAACCAACATAGTGGCATGGACAAAGGTCGCCGCGCCCGCAACAATATACTTGTAGAGCACATATGCGGTGCCGCCTACCTGCAGAAACATATTTAGCAGGTGGCGCAGCCAGAGTTCATTGTCCTCCAGGGCGTACGCGGTGATGGTGTCCTGGCCACCGAGGTGCAGCAGGAGGAACGGCGCCCACAACGCCACCAACTGGTGCTCACTAGACGATTTCTTCGACAACGACGAGGACATGTACCCCAGGGCGTATGTCGCAACGACATCAGCAAACAAATATACCAGCTAGAGGATAACCTTGAGAACAAATGAGACATTGTATCGGCGGATCCCCGCAAAGAAGAAGAGGATAACCTGCAGACTGAAGCTGACAACAACAACAACTTGGATCTCCCATTCATTCCACAGTGCAATCCAAGATGGCATCCCAGACGGTGCTCCATCCATTGATTTGCCAACCTGCAAGCAAGAAATTAAATATAAATACATACATACACACACACACATCTTGAAATATGTCACAGTATGTACTGCTTGAACAAATAGTAGTACACGCGCTAATGAAGAAATGCATACCCGTGACTGTGAGTGAGCTAGATTCGGCTTATGGCAGCAAAGGCAGAACACAGAAGCACACGGAATTCCTAGGTAGGAGGGAGAGCTCAGGAGTGTGGTACAAGAAGAAGGAAAACGTTTAGAGACGGCGGGCCGGCCGAGTCTTCGGCCGGTCCTCTCGTTCGCTAACATGCTTGTGCCCTCCAGCACGCAAGCCGCGTAGCTTTGGGCCCCACTCACCCATGTTTCTCTCTTGTATCCTTCATCTTATCCCAACACCGACGCAGCACAGCCACTCATTTGCCAGTCTCTTTCCTCCCAATTTTCCAGGCCATGGTCAGCCCATGCACACCGCAGCTTTTTCGGCGAGCTGCTCCCCGACGCCGTGCTCGTGTGACTCCTGCCTGCCAACGGCTGCGGCGCTCGCGTGCCAACTCCCTTTCCCATGGATACGGCGAGGTAGTGTGGTGGGGCGGTGCTGCAATGGGAACGGCGGAGGCCATGGATGAGACTTGCTACGGGGTGATGGAGATAACGCTCTCGGTGCTACAATTGGTTAGTTTTTTGCTGGAACCGGCTGGACAAAAAGCTGCAACCACCTGCTGCCAATGGTGGAGATGGCGGCCTCCGATGCTGCAACCAATGTTTGTTTTTGCTGGAACCAGCCGGCAAAAAAGTTGCTTCCACACACGCCCAGTGCTGGACCTGGACGACCATACCGGTCGTTTAGTTGGCACCAGCCTTTTGTTTTGCTACAACCGGCAATTTTTATTGCTGGATCAGATGTGGTTCTTTTGTTGCGACCATCGGTGGAGATGCATATTTTGCTGGAAGCATTGTTGTTTTTTGCTGTGACTGCTTTTGTTGTTTGCTTCCACCGTTTAACACCATTTTCCTGCCGAGTTTCTGTTGATGAACACGGCGGCGTGACGGCCGCAAAACCAGAGGCGGCAACGTCAAGAATGCTACAACCACGAAGGCCACCTGCTGGAACCCGCAACACCATTTGTTACAACCATTTTTGTTGTTGGAACCAGAGAAGATCGAGGCTATGACTGGCCCACAACGAGCTACAACCAGCGACATAAAATGCTACAACCGTTGCAAATTTTTGCTGCAACCATACATAGTGGTTTTCACGAGTTACTTCGTCGCCTTCATCAACGCTGCAACCAGGAGGCGCCACCAGCGAGAGTCGCCACCGGCGGCAAGGATGCCGTGGCCAGCGACGGCTACCCACAGCCGCAAAGGTCGAGGAGAAAGTGTAGGGGAGCCGCTACCGGCATGCAGCGGAGCTGCGACCAGCAGCTCAAAAAGGCAACTGGCAACGGCGGTGACCGGCGACGGCGAGGCAAGTCGGCCGGAGCCGATCAGCGAGGATGCAGGAGGCAACCGGCTTCGAGGTTGGTTGTTCGCTCGTTCATAATGACGAAGCCGGTGGCGCCGCTTCTCCTTTCCTCATTGGCTTCACAGATTTGGTTTTGGAGAGAAACGATACGAGAAGCCCCAATCGAAGGGCAGTACTTGCTTGCATCGAACGGCCGGGACGCGACCGCCCATCTATTGGGCGCTAACGCGCCAAAGACTGCCCCAAGAAGAGTGGGAGGATCCGAGTATATGCTAAAACAAACCACCCGGAGATCCGGTTATTGCGTTCCGAGTAACAACTTGAGTAGCGTGCGCGGGTATCTTGGTTTTTCTATTTGGTCTGTTTAGGACACATCTAGCCCCGCGCGTCGCCTCTGGCGCAATGTGTATGCTGTCATCGCAATAAATGCATAAGTTTCAAATTGTTTGTTTTTGGTGAAGCAGTCTCTTTCTTCCCCTTCTTCTATTTCCAGTACTTTTCTTTCTACCCACGAATGATTCACGAACGCATTCACCGCCACCACCCGAGCGTGGACTGAGTAAATAGCATAAAACTACTACTTTACAGGCTAGGGTTCCAAAAAACTACCGGTTTTTAATTTTTTCTCAGATAACTACCAAGTCAGGGGTCGGCTGTTTCAAAAAACACAAATCGTCAAGTGCTTATCAATTGATCATGATTATGACAGCTGGGGCCCACACATAAGATAACCATTTGTTTGACTGTTTAGTTTGATCGTTAACTTACATGTGGGGCCCTTATTCTGTAAAAAATGAAAAAGCAATCAGGTCCCTATAAGTTTTCTAAAAAAAGCAATCGGGTCCCTGAATTTTTTCAGAAAAAGCAATCGGGACAAGAGGAGAAGACGCTTAACGACGCCGCAGCTTGCGGCCAGGTGGAAAGGCGCGCCGCCGTCCTCGGGCGCTGGAAGGTGCTTCTCCGGGCAGGCGACGGGCTGGGTCCAGTCCTTGCCGGCCACTACTGCTGCTCTTGGCCATGGCGCTCTGCCTTGCCCCTTCCGTCATTTATGTGTCCGCCGCCACGCACAAGAAGAATGCAGCGTCATTGCCACACCGAGATGGCTACACCACACTGCGGCCGCCACTAACGCCTTTTGCTGACCTCCTCGAAGCTTCGCATTGACGACGACAGCGGATGTCATCTTCTTCTTCCAGGCCGCTTTCTGCCATGAGACGAGGCCGCCTCACAGCATGGCCGGAAAAGGCCTCGAGCTCCATACGGCCTCTGTCATGCCTCCTCGTCGCCACCTCCAAGGCTCCAACACCGGAGCTTCAAGCGTAGCCTGCATTACGGCCATGGGAGGCTGGGAAGGGAGGGAGAGTCTTCGCCCGGCTAGGGAGGGATGGGAGGGTCGCTGTGGGAGAAGAGAGGGTCGCTGGCTCGGGAGAGATATCACCGGAGGAGAGGAGAAGAGAGAAGAGCCAGAGGGCTCAGGAAGAGAGGAAGAAGAAAGGGGAGAGGAAGAGGAGGCTTACATGTGGGCCTCACATGTTAGTTAACGGTCAAACACATGGTCAAATAGGCAGATTGTTTAGGTGCGGGCCCGACCCGTCATAAATAGGTTTAATTTTTTAACAACGGTTATTTGGGGTTTTTTGAAATAGCCGACCACCCATTTGGTAGTTATTTGAGAAAAAATTAAAAACCGGTAGTTTTTTGGAACCCTAACCTGTAAATTAGTAGTTTTATACTATTTACTCGCATAGACTCTTTCATGTGCCTGGGCAAGGGTAAATGCACTCCTGGGGGCGGTGTCAATAGGCTCATCTGTGAGGACGTCAACATGCTTCTTTGTGAGAAACTTACGACGGAAATCCTCTGGTGAAAAGTCTTAGGTCGTCGCCTTCTTTTGTAACGGGAACCACCCTTGCTTGCAAGCTTCAGTGCCCATATCCTCTCGCCATACTTGAAAACTCCGGCGGCAACAACCAACATAGTGGCATGGACATAGGTCGCCCCGCCCACAACGATGTACTTGTAGAGCACATATGCGGTATAGACGACCTGCACAAACATGTGTTAGCAGGTGGTGCAGACACAGTTCATTGTCCTCCGGGGCGTATGCAGTGATGGTGTCCTGGCCACCTAGATGTAGCAGGAGGAATGGCGCCCAGAATGCCACCAGCTGGTGCTTGCTAGATGAGTTTTTTGACAACGACGAGGACATATGCCCCAGGGCGTATGTCGCAACGACATCAGCAAGCAGTTTTTTTTTTGTCCGTTTTTTATTTGGTTTTTTGTTTGATTTGTTTTTCTTTCTCTCCTGGATTTTACCAGTTTTTCATTATTATTCTTCTTCATTCGCTTCGGTTTCTTTTTGTACATTTCTTACTTTTTAGCGGTTTTTCGCTTCTTTCTCAGTTTTCCATTCATTTTGCAAGATTTTCTTGGGTTTTCCGTTTTTATATTTTATTTTGATTTACTTTGTTTCTTTTTATATTTTCGTTGGGTTTCTTTGTTTTCTTTTGTTCAAATGAAAAAAATCTTGAACATGTTATTTAGAATGTTAAAAGTGTATATAAAAATGTTGATGATGTATACAAAAAACATAGAATGTACATTACGTAAGTAAACATAAAAACCATCTATTTAAAAAACTCAATTCAGTATTAAAAAATGTTTAGCTTGTATATCAAAATTTTCCTGATATATACAAAAATGTATGTTATGTGTATAGAAATGTTTACTGTCATTAAAAATGTTCAACACATGATCAATATTTTTTATACATGTTTGAATTTTCTAATACATGATTAAATAAATGTTTAAATCTTATTAGATAAAGGATCAACATTCTTTCCATACACATTGTATTTTTTTGGTATATTTTTTTATACATAGGAAAATGTTTTCTTTCTATACACATTTTACATTTTAAATACATGATCAACATTCTTTTCATACACATTGTATATCTTTTGTATATTGTTCTTATACCTGGGAAACATTTTCTCCAGACACATGTAATATTTCTCGACTGCTTGATTAATATTTCTTTAGTTACTTAATTATCGTTTTTCAAATGCTTGATTAACATTTCTTCATACACATTGTACATTTTCCATATACATTTGAAGATGTTTTTATACATGCTTAAAAAATTAAATGCATGATTAGGTTTTTGTAATAAAGTGATTTTTGTACTCCCTCTATTCCATAATGCAATGCATATAGATTTTTTGAAAAGTCAAGCATCACAAACTTTGATCAAATTTGTGGAGAAAAACATTTACATCTAGAATGCCAAACTTATATCATTAGATTCGTTATAAGATGAACCTTCATACTTTATATACTTGGTATTATAGATATAAATAGTATCTCTAATAACCTAGTCAAAATTTCAAAGTTTGAATTTTCAAAAAATCAATAGGCACTACATTATGAAATAGAGGGAGTATTATATATAGTTAGAATATTTCTAAATATAAATAAAATGGAAACAATAAATCTGAAAAAGTAAAAAATGTGAAAAAACAGGAAAAGAACGAACAATTTTCGCATGAAGCGAGGTATAGCCCGATATCACAAATTATTGTGTGCTCATTGCAAAGGTCGCTCCCACCTTACCAGGTTGCGACAAGTGACACACTGCATGTGGGTCAACTGTCGCAACCTAGGAGTTTTTCCTTTTTTTTTCTTAGATTCATCTATTTAAAATGTTTTAATCTTAAACCGTGCAGCCAAATCGCAAACCGTTCACACCATTGGATTTCTCTTGTCGAGATCTTCAAAACTAAATTCCATGTTAATAGATTTCGTCAAACTTTTTGGTCATGAAAAACTCAGGAGAAATAAAAACCCAAGCCAGAAACACAAATTTTCCCCACTTTTTCCCTTTCCGAGATGCACTTGTGCCTCTTATAGAAGCACAAGAAGCAAATATGTGCCTCTCGCAAAAGATAAAAACTTGTTTCTTTTCTTTTCTGACCTTTCGTGGAAGCAATTCTATGCCTCCACCAGAATAAAAAATGTGCCTCTTACGGAAATAGAAAAATATTTTTTTCTCTTAAGAGACACATTTGTGTCTCTTGCAGAAGCAAACCTGTGCCTCCACGAGAAGCAAATCCGTGTCTCTCACTGAAGAAAATAAAACGCATTTTCGTGCAATATTTTACGAAAAGATGTTTTTGTCCAAACCTATGGAAAACCGGACAAAAAACCCCGAAAAAAAAACTCATCTAAAACCCAAAAAATGCAAAGAAACTAAAAAAACAAAATTTCGAAGAACCGCCTACCACACGATACGTGACGGCGGCTGAGAGCGCGTCACTTGGCGCACTCTCAGACCACCGTAAATGTATCACTACTTTGCGCTCAAAACATGCTGCATATTTGACAGTTTCCGCACACGCCATTACAGCGATGCAATCCTCACAGAAATTGGTTAGACTGGCTACGACCCTGCCTCGGGAACAGGTCTACGATCTTGGTTAGAGTAGCTACGACCGGCTTCGGGAACAGGTCTACGATCTTGGTTAGAGTGGCTACGACCCCTTTTTTTTGTTTCTTTATCTGTTTTTTATTGGATTTTTTCTTTGATTTTTTTGTGTCTTTCCTGGATTTTACCAGTTTTTCATTTTTTCTTCATCCGCTTCGGTTTCTTTTTGCATCTTTTTTTAGTTTTTAACGTTTTTCTTTGTTTCTTTCTCAGTTTTCCATTCATTTTGGAAGGTTTTCTTGTGCTTTCCCTTTTTATTTTCTTTACTTTGATTTCCTTTCTTTCTTTTTAGGTTTTGGTTGGTTTCTTTGTTTTCTTTTGTTCATATGAAAAAATCTTCACCGTGTTATTTAAAATGCTAAAAATGCATATAAAAATGGTGATAATGTATAAAAATATAGAATGTACATTAAGTAAAAGTAGGCATCAAAAACCATATATTTTGAATAAAAATATTTAATTCGGTATGAAAAAAATGTTAAGCTTGTATATCAATATTTTCCTGATACATACAAAAATGTATGTTGTGTGTATAGAGATGTTTATTGCCATTAAAAATGTTCAACACATGATCAATATTTTATTTATACATGTTTGAATTTTTAATATATGATAAAAATGTTCTACTCTTATTAGATAAAGGATTAGCATTCTTTTCAAACACATTGTATATCTTTTGTATATTGTTCTTATACCTGGGAAACATTTTTTTCTACACACAAGTAATATTTTTCAAATGCTTGATTAATATTTTTTAGTTACTTAATCATCATTTTTCAAATGCTTGATTAACATTTCTTAATACATGTTGTACATTTTCCATATACATTTGAAGATGTTTTTATACACACCTAGCAATTTTTAAATGCATGATTAGCTTTTTGTAATTTTTTACATAAAGTGATTTTTGTACTCCCTCTATTCAATAATGTAGTGCATATATATTTTTTGAAAAGACAAGCATCACAAACTTTGATCAACTTTGTGGAGAAAAACATTTACACCTAGAATGCCAAACTTGTATCATTAGATTCGTCATAAGATGAACCTTCATACTTTATATACTTGGTATTATAGATATAAATAGTTATCTCTAATAACTTAGTCAGAGTTTCAAAGCTTGAATTTTAAAAAATTGTACGCGCTACATTATGGAACAGAGGGAATATTATATATAGTTAGAATATTTATAAATATAAATAAAATTAAAATGATAAATCAGAAAAAAACAAAAAATGTGAATAAAACAGGAAAAGAACGAACACTTAATGCCCTCTCGCTAATTAAGGGGTGCTCGTTGCAAAGGTCGCTCCCACCTTTCCAGGTTATGACAAGTGGCACACATCATGCGCGTCACCTGTCGCAACTTGGGAGTTTTTCTTTTTTTTTCTTAGATTTGTTTATTTAAAATGTTTTATTCTTAAAGGTGTGGCAAAATCGCGAACCGTTCTCACTGTTGGATTTCTCGGGTCGGGATATTCAAAACTAAATTCCATGTTAATAGGTTTTGTCAAACTTATTTGTCAAGAAAAAACCCAGAAGAAACAAAAAAGAAAACCGAGCTGGAAGCACAATTTTTTCCCCAACTTTTTTTTCCTTTCCGAGATGCACAACTGAGCCTCTCACGGAAGCACGAGAAGCAAATATGTGCCTCTTACGAAAGGTAAAAACATGTTTCATATCTTTTCCGACCTCTTGCGGAAGGAATTCTGTACCTCCACGAGAAGCAAATATGTGCCTCTTGCGAAAGAAGGAAAACACATTTTTTTTTCTTGAGAGGCACATTTGTCTCGCGCAAAAGCAAATTTGTGCCTTCACAAAAAGCAAATTTGTGCCTCTCACAGAAGAAAATAAAAACACATTTTTCGTGCAATTTTTAAGAAAAATATGTTTTTTTTCCAAAACCTATGAAAAACCGGACAAAAAAACCTGAAAAAAAAACTCATATAAAACCCCAAAAATGCGTAGATAAATATATAAAAAAACAAAATTTTAAGAGAGCGTCCACTACACGACACGTGACAGTGGCTGAGAGCGCGTCACTTGGCGCACTCTCATACCATCATAAATGTACCACTGCTTTGCGCTCAAAACATGCTGCATATTCGACAGTTTCCGCACACGCCATAACAGCGATGCAATCCTCACAGAAATTAAATCTCCTGTGCTTCCCAGCAAAAATTCACCACCCATACCAAACAGGTCATCTCCATTTCTAGGAAAAATTCTGAACGAAAAGCCGCAGTTAATCACCCTGCATACATCACAACATAAAAGATCCTAGTTTTGGAAGGAACTTTACACGGATGCAGTATACATTGGAGAACGCTCCGTCGAGGCTCCGCTCCTAGGGTTCCCCGTCACGCCCGCCGCCGCCCTCCCCCACTCCTCCTCCGCGCTGGCCTCACACGGCCAAGGCTGCGCCACGCCCCGCCTCCCTCTTTCCTTCCCTGCCCGCTTCGCCGCTCCCCGAGCGAGGCGACTGGGCCCATCTCTCCCTCCGGCCGCCCCTCCCGTTTCCTCCTCCCGCCGCCGCTGCCTGCGCCACCGGGCCATGCCCGCGTGGTGTTGGCGCGGGCGGAGTCGGCAATCCTTCCCGCGAAGGCGGTACACGGCTCGGTGGCGGCGTCCCCCGCGGTGCTCTCGGTCAACGGTGATTCCGGCAGCAAGGCGGTTGCTCTCGCGGCGCAGCTCTGGATGGCCTAGAGGCGGCGGCGCAGCCTTGGCGGCGCTACCGGGCGCGGTGGATGGTGGCGGCGCCCGCCCAGATCTAGGCCCTTTGACCCCATCCGGGTCCGGGCGAACTGACTCGGTCTCCCTACGGCGCTCCGTGGGCGGTGGTGTGGCTCGGGCCTCGGCCTCGAGGGCTCAATGCGCTTCCCTTGCCGCATCCGGTCGGTGATCGCCGATGGCGGTGGAGGTTGTCTCTCCGGCGTGGCTGCTCGCCGCTGCTCGCTCCCGGCTGCTCCCTCTCGTCCTCGTCGGTCTCGCTTTGATGACCACGGTGAGGCGGCGGTGATGATGGCAAGTCCGTGGTGGCGCACGCTCGCGGGTGGCTTGTCCGGTGGTGCGCGTTGGACCGCTTTGGGGTTGTGGGTGTTTGGCGGATGGGAGAAATCCGCCGGCTTGCCGGGCACCGACGCTGATGACGCCTGTGGCGCCATCGCTCCTTCCTGAAGGGCGCCGGGTCTTCCTTCCCCACGCCTCCACGCATCGGGGAAACCCTAGGACCTGTCCGCGATGCGCCGCCGTCGTCATCGTCGTGTTCCTTCCTGAAGGTGCTGATTGGTATGCGGAGGTTCGAGGTGCCTGGAGCGAGGTGGTACATCTTCGGTGGGCGCAACGGTTTTGGGTTATCATCGTTTTCGTCGATCCAACGCTGTGGACATTATTTTCTCTCTTCTTTCTCTTTTGTTTCTTTTGGGCATGCTTGTGCTGTTTGCCCTAGCATTGGACTCTTTGTTGTATCGGGCGGTTGCTATATCAATATAGCAGGGTGAAAGCCTTTTTCGTATACATTGGAGAACGTACTACTACTTTAAACATGACACCGCTAGTGAAAATCAGAACCAGTGTTGCACTAATAATTTCGGTGGGACTTACAAATTGGCAAAAGAGATGAATGAGATTACTTGCTTCGCCAAGATTTGTAATGTTCCATCTGACAAGAAAATCACTTCATAAGGACGCATTACTGCATTGTGCTCGAACATGCCGCATTCCACAGTTCACAAACACAACACACCATATATAACAGCGATATGAAAACCCCACAGAAGCCAAACCCTTGTGCTTCCCAGAAAAATTTCGCCCCCATATACCAAACAGTTCATCTCCATTTCAAGGTAAAGCTCTGAACGAGAAGGTCGGAGTTAATCACTCTCCATACAGCCACAGAAAAATGTTAAACTTTGAAAGGAATTTTACACGGATGAGTGTGAAGGAAAGCAATACAAACATTAGAGATTGTACTGCTTTGCACATGACACAGCTAGTAAAAATCCGAATCAGTACCATACTAATAACTTCGGTGGGACTTAGAAAAAGGCAAAAGAGACGAGATTACATGCTTCACCAGCCGCAATAGAACTGAAATTGAAATGGAGTTACAAATTCAACAGAAGCAATGGAAATGGAATTAGAAATACTACTAGATTCGAGGAGAACAGCTTTGCAGATTGTTGACACAGTCTATCGATCAGCAGATTTCAGAGATCCCATCAGTCCTATCATCGTCCACAGTCAGCTCGACGTGTCCAACGCTGCCCTTCACAGTTTTATCAGCTGGATTGTACGGATTTGCTGCCTTTCTTTTTTCTAATTTTCGAATTCGAGGGAAAGACTCCACGCTTTTTGTATGGGACGCTGCTGCCTCTGTCATAGCAAAACAATATTTAGTGAGGAGCAGGATGTGGGTGAGAAACTCGCCACCATTGCTCAGCTGCCTGGCGTGGAATTCCCCAGTTGCATTGGTTGCTGCGTAGCACAGCATCTCCGTCCACACTCTTCCAATTATTACCATCCTATGTCTAACCCCCAACTTCATGCCGAGCATTTCGTGAGCAAGTCTGGATGCTTCCACCAGCACAGCTTCGCCCGCTCGATCACTTACTCGCTGGTCCTTGTAATCCAGAATCATCTGGTTATACTCATCCACTTTAGATATCAAAAGCGGGTATGTCAGATCAGAACCGTAACAGTTGCAGGCTTCGTCAAACAATTTACGATCATCTGCTTTGACGGGCAGAATGTCAGGGTGCTTGACCAGGAGGTACATCATGTAATCAGAGAGTGTACTGACTGCTTCAGCCATGTCCTTATCGACCGGCTTTGATTGGACCTTATTGAGGAAGGTGCTTGTGGCTATATGCCAGATAAGAACGCTCTTCTGAAATTCAAAACTCAGGCTCCAATCAAGCTGTTCGCTCTGGTCGAAGCCCCTTAACCCGCGAGCCCAGTACCCACTCCGGATGGCCGTGTCTTCAATTTGCACCATATCACTCTTCTCACCTTTGAGCAACTTCCATACAAACTTCTTCAAGGCAGGTGAAAGCTTGGCATGTTTGGTGTAGTGAGCTTTGTCCCACAAGTGCTTGAACCCAAACAAACGGGCCGTTCCTCTCTTGAGGTAGTCCTTCTTGCTGTGAACAGGGAAGGATATGAAGTTAAACTGCCCGACCGAATTGGACCACCTTCCATCCTTGACGACAACAAGGTGGTAGCGTGTGAACAGAATTGCATTGGCCAGCCAATTCCATCCATGGTCTCTCAAGATGGCATATGTCCAGGTAGACCCAATCGCCTTGAAAACAGATGTGACCTCAAGTGCACAGGCTCCGCCAAGAAGAACAAAAGTGATAACAATGTCGGATGTGCTGTAGCCATCTCTTTTGCTCTTTGTGAAGAACACAAGAGCAGTGAAGCAAGACACGAGGGAAACGGCACGGGTGCACCAGCCATACCATGTGTGGATCACTTGTGCCTTGGTGTACAGCATGTCATACATCAGCGCGAGCTCCACCTCTATTGCCTTGTACACATTCCCTATTTGCCTCTTCTCCTTTGCCGATGCAACTTCACTCTTGTCTTCCCATAGATATCCTTGTCCATGACCCGTTAGTAGCTCCATTTCACGACATTTCCAAGAAATGGACGCCTCATTCCTGTCTATGATTAAAGGCTTGACAAGTACATCGCGCAACGTGTGTGCTGTCATGACAATAAATGTATTAGTTTCAAACTGTTTGTTCTTGGTGAAGCAATCTCTTGCTTTCATCCGCCACCACGCAGTCTTCTCGGGCGTACCGACACTGCCGTAGCAAAGGCACTTCAGAAAAGATATAAGCCATATCTCTTGGGAACCCTTCTTGGTTGCGTCCTTCAGCGCCCATATCCTCTCGCTGTACTTGACAACTCCCGCAGCCAGAACGAACATAGCGGCACGGATAAAGGTTGCACCGCCCGCATTGATGTACTTGTGGAGCACATACGCGGTGCCGGCGACCTGCACAGCCATATTTAGCAGGTGGCGCAGCCAGAGTTCATTGTCCTCCAGGGCGTACGCTGTGATGGTGTCCTGGCCGCCAAGGTGCAGCAGTAGGAACGGCGCCCAGAATGCCACTAGCTGATGGTCGCCGGACGATTTCTTTGACAACGACGAGGAGATGTGCCCCAGGGCGTACGTCGCAGCAAGATCAGCAAGCAGATACACCAGCCAGAGGATGGCCTTGAGAACAGAAGAGACGTTGTATCGGCGGATCCCTGCGAAGAAGAAGAGGGTAACCTGCAGACTGAAGCTGAAAACAACAACAGTTTGGATCTCCCAATCATTCCACAGTTCCATCCAAGATGGCATCGGTGCTCCAGCTCTAGCTCTACCCATTGATACGCCACCCTCTGCAAGCAAGATTTTTATGTATATTTAACTACATTTATGTATACACGTAACACATCTATATGTCGCAACATATATAGCTTTGAAATATAGTCAAATAGTAGTAAGCAGGTTAATGTATGAATGCATACCTGTGACTGAGCAGGTTAGCCTTAAACTGCCTGATATGAAGGTAGATTAACTCGCCGTATGGTAGCAAAGCAGAACCACATCAAAATGGTCTGGTCCGGGAGGGAAAGCTCAAGAGAGGTACAAGAAGAATGGAGGGATGGAGGGATTGGGTCATCTTCAACGCTCTCATGGGTCTCAATTTTCAGATCTGGTCAGCACATGTACATGTGAGCCGGTGTATTCCAGTCCAAAGCCCGGTAACCAAGTTGACATACCAAAATGATGAACAGAGGACACGTACACACGCCGGATGAGTCTACTTAATTTCAAAAAGGGACTTCAGACCTATGGATTTGTTTACTTGGTAATTCCATATTCTATGGAGTGCAAGTTAGATGGCAGCGCTCTATCATACAGAAATAAGAGATTAGTTAAATGCACCCGTCGGAAGTCGGGGTTCTAAATGAAGAAAACTCCTGCCTCAAGTGTACATATATAGTACCACTCCTATTATTTCTAACGGCAACTTGCTTATGGACTGTTAGGGACAGCAAGCATATTTTGGCTTACTATGGCCACATGCATGCACTTGAAATATTTTGTCAAAATATACATCGTTTTGTGTGCTATGAGCCTATATGAAAAACAAAATAGTGTGCTTCGAAGTAACATGTTGTTTTATCTTGACTTGACGTAGCGTGGAGTACGTACACACTGCAAAAAAGGAAAATTGATGAAAAACGATGGGAGAGCTTCCCTTTATTGGACAGACCAGTTCACCTCATTCAAAAAAGGGATTTCGATCCTATGGATTTATTATTATCTTTTGTAGAAAAAAGGTTTTATGACCAGATTTATTGCAAAGCTTAAGGATCCCGCATTTACTTGGTCCTTCCATATTCTATACTCCCTCCTTTCCGGTTTATAGGGCTTATCTCAAAATTTTAGTTTTTTCATTTTATATGGCTCAATTTGATTGTTTCCCATCACATGTTCAGATTCCAAGGTGCATTAAATCATTGCATGCAATTATTAAGAGAAAATTAACCAATGCATGTAATTTATGCATGCATGCATTGCAATTAATGCATTGGTAAACATACTTTTTTGAGAAAAACAAGAGAATTAATTGGGTGCTTTTGCAAACTACAAAAAGTATTCCACCTCCCACCATCTACCTTGGTTGGTGAGATTTTTGAATTGAGCCTTATAAACCGGAAAGGAGGGAGTTCTAGCATGGAAGTTTTTGACGTGGCTATACTAGCGTGGAAGTTGATTGCAACGCTCATCCAGAAAGATATGGACATCGGAAGCCGGGTTTTTAGATGAGAGCGTTGATTATGAACATCGGAAGCCGGGCTGCATCAAGTGTGCATATATACTATGCACTCCTATTATTTCTAACGGCATCTTGTTTATGGACAGTTGGGACTGGAGTATGCACTTGGCTCCATCTGAAACGAGTAAATAGCATAAAACTACTAGTTTACAGGTTAGGGTTTCAAAAAACTACCACTTTTTAAATTTTCTCAGAAAGCTACCAAACGCGGTCCGCTGTTTTAAAAACCCAAACCAGCGGTGACTAGCAATTTAACTGCTTTTCCGACGGCTTGGGCCCATCTGTCACCCCACGTACACGCTGCTGCCACGGCTGCCGGCAGCTTGACGGCTTTTGCCAAGAATGACCGCCCGGTCGAACTGGGGTAAATATACCCGCCGGGTCGGTCGGGATCACACGCCCTCACTCTCTCGTGCTCGCTCACTCCCCTGCTCTCAGTCCCCTGCTCCAGTACGAGCTCGCCGCAGCGCGCCGTCTTCAAGGCCGGTGGTCGTCGACCTCCTTGCCGCAATGCCTTCCTGGAATGACGAGGAAACCAGCTCGGAGGAGGAGTGCGAGGTTGTCAGCATGGACATGGGACTTATGGTAAGTTCTTTACCACCTAGGGTTAGGGTTAGGGTTAGGTCCTAGTAGCTTAGGCTACAGCCATGGATGTTGCTTACTGTAGTGTTGTTGTTGTGTGTGTGATACTGTTCTTGATTAGTGAGGGTGGGGTTTGATTGTAGGATTGAGGTAACCTAGGGTTCATCTCTGTACAGTGTTAGGGTTCATGCTGATTTGGGGATTTAATGAACAGTGCAAGTTGATTCTGGTATTGAGTGCAGATTGAAACCAGTGTTTGTTGGTTATTATGGTTGCAGGAGGAACCAGACACCACTGTGGAGCCCCTTTTCTGTGGCCAACTTGAGCTTGCTCATCCCAAGTGCATTCTACACCAACTAAGGCCTATTAAGCGTGTTGCTTTTGAAGGGCCCGTAATGTGGAGGCGTTTCTATGGCTGCCCAGTCCAGGTTAGATGCCACTTAAGTTGTCTGCTATGGATGTTCAGTGCTGTTTGATATGATGCAGCAATTTGTTTGATATGACAGACACATATGTATTTTTGTCACATAGTCTTCAGGGTGTATCTTCACTTTCTGCATTGCAGCAATGGCATGACTGCAAGGGATAGCTGTCATGTCCCACCTCCTACAGTCACAGGTCTCATTGTTCAAATTAACACAATATGTGTTTTCAGAGCTACTTGTGACCTGCCATATCCTCGGCCCCGCCATGTATGCTTCACAATATTTAGCCCACTTCCCCTCTTCTAAAATCTCTGAATAAGTAGGTGTGATTTCCCATCTGCATGCCTCTGTCTTCTCTCTGATCTTCTGAAACTTAATCATCAGCTTTGTTCTTATGCCCTCTAACATAGTCCTGATTGGCTTGTTCCTAACATCCAATATCATTCTATTGAAAACCTCACTAAGGTTGTTCACTACTAGGTCTGTTTTGCACACAGTGTCCATTTTATACCTAGCCCAGGTATGCTCTGGTATCTGTGACAACCACTGCCAAGCTTCTAAACTTTCTTTTTTCAAATTCTCCATGCCTAAATCATGTCCATGTTTGGTAAAGGAATAGGCAGCCTGATCTAAATGTTTCTTAAGTTCCTCTCCTCCTGAAACCAGCAGATTGAAATTGGCATAAATATGTCTAAGACAAAACCTTTGTGGAGAGTCAGGGAATACATCATCTATTGCATTCAACAATCCCTGTTCAATATAAGGTAATCTTAAGTGTTACTCATTTACTGAAAGTTGCCTCATGAGCTATCTTGGAGGCAACTATGTAAAACTGACAACCATGTTTTCTCTCAGAGCACCAAGCAATAACCCTGGTTGGTTCATTTCTGTGATACTCAAAATTTCTAAGAGTCCTCACATGAAAATTTCTAAGTGCTTCTCTGAACTCAACTACATTTTCAAAGCACAAATGCATTGCAAACTGCTCATGTGCATCAGGCCTTGATGGATCATACCATATCCTCTGCTTCTTCCTACTCTTCCTTCCAGATGGCAGCCTTGGTGCATCATCTTCATCACTTATGCCAAAATCACCTGGAAAACAGTACTCATCAGCTTCAGGGACATAATCTTCAAACTTGATGTGCTCAGGCTCACTGTGAGACTTGCTAGTTGGGCCAGGTTTTCTAACTGGCTTAAGCTTTTTGGCTGCATTTGTAGTTACAGTACCAGGATCCTCTACTTGTTCATCTTCAGAAAAAACTGGTTCTTCCTCCCAAAACTCAGAAGGTTCTGAGTTAGCTGCACAAAAGTGCTCTGCAGTATCAGTGCCAGCCTCATCTTCACCCCTACACCAAGCTTTGTAAGAAATTTTCTCCCCTCTGTAATCACCCCTAAAGAACTCAAAATCTGAAGATGATTTATCATCTTCAACTTCATCTTCTTCCTCTGGTACATCTTCTTCTTCTTCATCTGCTTCTTCTTCTACATCTTCTTCTTCCACAACTGTTTTCCCCTTGTTAAAATTGCTGCTTTGCTGTGTGTTCATGTAGGGCTCATCAGGGGTTAAAGCTGGCAAACTAGCATTAGAGGCAGGGTACAGAACACCTTCTTGTGAAACTCTGTAAACAACAGGTTCACCAACATGATCAATGGGGATCTGTTCCTCATCTGCTGGGCTTGGATCAGTAGCTTTTCTGACACTGATGTTCAGTACCTTATTATCAACAAATAAGTCAAGCATTTCCTCTAATGCCTCCTCACTATCCAGGGCCTCCACACCCTCCAGCCCCTTTCCCTCTTCCTTTACATAAGTCAGAAATGCATCCATTCCATAGCCCTCCAACTCAACCAATGCTAATATGGTCAGATAACCGATATCTGAGGACACTGAACACTTTTTCTCCATATTATCTATTCCTTGAAAATGTAGCCTCAAGTCCCAACTCGCATCATCTAAGCTGTAGGATTAAATTGACAAACAATTATTTTTTAAGTCACTGAACATTACTGAACTTTCTTCTAATTACAGTGAATGCACTGACCAAATGAACTAACCAAATGCACTTTTTTCTACACTGACTTAACCAATAAAATACAGTAGCACTTCTTCTAATTTGAACTAAAGCACCCAGAAATGTTAACTAAAGGACCCAGAAATTTTAACTAAAGGACCCAGAAACATTGACCAGTGCTTACCTCACTCCACCAAAGGACGACGCCCAATGGTGGCCGCCTGCTGGATCAGCGTGGATGCGCTTCGCCACTGCCCTGGCCGCGCGGACTTCCGGATCTGAGCTCGCCGGATCCACATGAGCCGCGGGCGGTGATGGCTGTTGCGACCGCTTCGCCGGGAAGCTCGAGCTGCCTAGCCATTTGTCCACCTCTGAGGGTCCAACGCCCTCCTCGCCGGTGCCGCCTTGGCTCAATCGCTTGCCGCCGACGAGATTTGGCTGCGCCGCCGCCATCGCCCACCTAGGTCACTGCGGGGGAGAGGAGGGGGAGAGGAGGGGGAGTGAGAGAACAAGACACCCAAACGCCTACTTTGGTTCCGACCGGACCGCGTCGGCTAACAGCCGTCGACTGCCGCGACGTGAGCGCGTGTGGCCACGTGGGTTGACAGTTGGGTCCAGGCCGTCAGAAAAACGGTTAAATCGCTAGTCACCGCGGGTTTGGGTTTTTTGAAACAGCGGACCGCGCGTTTGGTAGCTTTCTGAGAAAATTTAAAAAGTGGTAGTTTTTTGGAACCCTAACCTGTAAACTAGTAGTTTTATGCTATTTACTCATCTGAAACCCATGAGGAGGCCATTAGAGTTTTGAAGATAAGTGACAGAATACAATGACAAACCTTGCATTAATGTCAATGAAAGCAGAGATCTGCAAGTTAAGCTGACGATTTTGTACGCCATGCACCCGTATAGGTGATTGTGTTAGTGCATTCGTATTGTTTTCGGCAAAAGATTAATTTTGTTTTCACACCTGTGGGCAGAGCAGCTAGCAGCGGTTGATATTGTTTGTTTTGTACTTTGGCTGGTGTACCTGAATTCAGAGGTGAGGCACAAAACATTAGACTTAGGAGTGCATGACCTTGTCTTATATATATCACATAACTACTGCACCCTTTGTTCCTAAATGTAAGACGTTTTTGCAGTTCAATTTAAACTGCCAAAACATCTTACATTTAAAAACAGAGGTAGTATCGTACGTCAAAATCTTACCTGCAGTGAAATATTACAGCAGACGGTTACATTCATTTGAACCAATGGCTACTACTAAACACATGCTACTGGATCATGCACGCACACCGGCAGAGTGCCTTGTTTTCTTGTTTTTGCTACTGCGGCATTGATTCTTTGACTGCTCAATCGATGGCCCGGCTCAGTGCGAGAAGAGGCACAACCAAAGCGCCTACCAAGAAACAGGACTGAGACATGAATATTAAACAGACCGAACAGTCAAAGAGAACCATACCTACGAAGGATCTTCATTAGGTTTGTCATTTCGGAATTCAGATACAAACAGAAAGAACAACTTCACTCCCACTTAATCCAAGCAATGCAAGCAAAAAGAAAGTCCTCGGCTTTCCCCTGGTTCTAGTCAATCACAACTTCAGAAGACGAACTTCAATAATCTGCATTCAAGAGGGCAGTCAAATTAACAATATTTGAAGTAACAAACATTCAGACTGGTGATACTGTTATACACTTGTTGTCTAAAATTTACTGGAAGGAACTGAAGTAGCAGTATTCGTTGTTTTCTTTTGAGGACAGAAAAGTAGAAATACCTCTGCTGGACCCCTCAAGTAATAGAAGGGATCACTGCCTTTGCCAACTTCCTAAGCCACGGTCATTTGCTTTCAGAGACCGTTTTCAGATAAGCTAACTTGATTCCTCACGATATGGAAGTGATTTATCTTCCAGGTTTGCAGGTGGATTTGTACATGGCTTCTCTTGAATGAATCTTCATCAGATTTGCCACTTCAACATTGATAAGAAGAACATCTTCAGTCTGTCCAAGCGATTCAAGTCAAAATTCCACAAGACAATTCATGATCCACCTATCTCTTAATTAAACAACTAAGCAACCAATGACCTATATGCAGTTCTGCACTGCACTACACAAAAGACAAGTAACATTATTCCAGCTGCCACTTCCTCAGACATTTTGGGGGTCACCTTCTGAACCCTGCCAGCAAACCGAAAGCGTCATTCTTTCAGACCAACAAGGCAACAAAAAAACCAATATTCGATCGAGATTATGTGCGTACAAATTGTGTGACTAAGCCCAAGGAAAACAAAACCCAATATTCCCACAAGACAACGAATTAGAAAATGAGACATCAAGGTTAGTTGGACCAATCAGCACAAGCTGCATAAAACATGTGGTGCTACATACCATGAGATCGCTGATGAACAATGCGACAGTACTTGCAAAGCACAGGGTTTGGACTCCTTGTTCATTCACATGCATCTTTATGCTCAAATGATATACAATATATTTAGCAGCTCGAGATTATATCAACATAATATACTTAGCAGTAAAGCAAGCTTAACAATAACAATGTCGTTGTCACAAAAAAACAGTAAAAACATTCCTGAAAACCTTACCAAAATGCAGATATTCACAATCACAGGGTATTTCAACACACCCACTGGTCATCAAACCATAGCTACGATTCAACAGAGCAAGATCAAAAGTTACATAGCTACGATTCAACAGGGTATTACATGCCAACCATCTCACCTTTCCCATCCTCTTCGTGAGCATCAAAGACTCTGGTACTACCTTGTTCACCCTTGTAATCCTTCTCCCGCATCTTACTCTCTAACTCATCAAGCAACATCATTAAGCCCCATGACACCGCATTCCTCGCCAGAGCAGCCATACCATCAAACACTGCACGTGCACTCTCCACATTTCCGGCCTTGCCATACATGTCAATGAGCGCGGTGGCAACGACAGTGTCAGATGCGTAGCCGTCAACCTCAGCTCGGGCATGCACTTTCAGCTCATGTCCAGCATCGGCAAGCGTGCGCAGGCGCTGACGGCAGCCAAGAAGGTGAAGGCATTTGGTGGCACACCTCTTTGAGAAATGTCGCAAAAGAGGGAAACAGCCAGGCGGGGTCAGCTGGCGCTAGAGTACCCGGACATCAGAGCTGTCCAGGAGACGACGTCTCACTGGGCCATTCCGTTGAACATGTCGCGGGCGCGGGTGGTGGCGCCGCATCGGCAGTAAGCAGCGATGATGTGGTCGCAAGAAGAGACGGCGGAGGCGGTGCCAACCTTGAGGAGCTTCCCGTGGGTGGCGGCTACCGACGCGTGATCGGCGGCGCCGCTTAGTAGGTGGATTAACAGCGGTGTGACCGTGGCTGTGGTTGATGTCCTCGCCATGAGAGCAGATTGTTATCCGAAGGTTATTGCCTTCCATTCTGGGATCAGCCCACCACTGATACCTCTTACCATATACGAGTGTAGAATTTGGCACAATTACAACCCCTGCAACCAACAAAAAAAAAGTAATTCAGAAGAACCATTGAACAAATCTGCAGGTAAATATACACTATACAGGATGTTCTTTAATCAAAAAATCACCTATAATGTGAACTAAGACGGTCCAATGTTTCAGTTGACTATTAATGTGCAAGCGGTGGGTTTATTCGGCAGAGTCTCTTACATCAGAGTACAACTCCATACTTGAAACTGAAACTGCCTAAATGACCACCAGCGTGATTAAGGAACTTTTACCACCATTTTTTATCGATGTCTCTAAGTAGAGCTACTATCGACCTAACACAAATTTTAAGCATATATGCAACCTGAATGAATTCCCAAATCAGGACAATGCCATTAAGGAAACACACACTGCAGTTGAAGACACATTTGTATTTCTAATTTTATTATCAGCCTGCAAATTAACAAGATTGTGATAGACTAATTTGGTTAGCAAGTCGCAGCAGTACATGACACCAGGGAAGCAAGCATGGAAACAGAAGGGAGCTAAAAAATCAAGATTGAAACTAGCCAAAACCCGGTCGGCAGGGGACGAGCTCAGTCCCTTACCTAAGGGCGTGTGGAGACGCCGGAATCGCCCAATACGGTGGATGGAGAGATCCGACGGTGTGGTGTGGCACACACCTTAGAGCCGAAGCAGAGGATTTGGGCCGTGTCGCGCGCAGAGCTCGCTTCTTCCATGGACGGGCGGCTAGACCGGACCAGCGCGCGCCGGACCACCGGTCGTGGCGGGCGAGACTGAGCCCACCCGCTGCCGCGCGCTTCTCGTCTCCGCGATCCCTCTGAAGAAAAGCGGCAGAGTCTGGATGTCTCTGAAGAAATTTTTTTTTTTGAGACATGTCTCTGAACATTTGGATTTTGCGGCAGCCGGGTGGGTGTGGGCTTTTGCGTCGGCCAGCTGCTTCAATGGGCTTAAATAGGTGACCATAGAACCACCTGGGCTGAACGACTCAACTTCCAAATTATCTACCAACCTACTACATACAAATTCGGGAGGAACTAGTTCACGAGCGCTCCTTCGGGAGCCTAGCAAAGATCAGCGCCACTTGGCGCGCTCTCAGCCGCCCGTCACATGTTGCGCTCTGGACGTTTCCGCCGGATTTTGTTTTTTTCGCATATGTTTTCGGTTTTTTCGACGTTTCAGTTTTTCACTGGTCATCCTTAGCTTTTGGATAAAAAAATTCAAAAAAATTTTTATTTTGCGTGAAAAAATATGTTTTTTTTTCCTTCGCGAGAGTCACGGTTTTTCTTCTGCGATAGGCAAGGTTTTGCTTTAGCGAGAATCACGGTCGTGCCTCTCATAAACGGCAAAAAACGCGTTTTATTATTTTTTTTCCTTCCGCGAGAGGCACGCTCGGAAACGAAAAAAACGTGTTTTCTTTTTTTTTTCTTCTCTTCCTTGAGAGGCACGGTTTTGCTTCCACAGAGACACGCTTGTGCTTTCGCGAGAGGCACGGTCGTGCCTCTCGTAAACGGAAAAAAACGCGTTTTATTATTTTTTTTCCTTCCGCGAGAGGCACGCTCGGAAACGAAAAAAACGTGTTTTTTTTTTCTTCTCTTCCTTGAGAGGCACGGTTTTGCTTCCACAGAGACACGCTTGTGCTTTCGCGAGAGGCACGGTCGTGCCTCTCGGAAACGAAAAAAACATGTTTTCTGTTTTTTTTTTCTTTCGCGAGAAGCATGATTTTGCTTCTGCGAGAGGCATGGTTGTACTTTCACGAGAGGCACGGTCCACTAGTAGAAAAACGACCTAATGTTCAGCTCATTAGTCCCAGTTTGTAAACGAGAACCGGCCTAATGTGACCATTAGTCCCGGTTCGAACGGCTATGCATTAGAACCGGGACTAAAGGGGTGGTGGCAGACTGGCGTGTCAAGCCGGGGCCCCACAAGCCCCTTTAGTCCCGGTTTGTGACACAAACCGGGATTAAAGGCCCAACCTGTAGTCCTGGTTTGTGTCACAAACCGGGACTAAAGGGGTCTAATCTTTAGTCCCGGTTGGAGAAACCAACCGGGACTAAAGGGCAATTTTCAAACTCTACCCCCCCCCCCCCATATTGCCTTTTCAGTTTTGACAAAAAAATAGGAGAAAATGATAAAAACTTAAAAAATTAAAATCCTTCGAGATGTAGTTATGTTGCTATATCTACTAGTTAGGGAAATTTAAAAACATAAATTTTGACATGTTTTGCAAAAAAGTGTTATGAAAAAGTAAAATGACCATATCTTTTGCATACAATGTCGACAAAAAACGTATAATATATCAAAATGTTCAACACGGAAATCCGCATCCGATTTTGACGGCCATAGGTCGTTTTGCAAATTTTTAGAATCCTCAAATTCTGAAAGGAAAAAGTTATGCTCAAACTTTAGTTTTTTTGAATTTTGGTCAAATCTGGTCAAACTGTGGTCAAACTATGGTCAAACTACTTATTCAAGCAATATTAGTGTTACTAAATAATTATTATAATTTTCTAAATTTTGGTCAAACTATGGTCAAACTATGGTTAAATTTGGTCAAACTATGGTCAAACTACTTATTCAAGAAATATTAGTGTTACTAAATAATTATTGTTTTTTAGAATAATAGTTTCAAACTCAAACGGTGAAACTTGTGACTTCATGGTCAAGCTAAACTCCTGAGGGTTAATAGGATTGGCAGCTTACTATTGTCAGCTAAACAACTAGTGCAGACTTGGAAACTAGGGGTAATAGAACTAAAAAATTAAGGGTGCTCACGCTGGAGTAGTGAGAGGATGGGTGACCGGCCGGGAAGTTAGACGATTTAGAATGAGCTCTCCACACTTGAGCAATGATGAGGGGTGATTAGAGATTAAATCGTTAAATAATCCAGAAATTTGAAAATCAGAAGAAAAAATATTCATTTTTTTCAAAAAATTCAAAAAAAATTCAAGAAAAAAACCTTTAGTCCCGATTGGTGTTCCCTACCCCCGGCACGGGCTCGTGCCATGTGGTGGGCCTTTGGTCCCGTGTCGTGTTGAACCGGGACTAAAGGGGGACTTTGGTCCCCACACTTTAGTGCCGGTTACAGAACCGGGACTAAAGTTCCCTTACGAACCGGGACTAAAGGTCGTTTTTCAACTAGTGGTCGTGCCTCATCGAAAACAAAAAAACATGTTTTTTGTTTTTTTCTTCTGGGAAAGGCATGGTTTTGCTTCTATGGGAGGCACGGTTGTGATTTCGCGAGAGGCACGGGCGTGCCTCTTTCGTAAAGGGCAAAAAAACAGTGCTCCTAGTTCGGTTTTTTCGTCCTGTTTTTTGTGAAAAAATAGTTCGTCAAAACCTATTAACATGGGATCTAGTTTTGAAGATCTCGGCGCGAGGAATGCAACAGTGAAAACTGTTCGAGATTTGGATGCACGGTTTAAGAGATAAAACGTTTTGAATAAAACAGATCTACGAAAAAAGGGAACTCACAGTTTGCGACAAGTAGCGCGCTGGGAAGGTGGGAAGGTGGGGGTGATCATTGCAATGAGTACTCCTCAATTAGTGATTTCGTACAAATTCGAGCATAGAGAGCGTAATTTTGAAGCCCACTCGCTAGCGAAAGGAGTTGCGTCTCTTGCATTGGACCGCCATGTGTGGCTAGGGATTTTAGGGGATGTTGCATGTATTCCTAATGTTTTGACTTTGAATAAAGTCCATAGCTTACCCTAAAAAAGCACCTACATTCAAATTGTTTTAAAAAAACCCGAATTAAGAAACATCTTGATAAAATTAAGAAAGATTTTGGTAAAATCATAGGCCACGTGTGGGATATTTAAAAGTCTTGACTTGATAAAATTAAGAAAGATTTTCAAAAAGAAGATAGGATACTACCATTACTTAGGTCTTCTAAACGTCATTAAAGCTTCATTATCAGCATGTACTTATGAGGATGCTGTTTTTATTTAAATACATTTGCCCTTTCATTGTACTCATTCGGTTCTAAAAATACTTGTAGTTTTGGGTTTGTCTTAAGCTAAACTTCCTTAAGTTCGACCAAGATTGTAGAAAAATATGCCAGGCATTTGACCCTCCCGGCATGAAGAAAAGGAACGATAGAAAAATCAAGTTTTTTCTTTGAGTGGGTAGAGAAAGAGCCTCCCGTGGAGTGGTCTTCATTGCATCACACACATGGAGCGAGGTACGACACCATGACAACAAACTTTTTAAAAGAGAAAAATTCACTACAGGTCCTCATACTCATCACGTTGGCCACGTTAGTCCCTGTAGTTACAAGTACCCAAAAATACGTCACTGAATTTGTCTGAGGTGGTCATCTATGGTCTGATATATGTTTTCTTCTACGTATGCGCTGATTTGGCGGTTGATTGGCATGTCCATGCTGGCTTTGACGGCCAGCTCATCACGAGACGCCCTCGACAAATCGATTCGGGGGAATGCGGGTTCTTTTTTTTGCAAAATTGCCGAAATTACGTTCGTCCCCCCGCCTGGTCGGACCGCGCCTCACCTGGCCGCCACACCTGGTCTGACCGACCGCACCACACCGCACCTCTCCACACCCACCGCACCTCTCCCCTCTCCTCTCCCGTCTGAACCCTAGTCGTCGTCGCCACCTCCGCCGCCGTCGCCGCAGCCACCACCGCCTGGATCTACTGCCACCTCTCGTCGACATCATGTCATCTGCGAGATCCTCCTGCTCCTGTCTGCATGGCCGCTCTGTTGAGGTGCCATTGGTCGGATGCCCCGATTGTGGCGAACCTGTCAAGTGCTACCGATCTAGCACTGATGAGCACGACGGCTGGGTTTTCTACAAGTGCACCCACGACAATGTAAGCTTCAGTCTTTTTCTGTTCGATTCATGAATCTACCATGTTCAGTACCCATGATGTGCTTAGAAGTCTTGAATGTGCTCAGTAGCCATGATGGATTAACTAGTTGTGACATATGTTCAGTAGCCATGATGTGCTTAAAAGTCTTGAATGTGCTCAGTAGCCAGGAATCTGCCATGGTTACTTAGTTTACTGAAAAAATCCAGTTATTAAGTTAACTGAATTTTAGTAGTTAACTGAACATTTTTTCATGTTAACTGAACTTTTTCAGTCATTTTCACACATTGCATTGCTTTGGTTGTAGGTCACCTGTGATTTCTAGCGCTGGGAGATGGAATATGTGCAGCATCTCGTTGAAAGTAGGGTTCTTGTTGGTAATGTTGCTGTAGATGCAATTGTGCAGCTGAGGACAGGAGGGAAGAGCTTGAGAGGAAGATGTCTAAGTGGATGGCAGGAAGAAACTTAGCTGGAAGGGCCTTGGCTGGAAGAGGTATTGCATGCAGGGTGAATTTTGACAGCCCTAGGAGAAAAACCTTGCTACTAAGAAGCAAGTTGTAGTTGTTGTTGTTTGTGATGTAGCTTGAGAACTAGCTGCCAATGAGATAAATGCTGAACCTGGCATAGTAGTTTTAGTGAATTCTCTAGGCACTGGTCTAGCTTGTTGCATCCTGTGAAGAATTATACCTCCAAAGTCCTGCACCTGTTCAAAGACAAGAAGTAGACACAACTGATAAGCATTGTACATCATGTGAAGCATTCAAATATAAGAAGTGAACAAAAGATTAGCATTTGCCTGAAATACAACTGGTGTATCATATTCATCATCTTCTTGAGCAAAATCTTGAGCAGCATGGACCTCCTCCTGTGTGAGTTGGCCATCTTGAGCATCATCATATGGTGTTAGATTGACCTCCTGTTGTGGTACTTGGGCATCATCTTCTGCTAGATTAACCTCATCATGTGTGAGTTGGCCATGATCTTGTGTTAGATTGACTTCCTGCTGAGGGAGTTGGCCTTCTTCTTGAGCAGCATGTGGTACTTGGACAACAGCTTGTTGTGCCATAACTTGCTCTTCATCTAACACATCATCTGGTATAGCCCTTGGCCCCCTTCTCACTTGTTTCTTTGGCAAAATGCCAGCCTTTCTCTGATTGCATCCTTTGATATTATGGCCATGTTCATGGCAGTAGGAGCATGTTATTGTGCCTCCATGTCTGGTCATTACCTTGGTTCCATCTTTCTTTTCAATCTCATAAGGCTGCTTTCTCCTACTCTTGTTTAAAGGCCTACCTACTTTTTTTTTCATAGTCAGGTCGCTTGATTTCACACCCACTCATTTTATCCCACTCTCTCCTATCTCTACAAGGCTTGATAATGGATTTGTATGCTAGCTTGAATTCTTCAATACTGTAGCAGGAGTGCACCAAAGTCTTAGGGTCAATTCTTTCATGTCTACAACATGCAACTGCATGGTGACATGGCACTCCACTAATATCCCACCTCTTGCATGTACAACTCTCTTCCTTGATGTCAACAATGTATGTCCTGTTCTTGTTGTCAACCTGGAAAATGCCATCACCAGCCCCTAAAACCATGCATGTAGCTGACAGCTTATTTTTGGGCATATAGAGCTAGGCCAGTTCTCTGCCTCCTTTCTTTTATTGTAGAATCTCACCATGAGCTCGGTTTTGATCTTGTAAATCATTGATCTGATCAGCATCCCCTAGACTCAAGGATATATTTATTGAAAACCCCACAGTTGTTGTTCAGAAGGATATTACACTTTAACCCCTGACCCAAGTGTTTTGTGGTAGTTGCTCAAGCCATGAGTAGGCTTCCAAGCTCATGGCCTTTAGTTCCTCCATGTTTGCAGCCCACAATTTAGTTGTTGTGCTCCTTGCACACTTCCATAACTGGTTCTTCAGTACATCTCCTTTGTGTGTTTGCTGAAAGTTCTGCCATATATGACTGACACAATGTCTGTGCTCTGAATCAGGAAAGTGTTGCCTCACTCCCTTGACCAGCCCCTTTTGCTTGTCTGACATAATAGTTCATGGCTCTGTATTGAGTATTCCCAAGTCACTCTTAAGGTTTGACAAAAACCACTTCCATGTATCAGTGTTCTCTACCTCCACACCTGCAAATGCCAGAGGGTAATGCAGTCATTGGGATCCATCCCAACAAAGACACAGCAAAACACCTCCATACTTGCTCTTCAAATGGCATCCATCTAAACATATGACAGGCCTGTAGGCTTGCATGAAACCCCTTTTGCAGGCATCCAAAGAGAAATAGCAACTCCCAAATATGCCATCATTGACAGCCACATAGAAAGACCTACCTGGGTTTGATGTTTTGAATTCTTGTGCATAATCCCACATGTTGTTGTACTGCTCTAACTCATCTCCTTCAAGTACCTTCTTGGCTAGTCTCTTAGCCCTTCTAAGTTTACTCCTTGTAGCTGTCATGTTCCAGTCCTTCTGAACCACCCTTGCAAAATTCTTCATGTTCATGTTTTCATCAGCTCTGAAAGAATCAATATATTTTCCTGCCATGAAGGGAGCAGTGAATGACTTTACAGACCATTTTTTTATGCATGTACGCTTTGGGTTGTATTTCTTGATCACCAAGCATTTTGTTCTGCCATCAAATGATGCAGAAAAAAGACCAAGGGCACCCTTCTTAAAAAATGGCTTGCAGTCTTTTCCTATCATTTCTGAGGCACTTAATGTCAACCCTTTCCCTACAGTTGTTCTTTTTGATAGCTTTCCTCAGTAACTCAACACTTGCAAATGTCTGACCCACTTGGAACTCTGGTTTAGCCAGGTCTTCTTCTCTGAAACATTTGAAATTCAGCTTAACCTTATCTTCATCAGAAGAAGGCAAACACATGTCCACATCTTCAATAGGATCATCAGGTTCTTCTTGGACTGCTAAACCTTTACCTTTCTCACAATCAACATTTCTGTCAAACAGGTAATCATAATCTTGCAGATCAATATCTGAATCAACAAGTTGTGGATTGAAATCTTCATCAGAACCATGAATTGCTGAATAACCAACTCCATCTTCTGCATCCATGTTTAAAACCCTAAATGTTTTCCTTCTGCCCCTGAACTCAAATTGAAATCTGTGAATATAATCTACTAGCTGAGGAGGACCTGGTATGTACTCCTCTTATTCTGACTCTTCTTCACTTTCTGCCTCATCCAATTGATCTTGCTCAGCCTGCTCCTGTAACATTTGAACTTCCTGAGCATTTTCCTCTTGCACTGGCAGTTGATGTGACTGATCCTCTTGCACTTGCTGAGCCTTTTCCTCTTGCACCTACAGTTGATGTAACTGCTCCTCTTGCACTTGCTCCTTCTTAGGCCTCAGGCCACTGAATTTTGCCAAAGGAGGACCCTCGTCATCAGAATGAACTGGAACAGGAGAAATATATGACCTCATGCTGTCATCATGATCAAGAAATATCTGCTGGAAATGGTTCCCATTCAGAACACAATCCTTCATGTTCTCTGTCATTGTGTTGTCCCCTATCTTAATCTCTCTTAATCCATTCTTGTAGATTGTCAACCCAGGAACACACCAATAAGCCCTGATCCTGCCCTTAAAGACATACCCAATTTCTTCCACCAAACTGGCAACAACTGTAGGTGTCCAATTATCTATGTCGCAGTTGTCATACCAAATGGAGTGGCCCTTGTGGTAATCCCTATGCTTGCCTGCACATAGGAAATAGCCACCATGTATGACCTCAACAGAGAAGTGGTTGCTTAGGGGTCTTGCAAAACAATGGAAATGAAAAAATGTTCAGACAGACAGTAATAACAGAGGGGAAGAGACAATGTAACTGCACAATGACACAACCATGCTATTTGAGAGCATATGAGCTAGGAAATTGACACAATGTAATAACACAAGTCTAACTAAACTGTCAATGTTCAGACATAATTAACAGACAGAGACAACACTAAGTTCAGCCAATTGAAGACATGACAAAAATGTAAATGTTCAGACAGGTTCAGAACCATGCTATTTAATAGCATCTTTGCTACAAATAGCTAAGTGTAACTGCACCAATCTAACCAAAATGGCAATGTTCAGACAGGTTCATGGCATATCTAGTAAGCAAATGTTCACCCATTGAAAGTTCAGACATTTCCAAAACAAAAGCATGGAATTCATAGCATATCCAGTAAGCAAATGTATGATCTTTCACGTCCAAAAGCATGTTCTTTCAGGGGATCTGGTAAACAAACGGTCATCTCATTAATAAAACAACATATGGTCGACGCATATAACCTAATTGAAGCTAACATTTTCGGCCAAAATTACAGGATATACCAATAGCCTAAAAAATCGAGCAATCAAAACCATATTTACCTCTGTACAACCATAGTTCATATACGAAGAACCTATCGAAAGGCCTCATGAAACCCTAATTTTGATTCTCCACTAACTTCACCATCTGCGGCTAACACCCTACATGCGCACCCATCCGTGACAAAAAAGAGGGCCAAGAACCCTAAACCCTACCCCGTCATGCGCAATTGAGTCGGATGCGCACTCTTTCCCCGAGCTAAAATGGGTAGATCATCAAGAGAAGGTGGTGACAACAGCGATGTACCATACAGCGGCGCGCGAGGTATGCTCTGCATGACGGGAGGGAGCGAGAGGGACGTCACGCAGGCCATTGCCAAACGGAGCAGACGACGGCGGCTCGGAGTCCGACGACGAGCTCATGGCGGCCGTCACCATAGTCGGCTGCCCCGGCGAGTGATACGTCTCCAACGTATCTAATTTTCCAAACACTTTTGCCCTTGTTTTCGACCCTAATTTGCATGATTTGAATGGAACTAATCCGGACTGACGCTGTTTTCAGCAGAAATGCCATGATGTTATTTTTGTGCAGAAACAAAAGTTCTCGGAATGACCTGCAAATCCACGGAGATAACTTTTGGAAAATATAAAAAATATTGGCGAAATAATCAAGGTCAGGGGGCCCACACCCTGTCCACGAGGGTGGTGTCGTGGTCCTAAGACTGACAGTAGAAAGGGGGGTAGGTATGGAGAGGCAAGATCTTAGCTATGGCAAAGATGTACACGCGAGGTTTACGAGTTCAGGCCCTTCTCGGAGGAAGTAACAGCCCTACGTCTCGGTGCCCGGAGGCGGTCGATTGGATTGTGTGTGTTGAATTACAGGGGTGTGAACCCTTGTGCCAGAGGAGGAGGGTGGATTATATAGAGTGCGCCAGGACCCCAGCCCGCCTCCATTACAAGGGAACTAATGTACATAAAGTATAGGCGTTATCGTAATGCCAAAGATTAAGTACTCTTAATTCTCATGAAGACTAAGGAGTGAATATCTGGCCGTTGCGTGCTCTTCCCACTCCCGGTCTTTGATATGGTCGAGTGGCCTTCCATATGGTCGAGTGACGGTAGGTAGTGACCGTCGAGTGGATTGCACTCGACGTACTTGACTGGAGCTCTTCTGTTGACTCTTGGTCTTTTTGTCTTCCAGGGTAGTGACCTTGGGTAGGACGTATAGGTCGAGCCTATGACCCTACCCCAGGTATGTATCCTCGTCAGTAGCCCCCGAATGGATTAAGGTGTGAGAGGAAAGTAGGACAAAGTTGGACCTGTCCTGAGCTTTGTGCCTCCGCGAGTGTTTCCTGCTAGACTGAACGCCTGCGTTGGTACTTCAGTGTCGACTCGGTTGCCTTGATCCATTCAGAGAGCTGTCGATTGAACTGGTGACCTCATGCGTCGAGTGTTGCGTTGGAGCGCGAGATCTCGGGCGCGATTGCCCGCGGGGAATCCCGGATTCCGCGGGATACGAAATTTCGGGGGAGCACGCAGGCTGGAGGGCGCCGAAAAAAGGGGGCCCGGATAAGCAGCGATGCCTCGATCATCACGCCGCCTTTTTCGCCACGTTTGTTGTGCGCAACTGTAGCAAGATTTGACAGGATTGCTCGGCCCCACGCGTCAGTCACTCGGAAGTGACCCTTTATAAGGCGACGGGGCCGGGGCGCTTGCACTGTGCACGCCTGCCTCTTCTTCTTTCTTCTCCGTTTCTTCGCCGCGTCAAGCGGCTCCGCCTCCGATACCGCCATGGTGAAGGACAAGACGGCGACGCTAGAGCATGCTAAGAAGGCGACGGGGGCGGCGAAGGGCAAGAAACTGAGCCGTGGATCATCGTCGCGCTCGGGGTTGCCGCTGGGTTGGATCCAAGGCGATTGGATCCGGTCTTCGGTCTGGTAGGAGGATCTGGCCGACCTGGAGGAGTCCGGGCTGATTGCCAATGGGGCGGCGAGGCTGCCGAAGGGGGAGACGGAGCCACAACCTCGACCGGGTGAGTGTGTCTTGCTTGCCACTCATGTCGACCGGGGTTTCTCGCTTCCTCCGCACCCTTTCTTTCGTGGGTTTCTGAACTTCTTTGGGGCACAACTCCACCACTTTTTCCCCAACACCATCACGTACCTAGCCGCATTTGTGTCGATGTGCGAGAACTTCTTAGGGTGTCGACCGCACTGGGTCTCTTCAAACACATCTTCACCATTCATTCCCAGTCGGTAAAAAAGGCGAAGTCGAGTGACTCGAAAACCCATGTTATCTAGATGTGCGGGGGCTTATGTATCCAAAAGAGGAATAGGAATGCTTTCCCTGCTGTGACCCTTCCTGAATCCGTTAGGGGTTGACAATCGTCTTGGTTCTACTACGAGGACGTTGCGGCTCCAGGTCAGTCGACCGGTCTTCCTCCTTTTTCATTCGACCGTGTCCAGACTCCTGCTCCACTAAAAGTTACTGCTGCTGAGACCATGGAGACGAGGATGTTAGTAGACCGAGTGGTCCAGCTCATCAATGATGGTGTCACTGGCTTGGACTTGCTGGAGGTGTTCCCCAGTCAGCGTATCCAGCCTCTTCAGGCCCGTGATCACCCGATGTGGTTGTATTCCGGAACGGACGACACCGCTCGGGTCCATCCAGAAGAAGTGCCGCTCGACACCGTGGCCTTGTGGTTGAAGGGTATCACGGGCACTAAAGACAACCCTAGAGGATCCAGGCGAGTTGCCCCCTTCGGAAGTGACAACCCACCCGACAAGGTACATTCTCTGCTCCGACTGCTTTTCCGCTATGCGTCCGATTGCATTTGATGTTGGCTGACTCTTGTTTTGATCGATTTGCTTTGCAGGTATTCACTGAGATGCACTCAATGCCCAACGGCGAACAGGCCTTGGTGCAGGACCAGGAGGGGGAGGGCAGTGCGGAGGAGAGTGGAGAGTGGGAATCTCCGGAAGAAGAGGAGGAGGAGGAGGAGAGCGAGGAATCGGACGAGGAGGAGGAGGTCGACTCGCCGCCGCGCTCTGAACGTCGATCCAAACAGCAACACGATCCATCTGGCGGTCGTGTGAAGAGTGTGGCTCCGAGTGCCACTACCAAGACACTCGAACGCCGACTCCGGAGCCGGCAGAGAAGGTGGCCAAGCAGCCTAAGGTCGCTTCCCCCAAGGCTCGGAAGACACCGCCACGCGGATCAAGATGGACGCCCCTGTTGCTTCGGGTGAGTATTTCACTTGCATTTCTCGTAAATCGATCAAGACTTTCTTGTGTCGACCCACTAACTCCTGTGCTATTCTGGGCCCCACCTCCGCTGCCACTGACATGGACATCGACAAGGCGCTAGGAGACGAAGAAGCCACCTCACGAGTCGGTAAGTCTGATCAGCCAAGCTTCGTTGAGTCGTGTGGACTGTCAATAGATAGAGTTTCTGACATTTTCTCCTTTTCTGCAGTTCCGCAAGAAGTTGTTGTGACCCTGATGACGAAGAAGAAGTGCCTCTACAGGAGAGGAAGAGGAGGAGTGGGAGTGCTGGCAGGAGGAGGCTTGAAGTTCAGATTCCTCAGTCGACGCCGGTGCTCGAGGCGGTGGCTGCTACGTCTTGAGCTAGCGTTGGTTTTCCCCGAAGAGGAGAGGGTGATGCAGCAAGTGTAGCGTAAGTATTTCCCTCAGTTTTTAAGAACCAAGGTATCAATCCAGTAGGAGGCTCCTCAAAAGTCCCACGCACCTACACAAACAAATGGAGAACTCGCAACCAATGCAAAAGGGGTTGTTAATCCCTTCACGGCCACTTGCGAAAGTGAGATCTAATAGAGATAGTATGATAAGATAAATATATTTTTGGTATTTTATGATATAGATGCAAGAAAGTAAAGATGCAAATAAAAGTAGATTGAAAGCAAATATGATAAGAGATAGACCCGGGGGCCATAGGTTTCACTAGAGGCTTCTCTCGAGAGCATAAGTATTTACGGTGGGTGAACAAATTACTGTCAAGCAACTGATACAAAAGCGAATAATTATGACGTTATCTAGGCATGATCATGTATATAAGCATCACATCCAAAACAAGTAGACCGACTCCTGCCTGCATCTACTACTATTACTCCACACATCGACCGCTATTCAGCATGCATCTAGAGTATTAAGTTCATAAGAACGGAGTAACGCATTAAGCAAGATGATATGATGTAGAGGGATAAACTCATGCAATATGATATAAACCCCATCTTGTTATCCTCGATGGCAACAATACAATACGTGTCTTGCAACCCTTTCTGTCACTGGGTAAGAACACCGCAAGATTGAACCCAAAGCTAAGCACTTCTCCCATTGCAAGAAAGATCAATCTAGTAGGCCAAACCAAACCGATAATTCGAAGAGACTTGCAAAGATAACTCAATCATACATAAAAGAATTCAGAGAAGATTCAATTAATAACCATAGATAAATCTGAACATAAACTCACAATTCATCGGATCTTGACAAACACACCACAAAAAGAGATTACATCGAATAGATCTCCACAAGAGAGGGGGAGATCATTGTATTGAGATCCAAAAAGAGAGAACAAGCCATCTAGCTAATAACTATGGACCCGTAGGTCTGAGGTAAACTACTCACAACTCATAGGAGGGGCAAGGATGTTGACGTAGAGGCCCTCCGTGGTCGATTCCCCCTCCGGCAGAGTGCCGGCGAAGGCTCCAATATGGGATCTCGCGGATACATAAGGTTATGGTGGTGGAAATTGTGTTTCGTGGTGCCCCTGGATGTTTTCGGGGTCCGTAGGTATATATAGGAGGAAGAAGTATGTCGGTGGGCCTTGAGGGGCCCATGAGATGCAGGGCGCCTACATGTGGGGGCGCCTCCTATCTCGTGGGGCCCTCGTGAGCTTTCTTGACTTGCACCTGTGCTCCCGGATCAGATTTGTTCCAAAATAACGCCTCGAAGGTTTCATTCCGTTGGACTCCATTTGATATTCCTTTTCTTCAAATACTGAAATAGGCAAAAAAACAGCAATATGGGCTGGGCCTCCGGTTAGTAAGTTAGTCCCAAAAATGATATAAATATGTAAAATAAAGCCCATAAGCATCCAAAACAGGTAATATAATAGCATGGAACAATAAAAAATTATAGATACGTTGGAGTCGTATCAAGCATCCCCAAGCTTAATTCCCGCTCGTCCTCGAGTAGGTAAATGATAAAAAGAGAATTTTTGATGTGGAATGCTACCTAGCATAATTCATAATGTAATTTTCTTTCATTGTGGCATGAATGTTCAGATCCAAGTAATACAAAATAAAAGTTCATATTGATATAAGAAATAATAATACTTCAAGCATACTAAGCAAGTAATCATGTCTTCTCAAAATAGCATGGCCAAAAGAAAGTTATCCATACAAAATCATATAGTCTGGCTATGCTCTATCTTCATCACACAAAGTATTTAATCATGCACAACCCCGATGACGAGCCAAGCAATTGTTTCATACTTTAATAATCTCAAACCTTTTCAACTTTCACGCAATACATGAGCGTGAGCCATGAACATAGCACTATATGTGGAATAGAACGGTGGTTGTGGAGAAGACAAAAAAGGAGAAGATAGTCTCACATCAACTAGGCGTATCAACGGGCTATGGAGATGCTCATTAATAGATATCAATGTGAGTGAGTAGGGATTGCCATGCAACGGATGCACTAGAGCTATAAATATATGAAAGCTCAACAAAAGAAAACTAGTGGGGTGCATCCAACTTGCTTGCTCACGAAGACCTAGGGCATTTTGAGAAAGCCCATCATTGGAATATACAAGCCAAGTTCTATAATGAAAAATTCCCACTTTCGTTTGTATCTTCACTCACCTCTCGTCTCTTCCCTCCACCGCCACCCCCTCCTCCACCGCCCTCCACCGCCACCAATCATGCCACCCTCCTCCACTGCCACCTTCAAGGCCGCCGCCACCCCTCCTCCACGACCTAACTGCGGGCTGCCGCCGCCTCCTCCACCGCCACCCCTCCTGGCGCCATCCCATCCTCCACTGCCCTCCACTGCCACCAATCAAGTGCCGCCACCCTCCTCCACCGCTCCCCCCACCGCGCCACCGCCACCCCTCCTCCACCGTCCCCAATCAAGCGCCACCTCCCCAAGCTTCACGGTGGCAACCGCGCCTATGGCGATTTTTGATGCGCCCAAGGATTTGCCGCCACAAAGCAGAAGCTCCAGAGCGCGGCAGCTGGAGATGCCCTCAGGTTAGTATCACATTCTATGCCTAGAGTAGAATATTTTGCACAAATGTAGGAAATATGAACAAATGTGATTAAAAGTAGTAGATGAAGATGGTCCTGTTTAGTAATGCCTAGAGTAGTATGGAAGTTTGGAGTAATGCCTAGAGTAGAATGCTTTGGTTTTGACTCCTATGTTTGACTGGTTTAGTTTTAGTTAAACCGAATGAGTGCTCGAAGGATCAATACTAGTGCTTGTGCTTTTTTAGATAAATACTAGAGTAGATCAATGAAACTATATACTTGTGCTTATTTCCTTGTCAGTGGTGAACTCTGATCTTTGGTTGCCTTTGCTTTTTTAATAAAAAGTTGGGGCAGGGGGCAACCCCTTTTGTTTCAAAAAAAATTTCCTTGTCAGTGATATGGCATTAGTAAATGGAATTATATATCTGAGACTTGATTGAGCTATTTGTGTTATTTTTTGCCATATATGATATGACACTTAGATTAGGTAGATTTTGCTTTGGAACTGAGAGTAACCATATATATTTTGTTTTTCAGATTCTGATGAGAGCACTCGTAATAAGTACCGGAGAGTCCCGATTGGTAGGGCCGAGTCGTCCGCCTCCCATCAGGTCACAACCGAGGCATCGTCATCATCGGATGGCCATGTCAGAGTGGATCTAGATCCGCTTGCCACCGAGTCGGGTGACATGGAGGCCTCGGACAGCTCGGGGTCTACCTCGAGCAACATTTCCAAGAGGAAGAAATCCGTGCGTGGTCCCGGAACCAACTGCTGCCAGCAACCGTCCTGTCATTTGCCCGACAGGAGAGGGGTAAGCAAGCATTTCATTTGCATCATATTTTGGATGCCACAGCTTTGACACTCACATATGCTTGTCTTTTATATCATGCAACAAGGAATTTATCCCGACACAACCTAAGAAGCACGCTCGAACCACGCCATCGGCTCCTCTTGAGGAAGCACTGCCTGGATTGTCCAAGCCGGGTGATGACGATCCGCCGCCGCCAGTTTAACACGGAGCATTACGACACAACAAGGATGAGCACGATGTCACCATGGCCACTCGGGTCATCAATGCTTTTTGTAAGTAATTTTGCTCCGACCACTGCATTTTTTCATATCCAAATCATTGCTTGCATGGATGGTGAGAAGATGCCATATGCTTTCTTGTAGCAAACATTTGCTTGCGTGGATGGTGAGAAGCAGAAGGCAATCAAAGGCATCGTGAAATCTGCCCGAAGATACTCTTCGACACCAAGCACACGCCATGTACAAAGCCGTGATGCGTTGTCGGCCGCTCGATGAGAAGGGAGAGAAGATGACAAGGAAGACTGCTTGCCGGACCAACTTGTCGCGAGAAGAATACATCGCCGCTGGTAAGTGACTACATCGGTTGCTAGTACTTTGATTCATCCCTCTTGTTCATCAATTATTCGATTTTGTCTCGACTAGGTGAAGGAACCCTGGATGAAGGACGATTGTTGGGAGGCCCTGGTTGACATGTGGTGTGACCCAAAGATGGCAAAGCGCATGTGGAGAAGGGAAACGAACGAGCCAAAATGCTAGGCCCGGCTCATGTCCAGGGGAGCCGGAACCTAACCGCTCTCAAGCAACACATGGTATGTGGATTAAGATGTTAACTTTTTCGCACGGTTCATCTTGGTTCATTCAACTTGATGGTTAATTTTGCAGGAGGCGAAGGTTGGTCGACCGGTCCACATCCTGGAAGCCTGGAAAGAAGGCCACAAGGGGAAGGATGGCGCCGAGTTCTGCAACGAGTCGGCGGAGGTGAAGTGGGGGACCTTCAAAGAGGTCTTCCAGGAGGTGCATGGGCAGGAAGCCGAACCTACGCCCAAGCCCCTTGACCCTGAGCCTCTCATCATTGCTGGCGAGGGGAAGGGCCATGGCCGCCACCTCCTTTGCAACGGGGCGATCGCCACCTCCGGGCACCGCAAGCTACACGAGATACGCGCGTCGAGCACCAGCTCAACTCCGTCCATACGAGTCGCCCAACCGCCACATCACGTGAGATAAGCGCTGCCTCAAGGTTAGCATCCTAACCTTTTATTTATGTCCATGCCTCGAAATAGCACCGTTCCAACCTATATGAGCCTAATGCCATGTTACAGGATTTAATGGCGCAGCGGGCTGTTGAAGAGGAGCTAAGGCAGAAGGCTAAGGAGGAGTCCACGGGCAGACACTAACAATAGGTTGAAGAAGCTTGAGGATCAACTACAGGTAGAACATTATCTAAACTAGAGTAGAAGATTCATTACATAGGGACGAACCACCCTCACGTGACACTACTCTTATAGGTTCTTATGCAATCTCGAAGCAGTGCAAGTGATGCCCCTCCTCCTCCTCCTCCGAAATGTTAACCCGATGGCCTCTCCTCCTCAAGATGATCTATATATGAACAAGTGTGCTTCTATTGTGACGTGCACGTGTTTTGCAAGTAGTGACAATATGTATGAATTTGCGACTTGTGTGTGACGTCTACTAGGATAATACATTCGACTTGTGTGTGACAATATATGGACTATCCCTAATTATGCATATATATGTGGACTAGATCAAATTATGCCTATATATGATCAAATTATGCCTATATATGTGTGGACTAGCTCAAAATGCACAGTAGTGGTTTTTATCTACAGGGAGCGGAAATAAAATAGATTGACAGCAGTATGGATGGGAAAGATTTGCGAGCTACACTCGAAAAAGGCAGACTACCGAGAGCAACTCTCGAGAAATCTGGTCGTCTGGGGACACTACTGTTGTTATTAACTTTTCCGAGAGAAGCTCTCGGAAAAGAAGGAGAGCATTGCCGAGCCTAGCTCTCGGCAAAGCTATGTAAACTGTCAGCTCCCATGAAGGATTGCCGAGAGCCACTCTCGACAAGTATATCGTCATTTTTTTACTGATAAATGTGACCAGTAGGACCACATGTCAGTTAGAAAGAACACACACAAAAAATAGGATGTTGCATGTGCTTTGCCGAGAGCCACACTCGGGAAAGTAGACAGTAACTAACGGAGCCGTCTGTTGCGGATGGGAATGCCACGTGGCTACTCTTTGCCGTGAGCGGCTCTCAGCGTCTGCAGGGTTTGCCGTGCGGTGCCTCTTTGCCGTGAGGCAGTGACGGCAAAGAGTGCAGTTTGCCGTGAAGGTGGGTTTGCCGAGAGTGACACTCGGCAAAGCTTGCTTTGCCGAGTGTCCGTGTTTTAGCACTCGGCGAAGAGCATTACACTCGGCGTACGTGAAAATTCCAGTATGTTGGTGTTCGCAGTGAGGCGGCGTGGGTGACGGCGCAACCACGATGGCGAATGGTGGTGGGCGGCGGTCTGGCTGGTCGGCTCCGGTCCGTTGGGCGGTGGGGATTGGAGTATGGGAGAAATCCTTGCCGGTCTTCGGCCCCGATGCGGTGACACCTGCGGGTGCCACCATTCCTTCCTGGAGGGTGTCGGTGATATCCATCCCCCACCTCCCTCCGCGTGCCGGGGAAACCCTAGGACATGTCCGGGCAGCAGCGTCGTCGGCGTCGCTTTCCTTCTTGGAGGTGTTGTTTTGTACGCGGTGGTCCGGAGCCTCGGGTTGTAGTGGTTTGTCTCTGGTGGGCGTAGCGGTGGCGGGTCATCCGCGCTCTGTCGAGCTGCCGTTGTTAGCATTTGCTTCTTCTTTTTTTTTTTTGGGCTTGTTGTGTTGTTCGCCCCAGCGATCCTGTATCGGTGTTGCTTGCTTTGGAATACAAAGAGGGGAAAACCCTTTTTCGGTAACATGCATGCAGGCAGAGTTGTACGGTACATATTCAGTTCAGCACCTGGGAGGCTGGGATGAACTCAGAAAACTGGACAGAGTAGAAAAAACAGAGGGCGCCTCAGGCACCATAGTAGATGCGTTTCACCGGGTCTTCGTCAAGGACAGCTTCATCGACACTCGCCAGCTTGAAACTAAGTATATAAGAAGCTAGCGGTAGGTGGAAAACGGTAGCCTAACAAGTCCTGAAACAAGAGAAGCAGCCTTCGTCGAGGAGAGAAGATACGCTCCTAACAAGTCCTTGAAGAAGAGAAGCAGAATGTGTGTAAGTCCAGATCAAACAACGGTACTAATGCTCCGATAACAGGGCTGCAACTTCAGTGAGAGTTTCAGTTGACCCATTGTGTTTATGGCACATCATTTACTCAAGAATCAAAGAATGAAACATCCAACTAATGATTGAATCCGGACAAGATCCTTTTTTTCCCCGCAAAGTTTTGACAAAACCTGATAATGTATCAGTGCCACCAGTTACCATATATGTGCGGCTGGTGTACAGCTCTACCTCTACGTGGATGCAGTATGAAAAAAGCAATAGAGCTTGCACTACTTTACAGTTTACACATGACACAGCCAGTGAAATCCGAACCAGAAAAATAAGATAAATAGGAGAAGGGATTTCTCTGTTATTTCCATTCGTTATTTACACATCACACAGCTAGTGAATTCCGAACCATAAAAATCTCAAATCCGAACCATTACCAAAGTTTACAGTCAAAACACAAACATCCACCAGCTGCGCCCAAAGTTGCGCCAGAACAAAGAAGCAGCCGCTGAAAGAAAGACTGAGCTAAGCGAAGCTACGGTCCTGAAAATAACAGGCATGACGTCCAGAGCAGAAACTGAAGTTTGACAGTACAAGCAACAGCGCTAAGCCAACAGCCAAATATGCCTTGATGCAGCCGAGGGAGAAGCAATCGACAGCACAAATCTGATTCGTCAACCTAATAAGTTCATCCTTCACCAGCCGCAATACGGCCGAAATCGAAATGGAGTTACAAATTCAACGCAAACAACGAAATTGGCAAAAGAGATGAGATTACATGCTTCATAAGCCACAATAAGACTGAAATCGAAATGGAGTTACAAATGCAACACAATAGCAAAAACAGAATTACACATTACTTGATGTGAGGAGGAGAACGGCTTTGCAGATTGTTGGCATGCTCTGTCAGTCAACAGCTTTCGGTCATCTCATCCTTCCAGCCATTCTCCACATCCAGCTCGGCATCCCTAGCAGAACTAGCCCCAACACTCCCATCATCTACTTCGACCGGCTTTGCTATCTTGTGTATGGCAGCGGCATATTGATTGAGGAGCAGGATGTGGGTCAGAAACTCGCCGCCATTGCTCAGCTGCCTGGCATGGAAATCCCCAGTTGCATTGCTTGCTGCGTAGCACAACGTCTCCTTCCACACCGTTTCAATTATCGCCATCTTATCTATGAGCTCCAACTCCATCTTGAGCATTGTGTGAGCAAGGGTGCATGCTTTCACCAGCACAGCTTCGCCCGGGTAATTGTCCCAACTTGGATGCATCCAGTCACCATATAGTTTCTTTATCTCCTCAGAACGCCAGCCCGTTTCTTTGTACTCCATAATTGTCTGGTGCCTTATCACATCCTTGTTTGGCACATCCTTATCTTTGCTTTCTTGAAACCAATCCATATAATATTCTTCGACAGCAAATGAGTAAGAATTGCAGGTTTGGTCAAACAGGTTACGGGCAGCTGCTTTGATGGGCAGAATGTCAGGGTGCTCGACGAGGAGGTACATCATGTAATCTGAGAGAGTATTGACTGCTTCACCCATTTCCTTGTCCGTGTCCTTGTCGGCCAGCTCCGATTTGACGGCAGGGTGATTGAGAAAGGTGTCTGTGGCTATATGCCAGATAAGCATGCTCTTCTGAAATCCAAAACTCATGCTCCAATCGAGCTTTTCGTCGATCTGGTCGAAGCCTGTGAACCTGCGAGCCCGGATCCCACTCGGGAGACGCACTTCTTCAATTTGTACCATACGACTCTTCTCACCTTTGAGCAAGTCCCACACAAACTGCTTCAGGGCAGGCGAAAGCTTGGCATGTTTGGTGCAGCGAGCCTTGTTCCACAAGTCCTTGGCCCCAATCCATCTGGCTATTGTTCCTTTTAGGCCCTTCTCTCTTCTGTGAAGACAGAAGGATATCAAGTTAAATTGCCCGACTGATTTGGACCACCTTCCATCCTTGATGACGACGAGGTGGTAACGTGCAAACAGAACTGCATTGGCCAGCCAGTGCAATCTGTAGCGTCTCAAGATGTCATATGTCCAGGTGGACCCAATCGCCTTCAAAACAGATGTGACCTCCAGTGCGCAAGCTCCGCCCAGAAGAGCAAAAGTGATAATAATGTTGGGTGTGCTGTATTCATCTCTCTTGCTTTTTGTGAAGACCACAAGAGCGGCGAAGCAACACACAACTGAAATGGCACGGATCCAGTGGCCACGGGTTTTGTGGATCACTTCTGCCTTGGTGTAGAGCATGTCATACATTAGGGCGAGCTGCACCTCTATTGCCTTGTACAGCTCCCTGGTACACCTCTTCTCCTTTGCCGATGCATCTTCGCTCTCGTCGTCTTGCCATTGAAAGCCTCGTACAAGACCATTTACCAGACCACTTGTTTTGTAGTAATTCCATTCTATAGACGCCTCATTCCTGTCTATGATTAAAGGCTTGACTAGTACATGGCGCAACGCGTGTGCCGCCATCACAATAAATGCATATGCTCTAAATTGTTTGTTTTTGGTGAAGCAGTCTCCACCTTTTTGGTGATGCCACTCTTCTTCTCTTTGCTGTTCTTGCCTCCTTCCTTGACTTATGCGAGGAGAATAACGAAAATACTCATAAATCCTCCCGAGAATATCCTTACGGTGTCCGAAAGGGGAACCACCCTTGCTTGCAAGCTTCATCGCCCATATCCTCTCGCCGTACTTGACAACTCCGGCTGCCAGAACCAACATAGCGGCAGGGATAAAGCTCGCCCCGCCTGCAATGATGTACTTCTACAACACATACGTGGTGCCGGAGACCTGAAGAAACATATTCAGCAGCTGGCGCAGCCAGAGTTTATTGTCTTCCAGGGCGTACGCAGTGATGGTGTCCTGACCGCCGAGGTGCAGGAGGAGGAACGGCGCCCAGAATGCCACCAACTGATTCTCACCAGATGATTTCTTCGGCAAGGACGAAGACATGTGCCCCAGGGCGTACATTGCAACGAAATCAGCAAACAGATATACTAGCCAGAGGAGGACCTTGAGAACAGGCGAGATATTGTAGCGGCGGATCCCAGCAAAGAAGAAGAGGATAACCTGCAGACTGAAGCTGGCCACAACAACAATTTGGATCTCCCACTCATTCCACAGTTCCATCCATGATGGCATCACAGACGGTGCTCCAGCTCCATTCATTGATACGCCAACCTGCAGGCAAGAATTTTAACAATATTGTCTTCATATACACATCTAATACTCCCATGTCACGATATATAAAGCTTGAAATAGTCGTACACGCTAATGTAAGAATTCATACCTGTGACTGAACTAGGTTAATTAACCTAACCTCCCTGATAGGAAGGTAGATTAATTCCGCCTATGGTAGCAAAGCTACAACACGGAACCACAACAAAATGGTTTGGTCCGCGGGGGAGAGCTCAAGAGAGGTACAAGAAGAACGAAGGGATCGAGTGTATGCATATATACTTGAAACGAACCAATCAGATTTACTTGGTCCTTCCATATTCTATGGCGTGCAAGTTGATGGGAATGCTCAATCATGAAGAAAGAAGATTAAGAAAAACAATGCACTCCTATTATTTCTAACCGCAACTTGAATAATGACTACGGCAGGCAAACCACCTAGCTAAAACAAAAGACGAAGACTGCACCTACCACGACCAAAGAGTATTATTTCTAACTGCATCTTGATTATGGACTACGACAGGCAAACCATCTAGCTAAAAAAAAAGACGAAGACGGCTCCTGCCTTGACTCCCTTGTCGCTCTCCTCTAGCGACTTGGGGAAACCCTACCATACTTGTTGTGTCATGTGTAAAATACTTTCCGTTCTAAAATACTTGAAGAAGAAGAACAAGTATAATACCCATTGAAGATACCTACAGAAAGCAGAATTCCTAGCAGTACCTCCAAATGTAGCAAATTCATGGTCGGAGTTCAAATCTTAATGTATGGAAGTGAAGAATATACTTTCTCTTCTTAGTATACGATGGCAGTTTTGTTTGGCCAGGTAAAAATTTGAGCAGACGGAAAAAGGGTAAGAGATCTTTTACTGTTATCCTCCATAGGTCTTCTCTTAGATGTGACCACTGCAACAGCAACCCTCCGTCGAAACCTCAACCCCAGAAGGACCTATATGTTCTTCTGACTTCTCTCTTAAAAATTGCACCTGAGCAAAATCCACCATGACTGAATGACTGTTGCACCTGGAGACACCCCTGCAATCATGAATTTAATGCTTGAATAATCTGAGCGTAAGATTTAATTAAGGGCCAATGAACGAGAAATGCTGAATCATAATCCTGATGTGTAGAAGCAAACACAAGTGAAGAACGAACAAAATTTGGGACAGGGGATCGAAGCGGCGCGTCAAAGAGGCCTGCGAGGGGACAGGGATGCGGCGAGGTCAGAGGTAGCAGCAGTACGGGCGAGGCCATGCGAGGTTGGAGGGGAATATGGCGATGCGATCCCACCGGCGGCGGCGCGCGTAGGCGGCGCGGGATCCCCAGCGGCATAGGGGCGGCGAGAGAGGGGCGAGGAGAGGGACACGTGGCCGGGCGTGATTGGTGCGGGATGGGCCGTCGACGTCGACGACATGCGATGAGCTAGAAAGTTCGCCACGGGGGTGCTGGGGGGCACGGTGGAGGAGAGTCCCTATACGCCGCCCGTGTGCGTCAAAAGGAGCTACCTTCGCTGAAGCCAAGGCACTTGGGCCGGCCAACTATGCCCCAATCGTTTTTTATTTATCATTTTTATTACTTCGCAGGATAGAACCAAAACTATAGCATCCGGTTCACTGTAGCGCCCCGCTTTTCTGATCACTGCAGCACTGGATCACACTGTCCTCCTAACCATAAAACAATATGGTGGTTCATATTAAGCGTGGAATTGCCGGCCTCACACACAGGGGAGCACTCGATTAGGCTAGTCACTAGTAGAAAAAGCCTCATTTGTCCTGGTTCATAAGGCCATTTGTCCCGATTGCCGAACCGGAACTAAAGTGTCGGTACTAAAGCCCAATACCTTTAGTCCCGGTTTGCCCACGAACCGGGACAGATGGGGCTCTACGTGGCCGCTGCGGCTTGCCCAGGCAGGAGGGTCTTTTGTCCCGGTTGGTGGCACCAACCGGGACCAAAAGGCATCTACGCGTCAGCAGTTCAGGGGCTGTGGTTTTTTTTTTTTTTTTCGGCACGGGGGGGGGGGGTTTTGGGGGTTTTATAGGGTTAATTTAGGGGTTTTATATATTGTGTTAGCTAGCTAATAGAGAGAAGTGTCTTCTTATCTCCGTGCTTGGTCGGCGCTACGTACTATACATATATGCTACGTACTATACGTATAGAGAGGACTCGACACGCTAACTAGCTAGTAAACAAATGAAGGAAACCATTAAGTATAGAAGATCGTCATGAACATATACAGAGAAAAGTGATCGACCTCTCCTTCTCCGAGAGATTGCTCGAACAACAAGTTTTCGTATATCTATCCAACGCTACTGGCTACATGTATACAATATAAGATCTCTCACAATCCCCTAACATCTGAACTCAAGTTCCACATGGTATTCTCCGTCTTTGTCGATGACGTGGTCAAGAAAGAATCCCGCCAATTCCTCTTGAATTGCTCGTATGCGATCTTTTGATAGGAGCCCATCCCACATCTGTCACATCTAATTTGAATAAGGTGGTCAATACATATATATGAATGAAACTCAACACAAATGATGATAATAAAATAAAATTGTGAATATTATTGCTTACGCACTTCATATTGTTTTTTAGTATAGCCCCGCTCACAGGTCGTGTGGCGGATGAACTCGCAAATGTAGTATCCACAGTAATTATTCCTGGATTCCTGCCACAACCACTTTACAAGAAATAGAAGTCAGTCAAACTGATAAGCAAGCATGCTAAATGGTATTGATGAAACTAGCTAGAATCAATGGGAGAAGCGTGGAACTAGGTAGTAGTACTTACTTTTGGGTGGTTAAATCGTAGCTTTGCCGGCAGTCCTGGATCTTCTGCGGTGAACTTTTTCCAAACCCTGCCAGACAAAGAAAACAATTACTTGATATCAGGAAATGAACAAAGTTGCCGATATGGTGCGATAATGATTGATTGAACTTACTTCTCGAGCATTTTAGTCATGGTGGCATACTCCTCTGGATTTTTTCGTTTCAAGTCTATGATGGTTACTAGTCCCTGCTCAAGCTTAATTTCTAGCAGAATAAAGTGGAAGCTGCGCACGCATGCATAACTCATCAGTTACATTACTACTAGAAGAACGCCCGTGCGTTGCAACGGGGCCACATTAACTTTAAGAGTTCAATATTACGACATTGGCGACCTTTTTTACCATCAAATCCTCACACACACACTCTCTCCTTCTCCCTATTCCTCACTCTCTCTCCCTCTCTCTCTAACACACACACACACACACACACATAGCCTATTCTCCCCGCCAATAAAATTTACTCAATTGGCAATAATGTGTGGACTTGTGGTGATCTTGACTGAACTAATGGATAGTGTGATATATTCCCCAATCATTTAACAATGAAATTTCAGAAATGGGAAGATTATGTAACACCTCAAGTCGTTAGCTACAGTGACCTCTAATGATGCCATGTCATCAGGCTTGCTAAGCCAACTGCCACTTGATAAAAATCAAAGCCCAATTTAAATTTAAAATAAAGTCAAATAAATTATTTCGTCAAATAGTAAAACTAAAATGTTCACCATATTCTATAAATTCCACTGATCTTTGACATGTTGAGCCCATCATTATTTCACCCAAAAATTAAATCTTGTCAAATTAATAAGAGGTCCAACAGTAGTTAAAATAACCAATTAAATATAAACCTAATTTTATGTATTATCTTTTGGCCCCAAACTTTTTGTGCCACCTAAAAATATTGTGCTTGAATTGTGTGCATAGTTTCACAATTAAAAAATCCATTTAGTTGATATAAGAATAAATAGAAAACGGTGTTAAAAAGGAGAAACGGATTAGAATACATTAAAAACCAAAAGAACGATGAAAAAGGGGATTCCCCTACCCCGGGCCTTGCCACCGAACCGGCCCAGTGGTGGTACAGTCCCCTTACGGTCGCGTCTTCTCCTGTTCCCCGAGCCCTGTCGCTCATGAGTCGGGATCCCGCCCGACCACCTCGCCGACATCGAAGGGAATGGATAAGGTGACGCCTGCCTTCCCCGCCTCCCCATGGCCTCACTTCTCCTCGACGCCTCCTCGTGTCCACTTCTCCTCCTCGCCGCCGATCCGGTGATCTGGTCGAAGTCGATGTCACGACCACCATGACCGACCCGTCCACACGGCCACCGCTCTCCCTCGCCGCTAGGAGCTTGTCGAGGAGCTCCGAATGATTCCGCTTCGCCGTCTGCGCCAACGAGATCAAGTCCAGACCCCCAGATCGACGCCGTTGCCATCTTCCTCAACCTTCGCCACCGCGACATTGCCGTTCGATCCGCCGCGCCGCCCGAAGCTCCCTGTCTTCCCCTAGGATGCCATTGACACCGCCGTGATCTCCTCTTGCCTTTCCCCGCTTTCCCTCTCGCTTGCTCTCATTAGGTATTTCGCCGTGGCCGAGAACCGCCGTCTGCCATGGCCATTGCGAGGTAGCCACCGAGCTCCTCGGATTCACCCGTGGCACATACCCGCTCCCTATCTTTGCGCCCATGCCCGAGCCTTCACTCTTCTTCAGCCATGGCCACTCCCTCTCGGCTCTCCATGCACATGCACGTGCCACTGCGTGTCTGTCGAGGATATACCTCATGTATGACTCGACCGGAGTTGTAAACCGCTGGGACTTGGTAAACCGGCCGGATGTTAAACCGTGGACAATTAAATCGAACCGATTAAAGACAGAGCTATGATGACGAGACGGTAAACGGCGGTGGTAAACCGCGAGAGCTAAGTCGAACAATGTTAAACCGGCAGGAGTTAAATCGAGACAATGTTAAACCGACAAAGAGTTAAGTCGAGACAATGTTAAACCGGCGGACAATGTTAAACCGCGCAGACAATGTTAAACCGGCAGACAATGTTAAACCGCAAACAGTGATAAGCAGGTTGCTGTGGGGTTATGAAGCCCAAGACGTTATGAAGCCCAAGATGTTAAGAAGCCCATGGCGATAAGTTAGAATAATTAAGTCTTAAGTCCGAGTTGGACTCTACATGTAACCCGCCTCTTCAACATATATAAGTAGGGGTAGGGCTCCCCAAAGAGGGACAAGCTACAAGCAAGAAGAAACAATCTTAGGGCTAGACACAAAGAGGAGAGCCGGTTTACGGCGACTCCCTCGTGATGATAATGAGACCTAGCCTCAAACAACATGTAGGGTTTTTACCGGATGATGTTTCCGGGGTCAAGCTGTCTAAATCCCTCGTCTTGTGTTGCGTCTCGATTCCGCCCAACCCCTCTCAAGCTACCACATAGATGCGTTGGCCTCGCAACTAAGTCCTGACACTAAGGACATCTGCCGTGACAATAACACGACAGTTGGCGCCCACCATGGGGCCGGCGCACGGTGGTGACGAGTTCTTGAAAGGATCTTTCCTAGGGATCAAAGAGCTTGCAATTTTCCGGATGAAAAGGAGCCGGTTTGAAAGGATTGGCATCAGCTTAAGTTTGTCAGACCGGATTTATGTTATGTGAGGATTAAAGGTTAAAGAAAATTTGAGGCAGTTTGAGTCGCCGTCATGTCGTCTCAATCCGTCGAGTCCGAGCTGCACGAGGTGATTTGTCTGCTACGTTACTACTCCAAGGCCAACTGGAGTTCAAGTGATCCGTCCGACCACAAATTCCGTCGAGTCGCCACAGCCGGTTTATCACCCGTCCGTGCTGTTCCGCCACGTTGCAACTATTGTTCTGTACGTATCATCCATAGTGGCTGCCACTCTCGAGGGAATCAAGTCCCGAGGCAAACATCGATCAGCTGCTGCTGTTTTGTGCGTGATGACCAAAGTCAAAATCAAGTCATCAACTGCTATACCATTATCCACTATGACGTGTGGAGGCACTAGTACAGAGTATTAGTCCGATCTTGGTTTTTTCCATCAGATGCCACGTTCACCAGTCATATTTTTTTTTCAAAAAGGGATTCCCCGGCCTCTGCATCAGATCGATGCATACGGCCACTTTTATTAGAAAGTAAACAAGATCTCACAAGGTCTTACAGTACACAAACAAAACGCAGCAGCTAGCTCACCTAGAGCATCAACTGCAAAACATAAGCACCAAAAGCCACCACCAGCTGGCATAAAAACAGATAGGTAAACTAAAAACCTATCCTATTACATGATCGCCATCCAAACTGGTTGAAGATATCCCGCGCTACCGTCTCCCACCGGACAGATCCAATAACCAAACGCTCCCTGGCCCCCGTCGGAGTGAGTAAGGACCACGTACGGATCATAGCTGTAGATCGGAATAGCACCTGCAAAAAATGAGTATTTGTTGTTCTATTAAAGACCAAATCATTTCTGCAATTCCAAATTACCCATAGCAACGCGCATACTCCTACACGTATGTGTCTAGCTAGTTCACCGAGGCATATTACTGGCGGCAAAGGTTGCTATGATAATAAACGGATCTAAACCGGATTGCTCAGCGTATTATTATTAAAAAGAAAAGAAGAAGGGGGGAAGACCACGACTCAGACGTGGATTGATCCAACTGGCTGCGACTCGGAAGTGGAGATGGGCGCGGCTCCGTCGCTTCGGCCGCACCTCGTGAGCGCCTCCGCCTCTGCGGCGACAGCCTCAGCTGCCCTGTCGCCGGCAGGGCTTCGTATGTTTTCCTCTGTCGTCAAACCGCCCCGGTTCGTCTCCGCCACGGGCACCGGGCCTCAAGTTGTTTTTGCCAAGTCGATGGTGAGTGACCCCCGGCCTCGATTCAGACGCCTCTGCCGCAGCTCTCGCAGCGAGCCGCCTGCCAAGATCGGCCTTTGACGCCAGCCGCCCGGGCCGTCCGCCCATCATTCGCCCGTCATGGCCGCGGCTCCGCCGCCGAAGCTGCCGCTGCTCCGAAGTCGCTATGCCACCGTTTCGCCCCCGGAGCCGCCATGCCGCTTTACTTCCTGGCTCGCGACCCCAAGTCGTCTCGCCCGTCTCCATGGTCGAACCGCCGGGCGCTTCGCTTCTGCCGCTGTAAACCGGGCGCCGTCACCTCCGCTGCTCCCGCATCGCAGAGCCGCCGTGGGTGTTCTCCGCCGCATGAGGCCGCCCTCTATGAATTGCCCTGTTGCTGAGTTGCTTCCGCGTGACTCGCCACTACGAGTCGCCGTTAGCTTGCGTGATCGAGTTGCCGCGGCCAAGAAGTAAACTGCCCGGCGAAGCTTGGCCTTTGCTTCAAACCGCCGCCGGGCCTCAATATTGCGACCTGTGACTCCGCCGCTGTTACGATTGAGCCGCCGTTAAGTCTCCTCCGCCTCACTACCGGAGCAAGCAGGTCACGCTGGGGTCTTCTACTGTCGGCCACATTTCTTCAATTCGTCGTCGCCTTATTTTCAGCCGCCAAGCAGACTAAGTTGTCTGCGATGTCTGTCTCCAACTCAGCCTCGGCAAACCGCCACCTGCGCTTCTACTAAACCGTCATGGAACATTAAAACTACATCGGGTGTTCACTATGAGTCACCTGCGTTGCCGTTTTCTGCTCTCCAACAAGGTCACCGACGATCAATTCGCCGCAATAAGTCGCCGGCGCCCAGTTCAATTAAGGACAAATAGTCGCCGGTTCATCTCCATCTCCATGGATTCCCCGGAGCCTTGCCTCCATAAGCCGGCCTGCCCGTGGCCTCACGCCAAACCAGCCTCTGCTGAGCTGCCCCCGTTGAGCTGCCACGATCTCCTTTGCCTTCCAGCCTCGTCTGCGCCCGTGGTTGAGCCGCCCTCACTGGGTTCGTCGGAAGAAATACAGAAAGAAAAAAAAACCAGCAGGTCAAACATAACCCGGATAAAGTTAGCAGGCCGCTCCGTGTCCACCTCGCCCTCGCTGAGCCGCCGTTATGGCCTTAATCCGTCGAGGTTGATCCACCGTGGATAACCCGGATCAGCCGGCTGTTTCCCTCAAGTCGCCGTTAAGCCTGCGGACCTCCGCACCGAGCTGCCGGACACGAGTCGCCTCCGCCTCGCCCGTTCGCGCCTGGTCATACCTACTGCCTCGGGGTTGCCTTCTCACGGCTGAGCCGATTGCAGCAATGGTCGCGCGCCTCCGCCATGATGGTCCTGATCGCTTCTTGCTCAAGCTCGCTGCGTCATGCCGGGATCACTTTTCGTGCATCCACGCCCGCCTACGCTTTCTCCCACAAGCCTTCATGTCTCCGGTGCTGTCGAACCGTCAGTAGCCACGCCGAGGCTGCGTGACTCACGGACCCGTGGAGCCGGCAGATCGCCACCTCACTCGAAGCTGCTCACGCTCGCCGGGTCGGCTCCCCGCAGTGCCTGCACCCGCTGCCGGGCCCCGCCACTCGACGCTTCAAGGCCGCCTGTCACCGCCTTCGCCGCCGCCATCGATTCGCCATCTTCACATCGCCGATCACCGCTGGCTCATACCGATCGCCGGCCCGGCATCCCCATCGCCACCTCCGCTTCCCGCCAGATGCTCTCGACCATACCGCGCTTTGCCTCAAGGCCGCTGGCTTCACGCCTCGGCCGGTTGCACCCCGTGCCGGTTTCTTGTTCCGCCCGCACTAGCTCCACGCGAGATGGCTCCGCCATGCATCGCCCGACCGGCTCCACCCTGCGACCCGGCTTCCTGCCGTCTTCACGGTCCTGCTGCTCAGCAGTTGCGGTCCTCCGTTTATACAGAAAAGAGCAGCCGAATCTGGTTAAAAAAAAACCTGAGGGTCAAATCCTAGTGCTAATAAATACCGAGGCCATGGAAAGTGTTCGTCGGTTTATCGTGGAGCGATCGATGCGTGCATAAAAACATGCTACTACTAGTCGGGTGGCACGGCCAATTAAATTTCCAGGTGCTATCTTTTCATCTGTTTCTTTTTGTACATATTGTTTTTCCGAGAATGATTACTCCGCCTATATCTTTCTATATGTGACAAGTGCTCACTATAAAAGTGATGCCCTACTACGGACAACGCGCTGCCTTAGCTGTTCTCGCCGGCATTTGTGCATATCACACTGGTGAACCGGAACACAAATCGCCACCTCCGCAGTCCGGACTACATCAGCAATACCGCGGTCGACTCTTTTATCCGTACTGGCGTATAACCCCGCGATGGGTATCAACTGGCCTGACATATCAGGCTGTCAGAAAATTTCCGGCTTAAAAAGACCGGTTTAAAATCCGGTTCAAGGGAAAGCTATCTCCCACAAAACTTTGAAGCTCTCAATATCCGGTTCAAAATCCGGTTCAAGAAGGATTTATCTCTTGGAAAAAGTTAAAAGGTGCCAAAGAGGACCTGCTGCCATGATGCGCGGTTCAAACATGGGTATCATGCCTTATTGGCTTATCATATCATTGATCACTTGGGGGCTTTGGTCGTGTCCAAACCATAGCAACACCTTTTGATTGGCGTAATGCCAATGCATCATTTGGGGACTTGTGGTCACGTCTGAACCATAGTCACGCCTCTTGATCGGCCAAGTGCCACAGCATCACTTGGGGGCTTTGGTCGAACCCGAACCATCGCTACACCTCTTGATCGGCGTAAAGCCACAGCATCACTTGGGGACTTGTGGTCACGTCTGAACCATAGTCACGCCTCTTGATCGGCCTAGTGCCACAGCATCACTTGGGGGCTTTGGTCGAACCCGAACCATCGCTACACCTCTTGATCGGTAATGCCAATGCATCATTTGGGGTCCTGGCTGACTCGAACCATAGCTACGCCTTTTGGGGGCTTGGTCGTTTCCGACCATGGTAATGCCTCTTGATCAGCTCAAAGCCTCATTTGCAATGGTTTTATATTTGCCTTTTCTTGAATTTTGTTCTCTTTTAAACTATTTCTTTTGTTGTGTTTTCAAGCCAACATTATTAAACCGGTTCGTCTATCAATTACAAATTGATGAAATACGGTCAAATCATAACCCGGAGACTATCAGCCCGGTCTGGTTTTGACTATAAGTCGCCAGCATATATTTGGATTGCGCCATTGGAATCATGCGCTCATAAATCATTGGATTATATTATTCAAATCTTCAAATAGCCAACATGGCTGGATTTCTATTATGGTTATCAATAATCAAGATATGGTTAAGGTTTCCAAAGTCGCTTTAAGCGCAATGGCTATCATATTGTCAATAGGATATGATTTATTCTATACAACTGAAGGCATAGTCCCGAGTTGCTACAAGGCTTACAACCCTAAGACTTGGGGGCTACATTATTTAAGTTGAGATTACATCAAATATGCAAGTCTCATGTCGCTGCAAGCATGCACCATGACACTTGGGGCTAATGCAAAGTCATTTTTTGCTCATATTATTGAAGACTCGACTCATCACATCATAATGAGCGGCCCTTTGGAGGCTACCAATTGCTCCTCACAACAATTCAAGGTACACAAATTTTCATCTATTATTGAAGGATCCACTGCCAGCTTGGTAAAGCACAAAGCTCTCAACCTTGTGGACGTGGGTTCAAGCCCCATGATGGGAGTTACATAATATAATGTTTGAAGTATATATAAAGTCCCAGCTCAATATTATCTTACTGAGCCGGCCCATGGGGGCTACACGTTGCTGTTAAAGTTTACATGATCATATTTTTGAAGTCCCTTCTCATTATTGGCATAATGACCCGGCCCTTGGGGGCTATAATTGGTTGAAGTTTTATGAGCATCAGAATATAAGTCCCGTGTTGTTGCAAGGTGACAACCCGAGACTTGGGGCTACATATGTGGAGTACTCGATTCCGACTAGTGATTGAGATGAACAACCTGGATTTCTTCAAGATTGTGACATTCATATTGAAGCAAATTTTAAGTCACATTACTATGTTACCTTCTTAAGATTTGAGGGCTACAAGTGATAGGCATATAAGAGGTATATTTTCAAAAGCTGATGTTAACAAATAGTTATGATCCGGTGCCATCAATATTTGTAAACCAGCAAAGTTCTACATTCTTAAACCTGCAAGTTCTACATTCTTAAACCGGCTGAAGATAAGATGAGTATTTCAAAGACAAATATTTTTGTTAAGCATTGGGAGCTGAGTCAAAGAAGTTATTCTTCACAATATTTCTCTGCGGACAAACCAATGTCCGACAAGAATTGATTATGAAGCTGGCCTATTGACCCGGATTTTCTCGGAAGGAAATGACAAGGATTTAAAGAGGATCGAGATCGCCAACATGGATAAATCCAAATTAAACTAGGGGCTAATGTAAAGGGGATATACCACGCGTATGACCCGACCGAGTTGTAAACCGCTGGGACTTGGTAAACCGCGGATGTTAAACCGTGGACAGCTTAAGATGCAGAGCTTAAGACAGATGGCTATGACAGACGGTAAACCGGCTGTGTGGTAAACCGCAGGAGTTAAGTCGACAATGTTAAACCGGGCGGACAATGTTAAACCGGCAGATAATGTTAAAACCGGCGAGATAATGTTAAACCGCAGACACGTTAAACCGCAAACAAAGGATAACTGCTGCCGGGGTTATGAAGCCCAAGACGTTATGAAGCCCAAGATGTTAAGAAGCCCATGGCGATAAGTTAGAATAGTTAAGTCTTAAGTCCGAAGTTGGACTCTACATGTAACCCGCCTCTTTAACATATATATGAGGAGGTAGGGCTCCCCAAAGAGGGACAAGCTACAAGCAAGAAGAAACAATCTTAGGGCTAGACACAAAGAGGAGAGCCGGCTTATGCGGCGACTCCCTCGTGATGATAATGAGACCTAGCCTCAAACAGCATGTAGGGTTTTTACCGGATGATGTTTCCGAGACAGGTCTGCTGTCTAAATCCCTGTCTTGTGTTGCGTCTCTCGATTCCGCTCAACCCTCTCAAGCTACCACATAGATGCGTTGGCCTCGCTGACTAAGTCCTCGACACTAAGGACATCTGCCGTGACAATTCCACGACAGCAGGCGTCACGTCGCGCCACGCGTTGCCATCACGCTCGCCACAGCCACCGCACCACGGTCTTTGTTGGGGAACGAGTAATTTCAAAAATTTCCCTACGCACACGCAAGATCATGGTGATGGCATAGCAACGAGAGGAGAGTATTGTCCACGTGCCTCAGAGACCGTGAAGCGGAGCGTTATGACAACGCTGGTTGATGTAGTCGTACGTCTTTCACGATCCGACCGATTCAAGTACCGCACGCACGACACCTCCGAGTTCAAGACACGCTCAGCTCGATGACGGTCCCGGACTCCGATCCAGCAAAGTGTCGGGGATGAGTTCCACAAGCCGCGACGGCATGGTGACGATGATGATGCTCTACCGGCGCGAGGGCTTCGCTAAACTCATGACGATATGACCGAGGTGGAATATGGTGGAGGGGGCACCGCACACGGCTAAGGAACGATCCGTAGATCAACTTGTGTGTTCATGGGTGCCCTCGCCCCCGTATATAAAGGAGTGGAGGAGGGAGGGCGGCCCTCTCTATGGCGGCGCCCTAGGGAGAGTCCTACTCCCATCGGGAGTAGGATTCCCCTTTCCTAGTCCAACTAGGAACCCTTCCATGTAGTAGGAGTAGGAGAGAAGGAAAGGGAAGAGAGAGGAGAAGGAAGGAAGGTGCGCCTCCCTAGTCCAATTCGGACTAGTCCAGGGAGGTGCGCCACTCTTTTGGCCCTTTCTCTCCTTTTCCCGTATGGCCCAAAGAGGCCCAATACGAATTCCCGTAACTCTCCCAGTACTCCCAAAATACCCGAATCACTCGGAACCTTTAGAACTCCGAATATAGTCGTCCAATATATCGATCTTTACGCCTCGACCATTTCGAGACTCCTCGTCATGTCCCCGATCTCATCTGGGACTCCGAACTCCTTCGGTACATCAAAAACTCATAAACTCATAATATAACTCCATCTAAACCTTGTTGCGTCATGGACCCTACGGGTTCGAGAACTATGTAGACATGACCTAGAACTATTCTCGGTCAATAACTAATAGCGGAACCTGGATGCTCATATTGGCTCCAACATATTCTACGAAGATCTTTATCGGTCAAACCGCATAACAACATACGTTGTTCCCTTTGTCATCGGTATAGTTACTTGCCCGAGATTCGATCAGTCGGTATCCAATACCTAGTTCAATCTCGTTACCGGCAAGTCTCTTTACTCGTTACGTAATGCATCATTCAGAACTAACTCATTAGCTACATTGCTTGCAAGGCTTATAGTGATGTGCATTACCGAGAGGGCCCCGAGATACCTCTCCCCAATCGGAGGACAAAACCTAATCTCAAATACGCCAACCCAACATGTACCTTTGGAGACACCTGTAGTACTCCTTTATAATCACCCAAGCACGTTGTGACGTTTGGTAGCACCTAAAGTGTTCCTCCGTAAACGGAGTTGCATAATCTCATAGTTACGGTGAACATGTATAAGTCATGAAGAAAGCAATAGCAACATACTAAACGATCAAGTGCTAGGCTAACGGAATGGGTCAAGTCAATCACATCATTCTCCTAATGATGTGATCCCGTTAATCAAATGAAAACTCATGTCTATGGCTAGGAAACTTAACCATCTTTGATTCAACGAGCTAGTCAAGTAGAGGCATACTAGTGACACTATGTTTGTCTATGTATTAACACATGTATTATGTTTTCGGTTAATACAATTCTAGCATGAATAATAAACATTTATCATGAAATAAGGAAATAAATAATAATCTAGTTCACATCGCTATGTGATTAACACCCAAAGAGTACTAAGGTATGATCATGTTTTGCTCGTGAGAGAATCTTAGTCAACAGTCTCATACATTCGTAGTCGTATGTATTTTTTGCAAATATTCTATGTCTACAATGCTCTGCACGGAGCTATTCTAGCTAATTGCTCCCACTTTCAATATGTATCCAGATTGAGACTTATACGGATCAAAGTAAAAAGCTTGCATCGATGTAACTCTTTACGACGGCCTCTTTTATCACCTCCATAATCGAGAAATATTTCCTTAGTCCTCACTAAGGATGTTCTTGACCAATGTCCAAAGATCTACTCAGAGATCACTATTGTACTCCTTGCCAAACATGCAGCAAGGTATACAATAGATCCGGTACATAGCATAGCATACTTTATAGAACCTATGACTGAGGCATAGGGAATGACTTTCATTCTCTTTTTCTGTTTTCGCCGTGGTCGGATTTGAGTCTTACTCAATTTCACACCTTTGCAACACAGGCAAGAACTTTTCTTTTGACTGTTCCATTTTGAACTACTTCAAAATCTTGACAAGGTATATACTTATTAAAAAAACTTATCAAGCCGTCTTGATCTATCTCAATAGATCTTGATGCTCAATATGTAAGTAGCTTTTACTGATGTCTTTCTTTTAAAGAAGTCCTTCCAAATACTCCTTTATGCTTTCCGGTAAAATTCTATATCATTTCCGATCAACAATATGTCATTCACATATACTTATCGTAAATGTTGTAGTGCTCCCACTCACTTTCTTGTAAATACAAAGCTTCACCGCAAGTCTGTGATAAAACTATATGCTTTGATCAACTTATCAAAGTGTGTATTCCAACTCGAGATGCTTGCACCAGTCCATAGATGGATCGGCTGGAGCTTGCACATTTTGTTAGCTCCTTTAGGATTGACAAAACCTTCTCGTTGCATCATATACAACTCTTCCTTAATAAATCCATTAAAAATGTAGTTTTGACATCCATTTGCCGATTTCATAAAATGTGGCAATTGCTAACATGATTCAGACAGACTTAAGCATCGCTACGCTTGAGAAAATCTCATTGTAGTCAACACCTTGAACTTGTCGAAAAACCCTTTTTGTGACAAGTCGAGCTTTGTAGATAGTAACACTACTATCGTTGTCCGCCTTCCTCTAGAAGATCCATTTATTTAACATGGCTTGCTTGATCATCGAGCAAGTCAATCAAAGTCCATACTTTGTTCTAATACATGGATCCTATCTCAGATTTCATGGCCTCAAGCCATTTCATGGAATCTGGGCTCATCATCGCTTCCTCATAGTTCGTGAGGTTCATCATGGTCTAGTAACATGACTTCCGTAACATGATTACCGTACCACTCTGATGCGGATCTTTACTCTGGAAGACCTACGAGGTTTGGTAGCAACTTGATCTGAAGTTTCATGATCATCATCACTAACTTCCTCACTAATTGGTGTAGGAATCATCGGAACTGATTTCGTGATGAACTACTTTCCAATATGGGAGAAGGTACAATTACCTCATCAAGTTCTACTTTCCTCCCACTCACTTCTTTCGAGAGAAACTTCTTCTCTAGAAAGGATCCATCTTAACAACGAATAACTTGCCTTCGGATCGTTGATAGAAGGTGTACCCAATAGTTACCTTTGGGTATTCTATGAAGACGCACCTTTCCGATTTGGTTCGAGCTTATCAGGTTGAAACCTTTTCATATAAGCATCGCAACTCCAAGCTTTAAGAAACGACACCTTAGGGTTTCATCGCTAAACCATAGTTCATACCAAGGTCATCTCAACGGATTTAGATGGTGCCCTATTAAACGTGAATGCAGCTGTCTCTAATGCATAACCCCAAAACGATAGTGGTAAATCGGTAAGATACATCATAGATCGCACCATATCCAATGAAGTGCAGTTACGATGTTCGGGCACACCATTATGTTGTGGTGTTCCATGTGGCATGAGCTGTGAAACTATTCCACTTTGTTTTAATTGAAGACCAAACTCGCAACTCAAATATTCATCTCCACGATCAGATCGCAAAAACTTTATTTTCTTGTTACGATGATTTTCCACTTCACTCTGAAATTCTTTTGAACTTTTCAACTATTTCAGACTTATGTTTCATCAAGTAGACATATCCATATCTGCTCAAATCATCCGTGAAGGTCAGAAAATAATGATACTTGCCACGGGCATCAACACTCATTGGATCGCATACATCAAGATGTATTATTTCCAACAAGTTTGTTGCTCTTTCCATTGTTCCAACAACGAGTTTCAGTCATCATGCCCAAAAGGCATGGTTCGCAAGCATCAAGCGATTCATAATCAAGTGATTCCAAAAACCCATCAGATGGAGTTTCTTCATGCGCTTTACACCGATATGACCCAAACGGCAAAGGCTGCCACAAATAAGTTGCACTATCATTATTAACTTTGCATCTTTTGGCATCAATATTATGAATATGTGTATCACTACGATCGAGATCCAACAAACTATTTTCATTGGGTGTATGACCATTGAAGGTTTTATTCATTTAAACAGAACAACAATTATTCTCTGATTTTAAATGAATAACTGTATTGCAATGAACATGATCAAATCATATTCATGCTCAACGCAAATGCCAAATAACATCTATTTAGGTTTATCACTAATCCTGAAAGTATAGGGAGTGTGCGATGATGATCATATCAATCTTGGAACTACTTCCAACACTCATCGTCACTTCCCCTTCAACTAGTCTTTGTTTATTCTCAGAACTCCTGTTTTGAAAGTTACTAATCTTAGCAACCTAACAAGTATCAAATACTCGGGGGCTACTATAAACACTAGTAAAGCACACATCAATAACCTGTATATCAAATATACCCTTGTTCACTTTGCCGTCCTTCTTATCCACCAAATATTTGGAGTAGTTCCACTTCATGACCATTTCCTTTGCAGAGAAGCACTCAGTTTCGTGGCTTTAGGTTCAGCTTTGGGCTTCTTCAAGGAGTGACAACAACTTGCTTGTCATTCTACTTGAAGTTCCCTTTCTTTCCCTTTGCCATTCTCTTGAAACTAGTGGTCTTGTCAATCATCAACACTTGATGCTCTTTCTTGATTTCTACCTACGCCGATTTCAACATCACGAAGAGCTCGGGAATCGTTTTCGTCATCCTTTGCATACTATAGTTCATCACGGTTCTACTAACTTGGTGATGATGACTGAGAGAATTCTATTAATCACTATCTTATCCGGAAGATTAACTCCCACTTGATTCAAGCGATTGTAGTACCCAGCATAATCTGAGCACTTGCTCACTAGTTGAGCGATTCTCCTCCATCCTTTAGCTATAGAACTTGTTGGAGACTTCATACCTCTCAACTCGGTATTTGCTTGAAATATTAACTTCAATTCCTGGAACATCTCATATGGTCCATGACGCTCAAAACGCCTTTGAAGTCCCGATTCTAAGCTGTTAAGCATGGTGCACTAAACTATCAAGTAGTCATCATATTGAGCTAGCCAAACGCTCATAACGCCCCAGATCTGCTTCCTGCAATAGGGTCTGTCACCTAGCGGTGCATCAAGGACATAATTCTTCTGTGCAGCAATGAGGATAAACCTCAAATCACGGATCCAATCCGCATCATTGCTACTAACATCTTTCAACACAGTTTTCTCTAGGAACATATTAAAATAAACATATGAAAGCAACAAACATAGGGAAGCAACAACGCGAGCTATTGATCTACAACATAATTTGCAAAATACTACTAGGACTAAGTTCATGATAAATTTAAGTCCGATTAATCATATTACTTAAGAACTCCCACTTAGATAGATATCCCTCTAATCTTCTAAGTGATTACGTGATCCATATCAACTAAACCATGTCCGATCATCACGTGAGATGGAGTAGTTTCAATGGTGGACATCACTATGTTGATCATATCTACACTATATGATTCACGCTCGACCTTCGGTCTCCGTGTACCGAGGCCATATACATTATATGCTAGGCTCGTCAAGTTTAACCTGAGTATTCGCGTGTGCAACTGTTTTTGCACCCGCTGTATTTGAACGTAGAGCCTATCACACCCGATCATCACGCGGTGTCTCAAAGACGAAGAACTTTCGCAACGGTGCATACTCAGGGAGAAGACTTCTTGATAATTTTAGTGAGAGATCATCTTATAATGCTACCGTCAATCAAAGCAGAATAAGATGTATAACAGATAAACATCACATGCAATCAAAATATGTGACATGATATGGCCATCATCATCTTGTGCCTTTGATCTCCATCTCCAAAGCATCGTCATGATTTCCATCGTCACCGCATGACACCATGATCTCCATCATCTTGATCTATATCAATGTGTCGTCACATGGTCGTCTCGCCAACTATTGCTCTTGCAACTATTGCTATCGCATAGCGATAAAGTAAAGCAATTATTTGGCGCTTGCATCTTATGCAATAAAGAGACAACCATAAGGCTTCGCCAGCTGTTTATAACTTTAACAAAAACATGATCATCTCATACAACAACTTATATCTCATCACGCCTTGACCATATCACATCACAACATGCCCTGCAAAAACAAGTTAGACGTCCTCTACTTTGTTGTTGCAAGTTTTACGTGGCTGCTACGGGCTGAGCAAGAACCGCTTCTTACCTACGCATCAAAACCACAACGATAGTTTGTCAAGTTGGTGCTGTTTTAACCTTCGCAAGGACCGGGCGTAGCTACACTTGGTTCAACTAAAGTGAGAGAGACAGACACCCGCCAAATCACCTTTAAGCAACGAGTGCTCGCATGGCCGGTGAAACTAGTCTCGCGTAGCGTCTACGCGTAATGTCGGTCCGGGCCGCTTCATCTCACAATACCGCCGAACCAAAGTATGACATGCTGGTAAGCAGTATGACTTGTATCGCCCACAACTCACTTGTGTTCTACTCGTGCATATGACATCTACGCATAAAACCTGGCTCGGATGCCACTGTTGGGGAACGTGGTAATTTCAAAAAATTTCCTACGCACACGCAAGATCATGGTGATGGCATAGCAACGAGAGGGGAGATTATTGTCCACGTACCCTCGTAGACCGTAAGCGGAAGCGTTATGACAACGTTGTTGATGTAGTCGTACGTCTTCACGATCCGACCGATCCAAGTACCGAACGTACGGCACCTCCGAGTTCAAAGACACGTTCAGCTCGATGACGATCCCCGGACTCCGATCCAAAGCAAAGTGTCGGGGATGAGTTCCACAAGACGACGGGCATGGTGACGATGATGATGCTCTCACCGGGCGCAGGCATCGCCTAAACTCCGCGACGATATGACCGAGGTGGAATATGGTGGAGGGGGCACCGCACACGGCTAAGGAACGATCCATAGATCAATTTATGTGTTCATGGGGTGCCCCCTGCCCCCGTATATAAATGAGTGGAGGAGGAGGGCCGCCCTCTCTATGGCGCTACTTAGGGGAGTCCTACTCCCACCGGGAGTAGGATTCCCTTTCCTAGTCCAACTAGGAACCCTTCCATGTAGTAGGAGTAGGAGAGAAGGAAAGGAAGAGAGAAGGAGAAGGAAGGAAGGTGCGCCCCCTCCCTAGTCCAATTCGGACTAGTCCAAGGGAGGGTGCGGCCACTCTTTGGCCCTTTCTCTCCTTTCCTGTATGGCCCAAAGAGGCCCAATACGAATTCCCGTAACTCTCCGTACTCCCAAAAATACCCGAATCACTCGGAACCTTTCCGAACTCCGAATATAGTCGTCCAATATATCGATCTTTACGTCTCGACCATTTCGAGACTCCTCGTCATATCCCCGATCTCATCTGGGACTCCGAACTCCTTCGGTACATCAAAAATCATAAACTCATAATATAACTGTCATCGAAACCTTAAAGCGTGCGGACCCTACGGGTTCGAGAACTATGTAGACATGACCTAGAACTATTCTCGTCAATAACCAATAAGCGGAACCTGGATGCTCATATTGGCTCCTACATATTCTACGTAAGATCTTTTATCGGTCAAACCGCATAACAAGATACGTTGTTCCCTTTGTCATCGGTATGTTACTTGCCCGAGATTCGATCGTCGGTATCCAATACCTAGTTCAATCTCACGGCAAGTCTCTTTTACTCGTTACGTAATGCATCATTCCGTAACTAACTCATTAGCTACATTGCTTGCAAGGCTTATAGTGATGTGCATTACCGAGAGGGCCCAGAGATACCTCTCCGACAATCGGAGTGACAAACCTAATCTCGAATACGCCAACCCAACATGTACCTTTGGAGACACCTGTAGTACTCCTTTATAATCACCCGATTCACGTTGTGACGCTTTGGTAGCACCCAAAGTGTTCCTCCGGTAAACGGAGTTGCATAATCTCATAGTTACGTGAACATGTATAAGTCATGAAGAAAGCAATAGCAACATACTAAACGATCAAGTTCTAGTCTAACGGAATGGGTCAAGTCAATCACATCATTCTCCTAATGATGTGATCCCGTTAATCAAAATGACAACTCATGTCTATGGCTAGGAAACTTAACCATCTTTGATTCAACGAGCTAGTCAAGTAGAGGCATACTAGTGACACTATGTTTGTCTATGTATTCACACATGTATTATGTTTCCGGTTAATACAATTCTAGCATGAATAATAAACATTTATCATGAAATAAGGAAATAAATAATAACTTTATTATTGCCTCTAGGGCATATTTCCTTCATGTGCCCCGCGCGACGCCCACCCTGGCCGCGCGTCACACTCGCTAGTTGTGCTTGCCCCGTCTGCTACCGCCTATCCCTTCGCTCGCCCCGCTGTCGCGCCCCTGCCTCGCCGCCGCCTCCTGTCGCGGCCATCTTCCGCCGGCCTCCCCCTCAGCCATGTCGGCCACATCTCTGCCCTCTCTGAGTGGCCTCGCCTCCACTGCTGCGTGCTTCTTCCTGCTGCAATCACGTTGCTCTACCATCACTGATGCACGCTTGCGCCATGCCCTCGACACCTCCGTGGACAAACGTGGCGGAGGGATTGTCAATGGAGTACGAGGAGGAGGTGGCGGAGAAGGTGTGGAGAGGCAAGAGGTCTAGGGTGGCGTCAGCTGGCTGTGGTGGAGGTGATTATGAAGAAGGAGCCGGAGCGGAAGGAAAGGTCACAATTGGAAGGAATCGCAAATAAATCATAACGCGGAGATCTCATTCCAAAAAAATGCTAATATCGATGGAGGGGTGATTTCCTTCAATAGGTGGAAAATATAGGAAGTATTGGATGTTATCAAGAAAAGGTAAAAATTTAGGAAAGTTAGGATTTTGAACTGATTTCTATGCAAATGGGGTTTTATTGTTTGGTAACATGATAACAGCACCTTCCCGTTTGCGACGTGTCTGATTAGGAAAGTTTGCAAATGTTAAGAAACTATTTATTGGGAGGAATGTTTGTGACGTGTCTGTTATTTGTTTCCTAAAACAAATTTCACTAATGAGAGAAATCGATTGATTTAGATAAGTTAGGAAGGTTAGATTCAAATCTATTATTTATTTTTTAAAAATTTGTTATTTGTTTCCTAAGACAAATTGAACCAACAAAAGGAATCGATTGATATGAGTAATTTAAGGAAGTTAGATCCGTGATTTGTTATACGTTAGGAAAGTCCTGGTTGTAATAAAGAGTGGAGAGAAAAATAAATCGATAGACCAGGATGGGAGGGGGTGGTGGGAGGAGAGACGAAAAACAACTAGCGAAAATAAACCGTAGAGACTATTCACCAACTGCTCCATTAGGAGTAGAGATAACCTCGAGTAATAAGGGAAACCGAATATGCACAAGATAGTAACACTCACCTAAATTCATAAGGAAAGAGTATTGTATCATTGTTTTGGTTTCAAAGTAACGATCGTAGCAAGTTGGCTTCGGTTTCTTTGGCATCATGTTTAATATTCCATTGATCCATGAGATTTGTGTTAACGAACTCAATATCACCGATTTGTCTTTTTTTTCAATTCGGCGATCTTCAATCTGCATAATATAGTGAGGATAATTATATATACATGCAATGAAAAAGTTGAGCTATATATAGAAACTTAATTACAGAAGTAGTACTTACAGACAGTAAGCAAGTGATGATTGTTTGATCGAGGGCCTTTTGATTGAAAAACTGGAAGAATTCCTCATATGGAATAGACAACAGATCAATTCCAACGAGGTCGTGCTCCTCTTTAACTCTCAGCGTCAAAGTATCCATCCCAGACTTGCTGCAGATGTCCATGTACCAATCATGGAATATTCGCATCATCGTTGTTAGAGGAGTACCAGGTTTGACGAGAGGTTTCCCGTGCCGGAATTTGAATGTGTCCACCTCCATTGTATCAAAAAGTGCATCGTCGGGCATGTAATCTTCAGGATTGGTACCGGACAGCATCCCGGAAGATTAGCGACGATATCGCTAGACACCTTAAGCGGGGGGCACGATTGCTTCGCTTGTTCGCCGAGCTAGGGATTTTCTCCCCCACTTCTTCGTTGTGCTAACTCATTGCAAGTTGGGCGAAGTAATGTTACATGCTCACAGAAGCAGCATCTGAGATATACTCCCTCCATCCCATAATATAAGAGTGTTTTTTAGGCTAGTGTAGTGTCAAAAGCGGTCTTATATTATGGGACGGAGAGAGTAACATTTACAAAAGCAGACGGCAAAATTCACTGACAGTAAATTGCACATACAACAAGAGTTCATAAATGCCTCACCGGGCATTAGTGCATTTGCAGGACCGTCCACAAGCAGCTAAACAGTCTATCATAGTCCAGGAACAATGGCAATGCCAGTCAGATGGCCAGGCCGACTTCGACGCAGTGGTGCCTGAGGGTGCCGCCGGACCTTCCTGGAGGGCGTTGAATGTCACCCTTCCTTTCTTCTTGCCGTGTATAGGGGGAAACCCTTGCAGCAGTGTCGTCATCGTCGCGTTTCTTCTTGGAGGTGTTGTGTGGTACAGGCGCTTCGGAGTCGGAGCTTGGTGGAAGATTCCCGGTGGGCGCAGCGGTCGCGATGATTCTTCGTTTTTGTTGATCCGTCATTGTCGGCATTTGTTTCTTTTATGTTTTCTCTTTTGTTTCTTTTGGGCGTGTCTGTGCTGCTTCCGCCCCAGCACCTATCGTGGGTTGTATCAGTGATGGTTGCTTTATAATACAAAGCGGGGGGAAACCCTATTTTGGAAACGATGTTGGGGCCTTTCTTACACTATAGTGACTACTATTAATCACATACTACTAGATCATGCACGCAGACTGGCAGAGTGCTTTCTTTGACTGCTCCGTCGATGGCCCGGTTCCGTGCGAGCTGAGATAGAACCGAAGCGCCTACCAAAAACAGGACTAAGGCATACAAACAAGGAGACAGAAAAAGGAAGTCCATGGAATGAACACTCAAAGAGAACCATACCTCGGAAGGATCTTCGTCAGGTTTGTCATTTCAGATATGGACAGAAAGACCATCTTCACTGCCACTTATAGCAAGTAATTCAAGCAAACAAAATCCTAAGCCTTTCCCTGGTTCCAGTAAATTTACAAATTCAGAAGACAAACTTCAATAATCTGCGTTCAAGAGATCGACTGAATTAAAAATATTGTCAGTTACAGACATTCAGGCTGTTGATATTGTTATAAATATATGCTGTCAAAATTATAGAAAGAAACTGAAGGAGTGGTCTTTTTTGATTGTTTTCATTTGAGGATGGAGAAGTAGAAATACCTCTGCTGGACCCCTCACGTAGTAAACGGGATCACTTCCCTTGCCTACACATGGGTCATGGCTCCAAATTCTGAAGCCACAATCATTCGCATTCAGAGACTATTTCCATAGAAGCTAAATTTATTCTTCACGATATGGAAGTGGTTTATCTTCCAGGTTTCAGGTTAAGCAAGTCGACCATACATGACTACCCTTGAATGCCTCTTCAGAATATTTGACACTTCAAACATACTCCCTCCGTCCCATAATGTAAGATGTTTTTTTGACAAAAGTGCATTATGAGACGGAGAGAGTAGATAGTAAGAAAACTTGTTCACTCTGGCTTAGTTCCAAGCGTTTTTCGAGCAAAAATTACACAAGTTTTACCTTGACCAAGGCAACCCTCAGACGAACTTCAAGAATCTGCATTCAAGATCTCAATGATTAGAAATGTTGTTCCTAACAAATAATTTGACATAGCACATAATTCTCACCTTCCTCCCATGGGCAAGCCTACAACAAGGATAATCTTTCAAAACGTCGTTACACGTTGATAAACTTTTTCGTAGTTCTAGGAAAAAAACTGAAAGACAAAATAAGCGTTTTCCAATAAATATTCTCCGTGTGAAGGCGAAAGGAACTCCTATATGTAGACTTACATGTGCTGCAGCATTTCAGTAATGCAGACACACACATGCCTTTCTACCTTCCATCCTACAGCGTCAATTTGCTTGACTCTCTCACTAAGATTTTTGAACACTGGCGAGCCACCAAGGTGAGCAAGCTCAAGATCTGAAGCGCTGGTCCATATGGCACAAAACGGCATCCTAAGCTTTACATCATTACATGTCAATGCCACCTTGCTGGATGGAAAAGATGGTCTTCCTCACACTGATGGAAAGCAACTGAACAAATAATTGTGTGTAACAAAAGGGTTATAGTATGTGATGTTGCAGGTAGCCCATGTGTGCACAACCTGATTATGTAACTGAGGAAGTTTCATTAACTGATTGTGGTGATATTGCCGGCAACCCATGTTTAGAATTTCACATGAAATTCGGGTACCAAGTAGCCTGAAATCGCACGACTTAGGTCCTATTGACACTGTAACAACTAACAATACATGAGCAGTTCATATAGATGGAAACTAAACAATCGCCCATCCAAATCTAGTGATATGTAAAAAATAATTAAGCACGGCACGGGAGAAGAATATGAGAGAAGTCTGACACACCAATAAGAGCGAGGCCATCCGAGGGTGGCGGGGAGTCGTATAGGGGGCTGCAATCGGAGGGGGTGAGGCGGCGCGATCCCATCGTCAACATTGCGGGTAGGGGTGGCCAGCTCCCCGGGCACGACAAGGCCGTCGCGTCCAGCGCCTCCCTCCACGCCCGCGGCCTGCCCGCCGTGGCGCTGGCCCCCGCGCGGGAGAAGAAAGGCGAACCCGGCCGCCGCCACCGGAGACGACAAGGCTGCCGGCGTTCCACTCGGTGGATGATTCGTTCGGCGTGGTGGGCCCGGGCCCGTCAGTCAATGGGTGGTGTTGACTCCTCTTGTTCGCCGCGTGCACTCGGACGTCGGAACATACCAAGGCTGCAACAAAATGACCAAAACTAGAAGCAGCAACTAGTGGAGAACAAAACGACCAATGCTCGCTTCTGCCCATAGCTTGGCATCAGCAATAACTTGATCAAAGATCTTCATCATTGGCATGTGAGAATTCTCAAAAATCCTACCATTCCTCTCCCGCCATATGCTCCAGGTGACCAGCAACACCAAGGTGTTCAGACAACAGCAAGCTCACGATCAGGCGAGAAACATTGCAGAAAAGAAGAACACAAAATCATCCAACACAAACAGCATCCATTCTTCACAAGTTCATGTGAAGTTTCATAAGATGACTGACTCTCATGAAAGAACCAACAAGCAGCACAAGGTTTCGAAAAACCTGAATATGTATCAGAGGTTCAGAGACACTGTGTATGGCTGATTTACATTCCTACATGGATGCATTGTGAAAGCAATAGAGCTTCTACTTTACACATGACGCAGCAACTAGTAATTCCGATGGGACTTGGAAAAAGGCAAAAGATGGTAATATTACGTCGGAGTACTTCACCAGCCACGATATGACTGAAATAGAAATGGAGTTACAAATTCAACGCAATAGCGAAAATGGAATTACAGAAAATGGATTTGAAGAGGAGAATAGCTTTGCAGGTTCTCCACAAGCTCTATCGGTCAGCGGATTTCGATGATCACATCGCTGCAATCATCGTCCACATCCAGCTTGACCTGGCCCGCAGGCAGAACTAGTCTCCCGAGTTTTTTCAGCTGCTTTGGACGGCATTTCTCTCGGTGGTGCAGGAGCAGCAGCATACTTGGTGAGGAGCAGGATGTGGGTCAGAAACTCGCCACCGTTGCTCAGCTGCCTGGCATGGAATCCATTAGATGCATTGGTTGCTGCGTAGCACAACATCTCCATCCAAACTGTCCCAATTATTACCATCTTATATGTGAGCCCCAACTTCATCTGGAGCAATATCCGAGCAAGTGTGCCTGCTTTCTCCAGCACAACTCCGCCCGGGTAATCATCAGGAACGGCTGTTTTCTGGTCATAATATGCGTTTGGTTTCTCACGAAGATGCCTTTCTTCCTTGTAATTCAGAATTATTTGGTAAGTCTCATCCACTTTCTGATTAGTATAAGTAGTAAGTCTATTAAAGTCCTTCCAGGTTTGGTGAAACAGGCTACGAGCATCTGCTTTGATGGGGAGAATGTCAGGGTGCTCGACAATAAGATACATCATGTAATCAGAGAGAGTATTAACTGCTTCGACCATGTCCTTGTCCACCAGTTCAGGTTTGACGTCAGGGTGATTGAGGAAGGTGCCTGTGGCTATATGCCAGATAAGCACGCTCTTCTGAAATTCACAACTCATGCTCCAATCAAGCTCTTCGCTATGGTTAAAGCCACCGAACCTGCGAGCCCAGTACCCACTCTTGTCTTCAATTTGTACCATACCACTCTTGTCACCTTTGAGCAAGCCCCATACAAACTTCTTAACCGCAGGAGAAAGCTTGAGATGTTTGGTGCAGCCAGCTTTGGCCCACCAGTACTGGAGCCCAATCAAACGGGCTATCCTTCCCTTGAGGCCCCTCTTTATGCTGTGAACATTTAAGGATATCATGTTCAATTGCCCCACGGAATCGGACCACCTTCCATCCTTGACGAGGAGGAGGTGGTAACGTGCGAACAGAATCATCTCATACAGTACCACCCATCTACTGCCTTTCAAGGTGGCACAAGTCCAGGTCGACACAATCGCCTTGATAACAGATGCAACCTCCAGTTCGCAAGCTCCGCCAAGAAGAGCAAAAGTGATAACAATGTTGGGTGTGGTGTAGCCATCTCTTTTGCTCTTTGTGAAGATCACAAGAGCGGTGAAGCAAGAAACAAGCGAAATGGCACGGGCGCAGTAGCCATACCATGTGTGAATCACTTGTGCCTTGGTGTAGAGCATGTCGTACATCAGGCCGAGCTCCACCTCTATTGTCTTGTACATCTCCCCAGTATGCCTCGTCTCCTGCGCTGAGGCATCTTCGCTCTCATGGTCTTTCCCTAGATTTGCATGACTCTTGAGTAGTCGAGTTGTGGTATCACTCCAGACAATGGATGCCTCATTCCTGTCTATGATTAAAGGCTTGACGAGCACACCCCGCAACGCATGTGCTGTCAACACAGTAAATGCATAAGTTCTAAGCTATTTGTTTTGGGTGAACCACCCCGACCACCAAGGTATCCAGCGCTTTGTGGGCATCTTTCTGGCTAATATCTCACGACCAGGATAAGCACCAATGCCCTCCAGATAACAACGAATTTTATGCAGAAATTCCTTCCATCCTAGAGTTTCATAATGAGAACCCTTCTTGCCTGCAAGCATCAGTGCCCATATCCTCTCACCGTACTTGACGAATCCAGTGGCCAGAACCAACATAGCGGGACGGACTAAGGTTGCCCCGCCTGCCTTGCTGTACTTTTAGAGCACATATGCTGCGCCAGCGACCTGCAGAAACATATTCAGCAGGTGGCGCCGCCAGAGTTCATTGTCCTCCAGGGCGTACGCAGTGATGGTGTCCTGGCCGAGGTGTAGCACGAGGAACGGCGCCCAGAACGCCACCAGCTGCTGCTCGCCGGACGATTTCTTCGACAATGACGCGGACATGTGCCCCGGGGCGTATATCGCAACGACATCAGCAAGCAGATATAGCAGCCAGAGGAGGACCTTGAGAACAAACAAGACACTGTAGCGGCAGATCCCAGCAAGGAAGAAGAGGATAACCTGCAGACTGAAGCTGGCAACAACAACGGTCTGGATCTCCCACTCATTCCACAAATCTAGCCAAGATTGCATCGGTGCTCCAGCTCCAGCTCCACCCACTGATACGCCAACCTACAAGCAAGAATTAAATATAAACATATATGCATACATATATATTCGAAATATGTCACAAGCTTGGAGAAATAGCATTACGTACGAATGCTTACCTGTGGATGAGCTATGTCATCCAGCATGATATGAACAGGGCCTGGATATGAAGGTTGCAAGCTAAGACACAGAACCGCAACAAAATTGCTAGCTCCTGCAGTGAGAGCTCAAGAGAGGTACTAATACGATACAAGAAGAATGGACGGATAGCTTGTATGAACATGCATATATCAAACCAGTCAGATACAGCTACTCCGTTCTGACTCAACAGAGTTTTTCTTTATGCTGCGGGGATGCCGAGTGACTCACCATTATTTTTCTTTTTTGGCAGGGATTCCGAGTAGCCGGTAGCCACGGGTAAAATACTAAGAATACTAGGCCCGTAAGGGTTTGAATTTTCTGGTTTTTTTGGAATTTTTTTACCACCCCTGAGAAAATGACGCGTGTTACTGGGGCTTTCCTTGCCATTCCTATTTCTTAGCTATCTAGCATCTTGCAGGGATTTTTTTACCACGTCTTTCTTTCTATTGAATGCCCATGAAGGGTCATGTCAGTTTCCTTTCATGTCACGTCAGTTTCCTTTCATGTGTTTTTATTGTACGTGTCCATAGCTGGTTCCTTCATTTGCCACATTACAATTTTTACATCAGTTTCAGTTTTTTTTACTATGGAAGATGGGTCCGGTCGGGACACGTACTTCTCTCTAGAAAACTCCAGTCCAATCTCATGTCCCCTCCACTGCTGTTGTAGGTCTATAAATTGTCTGACACGTGTGATAAAGTAGTCCTAGGCGTGGTGTCCTTTTTTACTGGTCACGAGTTTTTCTTTGACCCATATCCCTGGAGATCTCACGTAGCAATTGGAAGCAACCAGAAGTACTTACACGTGTGCACACGAGTCTACCAAAAACTGCTTAGAAATATCTGGAAGGACATCAACCAACCACCCTACAGCTATATAAATATAGTTTCTTGGCCGATGGACACCAACCCCGGTCTCCACCTGCCCACTTCCTTCCCCAGGTCCCCTTCCTTCCCCATGTCCGTGAACGACGCCCCGGCATGCAGTTCGCAGCATTGCCGTAGTTGTTCGTGGAAAGCGGCATCCGGCGTGGTGGTCACTGTTCGCCAGGCTGGGTCTACCCCCCAGTCGCTCAACCGACCTCCACCATCGTCGAGCTCCACGGCCGCCTCCGACGCATAGCGGCCACACCACGCACCGCTGAGATCCGCGTTTGGGGTGCAGTCGATCAAGAGTTGGTTCGAGGTGAGGTGTGTCAAGTCGATCTCCTGCAGTTCCCCAGCGAGGGCCTGCCGATGAGCGGCCAGATCCACGCCAGGTGGATGTCACACGCCCGCCCTCTCCCTCCCTCCTTTCTCTTTCCTACAACTATCATGTCTCCATACCTTGTTGTATTGCTCTTTATCCATGGGGATAAAGATGTTAGCTCAGCAAAACAATGGAGACATAGATTTGTAAATGATCATTCTTGAAACTAAGATTGTAACACCCATACTAATTTGTTGGTTTATATCAACCAGTTATTCAATGTAAACAAATGAACATGAATTTTATGGGTATCCATTATCTCCTCTGCCAATTGATTTTCTTTAGATTAGTTGTGTCATAATTTTCAGAAGGTTACAAATCTAGCAAATGAATGGGACTATCATTATGATTGAAGATAGTTTACTGTTACACTTATTTCTTTTGAAGTTCCACTGTTTATGGAGGTGACAATGCTAGATACATCTGTATCATGGCACTTCTCTCCAGCAAACAAAAAGCTTGGCGGCCATCTATTTTACTTACAGGAGTTTGAAAAGGTACTATCACGCTTAACTTTTCTCACTTATTCGGATTAATTGTAAGTGTGTTTTTCTTGTATACCGATGTACATAATTACAATTGAGATTTTTTCCTCCTCTATTTCCATTTTGTCATCATCTTTTCTGACTTTTATTCTACTACTAAAAATATTTGACTATTCAATTATAAATGCTGCAGTGCTTACTTTCTTACCCCCTTCAATAATTGGTGCAAAACCAAACATGATTTCTCTGTCCAAACATTCAGTTGAACCAACACTAGCAATATTGGTCAGTTGAACTTGCAGAAGGGGAGAGTACTGAAGTCACATCTTATGTACTTTCAGTCTGATATTTTTTGGGTATATCCACTTGTTATTTATTAAAAAATCTGATGGACAAATTGAAAAACACAATTTTTATGGACGATAAATAAAATTAATTTTAACAAGTGGAAGTAATGTATGGTACCATGTAAAATAAAAGGCATAGTTTCCCCACTCCTCCAAGATGAGTTCAGTGCACGTGTTTAAACCATAGATGTAGGGATGGTCAGGTCAAATGAAATCTGTGAATACCACTACAATTGTTGAACATTTGATGAAATCAGAACTTGCATGGTTCAAAAGAGAGGTAGATGTACCTCCAGCAGTGGACACAATCATTCCTTGCATTTGTAGGAGTTGTGTAGTAGTACAATAACTGGCTTTCTTTCAGTGTCGTTAAGTTTCAGTAGAAGTACATGTGCACGCTCCAGTTCAGCTGACTGTTGGGAAAAAAGTGACACCAAATTATGTTATTCAGGGAGCAAGAGGCAAAATAAAACCAAGCCAGTGTGCGTTGATTGTAGACTTATATAATGTAGGTGCATGTGGAGTTGGATCTCAGAACCACAGTCAATACTCCAAGCCTCCAACTATCAGGCTGCCCACAAGTGTGGGTCTTTTGAAACAGAGGGTCTAAATGGAAACATGGGAGCAAATGTGCTAAGTGAAGCAAATTTATACCAATCAGTATCTGTATATGACACACTGACATGAAACAAGCACCTAGACAAAACACACTACTACTATTGCTCCTCTACTGCCTTTTGGGCTTCTCAAATGTAGTTGGTTTTCATTGATCTCAAGTTCAACTGCAAGATGTAAGTATCCATTTGACACCTGCAACGGAGCAATCGATTGATCATATAACTGTAAGGACCAAAAAATACCTCAATTGACAGGTAGAAATTTTCTTCAACCGGCTTCTCCTAAGTTCTCCACCTCGATCTGGAAAAAAGTAGCAGAATCAACACAATCACCTCGATCTGGAAGGTGGAATGTGTTTGCTCAGATCGATGGAGGATCCTGGCCTCTCCGAGCCCCAGAGACCCATTGCCTTGGTACAATAGCTCCTTTACCGGACTCCCTTGCTCCATGGCTAGAGGTATTGGGACTGGGTCACGACGAGCAGTTTCGGAGCAAGCCATTAATCAACTCGAGCAGATTCGGAGCAGAGAAAGTGAGGGGAAAGGGGTTGGCTGACCTCGGTGTTCCTGGCGGCGGTTGAGCAGGACCTGGCCGTACTCCGACCTGATGTGTCCGGCGGCAGAAGTTGGGGCTCCGGTGTAGTCGGGGAGGCGACAACAGTTGGGGCTCCGATGGAGTCGGAGCGGAGGCAGGTGACTCGTGACAGGACCGTGCATGGTGGAGAACTGGAGGAGTGGCAACCGAGCCCCAGTGCCCCACACTCACGAGCCGTTTCTTGAAGTGACTGCTCACATGCGACACGCGGCCGGCAGCCGGCAGCGGAGGCACACGCATGGCTGAAGCGCGATGGGGGCCACAAGGCAGGCGGTTCTTATTTCATCGATTTGTCATGCGTGCATGCCTTCCTGATTGTTGTTGCCGACACATTAAACGATCACGTGTCTGTGTTGCCACATTGCCGCCCAATCCATGGTTTCCCTATCAGGTCGTTCGTTCTGCGAGACAGTGGCAATATAAATACTGAGATTTGCTTCCCATTTTCCTTTGATCCGAGACAAGTGGCCGTGAAAATGCAGAGTAGCCCGAGGAGGCGTCAACCGCGTGGGCCCCTCCTTACATACCGCCTGACCCGGCGCGTCGAGTATCCTCACCCGATTCGTTGAATGCTTGACGGAGGTTGCAGCGTGGAGTGTGAGTGTGACACGGCGGCCGGCCGACGGGAGCATGCAAGTGAGTGATTGGCGTAGCACGGTGATGTCGCGCAGCCGCTCGGCGTGCAGTAGGGCCCGGCGGTGCCGGTGCGGCACACATCTGTAGCGGAGCGTGGTAGTTCGGTTGGTGTGCGCAGCAAGCGTGACAACGGCACAACTGCGGCACACTGCTTGACCTTGTGCCGGCGTGTGTATTCGACGTACTTTTTTGGCAGATTACACTTGCTCGCCTACAAAACTAGCTAGCTTTCATTGTTCATGAACAAGATCGTTTGATCCACAAGCCTGCTTGAGAAGCCAGCTTATACGTGAGTTCAGTGTAATGACCAAAGAAACAGAATCGATCAAGCCTCCTCTATTCATTAAAATATCTCTCTCTATATATTGAACACATAGAGTTGGTGGTTAGCGCCCTAGCCATCCTGGGTCGGCGTTCGAGGATCAAAATCAACTCTAAGATGAGCATGTACTATTTCTTTGCTTGGTTTCCTGGTCACTTATTTTTTATATGAATTTATAAGATTAACTGTTAATTTGCTACTTACAACTGATTGATTAATTGTTGGTTTGATGCAGAGTTAGTACTGATATGCTTCATCATAATCAGGTTTGGTAAGATAATTCGCAAAATAAAAGGCAGGTTTGGTAAGATAATTCGCAAAATAAAAGGCAGGTTTGGTAAGATAACAATAATATAGATTTTTTGCTCAACTAAAGGGCAATTGGCCATCTTCCCAATTCAAAGATTTGAGTATTTCATCTTACTCTTCAAAAAACAAGAGTATTTCATCTCACTTTCAGAGATCTCTCAGTTGGTGCTCCAGCTAGAAAATAATTGTATAATTGATTGTGAACATGTAGTTAAAATGGACATTTTTAGTTTGTTTGATAAATTGTAACTGGAACTATGGTATTTTTTAATTTGCTCAAATAGACAAGTATGTGTGTTTGGCATCCTTGTTTAGTGGTTTAGCATAGCATGATTTTAGCTCTGCTATGTTTTTTTAATTTGCTCAAAATTTTGAGATGAGTTCTATAAAATTGAATTAAATTGTAATAGCTCCTCGGTAATTGAATTGGTAGTTGTGCATGTATAAAAGGAGGGACTTTTGCACCGTTCTGGTGGTTTGTATGGTTAGATATTGGACGCATAGTATTTCAGCCCTATTTTTTTAGGAGAAATTTCAGCTCTATTTTACTTGTGCACATGTGAACAATAATTTTGCATGGATGCATCGAGTTATCACAGTGGGCATTCTTTCTTACTAAAATCCATATTGGGATCCCCGCATTAGCTGTATCATATTTAATATTGTAGATATTCTTGCAGGCTAAGGAGAAGCCTTCTGACAAGAAAACCAAGAAACAATAGGAAGAAATATGTTGTTGTAACACACAACTTGACAAAGAGGAACATATTACAATTGTAAAATTCAGTGTAATATCTTATAATAAATTTTGGTATGTTTAAAGAGTGATCAACTTGATGAGGTAAATCTCACTCCACCAAAAGCGGCTGAAATTCTAGGGGGCCACTTGATGTCAATCATGATGCATTCAGACCGAGTTTGGCAACACGTTAACTGCAGAAGACTGAAGGAGGAACTACCTCCACCCTAATCATCTACACTTGAAACAAGTCTGCAGAAGACCCGAAGGAGGAACTACCTCCACCCTAATCATCTACACTTGAAACAAGTCCATAGAAGACCAAAGGGAGGAACTACCCTTCACTCTACAGTTGCACCATTGAGACCAACTCACGCTATCGCTATTTAAAGACTCTTTCTAGAAACTACTATTGGACATCTATTCTCTCGCACACGACAAAGATACACACATGCATAATTACAAAAATTCTCAAAAACTCAATAAAACAAATCTCAACCCGAACCAATAAGGCCCTGCGTGCCGTCGCCAACAGGCTCAATAACACAACTACAATGCTCTGAAGACAATGTACAAGAGCTGCTCTGCCATGCAAGAATGGAGCAAGACCAATGAAGAAGAGCTAGAAATATAGAAACAACAAAAAGTAAGCCTTCAGCGAGACAAATCAAGACGAACAAGGATCCTCAAGAAAATTTGCCTCCAATGTCAAGATATCTTGCCGATCCTTCGAGAGACTGGACGTACATCCACAAACTTCAACATTGTTTATGCTGGAAATGGACCACCAACAACAAGAGCAAAGAACTAGCTTTGTCTCTCTATCACTACATTACCGAGACAAACCGAGCCTAGCCAACAGCACGAGCAAAAGAACTAGCTTCGTCTCTCTATCACTACATTACCGAGACAAACCCAGCCTGAGGATCAACATCTCAGGTCTAAGAAGAAAACAAGACCTTCCCAATTATGTGCCCAGTATCTACTATATTACTATGTGTCGTAGATCTCCTATGTACATACCAACTACATGAACCGGTTCCTTATTGTATGCACTACTTTGTCACGACATCTCACCTATGTACCAACTAGATGTATCATTTCCTTGTATGAATTACTTTGTCAAAAAAAGTCTTGGGTCGACTTACCAAATATTATAAAATACTAAATAATTGAATAGTTTATGTGAAAGCGCGTGCCAAGACTACCCGCTAGTAATGTCTGTTTTGCCAAAGAGCTCGGTCTCCAAGGCTGCCAAGGCTTGCTGCATCCGACAACAAGTGCTGGTTCCAACACTTGTTCATTACACGAGGAGCGTACATGCTGGCTCGCTTTTGCCATTCAAATGAGACACAAGACAAGTGCGGGACAACACATGACCACGTGATCGACCACTTCTCTTTCAAGACCCACGCTCACATGCGTTTTCTTTTGATTTTGGATTTTTTTTTCTCAGGTTGAAATTTGAAAAGTAGTGAAATTTTTGAAAGTTCGGAAGTTTCACATTTCTCAAACTTGCCTTCTTCTGGAAGTTCAAATTTCTAAAAGTTCCAAGTTTTCAAAAGTTTTGAACTAAAACTTTTTCCAGTGCAACTAGGAGAAAAGTCTAAGATGCATTTTCCTGAATCAGCTTGGGCATAAGAAAATCTCCTAAAAACGTAAAAAGAGAAATTTCTAGGCAGATTTTATCTAAAAAGCGCTAGGCATGTGAAAGTTATTACAGCTTCAGTGTGCAATTTTTGCTTTGTACATTATGTATGGAGACTGGAGTGACTGTGATTTGAGAAAAAAAGTTAAAAACCAAACAACCTAGACAACCCAAAGTTACATGCAGGGCTGTTTAAATTGTACGCATCTTATCTATATTCAACTCTCTCATGGGTCTTAAATGTACGATATGGTCATTGTCGTGGTCGACATGTACATATGATCCATCACATTCTGGTAGAAACCCGATAACAAAGGTGATATACAAGAATGATAAATGGAGGACATGTACACATGACAGATGAGTTCAATTTGTTTCAAAAAGGGACCTCGGTCCTACCGATACATTTAGTTGGTCCATATTCTATGGCGTGTAAGTTTTTTTTTTCTCTTCTTTCGAGGGGTTCGATGGTATGCAAGTTGATTGAAATGCTCAAAAGTCGGGTTTTTAAATGTGAGCATTAAAGATGAGACATCAAAAGTCGGGCTGTGTCAGGTGTGCATATATAGAGTTAATTGCTCAAAACTACCATATTTGTGGCTAGGGTACTTCAAAACTATCGCTTTCGTCAAAAATCACAAAAGACCCCATTTCCGCGCCAAGTGGATAACAAAACGCACTGATTCTAAATTGAGCGCGTCTAACAGCAATACTGACAGGTGGGACCGCTAATGTGGCGAAGACTAATCCTAGTCGATCTTTGACCAGCTGAGGTGGACGGGGTCCCACCTGTCAGCTCTCCTCTCCTTCTCATATCTCCTCTCCTCCTTCCTTCCAACAGGAGCGGTGGAGGAACAGCAGCGACAACTGACCCTACTAGCTCCGGCGAGGTTGTACCCCAGCGCCCTAGCATGCTCCGGGCGTGGCCGAGCCCCTCTCCCCACCCACCCCCACCCCGCCCTGCCCGCTCCCGGCGAGACCGAACCTCCTGCCGCGCCTCACTGCCCGCCTCCGGCGAGGCCAAGCCTCAAGCGTGCCGTGCCCCTTCCTCCTCAAGTGGCGAGATGAGCCTCCGCCTGCCCAGCGCCCTGCCGGCTCACTCCACGCCCGCTTCATCAAGGTCGAGCGCAGGGGAGGCCGTTAGGCGTGGGGTGGCCTTGATCCTCGCGTCGAGATCCGGGCACTCAGTCGCAGGATGAGGCGGGTGCGGGGCGGCGCTTGCCGGAGAGGCGAGCGCGAGGCGGCGGCGCTTGCCGGAGAGGCGAGTGCGAGGTGGCGGCGCTTGCCGGAGGGCACCCCTCCTTCAGCTCGGCCTCAGCCGCCGGTGGAGCTAGTTAGAAGGGGAGGGAGTGAGAAATTTGAGGAAGGAGGTGTGAGGCAGACAAGTGGGACCCCGTCCACCTCATCAGTCAAACTTTGACTAACCCAGACAGACGGGTCCAACCTGTCAGTATTGCTGTTAGACACGGCTCAATATTAAATCAGTGCAATTTATTACTCATTTGTCGCGGAAGTGGTGGTCTTTTGTGATTTTTGACGAAAGCGGTAGTTTTGGAGTACCCTAACCACAAATGTGGTGGTTTTGAGCAATTAACTCGCATATATACTACCCCTACTACGTATTCCAACTATTTCTAACGGCAACTTGATTATGGACTGTGGGTGTGGAATATGATATGCATTGGCTCCATCTGAAACCCATGAGATGAGAGGGTCGAAGATAAGACATGTTAGTGATAGATAGTCCCACATGTGTGTGCAGAGCAGCTAGCAGCGGTTGATAATAACAAACCTAGCAGATTTTAGCTTCTTGCAGTAGTAGTATTGTTTTCGGTAAAGAATTAAGTTTATTTTTGCATCTGTGCGCAGAGCAGCTAGCAGCGGTTGATATTGTTTGCTGTGTATCTTGGTTGGTTCACTTGAATTCAGACATGAGGCACGGGTTGCCAAAAAAAGAAGACATGAGCCACAAAACATTAGGCTTCAGAGTATAGAACCTTTACATATTTTATATGTTTATAAATTACACAGCTACTATCTTAAATCAAAATCTTACCAGTATTGGAATCTTACAATGCACGTAATACTGGAATACTGGATCATGCATGCACACTGGCAGAGTGCCATGTTTTCTTGCTTTTGCTACCGCAGGTTGCTTCTTTGACTGCTCCGTCGATGGACGGTTCAGTTAATAGATAAGAAGAACATCTTCACCCTGGCTTAGTTCAAGCGATTCAAGAAAAAATTCAACAAGATTTTCCTTGAATCAGCCAACCACAGGACGAACTTCAAGAATCGGCATCCAAAATCTCAATGATTAGAAGTATTGTGACTAACAAATAATCTGACATACAGCCTGGTGATTGTGTATAATTCTCACCTTGCTCCCATGTACAAGTCTACCACAAGCATAATCTTTCAAAATGGTGTCACATGTTGACGAACTTTTTTATAGTTGTAGGAACAATATAAAGAGGAAATGCGTGTTGCGCAAACATTTTCTCGGTAAACATTGTCTATGTGAAAGGGGATGGAACTCTTACATTTTCTCGGTAAGCATGTTCTTATGAGGATGTTTTTTATTTAAATACATTTGCACTTTCATTGTACTCCTTCCGTTCTAAAAGACTTGTAGTTTTGGATTTTTCTTAAGCTAAACTTCTTTAAGTTCGACCAAGTTTATGGAAAAATATGCCAGGCATTTGACCTTCCCGGCATGAAGAAAAAGAACAAGAGAAAAATAAACATTTTTCTTTGAGTGGGTAGAGAAAGAGCCTCCCGTGGTGTGGTCTTCGTTGCATCACGCGCATGGAGCAAAGTACGGCATCATGACAACAAACTTTTCAAAAATTGTTGCCTCTTGTGTGGGGATCACATGCTGAAGAAGATGGATGCCCTCTACATCCACATCCAGCGCTTACAAAGGGACCCGGGCAGGATTGGTGGCCCTGATGGGTTCACCTACTAAGGGTAGGGCCATGGACCTGACATCTAGGACCCACCTAGGACCCCACACCATCATCGTAAGGTTCCCAAACCATAGGTGCATTTGGATGCCCACTTCTGTACCACTCGGATATAGTACATCCACTCGGATGGAGATAATCCACTCAGGCGTTTCACTGCTAGTCAGCTACACTCGCCGACATTCGGACATGGAAGGCGAAAAGCCCATGCGGAATCTGTAATGTTTGAGTGGCATAATGGCGGGCATCAAGTGTAGTTAAGATGGCAGTTACCAGCAACGCCTACAGTAATTTTCTCCTTCAACTCGCTTGCAACATAGCCTTAATGGACGTGTTGGACTCTATATAAGCCACCCCTAGCGCCATAACAAGGGTTTGCAACCCTGTTGTAATCAGACACCTAGAGAAAAACATAGCCCCAGGGCTTGATATCTAGGGCTTTTACCTCTCCTTGAGGAGCGTGAACTCATAAAATCCGAGTGTCACACCTGTGCCATAGCTAGGTTATGCCCCTTTTCGTACCCCTAGTACTAACTGTCAGATTGGTTGTGTCGACAGTTGGCGCCCACCTTCGGGCTGCGCGTTTAGCGATTTCCGGTGCAGGTGGTATTTTCTTGGTCATCATGGTTCTCGGCGATGAGATGGTGCTCGGCTGCGAGATCCGGTTCGGCGCCCTCAGCTTCATCACCGACGACTTGGCGTGGCTTCGGGAAGCCCCGCTGGACACGGAGCCACTGCCCGTCCACGACGCAGCGCTCTTCTGTGCGTCTACCTATGGAGTCCTTCTCCGACAGCAGTCGGTCCCGTACCGGGTGGCACCCCTTCTTCCCGCTGGACGCCGCCGCGAGCGCTCTGGGTGTTCACGGCTCCAGCGTTGGGTCAAACATGCCATGCCCTTCAAGACGCGTCCGAGAAGGTGGTGGTGCTCGAACCCGACAAGCCCGTCCTCGATTTGTTCGCCTCACTGCACGAGGATTCCATGGACGAATCCGAGTGCGAGAACATTCCGTCCTCCGATATAACAGTATCAGTTCTTATGGCCGGCACCGAGCACGGTCCTCTCGGATATGCGGATGCTCGTGAAGGCCCCGAGGATGCGTCGCGCGGGCATGCCAATGATGGCCTTGGAGATGATCTCCAGGACAACGATCGGCACATTCCCCAACCTCTCACTTGGGAGCGGCGGGAAGAGCTCAGACAGAGGAACGAGCAAGCTTTGTTCACTTTGATCACAGGGACGACTCTCGAGGCTATGGCCTTGGAAGCTACGCGTTTGACTACTGTGGCCCAGCGCGAGCGTCTAGAGCGGTGATGTCTATTATGCAACTTTTATTTTTTATAGACTCTGTTGGGCCTCCAAGTACAAAGTTTCTTTTTTGAAAAGAAGGAGCACCCCGGCCTCTGTATCTGGACAATGCATGTAGCCACTTTATTAATTATTTTCATCAAGACCTTACAAAGTCATACAACAGTAAGACTAAAGCCACTGTCTAGGCAACATCTATCGCTACTCCTATCCAGTTGATGAAGGGATGCTGATAGTCTGGGCCTAATACCAAACGGACCTCGCAGCCAAACCTAACATTTAAGACCCGAGGTCCCAACTCGGACGCCTGCCGGGTATGGGACACCCATCAGGCCGGCGCACCTCAACCAGGACGCCTGCCGGGTATGAGGCCGCCACAGCCACCTGCCACCAATTCATCTTCAGTGTTATACTGATGCATCTACCTTGCCCGGTCTAGCTGCCGTCGACGCCACCATGACGCTAGACAACGCCATCATCCTGTGCTCGTCCATCATCACACGCCCACCGGCGAGACCCCGCTGCTCCATGCCGCTGAGACCCGCCGTTGTCGACGTGCCAGATGCCACGCCGCTCCTCCGTTGCGAGCACCACCTGCTGCCACTGGTCCCATCCCCTCCGCCTGCAGTCCCCTAACCGAGCACCCAAACGCCCCAGGCGGCGCCTCCAAGAAGGGTACGCCACACGCAGTGCCGCCGCCACCCAATCTAAGGAGATTTTGGGTTTTCACCCGGGCATGGGGTCGGGGTGGAGGACAGAGACCTCGACGGCGCCTGCAAGGAGAACGACGACCCTGGTCGTCGGCATGAATGAGTCATCCAGAGTTTCCTCCGGTCCGATGTCACCTCTATCAGCCCCCGCGAACGCACCAAAGCCGACGATCGCGATCGTAAGCCACCAAGTGCAGAGTTGTTGCTAGCTTTTCCTCGATATATATAATTAATAGGAATAGTGCCAGAACGCAGCTTCCTGCAATCGTCGCGAGTCTCGGGACAGTTCATGTGCTGTTGGAATAGGATACCAAGTCTATGTTTAAAAAAAAAGGATACCAAGTCTAGGTGCTGGCCGCATTTTTTATAGACACAGTTAGCTTAATATAATTGGGAAGACTTGGTACCCGACACCTTGTCTTAATTCCTGCTTTGTAATGTGTACTCAATGTGATGTGTTAGAGTTGACCCGCATATTACCCCGCAAAAAATAATAGAGTTGACCCGTATATTAAGAAAGGTTGCCGTTAGGTGAAGGGAGTTCATACACACACCACTAGGATCCTTTTTTTTTTTGAGGGAATGCCATCATGGCTACTTTATTGAATTGGTAATATAGTTACATCGTTTGCAATGGCATTCACCAGAAAATCTGGGGGTTCATCGATCCACTTACAAGAAGAATTACTATCATAAGCGTATTTTGCTAAAGAGTGGGCTACCTCATTAGTTTCACGAACACAGTGCATAAATTCTACAGATCCTATCATGCCAACAAAGATAAAACAATCTACGTAGATAGCCGATGTTTCGCCCCATATCCTGTCATGTCTTACACATGCATTGATGACCTCTGTCGAGTCGGATTCAATCTGAATTAAATGATAGCCCATGTCATTTGCAAGTAGTAGTCCATGGTACATCGCCAATACTTCAGCCGAGCACGCATCACTAATGTACGGTATAGGGGAACATGATGCAGCCAGAAACACTCCATGGTCATCTCGTATAATTACTCCAGTCCCTCCTCTATTATCCTTGGTATGGAACGATGCATCCACGTTCACTTTAACTAAACCACCAGTTGGTTTCTTCCATGTTATTCCAACTCTTTTTATTGCTCCTGAACTGAAGGTTTTCGCTCTCTGAAAATTTAGGCAGATTGCTTGTATAGCTAAAGAGCTTCTGTTACTTTTTTTTTAGCATTAAAGAGCTTCTGTTACTTGGGGGACGTTAATTCTGGTGAGTCTGCTGCCTTCTCAGCCACCACATGTACCAACAAGATACAGCAATGCCCTCCTTAAGACCAACAGAAGGTAAATTAGGCATATTATTGTCAGGTAAACTAGGATCCTTATTAATTTTACATGATGCCGCAAAGCTGACAGGGATAGACCGAAAACCTTCGGGGAAACTTTTATGTGCAAACAATATATATATATAGGAAAATAGGAAAATTGGATGATACTCCTAGGAGTACGTACTCCCAGGTCGATCCACCTCCAAAGAGACTCATCGCTTCGTATGGCTGGCCGTACCTATCAGGCTAGCCACGTTTTAAACCCAGCAAATAAAACTAGATGAGATAATTATTTGATAATTAAATTTGTTGGAACTGGATCCTTCTTTATAGGGATATCAAAGGTCACCCTAGAAACTAATCCACATCGATCTAATATTCTCGCCACATAGACGGTTGCGTCTTTTGTGCCACCAGCGACCTATTTCCTGTAGTTTCGTCGCCGTCGACAGCGATTGTGTCTCATCCGCTAGCCATGGACCCATGGTGCATGCATCAGCATGGAAGAAGACGACGCTCCTGTTCCTGCGCAGCAGGTCTCGGGTATTCAGTGCTTTCCACCGGCCACTCCAGCCAGAATCGGCCAAAACTCATATGGCCATGACGTCCTTGCGTACGTAACACAGCGGACGGCGGCGGCGCCGATCACAACGACGAGATGCATGGCATCGGTAGCAGCAACGAGACAACAACGACAACCCTTTCCTGTCTAATTGCAGCTGTGATCGTCTCGTCGTCGTTCAGTGCGGGCGGCTACTCCGGTGTGCGTCCGCATTATACTCGGTCGGTGAGATCTAAATCAAAGAGTAACCTATTCTATACATACAGCCATTAGAGCCACGTACTGTCTATCAAGCTAGATGCATCCGTTACTTGCATGCCTTCTATACTGGAGTAAATAACTTGTATTCTGTCCAATCATCGTGTAGATGACGCCGATTATGATGAAGCTTCAACTTATCTTTGTACCCCTTCTATACTGGAGTACGAGAGCTGTGTTTCGCCAGCCGGTGTTCGTCTTCTCTGCAGACTACCTTTTCCTTCATGTTGCTGCTACACCGAAGTGATCTAACAATCCTCCAACGACCACTAGTAGAAAAGGGGGCAATTGTGACGCCCGGGTAATCAAGCTACAGTAACCCTGCGCTAATGATGCCACGTCACCTAGGTTACTGTTGGTAAACTCGTGTTAGTTCAAAACGATTCAAATTCAAATTTAAAATATAGGCAAACAACAAAAGTTTTCAAATAATAAAACTAAAATGTTCTGGTTGTGCCAAATAATGCGTAGGTAATTATGGTGGAGAAACCACACTTGTATAAAATATGTAAATACTCAAAATGAATAAAATAGTAGCAAAAACAATTAGTTAAATGATTATAAAATAATAAACAATTACAAATGATTTTTATATTAGGTGCCAAGTTAATTGCGGTAGTGGCATAAGTATTAAAAATATTTTAGGTGCAACTTGGGTTTTCATAAACACGAAATTTAATAAAGCGGAAAAGAAGAAAAGAAATAAAATAGAAAAACAAACTAACGGAAAACTAAACTAAAACAAAGAGAACCCCCCACTGGACCCCTTGGCCCAACTGGGCCATGGCCCAGCCGGCCACCCCCTGGCCTATAGGCCAGCCCCACACCCGAAACCCTAACCAATCCCCACTCCCCTCCCCTCGATTCCCCACGCCTCTCCCCCTCTCCCCCGATGGGATCTGGATCGGGGCGGTTAGCCTGCCCGTCGAACGCCGCCTTTGCCGGCCTGACGATCACTCGGCGACGCCGACGCCGCCGGCCTTCTACCCGTCGCGGACTCTTCGCCACGCCGCCCAGCGCTTCTTCCCGCCGTCATCACGCCGACGCCACCTCATCGCCGACCCGTCGCCGCTTCGCCGTCCTCCTCCTCATCTCCTCCTTGCCGGGCAACCTCGACCCGACTCCGCCGCCCCATCGCCGTTTAGCCACCGCCGCCCGGGCGCTTCCCCGCCGGCTGCCTCTCCTCCGGCGCGTCGCCGACCTCCTCCTCGAGCCCGCTGCCCTGAACCCCACGGCCACCGTGTGGCGCCTCCCGTGCTCCCTCTCCCTCTCCCACATCTGCGCTGAGGCCGTGCTGCCATGACCTCCCAGCTCGCCCGCGCCCTCTGGATGGCCATCGCGCCCGTCCCCGCCCGTCAGCGTCGCCGTCTGCTGACCACCAGGCAGCTACCGCCTGCCATCCTTGCCAGCGCTCCTCTCGCGCCATGCCGTCGCGTTCCCCAGCCGCACCCTCCTTGCCCCAGCCTCGCCGGTAAATGCCATGTGACCCCCCTGGCCACGGCCTTCGCGCCCATGAGCCCCGTGGCTCGCTCCCCCCCGTTGGCCGAGCCCGATTGCACCGCGCCTGTTTGGGCTCAACGAACCAATGGCGAGACGGGACCCACGTCCCACAAACGAAAATGGATTAAAAGAAAATGGTTAAAAAATAATAATAATAATAATAGTAAATAAATAAATAATAAAAATGAATTAATAAAACTAATTATTAATTAATCAGTAAATCAATTAAGTTAATTAATCCTAATTAATTAATCTAATTAACATGTTAGTTTAATTAAACAGTAATTAGTTTAACTAAACTCTGATTAACCTAAACAGAGTATGACAGATGGGTCCCACTAGACCCACGCGTCAGTTTGACCCAATGAACCACTGTTGACTGCTGACATCAGCATGACATCATGCTGATGTCATTAAATCATTTTCGAATTAATTAAATAATTAATTAAATTCCAGAAATTAATAAAATCTTTAGAAAATCATATCTTTTAATCCGTAACTCGGATTAAAATATTTTCAACATGAAAGTTGCTCAGAACGACGAGACGATTCCGGATACGCAACCCGTTCGTCCGCCACCCCCCCTAACCTATCGAACTCGCAACTTTCCCCCTCCGGCTCCTCTGCCCGAAAACGCGAAACACCGGGGATACTTTTTCGGATGTTTCCCCCCTTCGTCGGTATCACCTCCTACCGCGTTAGGGCACACCTAGCACCGCACATTTTCTTGTCATACACCGTCATGCTTATGTTTGCATTATATTTATTGTTTCTTCCCCCTCTTCTCTCCGGTAGACTACGAGACCGACGCTGCTGCTGCCCAGTTCGACTACGGAGTTGATTTAATTCTCTCTTGCCACGCAACCATGCAAGCCCCCCCCCCATTGATCACCAGATATCGCCTATTCTACTCTATAATGCTTGCATTAGAGTAGTGTAGCATGTTACTGCTTTCTGTTATACCTATCCTGATGCATAGCCTGTCCTTGTTACTACTGTTGTTACCTTTACCTGCAATCCTATATGCTTAGTATAGGATGCTAGTATTTCCATCTGTGGCCCTACATTCTTGTCCGTCTGCTGTGCTATACTATCGGGCCGTGATCACTTGGGAGGTGATCACGGGAATATACTATATACTTATACATGATACATGTGGGGACTAAAGTCGGTCGGCTAGTGGAGCACCATGAGTGGATCTTTGTGGCGGAGCGACAGGCAGGTTGAGACCGCCTAGGAGAGGTGGGCCTGGTCTGTTCGGCGTCATGGATACTTAACACGCTTAACGAGATCTTGGTATTTGATCTGAGTTGGCTACGAGCCTATACGCACTAACCATCTACGTGGGAGTAGTTATGGGTATCCCGGCGTCGTGGTATCACCGGCACTTCGTGACGTCGGCCGGCGAGGGCGCACGCCGAATTGGATGGGAACGCCACTAGGCTAGGTCTGCTTTCGGCCGCCCCCTCTGGCGATGCAGGTGTGTTCAGGGTGATGGGCCCGGACCCTGGCGCCTAGGTTTAGAACCGGCGTCGACCTCTCTGTTGAGCCTAGGTGGGCTGCGGCGTGTTGATCTTCCGCGGCGGGCATGACCCGTGAAAGTGTGTCCAGCCAAATGGGATCAAAGCGTGTTGGGTAAGTTGGTGCATCCCTGCAGGAAGTTAATCTATTCGAATAGCCGTGATCTTGATAACAGGGGCGACTTGGAGTTGTACCTTGACCTTATGACAACTAGAACCGGATACTTAATAAAACACACCCATCCAAGTGCCAGATACAACCGGTGGTCGCTCTCTCTCAGGGTTACGAGGAGGGGATCGCCGGGTAGGATTAATGCTATGTGATGTTACTTGGAGGACTTGGTCGCTTTCTTCTACTGTTGCAAGGCGAAGGTGACCGTAAGCGTAGTCTTCGATAAGACTAGCTATCCCCTCTTATTACGGCATTCTGCAGTTCACCATCGATATGGCCCTTTACACATATATCCATGCATATGTAGTGTAGCTCCTTGCTTGCAGTACTTTGGATGAGTACTCACGGTTGCCTTGTTCCCCCTTTCCCCCTTTCTTTACCCGGTTGCTGCGACTGCACGATGGAGCCCAGAGCCGAACGCCACCATCGATGGCGACTACTACACTGGAGGTGCCTACTACTACGATGCAGCCGGCCGGCGACCGGAGTAGCTAGGAGGATCCTGTGCAGAGGCCTGCGCCTCTTTCGATCTCAGATCCCGGTTTGTGCTAGCCTTCTTAAGGCAAACTTGTTTTAACTTATGTCCGTACTCGGATATTGTTGCTTCCTGACTCGTCTATGATCGAAAGCACTTGTATTCGAGCCCTCGAGGCCCCTGGCTTGTATTATGATGCTTGTATGACTTATTTTATTTGTAGAGTTGTGTTGTGATATCTTCCGTGAGTCCCTGACCTTGATCGTACACATTTGCGTGCATGATTAGTGTACGATTGAATCGGGGGCGTCACAGCAATGGTCCAGGCCGGGTCAGCACATTAGTCCCGGTTCAGTCCAGAACCTGGACGAATGGTGGCATTGGACCCGGTTCGTGAGCCCCGGGGGCCGGCCGGGCCACTTGCGCCATTGGTCCTGGTTCGTCTGGATCTTTTGGTCCCGGTTGGTGGGACGAACCAGGACCAATGGGCCTCGCTCCTGGCCCACCACTATTGGTCCCGGTTGGTGGATTGAGCCGGGACCAAAGGCTGCCCTTTAGTCCGGGTTCATGCCACCAACCGGGACCAATGAGGTGCCTATATATACCCCCTCGCGTAAGAGCAGAGCACACTGCTCTGTTTTTTCTGGCCGCTGAGGGGGAGAGGGCTTGGTGGTGCTCTAGCTCAACTCCTATGCACACAAGGTGTTCGATGGAATGCCCGAGCCACACTACTTAAGCTTTCTCCTCTCCAAGCTCGACCTCCAAGCTCCATTTTCCTCAATATTTGTCTAGGTTTAGCGGTTTGTCACGCCCCGTCCCCGTCTTCATCACCGTCGATCACCCGCGCCGATCTCATCGCCGGCACCACCGTGGTGAGCCTCTTGTTCTTATCTTCTTTCTGAAAAGAAAAATATTCTTACTTGTAAGTTTAGATAGATACTTGTATTATTTTCTTACTTTTATTATTGCATCTTATATAGTGCGATGGTTTTGGTATCCGACCCCGTCGGCCCTCGCCACATCTATGATTCGGATGTGGTATATATTATCTTTTCATAAATATTGGTTCATTTATTGTTTATGAAAATTATGCCGACCAACGTGACATAGTTTTTATTTATTTAGGATGTTTTTGAACCGTAAATTCCAACCGAACCTATTGTCGAGAGGTTAAATTTAGTTGAAGAAGAAAACAATTTCTTGAAGGAAAAAATAAGAAAAATTGAGGAGGAGAAGATGATATTGAAGTTGCATGTTGCGGATGTCGTCGATGATCACAAGATCAAGATGGATGCAATGCGCTTGAAGATTAGAAAGATTAGAAAATATGCCATTCATACCGAGGATTGATATCATTATGCCGTTGGATCAGTTGTTACCTTGGTTGCGGTTATGATCGTATTTGTTTTCGCATTGAAATATTTTACATAGTTTCAATGTATGGTTTAATTAATTTAGATGCTCTGCAGAGCTTTATGTTGTTCTGTAATGATTTTTGCTTGAAGATGAGAACTATGTATGTACTTTGGTTTTAATGTGATGATGAACTTCTATTAATTTGGTCACTTAATTATCTATTCATGATGTTCTCCAGAATGATTTTTGACACACTTAATTATATATAATGCACGCAGATGAACCGCAATGGATGTATGCGGTAACAGACACACCTCCGAGTACATTAAGGGCGTGCATGATTTTCTCGAAGTGGCTGAGGCAAACAAGCAGAATGGTTTTATGTGTTGTCCATGTCCTATATGTGGGAATACGAAGTCTTACTCTGACCGGAAAATCCTTCACACCCACCTGCTTTACAAGGGTTTCATGCCACACTATAATGTTTGGATGAGGCACGGAGAAATAGGGGTTATGATGGAAGACGGCGAAGAAGAAGAGTACGATGACAACTATGTGCCCCCTGAATATGGTGATGCTACTGAACATCAAGAAGAACTAGACGATGTGCACGATGATGCTGCAACGGGCGAAGCTGCTGAAGATCAAGAGGAACCAGACGATGTGCCCGATGATGATGATCTCCGCCGGGTCATTGTCGATGCAAGGACGCAATGCGAGAGTCAAAAGGAGAAGCTGAAGTTTGATTGCATGTTAGAGGATCATAAAAAAGAGTTGCACTCCAATTGCGAAGATGGCAACACAAAGCTCGGTACCGTACTGGAATTTCTACAGTGGAAGGCAGAGAATGCCGTGCCAGACAAAGGATTTGAGAAGCTACTGAAAATATTGAAGAAGAAGCTTCCAAAGAATAAAGAATTGCCCGACAGTACATACGCAGCAAAGAAGGTCGTATGCCCTCTAGGATTGGAGGTGCAGAAGATACATGCATGCCCTAATGATCGCATCCTCTACCACGGTGTGTACAAGGATCTGAACGCATGCCCGGTATGCGAGTGCATTACGCTATAAGATCGCATTTAAATGACCCTGGTAATATTGATACGAGAACCCGTGAAGAGGGTTCCTGCGAAGGTGATGTGGTATGCTCCTATAATACCACGGTTGAAACGTCTGCTCGTAAATGTAGAGCATGCCAAGTTGATGCGATGGCACAGTGAGGACCGTAAGAAAGACGGGAAGTTGAGGGCACCCGCTGACGGGTCGCAGTGGAGAAAAATCGAGAGAAAGTACCGGGCTGAGTTTGCACGTGACCCAAGGAACGTATGGTTTGCTTTAAGCGCGGATGGCATTAATCCTTTCAGGGAGCAGAGCAGCAATCACAGCACCTAGCCCGTGACTCTATGTATGTATAACCTTCCTCCTTGGATGTGCATGAAGTGGAAGTTCATTATGATGCCGGTTATCATCCAAGGCCCTAAGCAACCCGGCAACGACATTGATGTGTACCTAAGGCCATTAGTTGAAGAACTTTTACAGCTGTGGAATGGAAACGGTGTACGTACGTGGGATGAGCACAAACAGGAGGAATTTGACCTAAAGGCGTTGCTATTCGTGACCATCAACGATTGGCCCGCTCTCAGTAACCTTTTAGGACAGACAAACAAAGGATACCACACATGCACGCACTGTTTACTTGACACCGAAAGTATATACCTGGGAAGCTGCAGGAAGAATGTGTACCTGGGCCATCGTCGATTTCTTTAGACCAACAAACAATGTCGAAAGAAAGGCAAGCATTTCAAAGGCGCGGCAGATAACCGGAAGAATCCCGCCAAGCGTAACGGTGATAACGTACTTGCTACGGTCAATGATTTACACGTAATCTTTGGAAAGGGTCTGGCGGACTAGCTGTTCCGAAAGTGACGCCGGGGACACGCACTCCATGTGGAAGAAGAAATCTATATTTTGGGACCTACCCTCTTGGAAAGACCTAGAGGTACGCCCTTGATTGACGTGATGCACGTGACGAAGAACCTTTGCGTGAACCTGCTAGGCTTCTTGGGCGTGTATGGGAAGACAAAAGATACACGAGAGGCACGGAGGACCTGCAACGCTTGCACGAAAAAGACGGCATGCCTCCGAAGCAGTATGAAGGTCCTGCCAGCTGCGCTCTTACCAAAGAAGAGAAGGAAATATTCTTTGAATGCCTACTTAGTATGAATGTCCCGACTGGCTTCTCGTCGAATATAAAGGGAATAATAAATATGGCTGAGAAAAAGTTTCAGAACCTAAAATCTCATGACTGCCATGTGATTATGACGAATCGCTTCCGGTTGCATTGAGGGGCTTCTACCGGAAAAGCGTCTGATTAGCCATTGTGAAGCTATGTGCATTGCTCAATGCAATCTCTCAGAAGGTGATCGATCCAGAAATCGTACCAAGTCTAAGGAGTGATGTGGCGCAATCTCTTGTCAGTTTCGAGCTAGTGTTCCCACCATCCTTCTTTAATATCATGACGCACGTCCTAGTTCATCTAGTCGATGAGATTGTCATTCTGGGGCCCGCCGCCGCCCCGGCTTCTCCGGCGCGTCGTAGTCCTTCTCCTCCGCCTCGTAAGCAAGCACGTAAGAAGACAGGCGCCGCAGCCGCTCCGTCTGCTCTGGCGTCTAACAGTACAGCCAGCAGAGGCGGGAGGCAATACAGACATCTGGTCCTTCTCTCAAGCCTCTAGAGAAGTTACCGTCTGAGAGGACCAAGGAGGAAAACGCGAAGATCGTGCAGGCGAAGTGGACGACTTCTTTGAAGGGTTGAAAGCAAAGAGACATCCACCTCCGGAGGAGAAGGTAGATCTGATGAAAGCAAAGCGCACTATCGATGCCCTGAGGAAACCACCAAAGTCTCCGCCGAGAACCAACTATGAGCGCATTACTGAACAGACATATCTCGAAGCGGAGCGGTCGGGAAGTACTGTCAGTGATAAAAGGTTAAAAGAACGAGCAGCTGGGAAACAAAATTGCCCATCTCGGCGAACAAGCAAAGCAATCGTGCCCCCTGCTCAATGTGTCTAGCGGCGACATCGTCGCTTATGCTCCGGGGACGGTGGCCGGTTATGGCAATCTTGCAGATTACCTGCCTGACGATCAACTTCCTAATTTCTTGGAGGTGGACGAACACGAGATCTGAGTGCAGGAAGCCTCTCGTCAAAGATGAAAAATCTCTAACAACTATGATGCAAAGATTCCATAATTGGTACATGAAAACCTGCAGAGAGTCTGGGGGGACGAATGCTTTGTATCTGAATATTAAAGAGGAGCACGATCTCGTTGGAACTGATCTGTTGACTGTTCCATTTGAGGAGTTCTTCGAGTTCTTTAATCAAAAAGCTCTCGATAAATTAACGGTCTTTTGCTACTGTTTGTAAGTACTATTTCTGTCATTAAGTCTCTATATATAGCTCGGCTCTTTCATTGCATGCATTTATAATTAATTATTCTCACTATATTATGCAGATTGAAGATCGTCGAGTGCAAAAAACAAGAAATGTATGATATTCGGTTCATTAACACAAATATCATAGATGAAATTCAGGTTACAAAGCACGCCGAAGAGGCCGAGGCCAACTTGCTACAATCGTTGATCAAAATCAAAACAAAGATTTAATACTCTTTCCTTACAACTTCCTGTGAGTGTTACTGTCGTGTGCATATTCGGTTTCACTTATTACTCGAGCGAGGTTATAGTAATGTAATTGATGAGTTATGCATGCGTGCGCAGATTCCACTATGTTCTTCTGGAGATTAAGCTTGAGCGGGGAGTAGTAAACGTCTTAGACTCGAGACGAAAAGATCCCGAAACCTATGCGGACATGACTAATTTGCTCAACAAGTAAGTTCAATCGATCATTATCGCACCATATCGGCAACTTTTTGTTCATTTCCTGATATCTGAAGTAATAATTATTATTTTCTTTGTCTTGCAGGGTTTGGAAACAGTTCACCGCAGAAGTTCCGGGACTGCCGAAGGAGCTGCGATATACATACACGATATACATACCTATTGATTCTATAGCTGTACTTTCATCAATGCCATTTATAATGCTTCATTATCAGTTTGATTGACCTCTACTTCTCGTAAAGTGCTTGTGGCAGGAACAAGGGAATGATTTCTGTGGATACTACGTATGTAGTTCATCTACAACGCGACTTTGAAAAATAAGCGGGGCTACTCTAAAATACAATATGAAGTGCGTAAGCAATAATATTCACAATTTCATTTTATTACACCATTGTTTCTGTTGAGTTTCATTCATATATGTATTAACCCCCTTCTTCAAATTAGACGTGGCAGATGCGGGATGAACTCCTAGAACAAGATCGCATGAAAGCAATTCAAGAGGAATTGGCGGGATTCTTTCTTGACCACGTCATCAATAAAGCTGGAGAATACCATGTGGAAGTTGATTTCAATTGCTAGGGGATTGTAAGAGATTTTACATATTGTATATGTATGTAGCCAGTAGCGTCGGATAGACAATCTCTCGGAGAAGGAGAGGTCGATCGATCACTTCTCTCGGTATGCATGACGAATTTCTGTACTTAATGGTTCCCTTCATTTTCTTACTAGCTAGCGTGTCGAGGTCCTCTCTATGTACTGTATGTAGCGTCGACAAAGCACGACATAAGAGAGGACACTTCTCTCTATTAATTAGCTAGCTAACACAATATATGAAACACCTAAATTAACCCCCAACCCCCTTTCAAAAAAAACAAAACCCCAGCCACTGAAATGTCGACGCTGCGGATGCTTTTTGGTCCCGGTTGGTTACCAACCGGGACCAAAAGGCCTCCTGCCTGGGTTTCGGCGCACCGGCCACGTGAAGGCACATCTGTCTCGGTTCGTGTTAGAACCGGTACTAAAGGGGGGAGGCATTAGTAACGACCATTTAGTCCTGGTACAAGAACCGGGACTAAAGGCCCTTACGAACCGGGACAAATGCCCTGTTTTCTACTAGTGGACGAACTTGCTGCGAATGATCGATCCATCATGGAGGACGCGTGCATACAGAAGAAGCTGTTTTTTTTTTTTTGCCGAATAAGAAGCTAGAGTTAAATCGATGCTCTTTGCGTGATACACATTCGTTGTTATGCATGCGTGTGTTAGTGGCATAAGAATAGGTGATGGATTAGTTGGTTAGTGGAGCAGGTCGTGTGCACAAAGAGCCGGGCACGTTGTGGCCTGGCAGCGTGTGCGATAGCTACTTAAAGCGTTGTAATTAAGTTCGTCAGGTTAAGAAATACAGAGAAGTAAAGCCGTGAGCTGTGTGAGACAGCACGGCACCAAATATTATCCTGTGTTCTTGTGTGTGTTGGGTGAAACAACCAAGAGAGAAGAGTGAGCTCAGAGAGTCGGCTCTAACATTCGTGTCCGTGAAAGCCCCGGAGCGGCCACTCGATTGACGGGGCCACCTCCCAAGGCTCCTCGGCCATCACCTTCCCCATGGCCGCCCTCACGCGACTCCACGCCGGTCGTTCAGCTCAGCAGTCCTCTCGAGGAGAGTCACTATCGACAATGGTAGCGTCCACACAGTCCTCTCGAGCCTTCGTGGCATAAAATATCGACAATGAGTCACTCTTGTTTCATAATTGTTTCATAAAATATTAGAGCGAAAGACTTTGGCGAATGATTATTTCAGCAAAACCTGATTAACTGACTAACTTAAGAGTATTTTAAAAGTATTTTGGATAAGCATTCTGGTTTGCACTCTGCAATTCAAGATGAGCACCACTGAATTTTAAGGAAGATATGACAAAGGGTCTGACTAACACTCATTTAGATGAGAATAAAATCTGCATGATTAAACTTTCTGAGTTATTTTGTGATCTTTTATCTGCCTAGCTAATGTGTTACTTTAATTTCAAGTGGAAAGCAAAAATGATGGCGAGTCTTTTTTTTTTTCTGTTTAGTACTACAGTTAGCTTAGTTTTCTATTTGGTGCAGCTTGGTTAATTTTCAGCTGACCTACAATCACATGGTAAATTTTGTTTTCTACAGTATTGATGTGGCAATTTTGTGAGTGTAGTCTTACCTTGACATACTGTATGTTGCATAACCAAAGTATCATTTTTCTCAATATAGCCCAACCATGGCAAACTGCAGGTCATTACTTATTTTCGTCGATATTGGCTCATGTATACAGAGCAGTGCATGGAACTGCCTATTTCAAGGGAAGATATTTGGTTTTTCATTTTGGCAAAATATTGGGTGAAATACTAAGCGACTATACGAAGTTTATGTATGTCCACTTTCCCATTGGGTTTTCATTTTGACAAAATATTAAATGAAATACTTAGCGACTACATATACTTGGATTGTACATTAATTGGCTTCTTAAAAAAATGGTACTTCATTCATTATTTTACTATTCTCATTTCTAATAATTTTTATACAAAGCTTGCCTTTTATGTTACCTTGGTACCAAATAGCAGAGCTTGATCCTTGCTCACATATTAGGGTAACTTGATCCATGCAGGAATTATTGGATTGAGACACACAATAATGAAGCAAGGAATGATTTATACTATTTTTTGCCAATTATCTTTTGTTTTGTTATGATGCTTAGTTCACATTTGGGTTTTCTATTTTAGAAAATCATTAGCAAGAATAATTAGTTGCTATACTTATATTATATATGAGGCAAGGTAGTTCGTACATTGCTTTAATTACTCTACCCTTATTATATGCAGTGTTAGTAAAGTAGACTTTGAAGTACCGAATTACTATGCTTCGTCTTGTTCAATTGAGGGTGACTGGTCATTTTCTTTTCATGTCTACATAACACTAGATTGTTTACATCAAAGTGCAACCACAATCAAATCGTTAGTGTTTGTCCCTTTATACTGAATGTCTTTTGGCATAACATTAATTTGGCTAATTTACTTCACATATGGAGCCTGCCTTATTTACTTGTGTACTGATTTGTTTGTTCTATCCTCAATTTTTTAATTTAAGGTGGTCACCAATCTTTGCATGTAGAAACAATGGAGAAAGCCTCGAGACTCCAAGTAAGAGAAGGGGAACTATCCTTTGCAGCTGCATTCAGAAAAGGGGAATGAGGTGATTTGTTATGTATAACTCATGGTATCAATTATCGAACGTTCAATCAGGGTCAACGATGGGATAATAGGATTCACAAATCCTGGTTTTCATGGCAACGTCTACATAATACTAAAAAAACATTGGGCTAATAAGATAAATCGACCGAAAAATGATGATATCTAAAATGTTGTTGATGGTGGTAGATTCTATTTGATCTTAGTATCACATTTTTGTTTGCTTATGTATGTGGAGTGATAGTATATCATAATATGACACCCTCTCCCTCCTTTTACTTTTCCTAATATACTGAATTATTATTTTTCCGCATAAACATATATCTACAACATCTATGGGGTTATTTATTGTCATGTCATTTGTAATCATTTCATGCCTCTACATTGGCTCTTCCTGAGATAAACTTGGACTGAGATGCCCAGGTAGTTTATGTTCTGCACCCTTCCGCGTGAAAAGGTCAGGAACTGCTACTCTGATTTTTAACACAGTCGAAAAATTAACTCACGTGTCTTCATTTTACCATGTATGTAATTTCAACATAAAGTATCGATGGATCTCTACATCATTTCATTAATGGCACAAATCTGGCAGGCAGTCGAACAAGGATGCTATAAAGTACCAAAGAATAAAAATATCATCATGCTATATCAATATGTATTCTCTTCGCATTAAATAAAGCTACTCTTTACGAAAGATTTCATCATTCATACCGGTATAATTTTTACATACACCATAACATAAAAATAAAGTGAGGGGTAAAAATTGAATAAGTAATAGATAAATTATAGTATCATCGTACACAAAGTTTCTCACATAATGTACCAATAGGCGCGGCGTGACGCCGCGCGGGCATAGCGTACGGCAATGCATACTTTTCATCTTGCATGATGTAGCACTCATGATGATAATAACGTATCCTTTTGAAATCATTATTGTGCATATATATAGCATGCTTCCTTGTGACTATGGAGTCATTACAACAAGCTTATGCACATGAAGCCCTTATTTTCCATCTCATGAGTCAAAAGTAGCATCTACACACACGTACAATATCGCGGCCTTATTTTCTATCGTCCCATGAGTCAAAAGTAGCATATACACCCACGTACCGTATCAATGGGGTGCGGGGTGCTGCCGCACGGGTATAGCTGGTACACAAGTTAAATCTTGTTATTTTTTGGAGTGGACAAATACTACTATTTGAAATGAATTATATTCTGTAATATGTTTTAATTGGTCTTGTACTAGCATGGTTTAAGTATATTTATTAGTTAATTATACTCTTTTCTTGACATATACTGCTTTATAGAGTAATATATACTCGGTCAAAAAAGTGGTATATAGTTCAAGCAGAAAAAAAATGATATATACTCCTTTCAAGAAAAAAAATGTAGTACATACTTCATGCAAAAATTTATATATACTCCTTCAGAAAAATTGTGGTATATACTCCACCACAAAAAATCTGGTATATAGTCCATCACAAAAAAAAAGTGGCCCATAATTTATTGAAAAAGATGCTGTACATGGTCCATCCAAAAAACATGGTATATACTCCGACATAAAAAAATGGTATATATATAGTCCATCATAAAAACAATTTGCAGTATATACTTCACTGAAAAAGGTGGCAACTTTATAAAAAAAAAGGATATACTCGTCACAAAAATTCGTTATCACAAAAATATGGTATATACTGTCGTATAAAAGTAGTATATATGAACTACACAAATTAATACATGAAAGCTCACAAAGTAGCATATACCTCACGTATAAAAATACAATACTACCCATGAAGGTTATAGGAACGACAACCTGGCCATAAAAATCCCTTAATTCTAGGATCAAGCAACTAGGCGCCACACTCAAAGGAAAGTTGTTACATGTTTCGGCTTTTTCTGTGGATTAGTCGGTTTGCTATTGGGTATATCCAAGTCAAAGGCTTCGTTAAGGGATGAGAGTATGTACTCCTGAGAGTATAAAAGAGGAGTCCTATATATATTGGAAAAGGAGGTTAAGACCCCCGGGCTCTGCATCAATCGATGCATACGGCCATCTTTGACTTGGTATTTGTTTTGTTACAATAAAACTCTAATATGTGTATATTTATGCGAAAACTGACTGTATTTGTTACAACGTATGACTATTGTAGGCAAGCAATATATATTATATAGCCTATACTAACCACCTCATCATATTCCAAATTGTCCTTACTGCTTATACATCAGATAACATCACACCCAATTTATTAGGAAACTCTCAGTTTAAGTCAATACAAAATCATAGAGTTTACACCCCATGATTCATCTACTATGGTACTTGACTGCATCAACAGAAAGCTTTTGGCAACTTCCGATAAAACCAAACAGACTACAGCCAGGAATGGCCACGATAGAGTAGTCTATTTGTATTTGTATGTGGAAGTTAATCTCTGCTCCAAGTATTCGTGTCTCCTAATAGGTGGGTATCTGAAAAGGTGTCCAATTTTCAAAGGCATGAGATACAATAATAGGCCAAAAAATATAAAGAAATATTCAGATATTATTAGAAGAGGACCTTGGTGGATTTGCCTCGCTGCAACAATTTTCTATGCATGTAACCATCATATCTGGGCTTGCCCAAACAAATAAAGCCACCTGATACATGAAAGAAACTTCTATAAAATATATTTACAATTGATGAATATTTTTTCCATTTATGTATCATCAGTCATTAAATTTTGAAGTTGTACGTGCTCCTCCAAAGTTGTTGATGGTTGTTTCTGTATAGTGTTGTGTAAGTTGTGTCTATATATGTTCTAATAAAGGAGGTCCCATATTAAAACAGCGAGAGAAGGAGACGAAGAGTAAAAAAAATCTTATACGCGGCAAGATTATGGATAACAGTATAAATCACCAGAAATCTAGTGTCTACTAAATGATGGTTTTGGCTATTGGATTTGAATTTTTTATCGTAGGTTACTGATACAAGCTGTTTTTTCCTAAATTTCAACTAAAAATTTATGAATATTGAGTTTAAAATAAATGCAAACTGGAGGACTTGACCCCATAACTAGAGGCATGCAAGGTTGGTAGTTTCACTAGGGTAATCATATTAATGTCATCAAGTGCAGTTATGAAATTTAAAATTGAAGTGCTGTTAAATCCAATTTTCAGATCATTTTAAAAGAAATCCAAGAGCTAACTATTGAAACTGCTGAACACAAGCATTCTGAATTTAGCAGTTAGTTAGTATACTCACTGAATACCGCTCTTTGCCAACCATCAAAACACGATGCAGGGTAGACCTAAAAGTTGGAAAATGCATAAATATCAAAATTCACATACAGATTTTAATCCAAAGACATTAATTATTCAAACATGGTCACGATGTTAGCCCACAAATCATTTTAAGCATATCACCAATGTTCTTCAGGATCAACAATGTTTAGAGAGAATGTACCTATAAACATTATTTGTCCACCTTTCTAGCAAATCACGAATGTTCACAACAAGTGCCCTGCAAGTACATCAGTACGTTGGAATATGTAAGGTCAAAAAAATAATCTAAGGAGCATGGGAAGACACAGCCCAAAGAGTTAACTAATGAACAAATAAACTAACAATGCTTAAATATGTACTTGTAATTTTTCCAATAGATTGACCATGAAGGGTGCCTGACTCTATAAGGAATTTATTAGCACGTAAAAGAAGTATCTACCCAACAATGTGATGAACATCTTCCCAGATATGGGGACGGCCATCCTTGTCCCTGCATATCTGTACACTCATAGTAGTGTAAGAATCTAGCTTAGAATGATAAAGAAACTAGAGCTGATGAATTATGCCAGCTACACAAACTAGAGCTGATGAATTATGCGCCCACACTTGCAGGCCAGGGGTGCCATCTGTTGAAAGAAGAGTTAACATTCCATAATCTATATGAGCATTTGCACCATGATCACTTCCATGTTTTGATTCAATTGCCCGACCTGCAGTGAGTTGACCAAATATATAAATATAACCAGTTGCTAGGAAGGTGTAGAGAAACTAAAATTTCATCTGGATATGACGCTTTGATGATATGAACGGCTAACATATATCTAATAAATTACCCGAGTAATGAATTGGTCGAAGAATTGTTTCGGAGCCATGTGGCTTGAAGAATTCAGCGTCAAGGTCCAAACTCAAAGCAATTAGGGACAATATACGTTTCCCCTAGTTAGCAGGAAAACACAGTATACATGAACAACATATTAGAACAAGAATGCATATTTGATGATTCAGAAAAGAGGAAGAAGAAGAAACTTACATTGCACATTCATAGTATGACTTCATTGTCTCCTTCCAAGATGGAAAGTGTTCTGAGACACGCGTACCGATGTTATTGACGAAAGAGTTCATATTTAATGTAGGCTGGGTAATAAACTAATTAGTACCTGCAGGCGGCCACTGATTCACAACATTCTTGGATTCACCGTTTGCCAGATCCAATGTGGAAACACTCCAATAGGTCCCCTATATGCATGCACAAATTAATCATAATATTTGTCGACTATCATAACAAAGAAAATTAGAAATGAAAAGATGGTTAAATCAGCTAGTTTATTATTATCCTTGCCACCAGCGTCAGCCTCAAAGCCTTCAAAATCGGGCGGAATGTACCCTCTGTGGCTGTTGTTCTTCTGCGGCGGCATCTTCTCCTCCATTGGCTGCTCGAAGAAGCTGTTGCTCTCCGCGTAGACGCTCTTCATCAGGGCGTCATCGATCATGTGGTTGATCACGTAGAACCGCAAGATTGAACCCATTACAAGGCACCTCTCCCATCGCAAGACAAATGGGCCCTTTTCTACTAGTGTCAATAGATCGGAGAGAAATACAAAGCTATATAAATTATGCATAAAAGAGTTCTGAGAAGACTCAAATAATATTCATAGATAATCTGAACATAACCCCACAATTTATCGGATCTCAACAAACGAAACGCAAAAGAAGATTACATCGAATAGATCTCCAACCACATTGAGGATAACACGGTATTGAAGATTAAAGAGAGAGAAGAAGCCATGTAGCTACTAGCTATGGACCCATAGGTCCGTGGTAAACTACTCACACATCATCGGAAGGGCAGCAAGGTTGATGTAGAAGCCCTCCGTGATCAAATACCCCTCCGGCGGAGTGCCGGAAAAGGCCCTAAGATGGGATCTCACGAGAACAAAAGCTTGCGGCGGTGGAAAAGTATTTTTGGCGTGCCTCCTAGTCTTCGCGGAATATTTCAGATTGGAAGAGCCATGAGGGGCCCACAAGCTTGCCCCCCCCCCTAGGGCGCGCCCTCCGAGCTTGCTGCCAATCTTTGGCCCTTCTGACCTCCTCCCGAATCTTCCCGAGTGTCTTGTTGTCCAAGAAAAAGCATCAAAAAGTTTCGTTCCATTTGGACTCCGTTTGGTATTGATTTTATGTAAAGGTAAAAACAAGGAAAAAACAGCAAGCGACACTTGGCACTATGTCAATAGGTTAGTCCCAGAAAATAATGTAAAATAACATAATAATGCATATAAAACATCCAAAATGAATAATATAATAGCATGGAACAATAAAAAAATTATAGATACGTTGGAGACGTATCATATATCCCCTCGACACAGGGAAGGCCTGCTATCACATACCATTTATTGGGATGTCTAACATTGATCTCATTCCAACACCACATATCCAACAAAGAAGGTTATACCAAAGAGAAAGCTACAAATTGGATTATTGATCCCTATGAAATTGATGTTACACATATTTTGTTTTGAAAAGGGTATTATCCCGGCCTCTGCATCAAATGATGCACACATCCATATTATTAAACATAAATCAAGTTCCAGGCTTATTTTACCAAGTAGCTTTCTTCTACTTGAACTCAATTTCTTCAATTTCCCTGAGTTGTGAGCTTATATCAGCCGTTGTGAACTCATTTTAGTTTTATCTATGAACTCAGTAGGTGAACTCATCACGTTTTTTTGGGAGATGTGAACTTATTTCATATTCATCTATGAATCATGGTTGAAGTGTCCGTATAATTCCATTATTTTGCCACTTCTACCTACGATTACATTGTTGTCTTTGAATAAGCTACATCAAGTGCAACAAAACAGATTGCAACAAGTAGCTTCTGGACTGAAATTTTTCGTGTTATTCATTAGTCCTATTGTCACTCAGTTGATTCTAGCCGCGAAACTAAACATGACATGCTATTCTTGACGTAATTTCCAAATTGCAATCCATAATCAAACAAAATATTACAACAAACGTGACTTACATGTTGCTTCCATTAAACATCTTCAAGACCTGCATATGCACCCATCTCCTCCTCTGGCCACTGCTGCCATGAAGCCACTTGCTCAGGACCCGCACAAGGCATCCATCTTCTTTTCAGCACCAGCCTCGCCACTAGAATGCATCTCCAGTAGGGGAGGTCGATTTGCGCCAATGCGCGCAGGGGAGGGCAAGCACCTGTGGAGAGCTGCGCTGTCACACACAGGCTTGGGGGAGAACCTGCATCGAGCTGCCGTGGCTCGCATAGGCACCCGAGAGGCGAGGATGAGCTACGCCGACGCCTCCAGACGTGGAATGCATCAACAAGGTGTGGGCGAGCACCGGTGGGGAGCTATGGTTACTCGCACATGCATGGGCAAGCTAGGGCGGAGAGCACCAGTGAGTTGCGCAGGTGGCAGTGAGGCATGGCGACTAGCTAGCCCGAGAGCAATCCTATCCAACCAGTCCACTCGCATCAGGTTAGATAGCATCAGGGGCACTTTGGTCCTTTCAGGTGCTAGAAAATGTAAAACAAAAAGAAGAGCAGTGGAAAAAGGAAAAATTGCATGGTACTGAAAGTGCAAGGGTAGCATTTTTGTGAAGCCATGAAATAAAAGTGGCAAATAATCAATTTGGCCACGTATTAAAGGTGAAAAATAACCAATTTTTTTCTAAAATAGTACAAGATAGTTCCAACTTTCCTTTATTGTTGGGTTGGCTCACGCCTAAACTGGGCCACAAGGCAGTCAGCTCTTTGAGACTAGCTAATACCAATCCGTTCACCGGGCATTCTCGCATTCATCCACAGAGGTAAGTCAACTCCTTGATCTCCTTGCATATCGATTAGCTGATTCAACATTTCTTTTGCTCCACCTAGCCTCAATTTGTTTATCATAAGAAGTGACTCACATGTTGATTATTTCTTCCTCCCGTCACAAATTATATTAGTTTTGATTAATTAAAACATATTATGTCAGTCAACAATGTACATATTTGTTGACTTCTGCCTTTCGATAGTACTTATCTTTGGCTCCTCTATTACACCGAATTCATTGTAGCAGTGAGCAACAAAAAAACCCTTCAATTTGAACACTTTTTTTTGAAAAGAAATAAAGATGCATGTGTCTAAGTTTACAACCTTATTAAAAAAACGAGTAGATGTTCTGTCCACTTAATCTTCAGTGAAAAAGGATTCTCAAAAAAGTTTGTCTTTAATTTCAAGATATTTTGCAATCCACCGAGAGCTAGGACGTGCGTTCAACAGCAACTTCAACATTGCGTACATGAGAACAAACCACCAAGAACAAGAGCATAAGAACTAGCCTCATCTCTCTACCACAACATCACATAGACAAATCGAGCTGGATGATCAACATCTCATATCTTAAAAGAGAACAAGAGCTTTGCAATTATGTGTCCAGTAGTCACTAGCTATCACTATCTACTGTACATGTACCAACTAGATATATATTTTTCTTGTATGAACTATTCTACATTACCAACTACTATAAGCAGCTTTTTGGGCCGCCGGAGGATAATTTTGTGTCCCTGGATGAGTCGAGGGTTGAGGATATCCCTCAACTTGCTGCGGATGAGAACGATATTTTGACTGCACCATTCTTGGAGAAAGAGGTGTTTGAAGCTATTTCTCTGATGAAGAATAATAAAGCTCCGGGGCCGGATGGATTTCCAGCGGAGTTTTATAAAAAATGCTGGCATATTATTAAGGGGGATTTGCTACTGACGTTCCATGATTTATTCTCTGGAAAGCTTCAGTTGTTTCATCTGAATTTTGGAACTATCACTTTGCTTCCTAAGAAAGCAGAGGTCGTGCAAATTGAGCAGTTCAGGCCGATCTGCCTTCTTAACGTAAGTTTCAAAATCTTCGCCAAGGTTGGGACAAATACACTCATGCAGATTGTGCACTTTGTGGTGCAGCCGTCCTAAACTGCTTTCATACCGGACAGAAACATCCTAGATGGGGTGGTGGTCCTTCATGAAACGCTCCATGAAAATTCACACAAAAAACTAGACGGGGTTGTTTTCAAAGTGGATTTCGAAAAGGCGTACGACAAAGTCAAATGGCCATTTCTTCAATAGGTTTTGCATATGATAGGCTTTGATCAAGCCTTCAGACAACAGGTAGAGTCTTTCACCAAAAAGGGAGTGTTGGAATTAGAGTAAATGATGACATAGGTCACTATTTTCAAACACATAAAGGCCTGAGACAAGGAGATCCAATGTCACCTATTCTGTTTAACATTGTAGTCGACATGTTGACGATTCTAATAGGCAGGGCAAAGGATGCTGCTCAAGTAGGCAGCCTGGTTCCTCATCTAGTTGATGGAGGTGTATCTGTCCTACAGTACGCCGATGACACTATCATCTTTATGGAGCATGACTTGGCAAAAGCGAGAAACATGAAGCTGGTGTTATGCTTATTTGAACAATTGATCGGATTAAAGATTAATTTCCACAAGAGCGAATTGTTCTGTTTTGGAAGAGCCAATGAGGAACAAGAGGCATATAAGTAATTGTTCGGATGTGAATTGGGGGCTTTACCTTTCACTTATTTGGGTATACCAATTCACCATCGTAAGCTAACAAACAGAGAATGGAAGAGCATTGAGGATCATTTTGAGAAGAAACTGGGATGCTGGAAGGGAAAACTGATGTCATATGGAGGCCATTTAATTCTCATTAATTCGGTCCTCACAAGCATGCCCATGTTTCTTCTGTCTTTTTTCGAGGTACCAGTTGGAGTTCGGAGAAGACTTGATTTCTATCGGTCCCGCTTCTTCTGGCAAAGTGATGATCTGAAGTGGAAGTATAGACTCACTAAATGGGACATTATTTGTCGACCGAAGGACCAAGGGGGTCTCGGTATCAAAAATCTTGAGGTGAAGAACAAATGTCTTCTCAGCAAGTGGCTGTATAAGCTATCTAGTGAGACCGGGGCTACATGGGCACAGATTCTGCGTAATAAATACCTTCGTTCCAAAACTTTATCCCAGGTGACAGTGAGGCCGATGGATTCGCCTTTCTGGAAAGGACTGATGAGAGTTAAATCAGTCTTTTTTAATCGGACAAAGTTTTTTATTGGGAACGGTACTTCTACGAGATTCTGGGAGGATACTGTCACGCCCAATATGCGACCCTATCCAAAAGGAACTCGACGGTCCCACCAAGGATAGACCCGCATATTGAAACGCTTTTGCAAGGTGGATATCATTACATCAACATTACATAATAGGTAGGGATACATACATAAGGCACAAATGCCTCAAGAATACATCAACATTAAATACAAGATCAACATCCGACTACGGATGAAACATAAACAGAAGCTCAAACAACATCCACCTCGCTAGCCCGAACTGCCGACACCGAACCTATCCCCGATCGAAGAAGAAGCGTAAGAAGAACTCCAATACAAGCAAACATCGCTCTCACGCCAAGATCATCGCAAATCTGTACCTGCAATCGGTGGTGTAGTAATCTGTGAGCCACGAGGACTCAACAATCCCATTACCATGGGTATCAAGACTAGCAAAGCTTAATGGGAAAGGAAGGGATAAAATGGTGAGGTTGCAGCAGCGACTAAGCATATATGGTGGCTAACATACGCAAATGAGAGCGAGAAGAGAAACAAAGGAACGGTCGTCAACTAGTAATGATCAAGAAGTGATCCCGAACTCCTACTTACGCCAGACATAACTCGTAAAACCGTGTTCTCCTCTCGATCAACCCCGAAAAGAGACACTCACGGTTACACACACTGTTGGTGTATTTTAGAAGAGTTTACTTCAATTTTACTACAATCGGATGTTAACAAATTTCCATCTGCCACATAACCGCGGGCACGGCTCCCGAAAGTTTATATCCTGCAGCGGTGTCCCAACTTAGCCCATGATAAGCTCTCGCGATCAACGAAGGATATTCCTTCTCCCCGGGAAGACCCGATCAGTCTCGAATCCCGGCTAAGACATTTCGACAAGTAATAAAACAAGACCAGCAAAGCCGCCCGAATGTGCCGACAAATCCCGATAGGAGCTGCACATATCTCGTTCTCGGGCACACCGGATGAGCAAGACGACGGGTTGGCATAAACCACCCTGTTGCCTGAGCGCCGGACATCGCTTCGGTTTGGACCAACACTCGAGAGGAGAACTGGCCCGGGGCTAAAATAAAGATGACCCTCGGGCTCCGGAAACCCAAGGGAAAAGGGCATAGGTGAGGCAAATGGTAAAACCAATGTTGGGCCTTCTTTGGAAAAGTCTTATTCAGAGGCTTAACTGTCAATGGGGTCCCATAAATCACCCGACCGCGTTAGGGACGCAAAATCCGGGAACATAATACCGATATATGACTAAACTAGGGCGGCAAGAGTGGAACAAAACACGGAGCATAAGGCCGAGCCTTCCACCCTTTACCAAGTATATAGATGCATTAATTAAATAAGATATATTGTGATATCCCAACAAGTAAACATGTTCCAACAAGGAACAACATCTCCATGTTCCAACAAGGAACAAACTTCATCTTCACCTACAACTAACAACGCTATAAGAGGGGCTGAGCAAAGCGGTAACATAGCCAAACAACGGTTTGCTAGGAAGGGTGCAAAATGTTAGAGGTTCATGGCAACTTGGGAGGCTTGAGCAGCAAGTGATAGGTAACGCAGCATAGCGAAAGAACGAAGCAACTAGCATAACAATGATAGTAGTGAGATCCAGGGTAGCGGTCATCTTGCCTGAAATCCCGCAAGGAAGAAGAACGAGTCCATGAAGAAGACGAACGGATGAAGCCGAACCAAGCGTAGACGAACGAATCCTCACGATCGCAACGAAACAGGAACTAACAAGAAGAAGCACACAACATGGTAAACACACCGCACAAGAACAAGACATGATGCACAAACAAGCATGATGCATGACAAGACTACATGAAGCTACTCATGGCAAGAGACGATGCAAACAAGAGCAACACATCAAAACAAGTTTAAATGAGGCCGGGAACAACATATAACAAATCCGGTAAGTCCTCATATGCAAATTTCGAAATTGGTCCAGATCTGAATAAACCTTATGTTCAAGTTGTTAAACAGCAAGTTAAGATGCACCACGATGATCTACACGAGATTCTAGTCAAGTTACATATAAAGTTCATTAGATTCGGAGCTACGGCCTAGAAGATATGAGCAAAACAAGTTAAACATGGCATTGATGCAAAATGCATGCAAACATCAAGCAAACACCTCAAAACAAGGATGCAACATGGTAATATGAAACTACATGCAAAACTAAGCAAGTTTCATATGGAGCACACTCAAAACGGAGCAACGGTTCAACACATACACCCTATACAAGTTATAGCAACAATCTGTCCATAACAGCAAGTAGGCATATTGCAAGCACCAAAACACTATGCTAAAGCATCTCAACGTAATAACAAAAGGCATGGGCATGATGTACAGGTAAAGCATGACAAAACATGAACATGCTCAAAAACACATGGAAAGATTGCAAATAATAACAGTTTCAGACTTTAGCAGAAATAACATCAGGTTGCAAAGTTTAGAGCTATCAAACAACATGTTACAGGAACTTATCATGGCAATCAAAGGAATGGCATGAATCTACTAATTGCATATAACAAAAGTCCTTTACTGACCATGAGCCAAAAAGGATCAGAAAATATGATGTCACCCATGTAAACATGGCAAGTTATATGACAGATTCATACATGGCAGGAACAACGATAAGTAGGCATGTTGGTGAGCTTGAACCACTCACTACAGAGCAATACATGGCATGGAAAGGCAAATCACAGTAAGAAGACATGTCATAGAAGCTATACATGGCAAGAACAACATCATAGCATACATGGATCAACTACAACAATCTTGGCAAAATTGAATAACATGTAAACAACCTGCCAGGAAACATTTTATAGCAAAAGTAGAGCTCGATTGACTCAAGCTATGGCACTCCATAATTGCAAACAAGGGCACGTATGGATAGATAATAACCATATGTTCAAAACATCCTTACTGAAGTATCTCAAAATAAGCATTGATCTCTCGGTAGCATCAAGTTTACATGGCATAAAAATATCAGCAAAACAGGCGCTGAAATCAGCAACATCATGAAGCCTAGTTTGCATGCTTGTGCTAGTCACCACAGAGGTCACAAAAATACATGGCATATACCCCTGTAAATATGGCATGGCATATTACAAAACACATGTAGGACTCAAGTTCATAGGGTGCACACATCAATCATGGCAAAAATGACAAAAGTGCATGTTCTGATAAGAATCTGAAACTAACATCACATAGCCCTCTTCTAACAGCATTTCGGACATCAATATGAGTTCATATGAAAATGATGCAATGGGATGAAATGGTGTACTCGTCGAGGCGAACAATTTGACATATTACACGCCCGAAACGGAGCTACGGATGCAGAGAGTTATGGCATGACGAACATGGCATGAAAATGTAAAATACTTCGAGACTTGGTGGAATTTTTGGAGGGGGAAAAGTCAACCTTCAAACGGATCTGGATCTGGGCACGGTTCTCGAGGCAGGCGGCGGCTCGCCGGAGAAGACGACGGAAGGCGGCCGGAGCTTCACCGGAGGAGGGCCGGGCGAGGGTTCCGGCGAGGGACTGTTGCTGGAGGAGGCGAGGCGGAGGCCGCGGTGGCGCCCGCTGGCGCGGCGAAGGCCAGGGCTTCAGGCTCGCCGCTGGGCACGGTGGCTGGCGCTGGGCGGTGCCTGGCGGAGGCGCCGGGCGGCGGGCGGCGGGCCGCGGCCGGCGCTGGAGGCGGGCGCCGGGCGCGGCGCGGCTGGCGGGCGCCTTGCTGGTCAGCTGGCCGCAAGGCTGGAGCCGAGGGCTCGACGGGAGCCAAGGGTTCGCCAAGGAGGAGGAGAGAGAGGACCGGCGGGATGACGTGGCGGCCCCTGGTTGGGCGAGGGGGCGGCGGCGGACGTGTCCGGCGCGGCACGGACGCGTCCGGCGCGCGGAGGAAGAAGAAGGCTAGGGTTAGGGTAGAATTGATCCGCGAATTTCGGGAGAGGCACATATTTATAGGTAGAGGGAGCTAGGAGAGTCCAAATGAGGTGCGGTTTTCGGCCACGCGATCGTGATCGAACGACCGAGAGCATGGAGGGGAGTTAGATGGGTTTTGGGCAACTTTAGAAGGGGTGTTGGGCTGCAAAGAGAAGGAGGCTTTTACGGTTACCCGGTTAACCGTTGGAGTATCAAACGACCTCCAAATGACCCGAAACTTGACAGGCGGTCTACCGGTGCTATACCAATGCCACTTGACAAACCTCGGTCCATTCCGAGACCGTTTAACACCCGCACACGAAAAGAGGTAAAAGGGAGCGCCGGGGAACATAGGAGTGCCGGATTGCAAAATGGACAACGGGGAAAATGCTCGGAAGCATGAGAAGAACACGTATGCAAATGCGATGCACATGACGACATGATATGAAATGCAGATGATGACATGATATGAAATGCAGATGATGACATGGCAAAGTGCAACACGCAAGCAAATGACATGGCAACGACGGCGAATAACTGGCAGACACCTGGCGCATCGAATCCGGGGCGTTACAGATACATGGCTAGGGGATACGCCCCTCGCACTTCAATATCCTTCTCTCTATAGCATTGTTCAACGGAGAGATGCAACCGTTGAGACAGTATGTCAGTCCACGCCTCTCAATATTCAATTCAGGAGAGCGCTAGCCGGAAACCGTTGGGAAGCTTGGCTCCATCTTGTGAGAAGATTGATGGATGTTCAACTAACTCAATGACCCGATCAGTTGTGTTGGAGGGTAACTAGGAATGGAGAGTTTACGGTCAAATCCATGTATTTGGATGTTATTAATTCTAGCTATATTCCTAATTCAAAGCATGTTTGGCATGTCAAAGTATCCTTGAGAGTTAAAGTGTTTATATGGTTTGTATACAAAAACAAGTCATTTTAACTAAGGATAACTTGATAAAACGCAACTGGAATGGATCCACTAGATGTAGCTTTTGTGATCGGGACGAACCCATCAAACACCTCTTTCTTGATTGCTCCTTGGCAAAAATTCTTTGGCAGTCTGTGCACATAGCCTTTAATATTACTCCTCCGAATAATATCAACACGTTATTTGAGACGTGGCTTGATGGGGTTGAGCCCCAAACAGCGAGACACATTCGCGTAGGAGTATGTGCATTATTATGGGCGATCTGGAATTCCAGAAATGATTTGGTCTTTAACAGAACAACAAATACTCATTTTTTGCAGGTTATCTTCCGAGCAATTGCGTTGATCCGTATGTGGTCGCTACTCACTCTGACGGAGGCCAGGGAGCGTTTGGTTACTGGATCTATCAGATGGAAGATGGTAGGACGGGTTATTTTTAACCGGTTTGGATGACGGTCATGTAATAGGATAAGCAATTAGTTTTCCTATCTTTCTATGGCTAGCTGGTTGTGGCTTTATTTTTAATCTTTAGCTCTTTGTGAGCATTTTTTGTACTCTGTTGAGACTTTAAGACTACCGTCGAACTGATTTGCTTGGTAATAAAGTTCGCCGTATGCATTGTTCTGATGCAGAGGCCGGGATACCCTTTTTCAGAAAAAAAATGGTCTTGAGACGAGTTACCAAATATTAGAAAAAAAGAAAATAGTTTATCAATCCATGTGGCGCGGCGTGCCGCCACACACTACTCGCTAGGAATTAATAGGAATAGAGCCAGAACGTAGCTTCCTGCAATCGTCGTGACAGTTCATGTGCTCTTGGAATAGCCAGGTCTAGGTGCTGGCCACATTTTTGTATAGACACAGTGGGCTAATAATTAGAGTTGGCTTCCCGTCAAAAAAATAATAATTATTAGAGTTGGCTTAATGTAATTGGGAAGACTTGGTATCCGACACATTGTCTTAATTCCTGCTTTGTAACGTGTACTCAATGTGATCTGTTAGAGTTGACCCGTATATTACCCGGCAAGAAAAAAATAGAGTTGACCCGTATATTAAGAGAGGTTGCGGTTAGGTGAAGGGAGTTCACACACACACCACTAGCATCCTTATTAACTTTACCTGATACCGCGAAGCTGACAGGGATAGGCTGAAAACCTTCGGAGAAACTTTTGTTTTGTTACAATAAAACTCTGATATGCGTATATTTCTGCGAAAACTGACTGTATTTGTTACAACATATGACTATTGTAGGCAAACAATATATGTTATATAGCCGATACTAGCCACCTCATCATATTCCAAATTGTCCTTATATATACATCAGACAACGTCACACCTAATTTTATTTTATTTTTTGCGAACAAACTTCCAATCTATTCATCTTTAATCATAATACTACAACGATTATCAGAAATAAAAATTACATTCAAATTCGTAGACCACCTAGCGACGACTACAAGCACCGAAGCGAGCCGAAGGCGCATCGCCGTCATCGCCCCTCCATCACCGGAGCCGGGCACAACTTGTTGTAGTAGACAGTCGGAAAGTCGTCGTGCTATGGCCCCATAGGACCAGCACCCCAGAACAGTAACCGCCGCCGATGAAAAATAACGTAGATCGGAAGGATCCAAACCAAAGACACACAAACGTAGACGAACAACGACGAGATCCGAACAAATCCACCAAAGATAGATCTGCCAGAGACACACCTCCACATGCCCACCAACGATGCTAGACGCATCGCCGGAATGGGGGCTAGGCGGGAAGACCTTTATTCCATCTTCAGGGAGCCGCCGCCGTCTCGTCTTCCTGAGTAGGACGCAAACCCTAACAAGATTGAAAAAATGACTAAAAACGGAGCCCTCCCGCCGGCGCTAGTCAGGATCCACCGCGCCTCTATGGCCCTAGGGCCACCGGAGAGGCGAATCTGCGCCGGCGCCGACGAGAGGCACGAACCCTAACCTTCTTTCTTGGAGGAGGAGCAGGCGACGGAGCCCTGGCTCTCACACCCAATTTATTAGGTAACTCTCAGTTTAAGCCAATACAAAAACATAGAGATTACACCCCATGATTCATCAATTATGGTACTTGACTACATCAACATAAAGCTTTTGGCAACTTCTGATAAAACCAAGCAGATTACAGCCAGGAATGACCACGATAGAGTAGTCTATTTGTATTTGTAGGTGGAAGTTAATCTCTGCTCCAAGTATTCGTCCGTCCTAATAGGTAGGTATCTGAAAAGGTGTCCAATTTTCTAAGGCATGAGATAAAATAATAGGCCAAAAAATAAAAAGAAATATTCAGATATTATGAGAAGAGGACCTTGGTGGATTTGCCTCACTGCAACAACTTTCTATGCACGTAACCATCATATCTGGGGTTGGCCAAACAAAGAAAACCACCTGATACATGAAAGAAACTTGTATAAAATATATTTACAATTGATGGATATTTTTTCCATTTATGTATCATCAGTCATTAAATTTGAAAGTTGTACGTGCTCCTCCAAGGTTGTCGATGGCAAAGTTGAACAAATATATGTTCTATTAAAGGATGTGCCATATTGAAACAGCGAGAGAAGAAGACGAAGAGTAAACTTTTTCTTATGCGGCAAGATTATGATAACAGTATAAAACACCAGTGTCTTCTAAATGATGGTTTTGTCTGTTGGATTTGAATTTTTCCTAAAGGTTACTGATACAAGCTGTTTTTTCCCCTAAATTTCAACTAAAATTTTATGAATGTTGAGTTCAAAATAAATGCAACCTGGAGGACTTGACCCCATAACTAGAGGCATGCAAGGTTGAGTAGTTTCACTAGGGTGATCATATTAATGTCATCAAGTGCAGTTATTAAATTTAATTTATATATAATAATGCACATTCAAATATGACCATGTGGATAGTTTGACAAAGAAAATTGAAGTGCCGATAAATCCAATTTTCAGATGATTTTAAAAGAAATCCAAGAGTTAACTGTTGAAACTGCTGAACACAAACATTATGAATTTAGTAGTTAGTTAGTATACTCACTGAATACCGCTCTTTGCCAACCATCAAAACACGATGCAGGGTAGACCTAAAAGTTGGAAAATGCATAAATATCAAAATTCACATACAGATTTTAATCCAAAGACATTAATTATTCAAACATGGTCACGATGTTAGCCCACAAATCATTTTAAGCATATCACCAATGTTCTTCAGGATCAACAATGTTTAGAGAGAATGTACCTATAAACATTATTTGTCCACCTTTCTAGCAAATCACCAATGTTCACAACAAGTGCCCTGCAAGTACATCAGTACGTTGGAATATGTAAGGTCAAAAAAATAATCTAAGGAGCATGGGAAGACACAGCCCAAAGAGTTAACTAATGAACAAATAAACTAACAATGCTTAAATATGTACTTGTAATTTTTCCAATAGATTGACCATGAAGGGTGCCTGACTCTATAAGGAATTTATTAGCACAGAAAAGAAGTATCTACCCAACAATGTGATGAACATCTTCCCAGATATGGGGACGGCCATCCTTGTCCCTGCATATCTGTACACTCATAGTAGAGTAAGAATCTAGCTTAGAATGATAAAGAAACTAGAGCTGATGAATTATGCCAGCTACACAACCCAAAGAGTTAATTAATGAACAAATAAAACTAAGGATGCTTAAGTATGTAGTACTTGTAATTTTTGCAATAGATTGACCATGAAGGGTGCCTGACTCTATAAGGAATTTATTAGCACTGGAAAGAAGTATTTACCCATCAATGTGATGAACATCTTCCCAGAGCTGGGGACGGTCATCCTTGTCCCTGCATATCTGTACACTCATAGTAGAGTAAGAATCTAGCTAGAATGGTAAAGAAACTAGAGCTGATGAATTATGCCAACTACACAAACATAGAGCGTGCTTGTGTGCATGGTTGTCTGATTAGCTAAAATGATAAAGAAACTAGAGCTGATGGATTATGCGCACACACCTGCAGGCCAGGGGTGCCATCTGTTGAAAGAAGAGTTAACATTCCATAATCCGTATGAGCGTTTGCACCATGATCACTTCCATGTTTCGATTTGATTGCCCGACCTGCAATGAATTGACCAAATATATAAATATAACCAGTTGCTAGGAAGGTGTAGAGAAACTAAAATTTCATCTGGATATGAAACTTTGATGATATGAACGGCTAACATACATCTAATAAATTACCTGAGTAATGAATTGGTCGAAGAATTGTTTCGGAGCCATCTGGCTTGAAGAATTCAGCGTCAAGGTCCAAACTCAAAGCAATTAGGGACAATATCCTTTTGCTAGTTCCCCTGGTTAGCAGGAAAACACAGTATACACGAACAACATATTAGAACAAGAATAAATATTTGATGATTCAGAAAAGAGGAAGAAGAAGAAACTTACATTGCACATTCATAGTACGACCTCATTGTCTCCTTCCAAGATGGAAAGCGTTCTGAGACACGCGTACCGGTGTTATTGATGAAAGAGTTCATATCTAATGTAGGCCGGGTAATAAACTAATTACTAGTACCTGCAGGCGGCCACTGATTTGCATCATTCTTGGATTCGCCGTCTACCCCAGACCCAATGTGGAAACACTCCAATAGGTCCCCTATATGCATGCGCAAATTAACCGCAATAAGAGTTGTCAACTAACATACTACTCCCCTCCTTCCATCTATATAGGATCTAATATGTTTTTCGAGGCTAACTTTGACCAAATATTACAATAATACTATATGACATGCAACTTACACAAAGCACACCGTCAAATTCGTATGTGAAAGAAGTTTTCAATGATATAATTTTCACATTATGCATGCCATGTATTATTAATCTTGTCAATAGTCAAAGACGATCTTGAAAAACGCATTAGACTACCCACAGTGGGAGTAACATAGGTAGTAACATCACATATATCTAGATAAAGTAGATGATGTGGCAAGCAATAAATGAAAAAAAGAGAAAAGTAGTAACATAGCTAGTTACTAGTAGTATGAGTAATATCACATATATCAAGGCAAGATGTGTCTATAGTTTAATAAATAAAGTGTTGCATGTTACCACACATATGTTACTCCTCATTATAGAGGTAGTAACAACTCATTGTGGCTAGTCTTAGGCCCTATATAGATGGAAGGAAGGAGTAAGAAAGAAAATTAGAAATGCAAAGATGGTTAAACCAGCTGGTTTATTATTACCCTTGCCACCGGCGTCAGCCTCGAAGCCTTCAAAATCGGGAGGAATGTAGCCTCTGTGGCTGCTGTTCTTGTGCAGCGCCATCTTCTCCTCCATTGGCTGCTGGAAGAAGCTGCTGCTCTCTGCGTAGACGCTCGTCATCAGGGCGTCGTTGATCCCGTGGTTGATCACGTAGAAGAAGCCGTAATCCACCAGCGCCTGCATGCGTGCATTGCAGGGTAATCAAATTAGAGCACACATCAAGGAAGGAGCAAGTAGCTAGCTAGTGTATATATGATGGATCAAACAGGAAGGCCTTAGCTTATCGATCGACCTTACCTGCCGGACGGATTTGGTGGCGGCGCCGACGTCCGGGGACGCGAGGTCAATCACAGGGAGGGCTGCGCTCGCGTGGCCCATCTCTAAATGTTCTTCTTCCTCCTGGACGACGCCGGCCGGAGAGCCCGTTGTGTCCACTCTGAAGCTAGCTAGCTAGCTAGCAGTAGTCTCTTGAATGCACATCGGTCATCATGGGCGCGCTTGGGTTTTTATAAGTCATCTCGCACAAAGCCGGGTCAGATCAGATCCCACGCATATGATTATTCATCGAGGCCTCTGCGACGAAGCGGCACGACGTGGAGAGAGACTAAAAGTAAAATATAAATAATAATTCTGACCCATTCATATAGCATCTTGTCACTGTCAAAATAAATAATAATTCTGGAGGAAAAGTCTTCGCAGCAGCATCGTGTCACTGTCACTCTCAAAATATAAATAATAATTCTGGAGAAAAGTCTTCTGTCAAGTACTGTGGGTCCTGGGCTAGTGCTGTCACACAGCGTTCGTCGAGGGCGTTGCGTTGCTAGTAGTGTTTGGTTGGGAAACGAAGTAGAAGGTAATGTCATAGTTCCATTTCACTAGAATAGGTTGGTTCCATTCCTATGTTTAGTTTGGGATGGTAGGTGAAATGGAATGGTTTCATTTTGGTGTTTGGTTGGAGATGTGGAATGGGATGCATTGTGGTTCATCTCACCTCTTGTATAAAATTAATGATGTTTCTTCTCACATGTATCTGCACAACTGTGACGTATTTTTAGCACATAATGAAGATTTGGCAAGGAAAGTACTACTTATTCACTCATATACATGTTAAAAGTCTAGCAAAATACAAGACATCTATCTATATTCATGTCAAATACTACAAGGCATCCATATAAGGTCAAAAGATCTGTCAAAGTACAAGTTATTTACTCGAAATTGAGCTTGCCGTGATTAGGAAAAGGAAGCTAGCAAGGGGCAGCACACAATTCTCTTCCCCATTAGAGCTTGCAATGACTACGAGAAGCTAGCAAGTAAAATGGTCGTTACTGCCGCTGCTTGCTGTGACTGCTTGCCCAGCTGTAGCATGTAGCCCAGCCCAGGGACAGGCACTGCACAACATGCGCGAGGAGGCAGGGAGAGCCGAGCAGAGCTGATGGATGACGGTGCCCACGTGGAGGCGGTGCCGGGAGGCCGCGCGGAGCTGGAGGTAGGGGGAGTCGCGGGCGCTGCTCGGCCTCCGCTTCTTTCCGGCCAGACCCGCCGTAGCGACCAGGTCGTCCTTTCTAGGGGGGGAGAGACGAGGGACAGGGTGTGCCGGCGGCGAGACACGAGGGGAGGGTCGAGGCTGGGGCATGGCTTGGTCGAGGGAGAAAGCGCAGAGTCAGGGGAGAAGGGAGACGCGAGACGTTCTGTGTGGTTCCTCCGATTTGGAGGTACCAGCGGGTTCCGCATCTGGGGCGAATATACCGTTCCAGGGAATGACTTGGTTCCCGTTCTTCGACCCAACCAAACGCCAGAACCACCCCTGGGCACGGGACCAACCCGTTACGTTCCACTTGATGACCTGAACTAAACACACCCTTACGGGTGCTCCAGGTTAGGGCATGTACGATGCGGGCGCTTCGGCCCGACGCCAGGGTTTCCTTCCTGGCCGTTTTGATCAAATCCTGTTCGATTGGGATTCTGGCTAGCGTCGATGCCAGCTGAGTTGTCGGGCGCTTCCTTCTTTTTCTGTTCGTACGACCCTTTTTAGGAGGAGCTATGGATATTTTTTATGAGGAAAAATAAGTTTGTTAGCGCTAGAATAGGCGCCCGTGCGTTGGGGCAACAGACTCCTACATCGACGCAAACATCATAATTAATTTTTTTGATTATCTAAGCGCCCGTACAGGCGCCTCTCCATTGTAGATGCCCTTAGTGGGAAAACAAATCTCGGAGGAAAATGACTAAAATACCCTACCATATCAATCATCGGACCAATTTATACTACTCCCCTCCCATCCCTAAGCACTGGTAAAATGTACAATAAAATGATTAAAATCTACATGGGCACAAAAGCATATCCAAACCCTATTCATTTGAGTCAGATATCCATGGGCATCCATGTCCATGGATAAAATTATCATCTCTAATTCAGATTTACACACCAATCTTCACAGGCACATCTCTGCCGTCACCAAATCATCTATCTTGTCTTGGAGCAGGAGGGGAGCAGCAAGTACGCATTCATCGGGCATACTGAAACTTTTCTTTCTCGAATACGACATACGGAAACTTGGTTCAAGTCTGTTTAACAACTACATTGTTATTTTTTTAACAACTACAGTATTAGAAATAACACCAACTGCATACAAGAAAATGATCAACACCCTCAGCGGCATCAAACTTGTCGTCCTACAGCGCATTGCCGTGGAATAGGAAACACAATCCACATAACAATAACAGTTCCAGCATATATACATCCATCCATCCATCCAAAGAGCCCAGCACTTTCGCCGTCTTCATCATCCTGGATGTACACCATCTGCGTCCGACTGTTACACCAGCCAGCAGCATCTCCTTATCCTAACTTTTCTCAAGATATGGCTTAGGGCTTATATGCGATATGGCTGGCAAGGAATGAAACCCGTGATGGGAAAAGAATCGAGGAGGCCACCATGGTGGCGAGGAGAGTAGCAGCGATCATGGAGGAATGGAAGCAAGTTCGGGGCCAGAAGGAGACCCAAACACCTCCTACCCAACGCGCTAGCTGGGAACCACCGGCATCGGGCTGGCTCAAGGCCAACGTCTATGGCGCACTGTCTCGGACAGGGCAAGGTGGAGGTGGCGGCGTGGTGTTCAGAGATGAGGAGGGAGCTTTCAGAGGTGCGGATACAGTCTTTCACCCGGATATCACATCGGCACAAGTGGCGGAGCTGCTGGCATGCAGGAGGGCGGTCGAGCTAGCTCTTCAAAGAGATGTGCCCAAACTCCACCTGGAGACCGACTGCCTTAATGTGGCCAGGATGCTAAATGAGCAAGTTCGAAATCTGTCGGAGGTGGGTATCTTGGTGGAAGAAATCAAAATGATGGCCACAAACTTGGGGGAGTTTAGAGCTACATGGGTGAGAAGGGAGGCGAATAAAGCGGCTCATGAGATTGCCCGTTTCGGTTTCTGTAATAATGTTTGGTGTCGTGGGAGATGTCCCCCCCCCAGATTGTATTCTAAGCATTGTTTCTGATGTACTTCCTAATTTAGTTTAATAAAGTGGGGAAGTGATTACCAAAACAAAAAAAAAACTTTTCTCAAGATATGCCCAATGTTCTTATTTATTTAGGGTCGCGCTAACTGCCACACGTGTGGCAGAAAGGGAGACGCACCACACGTCTCTAATGTAAACAGATTGCCACGTCATCGCATGCATGCATGCAGGAATCTTTTTGGATTTTCAGTTTTTAAAATGTTTTATCTCTTAAACGAAAAATCCGATTGAAAATCCGTTTTCACCATTAAATCCCTCGCGATGAGATCTTCGAAACTAGATCACATGTTGATATGTTTTGATGAAAAAAAATTGGATTAAAAGTTGCCATGTCTATTGCATATGAATTGCCATGATGTTTACACTGAAGTTGCCATGATATGTTTCAGCTATTTTCTTCTACATTTAAAAGTAAATTTTGACATTTATAAAACAGGAAATTAAAAAACTAGACTTGCCATGAACCATAAACTAAAATTGCCATGATACATGCACGTAAAATTGCCATGGTTCATACAAAAAATATTTTTCATGGTCAAAGTACTGGAGTTGCCATCATCAAAATACTAAAATTGCCATGATCTACAAACTAAAATTGCCACATGGCAACTTTAGTTTAAGCCCTATGGCAACTGCAGTGTAAACATCGTGGCAACTTCTGGCAAAAAAAATTCGTCGAAACATATCAACATGGGGTCTAGTTTTGAAGATCTCGTCGAGACGGATTTAATGGTGAAAACGGATTTTTAGTTCGCTTTTTTATTTAGGAGATACAACATTTTTAAGCCGAAACCAAAAGAAATTCTGCTGATGTCATCTATTAAATACGTGGCAAACGAAATGAGTGGTGATGAAGGCGTGTGGGCGATGTGCAAACGCCCACACGTGTGGGCGTTAACATTTCCGTTTATTTATTTTAAGTCCGGAATTTTATTCCCTGGTTCCATTCTAACCGTTCCACGCATGGGAGAGACATGTCCAGGGACATGCTGCGGCAGCAGGCGGATGGGGCCGAAGACGTGCTTGATGAGCTGGACTACTTCGGCATCCAGGACAAACTCGCCAACACCTACGATGCCGCTTATAACCATCCTGGAGGCTGCATCCACGGCCTCTATCTCAATGTGCGGCACACCGCCCGGGCTGTTACCAACAAATTCAATCTCTCCGCCAAGGCACCAAAGATGAAGTTTAATCGTGTGGAAATGTCTAAACAGATGACAGCCATAAGCCATTGTACATCAGCTGGATCCCATATGTGCTAAGGTGAAGGAAATCCTTGATCTAGAGCTCCGCAAACTTACCCAAAGCATTGCTTGTTGGCCAACGCTAGGCGCCGGTCAACTGGCCCAATGTCGGCCGGTCGCCGCGCGTACATTGGATTAAGTGGATCTGCGTCGTTAGATTTTCTCCGTATCTGGCTGGTTTCCTCTCAATCTCCCTGGTCTGAACCTTCGATCTAAACGCACGCATATAAAGGTACCCTGCGCAGCTCGCCGGCACTGGCCGGCCACCGGCGTCGCCCGCGTCCGTCCACGACCACCCAAGCCGCCCATGTAGCATACGAACGCACATGTGCCTACGTGCAAACCTAACTTGCTAGCATGCAAGCAGCTTAATTGATCTACAGTAGTCAACTTGCAAACAGACAGGCAAAGCTTAATTGATCTACAGTAGCAGACGCATAAGCACATTCTGAACTTGATGACCTGAGCTAGCTTAAACTTAGTCGATCTCAGACAGAAATTCTATAGAGTTGTCACCGACGAGCTCTCATAAACACAACTCGACTAGCTGCATCAAAATCATCAATTCCAGCAAATCAATTCTCTGGTTGAAAATTATCGTTCCACCGATTCCAGCAAAAAAATTAAAAAAACATGCAACTTCTTCATCCGGGCATGCCCTGGTCGCCATCGAAAGCTTTTTCTGTAACCCGCCGGCCGCCGGTTGAAGCTTTTCCCATATAAGGATGAAGCTTTCTCTGTCAACAGTTGCAACTTTTCTCTGGTTGCATGGTGTTTGCTTGGAGCTTTTTCTCTGGCTGGATGAAGATTTTTCCATCTACAGTTGAAGCTTTTCTATAAATGGTTGTAATTTTTTTTTTGAGCAGCACCTGGTTAAAGCCTTCTCTATCGTCTGGGTGAAGCTTTTTTCATCTAAGGTTGGAGCATTTTCTGTCAACGGTTGTAACTTTTCATGATTGGCAGTGCCGGTTGAAACTTTCTCGAAAATTGGTTACAGATTTTTCATCTAGGGTTGAAGCTATTTTTTTACAAAGTTGCAACACAGGGGTATGCAGCGATTCCAGCCTTGCCTCCGTTCAGTCGCGCCCAACGCTCGCGCCATCTCTATTTGTCGCTTCCTCCTCGGCGGTTGCAGCATTGCCGGCTGGTCACAGCCTTCAACTCCGGCCATCGCCGATTGTCGTATCCATCGTCTTCCAGTTCCAGCTCCCGACGTGGATGGTTCCAGCAAGCTGTGGTAACGGTCGTAGCACACCACACTGATGGGTTCCAACATCTGACCTTCGAGCTCCGACAAAATATGCTGCCCGTGGCCGCCCTAGCCGGTTGCCATCAAATTGTTGTGCCACTTGTAGCAGTACTGCTTATATTGGTTCCAGCAAAAAAAAACTCGCCGCAGCAAAATCACAGCACGACCGTGCCGCCGCCGTAGCATGTCCATCGCAACACCACCGTACCTTCCGGCCGCATCTCTCAGCGTCACCACTTGCACCCATTGTATCTTTTTTCGTGTCAGTTGAACCTTTTTCCCACGCTGCTTGAAACTTTTTTCCAGCATCGATGCTCGCTGCACAGGGTTGGATGAACGATGGCCATAGTCATCACCATTAAAACGGATGTAGCAAAAAAACTCGTTGGTTGTAGCAAAAGACAATGACGGTTGCAGCAAAAATCGTCCTCGCTGTTGTCCCAGGTTGCATCTCTAGCATTAATTTATGTAGCAAATTTTCTCATCGATTGTAGCAAAATCCAATGACAGTTGCAACAAAAATTGTTGTCCTCATCGTCGCGTTTAGCTCCACCATGAGACGACGCAGCAAAAAATGCCGTTGGTTCCAGCCCGCCGCGACAGTGGTCCAGCACACAATCACCACAGTCACAACATGCAGCACCCCCACCGTCCCTCGAGCTCGCAGCACCATGATGGTGTGGGCATGGCCATGGTCGCCACGGTCACAACATAGCCGACAAATGGATGCAGCTTCATTGGGCTGCGGTTGCAGCTCTTTCCCCAACCCACCTCGAAGCTTTAGCGAGCAGTTGGTGAAAGATATAGCTTTGAAGACGACTTGGGCGAGCTCCTTGTTTCTTTTCTGAGCAATGGGTGCGCTCCTCGTGTGAAGATATGAGGAAGGCTGAACGAGCGGCCGTGCTAGGCCACGCGCATGTGATGGACCAAGAAAGGGAAAGCCAGCGATGCAAACATGGATCTAGAGATGCTGAGCGGTGGATGAGTACACACGACCGAGCGGTGCGTGCATAACCGGCCGAAGTTTCAGCCGGTCCGCCGGTACCCAACGTTTCCCTTGCTAGAAACAGACCCAAAACTACCCCGTCAATAATAGAGCCAGAGTACACCCGCAAAAAAATAGAGCCAGAGTTATTTGGGAGAGATGCTTAGAAGAAGGACCTTGTAGATAGCATTATCCACGGAAAATATTGTGCAACCGTGCTTCAAATTGTTGGCCTAGGTGTTGGGGAACGAAGTATGAAAATAAAAAAAAAATCATACGAACACCCAATATCTAATCTAGGAGATGTATAGCAACGAGAGGGGAGTGGTGTCTACATACCCTTGTAGACTGAAAGCGTTAACCATTTAGAGATCGTGGTTGGCGTAGTCATACTCACGTCGTGATCCAATCCGATCCAAGTACCGCACGTGCAGCACCTCCGAGTTTAGCACACGTACGGCTCGGCGGCGTCTCTCCTTGTTGATCCATCAAGTGGGGGCGATGAGCTAGATGAGATCTGAACCAACACAACGGCATGGTGGTGGTGGTGGTGGTGGCAGCGGAACTCCGGCAGGTCTTGGTCAAGCGCGTAACGGTGAAACGTGGGAGGAGATGGGAGAGTTAACGGGCAACGGTCGAAGTGGGGCTGCCCCCAACGCCTCCCCACCTTTATACTAGAAGAACGCCCGTGCGTTGCAACGGGGCCACATTAACTTTAAAAGTTCAATATCAATTATGTTAATATTACATTGAATATTCTCATACATATTAAGTGACATCGACGACCTTTTTTACCATCAAATTCTCACACACACACACACCCTCTCCCTCCCTCTTCCTCACTCTCTCTCCCCCTCTCCCTCACTCGGGAGGTGGGACGAAAATAAACCCGAAACGGAGACTACCAACTGAGACATTAGGAGTAGAGATCATTTAGTTGATAAGAATAAATAGAAAATGTGCTAAAAAGGAGAAACAGATTAGAATACATTGAAAAACCAAAAGGACGATGTAAAAGGGGATTCGCCCTGCCCCGGGCCTTGCCACCGAACCGGCTCAGCGGTCCAGTCCCCGCGCGGTCGTCTTCTCCTGTTCCCCGAGCCGCGTCGCTACAGAGACGGGCTCCCGCCCGACCACCTCGCTGGCATCGAAGGGGAATGGATAAGGGTGACGCCCTGCCTTCCCTACCCCATGGCCTCACTCCTCCTTGACGCCCCCTCCCAAATCCACTTCTCCTCCTCGCTCGCTCGATCCCGTCGATCTGGACGAAGTCAGACGCCACGGCCACCATGACCGACCCCGTCCACATGGCTAACGCCTCCCTCAAGGGCTAGGAGCTTGTCGAGGAGCTCCGAACGCCTTCGCTACTTCGTCTGCGCCAACGAGATCAAGTCCAGCACCCCGCGTCGACGTCGCTGCCGTCTTCCTCAACCTTGGGCCACCGCGACATTGCCGTTCAATGCGCGCCGCCCCGAGCTCCCATGTCTTCCCCTAGGGCGCCATTGACACCGCCATGATCTCCTCTTGCCTTTCCCTTGTCTCCCCTCTCGTTTGCTCTCGTTAGGTATTCCGCCGTGACCGAGAACCGCCGTCCGCCATGGCCATTGCAGGGGTAGCCACCGAGCTCCTCGGATTGACCCCGTGGCACATGCCCGCTCCTATGCACGCCCATGCCCGAGCCTGCCGCTCTTCTTCCGCGCCCGCGGGGCCACTCCCTCTCCATGCCCACGCCCGTGCTACACCGCGTCGGTCACACCCGCCGCCGCTGCCGTCGCGCCAGCAGCCACCGCACCATCGCGGTGCCCCCCGACGACACACACACCACAGTTGCGCGCCACACTCTCGCTGGCTGCGCTGCCCGTCTGCTGCCCCCATCAGCATCAGCGCCGCCTCGATCATGGCCATCTTCTGCCGCCGCCGCCCTCGGCCTCGCCCTCTGCGTGTTGCTTCTGCTGCTATCGCTGCTCTACGGCTGATACGCTGCTGCACCATGCCCTCGACACCGCCGTGGACAAATGTGGCGGAGGGATTGTTAATGGAGTACGAGAAGGAGGTGGCGGAGAAGTTGTGGAGAGGCAGGAGGTCTGGGGCGGTGTCACCTGGCTGTGGTGGAGGTGTTTATCCGACAAGGAGCCGGAGTGGAAGGAGAGGTCACAATTGGAAAGAATCACACAAAAAATCATAACCCGGAGATCTCAGTTCAAAAAAATGCTAATATCGATGGAAAACATAGAAAATGTTTGTTGTTATCAAGGAAAGGTAAAAATTTAGGAATGTTAGGATTTTTGAACTGATTTCTATGCAAATGGGGTTTTATTGTTTGATAACGTGATATCAGTACCTGCCCGTTTGTGACGTGTCTGATTAGGAAAATTTGCAAATGTTAAGAAACTATTTATTGGGAGGAAAGTTGTGACGTGTCTGTTATTTGTTTCCTAAAACAAATTTCACTAATAAGTTAGGAAAGTTAGATTAAAATGTATTATTTGTTTCCTAAAAATCTGTTATTTGTTTCCTAAGACAAATTGAACCAATAAAAGGAATCAATTGATTTGCATAATTTAAGGAAGTTAGATTAAAATGTATTATTTGTTTTCTGAAAATCTGTTATTTGTTTCCTAAGACAAATTGAACCAATAAAAGGAATCGATTGATTTAGATAAGTTAGGAAAGTTAGATTAAAATGTATTATTTGTTTCCTGAAAATCTGTTATTTGTTTCCTAAGACAAATTTAACCAATAAAAGAAATCTATTGATTTGAATAATTTAAGAAAGTTAGATTAAAATGTATTATTTGTTTCCTGAAAATCTGTTATTTGTTTTTAAGACAAATTGAACCAATAAAAGGAATCGATTGATTTGCATAAGTTAGGAAAGTTAGATTAAAATGTATTATTTGTTTCCTAAAAATCTGTTATTTGTTTCCTAAGACAAATTGAACCAATAAAAGGAATCGATTGATTTGCATAATTTAAGGAAGTTAGGTTAAAATGTATTATTTGTTTTCTGAAAATCTGTTATCTTCCTGGCCCAGAACGACGGAGATGCCACATGATAGTATGGCACCAACCCATCGTCTGTGCGCTGACGAGTGACGACAGAGACGACTGAGCCTGAAACTTAATCTGAGTACGAATAATCAACGTGACGGCAACTGTTATGGCTTGGCGGCGAGGTACCCTCACCGACAATGATCTTTGGTCGGAGCGCAGAGGTAAGTGGTGTTGTTGGTGACATGCAGGTTGTCCACTCGAGAGGCGGCGCTGGATATTAATGGAGATCGTGCAGGCAGACAACGTGGTGGGGTGGTTCATCTGTGCGGCCTGCTTCCGATCCAATCTGCGATATTCCCCCATGTGGATGCGACCCCATCACGTAGCCATAAAAAACGATATAGGAACCATGATTAGATAAATATACAATGATCAATTGGACTGTATTAGAATTGGAGAGAGAATGAATATACATGAAACATGCAGGTCGAGCAAGCCAGCCTTTTCCTATGTTCGTCTTGTTCCTGCAGATGTTAAGCTAATACCGAATCCAATGTTTAAAACCAATCAATCCCTAGTCTCTTTCTCTCGCCAATGAAAGTTAATCTCTGGCGTCCTTCGTCCAAATTGAATTATATCAAACTGAGCAGGACCGACATAATTATGGGAAAGCCATATAAGAGAGATTAGTGGGAAGGAGAGGATTACGTCCGGATTTTCAGAAGAAATGTGTGTTAGTGTTAATAGGAAGGAGGGATAGTGTCCTGATTTTTTACTGGGGAGATGTGCATTAAAGGAAAGATAGATTGTGTCCTGATTTCCTGCATGAAAAAAGAAAACCGGAAACTTGGAGAAGATCGAGGGGTGGGGCTGGCTAGGGGGTGGAGGTGGGACGAAAAAAACCGGACAAAAATAAACTGTAGAGATTAGCCCATGATCATTAGGAGTAGAGATTAGCTCTTTCACCTTGTCAGACAGTCCCTTCAATCCAAGAATATACAACATCTAGAAGAAATAAAACCAATGACATAATTAGTAAACAATTTCAGCGACAAAAGGATAAACAAATTGGATTTTTAAAACAAAACCTGCACCTGCACAAGTATACGTTATATTAACAAAAGTGCAGATCCCGTCCCACTCTTCTTCCCAATAGCAATCTTGGTGAGTGATCTCGACCAGGTTCGATCGGCATGGCGTGTCGTTCCTCCAGGAGTGGGTGCTGAGAGGAAGGATGGCAAACCTCCATTGTCAATCGGCCGGAGCTGCATCGTCATTTGGATCAGAGCATGGACGAAATCGAGATGGTAGAGGTTGAGGAATTTGTAGGACGTGAGGGTTTAGGGTGGGCATCACGAGAACTCACCCATATCTTGGGAGACGGCAGACCCGAGGTGCGATCGTGTTAGGTGCTTCGTGGGCTGCCACGTGCTGTCCTCGCCCGCCATCGCTGTCGATGCCACTTCAGCGCCATACGAGCATGGGGACCGAGGGACGAAGGGAAGAGAGGGGAAGGAAGCGAGCTAATGACGTACCTATGTTTGGTATGTAATACCCTCCATTAAGAGTAGATATTTTCTTAAAATCGGTTATTTTGTTTCCTAATTAATGTGATTGAGCAATTTAAGGTAAGGTTAATTAATTTAAATTTGATATTTAGAGATTGATCGTGATTGATTCTTTCACATAAAGACATTACTAAAAATAACTTGCACCAAAGATGGAAAGTTATGATCCGTTAAGATTTTTTTCGTTGTGTGAGAGGGTGACGCGAAACTAACCCGGTGGGGTGGGGGAAGGACGAAAAAAAACCAGCGAAATAAAACGGGTGGGAGGTGGGAGGAAGTACCAAAGAAGTACCAAAAAAGACCGGGTGAGGTGGGACGAAAATAAAACCCGGAACGCGACCTACCAACTGAGACATTAGGAGTAGAGATAAGCGTGGAGGGGGATGGTGGCTTTCCCTCCAAGGCCCTAGGGCCATTCGTCAAAGGGGGAAGAAGGAAATCCCTCCTTTCCTTCCCCACAAATTGCTATCCCTCTTTTTTAGGGATCCTGGTCTTATCCCTTTGGGATATGATACTATTCCTTTTAAGGGAGGATCTTGGTGCGCCTAGACCAGGGTTGTGGGGACTTTCCCACTACCCACGTTCATGTGGGTCCTTGATACGTCTCCATCGTATCTACTTTCCAAACTCTTTTGTCCTTGTTTTGGGCTCTAATTTGCATGATTTGAAGGGAACTAACCCGGACTGACACTGTTTTCAGTAGAATTGCCATGGTGTTACTTTTGTGCAGAAATAAAAGTTCTCGGAATGACCTGAAACTTCACGGAGAATATTTTTGGAATAAATAAAAAATATTGGGCAAAGAATCAACCGAAGGGGACCCACCTGCTGTCCACAAGGGTGCGGGCGCCCACCTAGGGCACGCCCCCTGCCTTGTGGGTCCCATGAAGCTCCACCGACCTCAACTCCAACTCCATATATTCACGTTCAGGGAGAAAAAATACGGAGTGAAGGATTCATTGCGTTTTACGATACGAAGCCGCCGCCACCTCCTGTTCTTCCTCGGGAGGGCAGATCTGGAGTCCGTTTTTGGGTTCTGGAGAGGGGAAATCGTCGCCATCGTCATCATCAACCATCCTCCATCACCAATTTCATGATGCTCACTGATGTCGCTTGAAGCTATGTCGGTATTTACCCAAAGATGAAGGGTTGATGCAGCATAGCGGTGGTAGGTATTTCCCTCATATATGAAACCAAGGTTATCGAACCAGTAGGAGAACCAAGCAACACAACGTGAACAGCCCCTGCACACAAATAACAACACCTCGCAACCCGACGTGTTAGAGGGTTTGTCAATCCCTTTTGTGGTACGGCACCTCAAGATAGGCAAAGGACGTGAGGTAAATTTGTAGAAGATTGATAGATCGAACGCCAAATAAAATAAATAAGAATAATTGCAGCAAGGTATTTTTGTATTTTTGGTTTAGATCTGAAAATAAACGCAAGGAAAAAGTAGATCGCAAGGCAAATATATGAGAAAGAAGACTCGGGGCCGTAGGTTTCACTAGTGGCTTCTCTCGAGAAAGATAGCAAACAACGGGTAAACAAATTACTGTTAGGCAATTGATAGAACTTCAAATAATTATGACGATATCCAGGCAATGATCATTACATAGGCATCACGTCCAAGATTAGTAGACCGACTCCTGCCTGCATCTACTATTATTACTCCACACATCAACCGCTATCCAGCATGCATCTAGTGTATTAAGTTCATGGAAAAATGGAGTAATACAATAAGAACAATGACATGATGTAGACGATATCCGTTTATCTATTGCGGCAGATATAGATCTCATCTTTTTATCCTTAGTAGCAACGATACATACGTGTCGGTTCCCTTTCTGTCACTGGGATCAAGCACCATAAGATCGAACCCACTACCAGGCACCTCTTCCCATTGCAAGATAAATAGATCGAGTTGGCCAAACAAAACCCAAATATTAGAGAAGAAATACGAGGCTATAAGAGATCAAAGAAACTCAAATAACTTTCATGGATATAAAAAGATATAACTGATCATAAACTCGAAGTTCATCGGATCCCAAAAAACACACCGCAAAAAGAGTTACATCATATGGATCTCCAAGAGACCATTGCATTGAGAATTCAGCGAGAGAGAGAAAGGCATCTAGCTACTAACTACGGACCCGAAGGTCTACAAAGAACTACTCACGCATCATCGAAGAGGCCCCAATGGAAGTGGTGAACCCCTCCGTGATGGTGTCTAGATTGGATATGGTGGTTCTGGACTCTACGACGGCTGGATGAATATTTCGTCGACTCCCCTAGGGTTTTTCGAATATTGGGGTATTTATATAGCAAAGAGGCGGTCCTGGGGGGCACACGAGGTGGGCACAACTCACCAGGGCGCGCCTGGGCCTCCTGGCGCGCCCTGGTGGGTTGTCTCCTCCTCGGGACTCCCCCAGGTGCAACCAGGGCCCAGCTTCTTCCTTTTGGTCCATAAAAAATCATCGTAGAGTTACGTTGCATTTGGACTCCGTCTGATATTGATTTCCTGCGATGTAAAAAACATGCAGAAAACAACAACTTGCACTTGGCACTATGTCAATAGATTAGTACCAAAAAATGATATAAAATGACTATAAAATGATTATAAAACATCCAAGATTGATAATAAAACAACATGGAATAATTAAAAATTATAGATACGTTGGGGACGTATCAGCATCCCCAAGCTTAACTCCTGCTCGTCCTCGAGTAGGTTAATGATAAAAACAAAATTTTTGATGCGGAGTGATGTTTATCATGTCAGATCATATTATTTTCTTTATAGCATGGATATTTGGACTTCTATGTGATTCAAAGCAATAGTCTAGTTTTGACATAATAATTTAGATACTCAAGCATATCAACAAGCAACTATGTCTTTCAAAATATCAATGCTAAAACAAGTTATCCCTAGCCCATCATGCTCAAACATTGATCCATTCATGAAACACACTCGAATATTAGCTACACCCAATACTTAAGTATGATCATATTGCCTCCTAGTTGGTGCTTTTATAAGAGAGGATGGAGACTCAATTTCAAAAATAAAAATTGCATAAAGTAAAAGAAAGGCCCTTCGCAGAGGGAAGTAGGGATTTGTAGAGGTGCAAGAGCTCAAAGCGAAAAATTTTGAAGATAAAAACATTTTGGGAGGTGTATCCATCCCAGCAACGAAAACGACTCAGAGTTCCAACACTTTCCATAGGCGGTTCCCAAACAGAAAATAAAGTTTATTACTTTTTCCACCATACTTTCACTTTCCATGGCTAGCCGTATCCACGGTTGCCCTCCATACCAACACTTTCCAAGGAATTTATTTTTGACAACATAAAGTAAATTCATTTTTGCATTTCGGGACTGGGCATCCCTAAATTTTTTGCCTTACTCTCATGCAATGACAAGTGAGTAAACACTCATCGTGAGAATAACACATCCACCATGGAAAATATTAGCCACCCGTTATCGTTCCGCGAGCGAAACAAACACACAAAAGAGAAGTTTATTTTGAAAATTAGAGATGGCACATGCAAATTTTCTTAGAACGGCAAAATAATACCGCATATAGGTAGATATAGTGGACTCATGTGGCAAAACTGCTTTAAAGGATTTTGGATGCACAAGTAGAGGTCATACTTGGTGCAAAATGAAGGCTAGCAAAAAGATTGAGAAGTGACCAACCAAGAAACGAATAATCTCCTAAGCAAGCATTAAGCATAATTAACACCGAATAATGCACCACAAGTAGGATATAATTTTCCTTGCATGATTATTGACTTTCGTGCATGCATAAGGAATCACAAACCTTAACACCAATATTCTTACTAGAGCACAATTACTCATCAACATAACTCACATATCACATCATCATATCTCAAAACTATTACTAAGAATCAAGTTTATTTTGTGCAATGATCTTCATGACATATATTTTTTTTCTTTCTTTACCCTTCTTGGGACTAATTTTCTTTATCACTTTGGGACTAATTTTCGTGTTGCTTTTCATAAGCTCAAACAAATATAAGTGAAGATCATGAGGATAACATATTTTCTTTTTCTCAAAATAATTTAAGTGAAGCAGGAGAAAATTTCTTCAAAATTTTACTAACTCTCAAATAAATTTAAGTGAATCCAGAGAGCATTTCTTCAAAAATACTAAGCACACCGTGCTCAAAAAGATATAAGTAAAGCACTAGAGGAAGTCCATTGCTCTTAAAATTTTAAGTGAAGCATAGAGAGCAATTCTAACAAGTCATGACATAATTTTGGGTCTCTCAAATAGGTGTGTCCACCAAGGATTGATGACTTAAAACACAAAATAAAACAATCAAAGACACACATCATACAAGACGCTCCAAGCAAAACACACATCATGTGATGAATAAAAATATAGCCTCGAGTAAAATACCGATGGTCGTTTAGAAGAAAGAGGGGATGCCACTCGGGTGCATCCCCAAGCTTAGTTGGTTGCTCATTCTTGGATAATATCTTGGGATGCCGGGGCATCCCCAAGCTTATGCTCTTCTATCCTTCTTTCATCCATCGTAAGATAACCCAAAACTTGAAAGCTTGAATCACACAAAACTCAACAAAACCCTTGTGAGATCCGTTAGTAAAAGAAAGCAAACCACTACTATAAGTGCTGTGTCAAACCAATTCTTATTTTTTTGTACTATATATATTGTATTCCAAATTTTCTATGGCAAAAACTCATCAAAGAAAACCATAGATCCATCAAAATAAGCACACAACACAAAGAAAACAGAATCTGTCAAAACAGAACAGTCTGTAGTAATATGGAACTTACGAATACTTATGGAACTCGAAAACTTCTACCAAATTAATAAGACTAGCATAATTTGTATATTAATTTTATTAAAAAAGAATCCGGGCAAAATCTCTTTTCTGTGATTTATGAGAATTATTTTCGTGAGCGCAAAGTTTCTGTCTTTTTCAGCAAGATCAAACAACTATCACCCCAGAAGATCCTAAAGGCTTTGCTTGCCACAAACACCAATTAAAACACAGAAAACACAATCATACCAGTAGAATAATTGTGTTAACACACAAGAACGGAAAGCAAAAGCAAAAATAAATTTTATTTATTGGTTTGCCTCCCAACAAAGCGCTCTGATTTTACGCCCTTAGCTAGGCATAAAGCAAGGATCTAAGTTTTGTCATCTTTGGTGCTAGATCCATAAGATGCCCTCATGATTGATTCATATGGTGCCTTAATTCTTGTTCTAGGAAAGTGTTCCATACCCTTCCTCAAAGGAAATTGGAACTGAATATTGCCTTCTTTCATATCAATCACTGCACCGATAGTGCGTAAAAACGGTCTACCGAGAATAATTGGACAAGACGGATTGCAATCAATATCAAGAACAGTAAAATCTATGGGCACATAGTTTCTATCTGCAAGAATAAGAACATCATTAATTCTTCGCATAGGCTTTTTAATAGTAGAATCCGCCAAGTGCAAATTCAAAGAGCATTCTTCAAGATTGGTAAGGCCAAGCACATCACATAAAGATTTTGGAATTGTAGAAACACTAGCACCCAAGTCACACAAAGCAAAACACTCATAATTTTTAATCTTGACTTTGATAGTAGGTTCCCATTCATCGTGTAATTTTCTAGGAATTGAAACTTCTAATTCCAAAAAAATTCCGAAGCTTTCATCATAGCATAACCAATATGTTTAGTAAAAGCTTTATTTTATTCATAGGCATGTGGTGAATTTATCATGGATTGCAACAAAGAAATACAATCAATCAAAGAGCAACTATCATAATTAAAGTCTTTGTAATGCAAAAGAGTGGGCACATCACTAGCTAAAGTTTTGACCTCTTCAAACCCACTTTTATCAATTTTCTCAACAAGATTTTCACCCTCCGAAATATTGGGACGCCTTCTACCTAAAGTTGACTCTTCTCTAGTACCTTTTTCATCAATCTTAATTTGACCAAACAAGGAATCAATAGAAGAAACACCAATCATTTTAAGATCTTCATCACTTTTGCGAAAGAAATCACTAGAAAATGCTTTTTCTAAAAAATCTCTTTTAGCTCTAAGCATAGCGGTTCTTTTCTTACTTTCATCCATAGAAACATAAAGAGCTTTAATAGATTCATCTACTTTAGGCACAAAAAATTTCATCTTGAGATTTTCCACATCATGAGCAATTCTATCAACACTTCTAGACAAATCATCAATCTTATTCAACTTTTCTTCTATGGAAGTGTTGAAAACCTTTTGTGTGTTGATAAATTCTTTAATAGTATTCTCAAAATCATAGGTATTCCTATTATTATTGTAAGATTGATTTCCATAGGAATTACCATAATTATTAGAGGAATTACTAGGAAAAGGCCCAAGATTAAAATTACCTCTATAAGCATTGTTGTTGAAATTATTGCGAGAAATAAAATTCACATATATGGCATCACTATTTTGCTCAAGCAAAGTAGACAAAGGAATATCATTAAAATCAATAGGAGCACTTTTACTAGCAACAAATTTCATAAGAGCATCAACTTTTTCACTCAAAGAAGAAATTTCTTCAACCAAATTAATTTTTTACTAGTAGGAGCCCTTTTGGTATGCCATTGTGAATAATTAACCATACTATTATCAAGCAATTTGGTGGCTTCACCCAAGGTAATTTCCATAAAAGTACCATCCGTGGCGGAATCTAAAAGATTACGAGAAATAAAATTCAACCCCGCATAAAATTTTTGTATGATCATCCAAAGATTTAACCCATGAGTTGGGCAATTCCTTAGAATCATTTTCATCTTTCCCAAGATTGTGAAACATGCTCATGTTCAAGTTGCTTGAAATTCATGATCTGGTTCTAAGGGAAATAATTTTTGCGGGAGGAAAATACTTAGTGATAAAAGCATGTTTGCACTTATTCCAAGAATCGATACTATTGTGAGGCAAAGAAGAGAACCAATTTTTTGCAAAATCACGCAAAGAAAATGGAAATAATTTCATCTTGACCAAATCATTGTCCATATCTTTTTTCTTTTGCATATCACATAATTCCACGAAGGTATTAAGATGGGACACGACATCTTCATTAGGAGTACCGTAAATTTGGTCTTTCATAACAAGATTCAGCAAAGCAGTATTAATATCACAAGTCTCCCCACTAGTGGCGGAAGGAGGAAGCGGAGTGCCAATAAAATCATTGTTGTTGGTATTTGATAAGTCACATAGTTTGGTGTTCTCTTGAGTCATGATGACCACACAACAGGATTGCACTCAAAAATAGATGCGGCAAGAAAACGGCGAACGAAAAAAGAGAGGCAAATAAAACGGCAATTTTTTGTGAAGTGGGGGAGAGGAAAACGAGAGGCAAATGGAGAATAATGTAAATTGCAAGGAGATGAGATTTGTGATTAGGAACGTGGTTATGTTCAAGATCCTCCCCGGCAACGGCGCTAGAAATTCCTTTTGATGTTGCTTGAAGCTACGTCGGTACTTCCCCAAAGAGGAAGGGATGATGCAGCACATTGGCGGTAGGTATTTCCCTCAGATATGAAAACAAAGGTTATCGAGCAAGTAGGAAAACCAAGCAACACAACGTGAACATCCCCTGCACACAAATAACAACACCTCGCATCCCGACGTGTTAAAGGGGTTGTCAATCCTTTCGAATGCAGTAGCCTCAAGATAGGCAAAGGACGTGAGGTAAATTTGTAGAAGATTGATAGATCGAACGCCAAATAAAATAAATAAGAATAAATTGTAGCAAGGTATTTTTTTATTTTTGGTATAATAGATCTGAAAATAAACGCAAGGAAAAGTAGATCGCAAGGCAAATATATGAGAAAGAAGACCCGGGGGCCGTAGGTTTTACTTGTGGCTTCTCTCGAGAAAGATAGCAAACGGTGGGTAAACAAATTACTGTTGGGCAATTAATAGAACTTCAAATAATTATGATGATATCTAGGCAATGATCATTACATAGGCATCACGTCCAAGATTAGTAGACCGACTCCTGCCTGCATCTACTACTATTACTCCACACATCGACCGCTATCCAACATGCATCTAGTGTATTAAGTTCATGGAAAAAACGGAGCAATGCAATAAGAACGATGACATGATGTAGACGAGATCAGTTTATCTATTGCGGCAGATATAGATCTCATCTTTTTATCCTTAGTAGCAACGATACATACATGTCGGTTCCCTTTCTGTCACTGGGATCAATCACCGTAAGATCGAACCCACTACCGGTCACCTCTTCCCATTGCAAGATAAATAGATCAAGTTGGCCAAACAAAACCCAAATACCGGAGAAGAAATACGAATCTATAAGAGATCATGCATATAATAGATCAAAGAAACTCAAATAACTTTCATGGATTTTAAAGATATAACTGATCATAAACTCGAAGTTCATCGGATCCCGACAAACACACCGCAAAAAGAGTTACATCATATGGATCTCCAAGAGACCATTGTATTGAGAATTCAGCGAGAGAGAAAGCCATCTAGCTACTAACTATAGACCCGAAGGTCTAAAAAAGAACTACTCATGCATCATCGGAGAGGCACCAATGGAAGTGGTGAACCCCTCTGTGATGGTGTCTAGATTGGATCTGGTGGTTCTGGACTCTGCGGCGGCTGGATGAATATTTCGTCGACTCCCCTAGGTTTCTGGAATATTGGGATATTTATATAGCAAAGAGGCGGTCCGGGGGGCACCCGAGGTGGGCACAACCCACCAGGGCGCGCCTGGGCCTCTTGGCGCGCCCTGGTGGGTTTTCCCCTCCTCGGGACTCCCCCAGGTGCAACCAGGGCCCAATATCTTCCTTTTGGTCCATAAAAAATCATCGTAGACTTACGTGGCATTTGGACTCCGTCTGATATTGATTTCCTGCGATGTAAGAAACATGCAGAAAACAGCAACTGGCACTTGGCACTATGTGCATAGGTTAGTACCAAAAAATGATATAAAATGACTATAAAATGATTATAAAACTTCCAAGATTGATAATAAAACAACATGGAATGATCAAAAAATTTAGATACGTTGGAGACATATCACTCACCGCCGTGCATGAGTAATTCCATCGTAGGCTTGCTAGACGGCGATGGATTGGCTGAGATTTATCATGTAATCGAGTTAGTTTTGTTAGGGTTTGATCCCTAGTGCCCATTATGTTCTGAGATTTATTTTGCTATGACTTTGCTATGCTTAATGCTTGTCACTAGGGCCCGAGTGACATGATTTCATATCTGAACCTATTATGTTTTCATGAATATATTTGTGTTCTTGATCCTATCTTGCAAGGTATATATAGTCACCTACTACGTGTTAGGATCCCGCAACTCCGGAGTGACAATAGTCGGAACACTTCCCGGTGATGACCGTAGTCATGAGGAGTTCATGTATCACTAAGTGATAATGCTTTGGTTCGGTTCTCTATTAAAAGGAGGCCTTAATATCCCTTAGTTTCCATTAGGACCCCGCTGCCACGGGAGGGTAGGACAAAAGATGTCATGCAAGTTCTTTTCCATAAGAATGTATGACTATATACGGAATACATGCCTACATTATATTGATAAATTGGAGCTAGTTCTGTGTCATCCTAGGTAATAACTGTTGCATGATAAATGCCATCCGACATAATTATCCATCATTGATCCAATGCCTACGAGTTCGTTTCATATTGATCCTTGCTAAGTTACTTTTCCGTTGACACTGTTACGATTGTTACAAAACTGCTACTGTTACTTTTGCCACCGTTACCGTTACTTCCATACTAATTTGCTACTAAATACTTTGCCGCAGATATTAAGTCTTTCAGGTGTGGTTTAATTGACAACTCAGCTGCTAATACTTGAGAATATTCTTTGGCTCCCCTTGTGTCGAATCAATAAATTTGGGTTGAATACTCTACCCTCAAAAACTGTTGTGATCCCTTATACTTGTGGGTTATCAAGACCTTTTACGGGGCTTTTTGCGGGAGCATAGCCCTATTCTCTAAGTCACTTGGGATTTATATCTGTTGATCACTATGAGGAATTGGAAAGATACTAGAACCAAGATTTTTCCCTCTACTATGAGGGGAGGTAAGGAACAGCCATCTAGCTCTGCACTTACACTAGTGCAGAACCGGGATTTAGCACCGGTTCGTAAGGGCCTTTAGTGTCGGTTCTACAACCGGCACTAAAGAGTGGAGACTAAATCCCCCCCCCCCTTAGTACCGGTTCGTCACGAACCGGCGCTAAAGTGCCAACACGTGGCACGGGCCAGGCCCGGGTGCTCGTGGACCATTAGTACCGGTTGGTAACACCAACCGGTACTAAATGTTTGGGGAGGGGGGGTTGGTTTTATTTTCCATTTAATTCCTTTTTGTTTGCTGGTATTTTACGATACTACAAATTGTACACGTTATGCATATATATATAAATAGATTTTCTCGCGTAGAGAATCATATATATATATATATATATATATATATATATATATATATATATATATATATATATATATATATATATATATATATATATCATCGAATGTCTCACAACCAACACCATTAATCATTCACACATACACATGTATATACATATACAATTTCTCCTACATGTTGCCTTGGTGCCTTCGGAGCACGATGACAAGTGGTTCATGGGGGCGGTAGCGGGTAACAGATATTCTCCTTTGGGATCTATGACCTGATCGAGCAAAATCCCGCTATTCCTCTTGAAGTGCTAGTATGTGTTCCGTTGGTAGGAGCTGCTCCCGCACCTCTCTGAACTGTTAAGAAGGAGATCAATATGCATGTGTATTAGTTGTGTGACTAGATATCGATAATGGTGTGAATAGTGTTCTGACAAACGTACCCATTCCTGTCTTTGAGATCTACTCCTTTCGGACGCCATCATGCGCATGTTCTCGCAAACGTAGAATGCACACAGATCATTCCCCTGCGCCTGCTTCAGGGCCTTTACGAGAATGGAAATGAATCAGATAATGATTAATCAAGCATGATAATTAATTAATGGTATTGAAACAAGAATTAAAGATATGGTAGCTAGCTAGCTAGCTAGTACTACTTAATTAATTACCTTTGGTCGATACCAAAACAGCTTTTGCCCATTTGCACTGGAGTCACCTTGATGAACTTTGCCCAAGCCCCTGCCTACCGGCAAAGAAAATTAATAAAGGGTTATTAAATAGTTCATATCAGGAAATGAAGAACTAAATAGGCCGAGATATAGTTAATAATGATTGAAATTACCTGTTGACTATCCCCTTCACGATGGTGTAGTCTTTTTCTTCTTTAAGTAGTGAGTCCGATTACTTCAACCTGTTCCTTTGTCAACTTTAATGTCTAACAAGATCCGATTAGAAACTGCATGCGCTGCGTTTGCATGTCTTAATTAAGCGGACATGTGCATAACACTAATCAACTACCGTAAACCCTATACACTTAATTATTAACATCTAGCTAGCTAGTAAGCAAAAACAAAATTTGTAGTACAAGACAGTGTGACTCACAGGAAGTTGTAAGGAAGTAGTATATCTTCATTGGTATTGAGGCGCTTGAAGAACTCTAGCATGCTTTCCTCTACACTTGCTTGATAAACTGGAAGATTCCAGGTGTACTCATTAATGGTATTTGGGTCAATGAACCCAATGCCTTTGCGTACAGATTTTTTCATTTCATACATCTTCATCCTGCATATAATACCATAGAAAAGAATATAGTGAGGATAATTACATGTAATGATTGATGAAAATGATCACTACAGCTAGCTTGAGACTTAAATTACAGAAAGAAATCACTTACGCACAATAGCAACCATTTATAGATTTTTCGAGTGCATCTTGATTGTATAACTGAAATAGTTCTCGAATGCTCAACAGATGCAGCTTTCTCATGGAAGTAATGCTCCTCCTTGACATTCACCATGAGGGACACTCGATTGGAAATCTTGGTAATGTTCATGTACCATTGATGCAATTCATACATTCTCGTTGGCAGGTTCTTGACCTTGTCTGGCTCGACCAAACGTTGGCCCCGGACATATTTCCGTTTTATTTCCTCCTCTCTAAGCGGAGGCATGGGCTCGATTTCGAGGAGTTGTCCAATAGTGATATTGAGCATTTTAGCCTGCATTATATGCTCCTCGGTTATTACCACATCGCCCAGCTGGGCAACGTTAATGGTTTACCCACAATAATATTGGGCGCGCGTATTCTCATGTGTTGTTGGCACAACAAGCGGGGGGATCGATTAAATCGCCTTTGTTCTCCCAAATTTGAGAACGGTTTTCCGCATTTTTGCGAGCTGCTTGTTGGCTCGAGCTCAAGCTCGCTTCCTTCTGTAGCCGTGCTCGATGTAGCTTCCTGATTTGGCGCTCATAGTCTGAGTCAACAGGCTTGGGAGCTGGTGCTCTAGCCATACAATTACCTTCAAATCCTTGACCATACCATGTACTTCAGCACCAGTACGGTGGCGAGGCTTCGTCCGGTGATCCACCTCACCTTTGAAAAGCTTGCCAAATAGTGCGTGCTCGGAAGAAATCGACGATGTCCCAGGTACACATTCTTCCTACAACTATCCAAATATATACTGTCGGTATCATCCAAATAGTGCGTGCATCCGCGGTATCCCTTGTTTGTCTGTCCTGAAAGGTTACTGAGAGCAGGCCAATCATTGATGGTCACGAACAGCAACGCCTTTAGGTCAAATTCTTCCTGTTCGTGCTCATCCCACGCATGTACACCTGTTCCATTCCACAACTGTAATAGTTCTTCAACTAATGGCCCTAGGTACACATCAATGTCGTTGCCGGGTTGCTTAGGGCCTTGGATGAGCATTGGCATCATAATGAACTTCCGCTTCATGCACAACCAAGGAGGAAGGTTATACAAACATAGAGTCACAGGCCAGGTGCTATGGTTGCTGCTCTGAGAATCGTTGGCAGTACGACCCTGAGAGACAGAACAAGCATCTCCGACAAAAATGTGGAAACAATGCTAAGGTTGAAGCTTCCATAGCTGAGGCAGTTATCCTAGAGGAGGTGTCTGGCCTCAAGACATCATACTATCCAGACCACGTTACCCATCTGCATAACAAGGTGCCTCGATACAATATAAAAGAGCCCAAGTATCAACCCAGGCTCCATCTATTCAACGTGCAAGGTGGCAGGGTTGGGGCCTCGAAATCTTATAACATGCCACGACAAGAGTGGGAGGACCTGATGTTCTATAACTTGCCCAACATCAAGGAAGCTGAAGAGGTGTGGATGAGGTAATACCACTACACCATTCCTTTATGTCTTCCACAACATCATGTTCTATGTTCACTTAGTCCCGGTCTAACACCGCTTTTCTTCTTTTAGTGATTTCCTTCAAGAGGAATGGACGGGAATGAATTGTCCTACTGAGGCGGAGGCACTTAGTCTTCTCCGTCATGGAAGCCCTGGACGTAAAAAATTTGTTGCCTGGTTCATGGAGAAAGTAATTTTCCACATTCCCCTATTAAATACCTAGTTCAACATTTATTAGTTAGCCGAACTAATGCACCCAGCAATTTGAATTATACTTGTAGGGAAAAGATCCGAACATATCTATGGATGATGAATTCAGATGGGTTTCCATGGGTTTTGACCCTGTCGTCATGACATGTAAAAAGTATGATGGGAATGGGTATCGCTTCCATACAGAGGAGCACCAGAACAGCCGGCCTGATCCCAAAACTATAAATACCGGAGTGTACACCCCCGATCAAAATTTAGTAGACTACTATGGAAGGGTAAAAAATACATATGATATTACATTCTGCAAAGGGCGCGGAACCCTAAGTCTGCATGTGTTCAAATGTTGATGGTTCGATCCACGGGAGGGGCAGAGACATACGCCTTCCATTGGTTTGGTCGAAGTTAAACCATCAACCGTCTATGCAGGAGCCGATCTCTTCATCGCGGCTACCCAAGCTACACAAGTTTATTATCTGCCTTACCCATGCCAGTAAAAGTACCTAACGGGTTGGGAAGTTGTGTTAATGGTGTCGCCACATGGTAAGCTACTGGACCCGAATGAAGACGATTACTACAACATTAACCCCATGACATACGTGGGAGTGTTCTATAAAGAGCAACCTGATGATGATGTGGTTAGAAACGATGACGCTAGACTATTGGGTGATGATGATGTGGATCCAAATGACGACGATGCACAGAATGATGGTGAGACCATTGTCAATGAAAATGACATACTTATGATAGAAAAGTTAAACGAAGATGCTGACGACGAGGAAGAGCCTCCACCTCCGTCGGACAACGAAGATGATATGATCGATAGTGATGATGAGACCAACCGAGAAAGAGGTTACAACAGTGATGATTCGTATGGGTTCTAGCAGATGTATGTTTCAAGTCTTTTTTTCTATTGTTTAGGAATTTGCCTTTTAATGCTTTATTATTAATGTATTTATTATTCCTTATTATTATGCATTTTCCTTCATTTTATTAATGTACTAATTGTGTATTCTCTTTTCAATGCAGGTTCGTGGAACATGGGCAAGGGGAAGGCCAACGGCGTGGGTTTCCTATGCAAGGTCATCGGCATGCCTAGTCGGAGTGGTGGAGCACGTAATCCTCCCCCCCTCCCCCCCGACTACTTGACGATGACTCCTCGCAGGGAGGTCTAGGGAGAGGTGCTCCTAGAGGATGAGGGGGCGGGGGGGGAGAGCACCTAGAGGGAGAGGGGGTGGGGGGAGAGCCACTACAGGGGGTCACGGCCAGAAAGAGCGCACCCTCACCGACTTAGGGGTGTTGTCATTGAGGCCCTCCTCTAGTGAGGTACCCTCTGACGAGGAGGAGGAGGACAAAGAGGAGGAGGAGGAGGTTGGGGAGGGGACGAGGAGGAGGAGGCAGGCGAGGAGGAGGGTGGTGGCGGGGATTATGGTGGTGGCGGGAATGATGGTGGTGGCAGGGAGGGGTTGGCAACAAGGGGTGGTTGCGTGGTAACGCAAAGCTACCAAAGCAGATTCCTGCTACCGAGGAGCAGAAGTGGCTCATTGAGCCCATGGGGAAAGAATAACTGCCACTTTATAATAATTTCATTCTTTTGCTTGTCACACGCTTATATTTTGCTTGTCACATGCTAATATTTCATTCTTTTGCAGGAACTAGATATATCCTAAAGGGGCCCATATTCCCAACGGCCCCATCACCGTCTTGCTGAAGGTATACTGGCCGGGGTTGTACTGTCCGGATCCAGTCAGGCACCCGGACCATCAAGTTTTGGCCACGCGCTGGGACTACTGGGAAGCGGCCTCCCACGCGTACCATGAGACCCATGCCAAGGTTGTGATCACTAATTTTTGGGTGAGTTCTCTTCAAAAGCACAAGTCCATTCTGGTTTCATGAATGATTTAACTCATGGCTTCTTCCATTCTCGTTTCATTAATGATTGTAGAAATACTATCGAGTTCTTCCAGATCATGTTGCGCCAAGCCAAGAAGAAGGCGCGCCAGATGGAGTACGAGGTGCGCTGGGTGGCCATCTCGACATACTATCACGACACTCTTGGTGTGAAGATGACCAAGGAAGAAGCATGGAGGATGGGCATTACCTTGGAGAGGCACGAGTACCTGGCGGTAAGTATAAAAGATTTTTCATTCCGATGTTTGTGGTACATTTCATCGTCTCGTGTTGACATGCCATTATGCTTTCATTATGTAGGTGTGTCCAAATTGGTGTTATGGAAAAGACGAGTCCTGGGCGGCATTGGTGGATCTGTGGTGTGATAAGGATGGAGCCTGGGCGATTACGAGCATCAAAAACAAGGCTAACCGAGGTAAGGAGGGAGTACATGCTCAGGGAAACCGAAACCACATTCTTCACAAGACACTTCATGTATGACTAACCTCATTAAACATTCTACTTCTTCTATTTACCTTCACTTTATTATGTATGACTAACCTCTATTTGGTGGTGCAGGAGGAGAAACGGAAGCGGTCGCTCTCACACATGGAGGCGCGGGAGATCGCCCATTCGCGGAGGAAGCCCAAGCCTGGCGAGGCCAAGTCCTACGGCAAGACCGCAGAGAAGAAGAAGGCCTACTCCGATGGGTATCTGAGGTTACATCCTCACAAGCCTGACCACATTGCAGTGGATCTGGACGAGAGGGTGGTGGTGGGCATGGGGCCCAAGGAGCATGGTCGGGAGGCGGTTCTGGATGGTGTGATCACTTCTTCTATCTCCTACACAGAGCTCCGAGCTACCCATGAGCACGCCCATGACCAGTGCGCAGTCACACTCCCTCTTTGGTGAGCGGCAATCTGTAAGTATTTTCCCTCTGATCTTCATTGCTCACTTTACTTTCCGCATTGAGATGTTTTATGAATTCCATCATGTCATACCGTAGGACTACATGGAGTACACACACGAGGAGAACATGGCGTGGCACACGAGCCTTTTATCATTTCACGAGCACAACTCTCGCATGGTGGCAGTTAGTTTGGCCCCTTTCATTTCACTTCTATATTTGCACTTGCATTTCTACTGACATTCTTGTTTGCTTGGTCAATTACACGCAGCACCTTGTTGAGTGCACACTAGTAGAAAAAGGGGCAATGGTCCAGGCCGAGTCAGCCCATTAGTCCCGGTTCAGTCCAGAACCGGGACCAATGGTGGCATTGGACCCGGTTCGTGAGCCCCGGGGGCCGGCCGGGCCACGTGGGCCATTGGTCCCGGTTCGTTTGGACCTTTTGGTCCCGGTTGGTGGGACGAACCGGGACCAATGGGCCTCGCTCCTGGCCCACCACCATTGGTCCAGGTTGGCGGCTTGAACCGGGACAAAAGGCAGCCCATTAGTCCCGGTTCGTGCCGCCAACCGGGATTGAAGGGTTGGTCCTCGTTGCGGTCAGAGTTTAGTCCCACCTCGCCAACCGAAGGGCGCTCACACCCGTTTATAAGCCCCTCCCTCTCTTCCTTGTTGAGCTCCTCTCAAAGTGAAAATAGATGCCCTTATACAGGGAATTTGACCTAAATTCATATTGAATTTCTCTGAAGTTAGTAGAAATTTATTATGAATTTAGGTTGAATTCTCTATAAGCGCATCTATGCTCATTTTTAGTAAAGTTAATCACAACTATTTTTCTTCTATTTATTTCTGAGTAGTTTTTTATATAGTTTTTTTTTATTTTCTGCTATATTTATTTTTTCTATTTATTTCTGAGTTGTAATAAGTCATTAAAAATAAAAAAGAGGCGCAATCCTCGTTAATTAGCATCAAGCCTTTCGGAATAGTGTAAACTGCACTGCACATAGCTCCGTGCAATCTACCCTATTACTCAAGGCTTAAAGCTAAGCAACGTGCAGGTTAGCATTAAGCCTCTTCTGCATCGTCTCTGCACTCGGGGCTTATAAATCGCTGCAGTGCCTCTAACTTGGAGAGGTGGGACTAAAAACAGCTGCAGAAAGAATCAACTAAAAACTCTTTTACGGTTCATGCCACGAACCGGTACTAAAAGAATGCTCGTAAGGGGCACCAAATTAAAACCTGTACCAAATAAAATGCCTTTGTAACAGCCTTAGAACTGATTGAAGGAATCAACTAAAAAGCTTTTATAAACCTCTAGTATTATTGAAACTAAAATTATATAGAATTTTGTTACAAACTTTAAAAGCAAAAAGAATTATCATAAAAGAAAATAAATAAGTAATTAGAATTCTGTTCAAAACATTAAAAGCAAAAAGAATTATCATAAAAGAAAATAAATAAGTAATTAGAATTTTGTTACAAACTTTAGTAGCAAAAAGAATTATCATAAAAGAAAATAAATAAGTAATTAGAATTCTGTTCAAAACATTAAAAACAAAAAGAATTATCATAAAAAACATGAATAAGTAATTAGAATTTTGTTACAAACTTTAATAGCAAAAAGAATTATCATAAAAGAAAATAAATAAGTAATTAGACTGGTGCATTGGTACCGGTTGGTGGAAACTAATTATTCAAAATTGGAAACTAATGGAGTAACAGAAAGATTATAATTAATCTGAGCTAAAAGAAAAAAATGAAAAAAAAGAAAAAATCAAAAGAAAATAAGTAATTCAAAGCAAAAAATAAAATAAATAAAATAAAAAAAAGTGCCACCTAAAGGGCTACCACGGCCTGAATACGACTAGAAACCCAACAATGGGCCAGGATTCAGGCCCGCAATAGGCCCAATAGGCCCACCGACACATATAGTGCGTTTAGGCCCGTAAGCTTTGCATTTGAGAGGAGCTCGAGAGGGCAGCGGACTGGGGCTTATAAACCACTCTCGAGCTCCTCTCATAGCGAGGTGGGACTAAACTTTCATGCTGAGTGGCAGGCGGCCACAGGCCTTTAGTCCGGTTGGTGGCACCAACCGGGGACTAACGTGGTGCATTGGTCCGGGTTCGTGGCACCAACCGGTACCAATGCCCCCCTTTAGTCCCGGTTGGTGCCCCCAACCGGGACCAAAGCCCTCTGCTTCCCGCCCTTTGGGCTGCTGAAAAGAGGCCTTTGGTCCCGGTTGGTAGCCCAACCGGGACTAAAGGGTGCATTAGTCCCGGTTTTTGCCACGAACCGGGACCAATGCATTTGCTATATAAGTAGCACTTAGGAAAATTTCAGAACCGCCCATCCCCACTTTAATCTCTTCTCCTGCTCTCGCCCGACGGCGGCGAATCCATCCCGGCCCAGCGCCCAGCCGCCTGTCTCGCGCCGCCCGTCCCGCCGCCCTGTCCTCGCCCAGCTGCCGTCTCCGTGCCGCCACGCCCGTCAGCCCCGCCGCCCTTGCCAAGACCTCGTAAATGCTGTCGTCGTCGCCGTCGCCGTGAGCAACTAATTTAATTTGACCTCAGTAGTAGTTAATTTAGATGTGTAGTTAATTTTGTTAGATTTTTTTTTTAGATTTTTTGTAGTTCATAGATTTTTTAGTTAGATGTGTAGTAATTTAGATGTGTAGTTCATAGATTTTTCTGTTAGATTTTTTTTCATATTGTGTAATTAATTTGTTCATATAATTGTGTTAGATTTTTTTTCTGTTAATATATTTTTTTGGTGATATTATTGTTGAATATGCATGTTTGTATGTTCATATATATGAAAGATCGAATATGTCAAATTTTTATGATTTTTTCTGTTCATAGAATTTGTATGTTTTTTCTGTTGTAATTTTGTTCATAGAATTTTAATGATTTTTTGTTCATAGTATTTTCTTTGTCAACTTATTGTGTATGTATAGAAAATTGTGAATGATATAAGTCATTTATGAATATGTTCATATTTAGAATAGAGGAAAAATGAAAAAATAAGAAGATAAATTGTTTAATATAATTACTTAGAAAAATAATAGAACTATAGTTAAACTAGTTTATTTTTAGTAAGTACTACTTTATTTTATTTATAGTAAGTGCTTCATATATAGTTGAACTAGCTAGCTAGTTGATTTAATAAACTACTTTATTTTACAATATATAGAAGTAGTTTGTTTTTACTAAGTACTACTTTATTTATTTATAGTAAGTGCTTAGTAGTTGAACTAGTTGATTTAATTAATAAAACTACTTTATTTAACTATATATAGAAGTAGTTCCCGCATCGACGTCGGTGATGCCTATCCCGCATCCTCGTCGTCGTCGACTCGGCGGTGGAGGCCTGCTTGATCAGGGCCATGTTTGGGACTGGGCTCCGTCGGGCTGGTATTGGGAGGTGCTACCTTCCGGGGGACGTAGGTTGGTGAGGAGGCAGCCCGTTGTTGACCCGATCCTTGTTTGGTGGCGGTCGTGGGCGTTGATTGGTGCGAGGCTTCCGAGACACCGCAGAGGTGGTATCGTCACCGTGTCGTGAGGAGGACGAAACCGTCTGTCGCTACATGGTTGCATTGAAGGGCGGGTTTGACAATACCGGCAGATTCTTGAGGATCTCACCGAGCTATGATCCCTGTGATGGTTCCTTATCTTTGGCTGTCCACCGCTGACGATACACCGCCGGGCGCCACGGTTCTAGTTGTATTAGTGATGCTATATTAGTGATAATATTCGACGATGTATGGACACCAAGAGATGATGTACTTTTGCTTATAATTGAATACATGCTAATTTGAATACTACTTTATTTTATGATTTAGTTTTGCTTATTTTATGATTTGGTTTTGCTTATTGAATGCTCATATTGGAAAAATTCTCCTTTATTCCCGTGTGCTAGACAATTTGGTGTAATAATGCACTCGGGAATGAAAGGAGGAGCTACGTACCATCACCGATAGTCAACCCGTGATTAATAGTAATGATCTAGTTTAATATTTGAATTATGAACATATGCGGAAATGTCGTACTCGGACGCACGAAAACCGCCGGGGAGTGTGGACTGGTGCCACGGCAAATCGAGGTATGTGCGAGTTCATTGAGCTAGACGAAGATCGGCGCTTCAAAGCATTAAGCTCGAGGAGACCTTCGATGTTCATACTGATGACGCTGACAACGACCAAGGAATTATGCTCTAGAGGCAATAATAAAGTTATTATTTATTTCCTTATTTCATGATAAATGTTTATTATTCATGCTAGAATTGTATTAACCGGAAACATGATACATGTGTGAATACATAGACAAACATATAGTCACTAGTATGCCTCTACTTGACTAGCTCATTAATCAAAGATGGTTATGTTTCCTAACCATAGACATGTGTTGTTATTTGATTAATGGGATCACATCATTAGGAGAATGATGTGATTGACATGACCCATTCCGTTAGCCTAGCACTCTATCGTTTAGTATATTGCTATTGCTTTCTTCATGACTTATACATGTTCGGTAACTATGAGATTATGCAACCCCCGTTTACGGAGGAACACTTTGGTACTACCAAACGCGTCACAACGTAATCGGGTGATTATAAAGAGTACTACAGGTGTCTCCAAAGGTACATGTTGGGTTGGCGTATTTCGAGATTAGGTTTTGTCACTCCGATTGTCGGAGAGGTATCTCTGGGCCTTCTCGGTAATACACATCATATAAGCCTTGCAAGCATTGCAACTAATAAGTTAGTTGCGAGATGATGTATTACGGAACGAGTAAAGAGACTTGCCGATAACGAGATTGAACTAGGTATTGGATACCGACGATCGAATCTCGGGCAAGTAACATACCGATGACAAAGGGAACAACGTATTTCGTTATGCGGTTTGACTGATAAAGATCTTCAGAGAATATGTAGGAACCAATATGGGCATCCAGGTTCCGCTTATTGGTTATTGACCAAGAATAGTTCTCGGTCATGTCTACATAGTTCTCGAACCCGTAGGGTCCGCACGCAACAAGGTTTCGATGTGCTTATATTATGAGTTTACATGTTTTGATGTACCGAAGGAGTTCGGAGTCCCGGATGAGATCGGGGACATGACGAGGAGTCTCGAAATGGTCGAGACGTAAAGATTCATATATTGGATGATATGTTTAGGCCAAGGGGTCAAGCCCATGAGGCTTTAGGTCGGTGCAAAAGGAGTTTTATGGAGGCGGGGCCAAACGCCGGAGACATCTGGCGTCTAGCCTGGGCTGACGCCGAGGCCCATGGCGTCTCGGGCCGACGCCAAGGATTGTGGCGTTTGGTCCTCGAGTCCGAGTGGGACTCTTGCCTTTCGGGCAAAACCGACTTTGAGGAGGCTTTTGCTCCAAGTTTCGACCCGGCTCAACATATAAATAGAGGCGGGGGCTAGCACAAAGATACAACAATTGATCCCTTGGATCTCTTAGCCGTCAGCGGTGCCCCCTTCACCATATTCCACCTCGGTCATATCGTCGCGGAGTTTAGGCGAAGCCTGCCACGCCGTAGAGCATCATCATCGCTACCACGCCGTCAGGTCGACGGAACTCATCCCCGACACTTTCTTTGGATCGAGTCCGGGATCGTCATCGAGCTGAACGTGTGCCGAACTTCCGGAGGTGCCGTGACGTTCGGTGCTTGGATCGGTCGGATCGTGAAGACGACGACTACATCAACGCGTTGTCATAATGCTTCCGCTTACGGTCTACGAGGGTACGTGGACAATACTCTCCCCTCTCGTTGCTATGCCATCACCATGATCTTGCGTGTGCGTAGGAAATTTTTTGAAATTACTACGTTCCCCAACAACGACAATAGTTTTTTTTTCATAATTAAGCACGACTTCAACTATTTTAACGTGTATTTTCATCTTTTCCAATTCGACTAGCTTATCCCATGCTATGCAAGACTCTATGTCTTGGAGAGGATGGGTTTTGAAGACCATGAAAGTATGGAAACCAAAACAATTCTCCTAAGGACCCATCATGGTGTGGATTTTCAAGTAAAGATGTACAATGCTGAGAGTGTAACCCATTTTGGTTGCAAAATTGGGAAGCACTTTGCAAGATGTATGGTTTTGATGAGGGTATGCTTGTCACCATGGATCTTGGTGATCCTACAATCGAGCAAGACAGACCTTCGATTTGGGTCCTTGTGGATACACCTCCAATTCTTCCCCCATGTGAGCTTAACATAGTTAATTATTAAGTAATTTATATTGTTTATTTCAAAATAGTTGACAGCTTATTTCCATTGACAGCTTATTTTCATTCTTCAAAGAATGTGCGAAAGATGGTAGACAAAACCCACTACACCGATGGCTCTGAATTAACTTATCAGGAGAAAAATCATCTGATCTCATTTTGTACTGATCTTGAGAATTACAATGTCTACAATCGAACTCCTCAACATTATGGTCAATACGCGCCACTAGTGCATCGTGTTGAACTACGGTAACTACCATGGAGATACCCTAGTAAGATTTTTACTATTACAACATCCGTGCATCTTTTTGCGTACTTCTAAAACTAGTACATCATTGCTAACTCACGAAGTTATTACTATGTTTTTCAACAGATAATCCCGAATGATTGTGTGCCTCATCTGATGTATACGCATGGTAGCCTTCATGTTTTGAACATACAACCAGGTCTTCCTCTTAATCTGAACTGTCCATACCGGGTTTCTAAAAAGTGGAGACATGACAATCAAAGAATGGAAAAAATGTATGGACGGATGAGGAGCTTCTTGGAAGCAAAAGGAAGCGGCGCAAGAATTGGAGAGCAGGATGATCTCCATTCTTCATAATGGAGAGTCGTGGTCTATATTATTTTATGCTATTTTACCTTAAGGGTGTTTAGGTCCTACATAATCAATGATCATGTGCTAAGAACAATTATGTAGGGTTGGGTTCGATGACTATGAGGATGATGATCGTATGACTTATTATTAATAACGAGTAGAAGTTGTATGATGATGCATGGTTAGTAGGACTTGTTATTATATATGATGATGTATGATGCAAGCATGCATGAGTTATTATATCACGGTGAAATGAACATAGCAAAGAAAGCGTTGGTAAACGAAGGGCGAAGATATAAGAGAGGACACTTCTCTCTATTAGCTAGCTAATAACAACCTAAAAATAACCCCAAAACCCCTAAAGCAGCCACTTTTTCTTTAAAAAAGAAAAACATCGCTTGGTCCCGGCTGGTGCCACCAATCAGACCAAAGGCCCCACCGGGCTCAAAGACACCGGCCATGTGGAGGACCATCTGTCCCGGTTCATGTTAGAATCGGGACTAAAGGGGGGAGGCATTAGTAACGACCCTTTAGTCCCGGTTCATGAACCGGGACAAATGCCCTGTTTTCTACTAGTGGCATGGGGCCGGCATGATTCCTCAATTGCAACCAACACCAACTCCTCCACCACAACCAGTGTTGCTTACCTTTGAGGAGTTTCTGGCACAGAACCCTGGCCCCTCGCCGGTTAGTACATCCTCAAACTATTTACCCAATGAATATCATTTATTCAACACAATCACATAACCTCGTAACATGTCTTTTCAACATTCAGGGAACCGATGGATCTACAATTGGTGGTGGTGCTGGTCTTGGCACCATTCCCGAGTCACGGAGCCCGATCACTCCGATCCACGGAGGCAGAGGCGGTGGCGGTCTTGGCGGTAGCGCTGCCGCTAGCAGTGACGACCTGGGCTTCGGCGGACTTGGCGGTGATGACCTGGCGGTGCTCAACGTCCTAGCGCTAAAGCTTGGGTGACTTGTCGCGGTCTCGGTGCTGATGATACACTTGTGGTCTTTATGTTATTGTTACGCTATTGTTGTTTGTGAAATGCTTATGCTTTGCGATGATCCTTATGTTGTGTGATGATGCATATATTGTTGTGATGGTGCTGGATGATACTTATATGTGATCTGTTTGTCTATTTGCATCTTTCATATCTGTTGTATATTTTGAATTGAATTGAACTGGAAAGAAACAGAAAAAAGAAAAAAAAACAGACACAAACTATGCCGACGGCCTGGCATGAGCTACCAGTAGCCGCCACGTGGCACCTATGCTGACGGCAAGGCTGTCGGCATAGTTTTAAGCTACGCCGACCGCTAGGCCGTCGGCATAGGTGCCACGTGGCGGCTACTGGTAGCTCCTGGGGTAGGACTATGCCGACGGCTAGGCCGTCGGCATAGCCCTACTCCAGGAGCACCCCAGAGGCCGTCGGCGTAGTTTAAAACTATGCTGACGTCTAGGCCGTCGGCTTAGGTTTGCCATGTGGCGCCTTCTGGTTGGTCAACACTTGACGGCGGCACCGACAGCCACCGTTAGGCTAGGAATATTGCCGATGGCCAGGGCCGTTGGCATAGATGTACGGACGTCGTCGGGATATCATCTATGTCGACGGCCTCTGGGCTATGCCGACGCATATGCTGCCGATGGCCCTATGCCGACGGGGGCCGTCGGCATAGGCCTGTCCCGACGGGATTCAGGTCTATGCCGACGGCCTGGGGGTCGATTCCGGTAGTGAAGCTGGCCAAAGGTTTGGACAAAACCTGATTACGGACTAGTATTATATATCGCTAGTGCGACTTCGAACAGCCTGTTTATATTTCAACACAGATGCACAGGTTCCATTCATAGAAACCAAGTTCACTATAGCATCTAGATAACAAACAGAAAAGTAACTCATCATTCTTAACAACATCAACATCAGCAAGGCAGACATAGATAGCCAAAACAGCTCACTACAGCTACGGCGGCATCCACTGGAGCCTGCGTGTTGCTGGCCTCCATCCATCCTTTGGCCAAGTTGACGAGTTCGTGTGCAATCTACTCCATCTGCCAAGTACCTCGGACCGGCGGGAGGCTCGGATTACCAGCAGCTGACTTGCCTCATTTTTACTGCAATACAGCCCAAGATTGTAATTGCTCGACCATCAAAGAAAATCACAATATAACAGTGATACATTCCTACTTTCCACTTAAAACACGCTGCATTCCGCAGTTTCAGAAAAAAGATACTGACAAAGAAAAGGCAAGAGTCAATCACTCCCCAAACAGCGACATAAAAATCTTAATTTTGGAAGGAAATTTACATGGATGCAGTATGAAAGAAACATGAACATTAGAGCTTGTGATACTTTACACATGACACAACTAGTGAAATCCGAATCAGTATCATATTAATAATTTCAATGGGACTTACAAATTGGCGAAAGATGAGATTACGTTAAGACTGAAACCGAAAATGGGTCACAGATTCAACACAACAACAAGAATGGAATTACACATACTGGATTCGAGGAGAAGAATAGCTCTGCAGATTGTTGACAAGCTATAGCCGTCAAAGGTTTTCAGATCTCGTCCTTGCAATCATCAGTAACATCCAGCTTGATGTGGACAAAAGCTCTTGCCTACACAGTTTCATCAGCTGCTTTGGATGGCCGGGGGCTAATATCACAGTGTTCAGTGAGGAGCAGGATGTGTGCCAGAAACTCGCCACCATTGCTCAGCTGCCTGGCGTGGAATCCCTCAGTTGCATTGGTTGCTGCGTAGCGCAACATCTCTGTCCACACTTTTCCAAATATTACCATCTTATGAGTGAGCCCCAACTTCATGTGGAACACTGTGTGAGCAAGGTGACGTGCTTTCTCGGTCGCATGTTCGTTAACATTTGGTTCAGAAGGCCCTTCATTGTAATCCGGAATTATCTGATGCCCATCCACATCAAACTTGTCCGATGTCATTATCAGTTTCTGAGCGTGAACGCTGAAATTTTTCTCAAACAGGTGTTCAGCATCTGCTTTGATGGGCAGAATGTCAGGATGCTTGACGAGGAGGTACATCATGTAATCAGAGAGAGTATTCACTGCTTCAGCCATGTCCTTGTGTACCAGGTCCGATTTGACTTCAGAGTGATTCAGAAATGTGTCTGTGGCTATATGCCAGATGAGCACGCTCTTCTGAAATTCCAAACTCAGGCTCCAATCGAGCTGTTCGCTCTGGTCAAAGCCCATGAACTTGCAAGCCCAGTACCCACTCCGGATGGCCACGTCTTCAACTTGTATCAGATAACTCTTCTCACCTCTCAGCAAGTCCCATACAAACTCCTTCACGGCAGGTGCAAGCTTGGCATGTTTGATGCAGTGAGCTTTGTTCAACTTGTCGTTGACCCTAATCCATTTGGCTATTTTTCTCTTAAGGCTCTTCTTGTTGCTGTAAGCACAAGATGACACGAAGTTATATTGCCCGACGGAATTGGACCACCTTCCATCCTTGACGATGACGAGGTGGTAGCGCGCAAACAGAACTGCATCGGCCAGCCACGTCCATCCCCAATCTCTCAAGATGGCATATGTCCAGGTCGACCCAATCACCTTGAAAACAGATGTGACCTCCAGCGCGCACGCTCCGCCCAGAAGAACAAAAGTGATAACAATGTCGGATGAGCTGTAGCCATCTCTTTTGCTCTTTGTGAAGCCCAAAAGAGCCGCGAAGCAACACACAAGTGAAATAACACGGCTGCAGTAGCCATACCATGTGTGGATCACTTGTGCCTTGGTGTACAGGATGTCGTACATCAGGCCGAGCTCCACCTCTATTGCCTTGTACATTTCCCCGATTTGCCTCTTCTCCTCTGCCGATGCATCTCCGTCTTCACTGACTCGTACACGAGTCTGTATTAGACGAGCTATGGAAACTGTCAACTTGGACTTCCTATTCCTCCTATCTAGGATTAAAGGCTTGACATCTATATCGCACATCTCGTGTGCTATCGCCACAATGAATGCATAATTTCCAAACTGTTTGTTTTTCCGCTTCAGATCTCCAGACCGCAAGGGAGGGGGGTCTTCACTGACCATAGAATCCTGCATAATACTCTCTATGTCTAAATCCCTACTACAAAGAAACCAAATCAGCTGAACAAGCGAACTTCGCCCCATGGGTCCCTTCTTGGTTGCACGCTTCAGTGCCCATATCCTCTCGCCGTACTTGACAACTCCAGCGGCCAGAACCAACATAGCGGCGCGGACAAAGGTCGCCCTGCCTGCAATGATGTACTTGTAGAGCACATACGCAGTGACGGCGACCTGCAGAAACATATTCAGCAGGTGGCGCCGCCAGAGTTCATTGTCCTCCAGGGCGTACGCAGTGATGGTGTCCTGGCCGCCGAGGTGTAGGAGGAGAAACGGCGCCCAGAACGCCACCAGGTGATTCTCGCCGGACGAATTCTTCGACAACGACGAGGACATATGCCCCAGAGCGTACGTCGCAGCAACATCGGCAAACAAATACACCAACCAGAGGAGGGCATTCAAAACAGATGAGACACTGTAGCGGCGGATCCCAGCAAAAAAGAAGAGGATAACCTGCAGACTGAAGCTGAGAACAACAACAGCTTGGATCTCCCACTCGTTCCACAGTGCCAGCAAATATTGCATCGCTGCTCTAGCTCCACCCATCCTGCAAGCAAGAAATGAATATAAATATATACATATCTATTTGAAAATGAAATATGTCAGAGTATATACAGCTTGGAGAAATAATAGTACACGCGCCAATGAATAAATGCATACCTGTGAGTGAGCTCGATTCGGCTAATGGCAGCAAAATTAGAACACAGAAGCACACGGAATTGCTAGGTAGGAGGAAGAGCTCAGGAGTGTGGTACAAGAAGAATGGGAGGATCCGATGGGTGTATGCATATGCTTATATAACCAAAAACAAACCATCCAGATCCGGTTATTGCGTTCCGAGTAACAAGTTGGGTAGCCTCTGCCCGAGTATCTTTGTTATTAAAGTGATTCTTATAAGATTCTCCAACAGCTGTCTCCTATCTTTTTTTTTCTATATCTCTTCTCTTAGTCAGAAACCGTGTGAGATTTTTCCTATGTCTAAGTCAGTTCAGTAACAAGTGCTACTAGGTGAAAGTGCGAGTTCTTTTTTTCTGAATCAAGTTAGACATAAGAAAATTAAATCAACTTACACTTTTGTATTTTTTTGTCCCACCAAAACAAGTGTGTTGTACTTTTTTTCAAAAAAAAAAAACACACTCAGATCTATTAACCAAACCAGCAAGTACAAACACCCCTGGAAAAGATAAAATTACATCAAAATCCATGTGGCTTCACCGTCTACATCCTTCCGAACAGGTTGACGACGCGCCAATGCTAACCTGTCGTTGTCAATCGCGGACGGGAGGTCATCAAGGCAGTGCCCCTTGAAGAAACCTCGCCACTCTTGAAAGAGCAACATATCAAAGAGTTAAACCTCCATTATTTCTCATGGAGCACACGCTAGCACCGGGCGCCGCATCAAAGTGATGGAGACAAACCCTGCAGAGTATAATCTCACCAGCCAAAATGATTGGTTGGAAAATATGCCATCGAGCCATTGATGCCACCGTAGACGACACTATCGAGACAGGGACCCTCGATGGGACCTCATTATTTGCTGGATTGGCGTCGCCGTCAGAAAGACTTTACCAAGCGCCGCTTTCAAAAGGGGCCTAAATGACGGACAGTGGAAGCCTACCTAAAACCCACAAATCGCAGAAAGCTACAACTCGATTCGGAAGATCAAGGCATCCTTGCACTCCCACGCCGGTAGAGCCTGTGGAGGAGGAGGGGGTCAGTGACCTACTGGCGGAGGAGAGGGTGGCGGCACGGTGCGCCTAGAGATGACCTCTCTTAGGGATCAAGGAGGAACGGTTGGGGGAATTGTCTTTTTAAGTGTTGTGCATCTTTAAACTATTATAATTTTACTACCTCCTTAAATAAGGGGTATGAATGTTTTTTTTCATGTTGGTTAATTAATGTGAAAATTTCTGAAGTTTTAGACGGTGTTGTTTTGATTTAGAGCACCAATGCAAATCTTATGGTGCCATTTTTAATGTAATAAAAACACAAGGAATTCTGATATAAAAAGGAAAATCCCTAGTCAGATTCTATCTAAAAAGCGCAAGTGAAGCATGTGAAACTTTTGTGGACAAAAAGGACTAAGGCTATATATTAGGATCATAGATCCTTACAAACACGCCCCTATAGAAAAACAGATATACATTCAAAATATTGAGTGTGGTGAAGTCTTCTTCCTACTGCATCCCTATGCGGTGCACCGCGAGCATAGCTCGATGCCGCCTGTAGGCCTTCGCCCGAGCAGAGCAAACTTTTTGAAACCCAAGATCTTATAAAAGCAGTGGGTGGGTAGTCTTCAATTCAGAATAGGAGACGCCGGCGACTGCGATCTGCGAACCAAATCGCTGCCCCGGAGAAAAGAATGTCGACAAGGGCCTATAGAAACTCTAAAGAACATGAAGACCATGAAAGTCGGCCGAATCCAGACAAATCCACTGGAAACCTAAATAGATCGGATCTCAGAAGACCCACCAGACACAACTCCACACGCCCTCCACCAGCGAAAAGCACACCAACTTAAGTGGGGTAGAACGAGAACATTATTCCTACCCTAGGACGGGGAGAACATTATTCCTACCCAGGAGCAACGCCAGCGCTTTGACGCCCCCATACCAAACACCAAGATTTCCTAATCTAAGCTTGTAAAAAATCACCCATGCCGCTATAAGACGGGCCCGGATTTGATGTGAGTTTATTGCCATCCAGAACCGTGCACCAATGTCCTCTTGTTTGATGATCCACACAAGTTAGGCCATCAATGAAGATCTCCACGCTGGATCCCTCCGGCGACCACTGACTTCACCAATGCGATTGGCGTGCACCGCCTGACGACAGCGGCCACTCGAGCCTACATCACCTTCGCTATCCCACAACAACTCTGCAAGGCCTCCACAGCAGGCCTCCTAGATACGGACCTCCCCGCCCGACACCGCGCAGGCTTAGCCTGATGGCAAGCCCTGGCGGCGGCAGGAGGGGCAGCCGCAAGGTGCCGGCTAGGTTTCTTATTCGCCTGGCTGGCTCATCGCCTCTGAGAAAACCATTCAATACCTTGATTAGTTGGTTGTAAGAATGTGAAACTTATTAGTACATTAGTGTGCAATTTTTACTTTGTAGGTTATGTATATGGAGTGATTGCGATTTGAGGAACATTAAACCGAACAGCCTAGGATCTCTCTTCAACGCTCTCATGGTCTCAAACAAAGGATCTCTCTCACATGTACACATGTGGTCCATTCTATTCCAGTGGGAATCCCGTAACCAAGTCGACCTACAAAAACGATGAACGGGAGACAAGAAGTACACATGACAGATGGGTTTACTTTCATTTCTAAAAGGGACTTGGATCTGTTTACTTGGTCTTCCATATTATATGGCGTGCAATTTGATTGCAGCACCCTCAATCATCGGCGTCCATTGGAAGTCGGGTTTTTAAATCAAAACTACTGAGGTAGGCTAGGCTGTTGGGAGGCGGATACAATGCATATGAGATGCACTAGCAGACTAGCTCCATCTGAAACCCACGAGGCGCCCATGAGAGTGTTGAAGATACGGCCTTTTCTTTTTCTTTCTCTTTTCTTGGGGGAAGATTACATGAGACATGTTCACTAGTAGAAAAGGGGGCAATGGTCCAGGCCGGGTCAGCCCATTAGTCTCGGTCCAGTCCAGAACCGGGACCCATGGGGGCATTGGACCCGGTTCGTCAGCCCCGGGGGCCGGCCGGGCCACATGGACCATTGGTCCCGGTTCGTCTGGACCTTTTGGTCCCTGATTAAGGACGAACGGGACCAATGGGCCCTCGCTCCTGGCCCACCACCATTGGTCCAGGTTGGTGGCTTGAACCGGGACCAAAGGTCGCCCTTTAGTCGGTTCGTCTGCGAATCGGGACCAATGAGTTGCCTATATATACCCCTCAGCCCATGACGAGCACTTTCACCGCCTCTGTTTTTCCCCGGCCGGCGAGGAGAGCTTTGTGGTGCTCTAGCTCACCTCCTATGCACACGAGGTATTCGATGGAATGCCCGAGCCACACTACTTAAGTTTTCTCCTCTCCAAGCTCGACCTCCAAGCTCCATTTTCCTCAATATTTGTCTAGGTTTAGCGGTCCGTCACGTCCGTCTCAGTCTTCTCCGCCGATCGCTTGCTGATCTGTCACCGGCACTACCGTGGTGAGCCTCTTGTTCTTATCTTCTTTTTGAAAGGAAAAAAAATCTTACTTGTATGTTTATATGGATACTTGTATAATTTTCTTACTTTTATTATTGCATCTTATAAAGTGCGATGGTTTTGGTATCCGCCCCCGTCGGCCCTCGTCCTGTCTATGATTCGATGTGGTATATATTATCTTTTCATAACTATTGGTTCATTTATTGTTTATGACAATTATGCCGATAACGTGACATAGATTTTATTTATCTAGGAGGTTGTTGAACCGGAACTTCTAACCCGACACTTTTGTAGAGATGTTAAATTTAGTTGAAGAAGAAAACAATTTCTTGAAGGAAAAAATAAGAAAAATTGAGGAGGAGAAGATGATATTGGAGTTGCATGTTGCGGATGTCATCGATGATCACAAGATCAAGATGGATGCAATGCGCTTGAAGATTAGAAAGATTAGAAAATATGCCATTCATACCGAGGCTTGGTATCATTATGCCATTGGATCAGTTGTTACCTTGGTTGCGATTATGATCGCATTTATTTTCGCATTGAAATGTTTTACATAGTTTCAATGTATGGTTTAATTAATTTAGATGCTCTGCAGAGCTTTATGTTGTTAGATGAGAACTATGTATGTACTTTGGTTTTAATGTGATGATGAACTTCTATTAATTTGGTCACTTAATTATCTATTCATGATGTTCTGTAATGATTTTTGACACACTTAATTATACATAATGCACGCAGATGAACCGGCAATAGATGTACGGTGAAAGACACACCTCCGAGTACATTAAGGGTGTGCATGATATTCTCGAAGTGGCTGAGGCAAACAAGCAGAATGGTTTTATGTGTTGTCCATGCCCTATATGTGGGAATACGAAGTCTTACTCTGACCGGAAAATCCTTCACACCCACCTTCTTTACAAGGGTTTCATGCCACACTATAATGTTTGGACGAGGCACGGAGAAATAGGGGTTATGATGAAAGACGGCGAAGAAGAAGAGTACGATGACAACTATGTCCCCCCTAAATACGGTGATGCTACTGGACAACAAGAGGAACCAGACGATGTGCACGATGATGCTGCAACGGGCGAAGCTGCTGAAGATCAAGAGGAACCAGACGATGTGCCTGATGATGATGATCTCCGCCGGGTCATTGTCGATGCAAGGACGCAATGCGAAAAGTCAAAAGGAGAAGCTGAAGTTCGATCGCATGTTAGAGGATCACAAAAAGAGTGTACCCCAATTGCGAAGATGGAAACACAAAGCTCGGTACCATACTCGGAATTGCTGCGAAGGAAGGCGTAGAATGTCCGTGCACGACAAAGGATTTGAGAAGCTATCAAAAATATTGAAGAAGAAGCTTACAAAAGATAACGAATTGCCCGACAAGACATACGCAGCAAAGAAGGTCGTATGCCCTCTAGGATTGGAGATGCAGAAGATACATGCATGCCCTAATGATCGTGCATCCTCTACATGGTGCATACAAGGATCTCGAACGCATGCCCGGTATGCGGTGCATTAGGGTATAAGATCGCAGACGAAGACCTCGTGATGTTGACGGCGAGCCCCCCAGAAGAGGGTTCTGCGAAGGTGATGTGGTATGCTCCTATAATACCACGGTTGAAACATCTGTTGTAAACGGAGAGCATGCCAAGTTGATGCGATGGCACAGCGAAGACCGTAAGAAAGACAGGAAGTTGAGAGCACCTTTACGACGGGTCGCAATGGAGAAAAATCGAGAGAAAGTAATCGGGATGAGTTTGCAAGTGACCCAAGGAACGTATGGTTTGCTTTAAGCGCGGATGGCATTAATCCTTTCGGGAGTAGAGCAGCAATCACAGCACCGCCCGTGACTCTATGTATGTATAACCTTCCTCCTTGGATGTGCATGAAGCGGAAGTTCATTATGATGCCGCCTCATCCAAGGCCCTAAGCAACCCGGCAACGACATTGATGTGTACCTAAGGCCATTAGTTGAAGAACTTTACAGCTGTGGAATGGAAACGGTGTACGATGTGGGATGAGCACAAACATGAGGAATTTGACCTAAAGGCGTTGCTGCTCGTGACCATCAACGATTGGCCCGCTCTCAGTAACCTTTCAGGACAGACAAACAAGGGATACCACGGATGTACGCACTGTTTACTTGACACCGATAGTATATACCTGGGAAGCTGCAGGAAGAATGTGTACCATCAATGTCGAAAGAAAGGCAAGCATTTCAAAGGCAAGGCAGATCACCGGAAGAAGCCCGCCATGCGTACCGGTGATCACGTACTTGCTATGGTCAATGATTTACACGTAATCTTTGGAAAGGGTCCCGGCGCACTAGCTGTTCCGAATGACGCTGAGGGACACACACCCATGTGGAAGAAGAAATCTATATTTTGGGACCTACCCTCTTTGGAAAGACCTAGAGGTCCGCTCTTCAATCCACGTGATGCACGTGACGAAGAACCTTTGCGTGAACCTGCTAGGCTTCTTGGGCGTGTAAGGAAAGACAAAAGATACACCTGAGGCACGGGAGGACCTGCAATGTTTGCACGAAAAAGACGGCATGCCTCCGAAGCAGTATGAAGGTCCCGCTACCACGCTCTTACGTAAAGAAGAGAAAGAAATCTTCTTTGAATGCACTTTCGATATGAAGGTCCCGACCGCTTCTCGTCAATATAAAGGGAATAATAAATATGCCGGAGAAAAAGTTCCGTAACCTAAAGTCTCATGATCGCCACGTGATTATGACGCAATCGCTTCCGGGTTGCATTGAGGGGCTTCTAATCAAAACGTCCGATTAGCCATTGTGAAGCTATGTGCATTCCTCAATGCAATCTCGGCAAGGTGATCGATCCAGAAATTGTACCAAGGCTAAGGAGTGATGTGGCACAATGTCTTGTCAGTTTCGAGCTGGTGTTCCCACCATCCTTCTTCAATATCATGACGCACGTCCTAGTTCATCTAGTTGACGAGATTGTCATTCTGGGGCCCGTATTTCTACACAATATGTTCCCCTTTAAGAGGTTCATGGGAGTCCTAAAGAAATATGTCCGTAACCGCGCTAGGCCAGAGGGAAGCATCTCCATGGGCCATCAAACAAAGGATGTCATCGGGTTTTGTGTTGACTTCATTCCCTGGCCTTAAGAAGATAGGGTCTCCCTAAATCGCGGTATGAGGGGAGATTGATCGAAAAAGGCACGCTTGAAGGGACTCAATAATATGCGGAGGACGGATATTCTTGGTCTCAAGCACACTACACAGCTTCTACAAAACTCTACCTTGGTGACCCGTATGTCGATGAACACAAGAATAGTCTGTGCTCCAAACACCCGGAGCAGTGCGACGACTGGATTACATGTGAACACATCAGGACTTTTAGCAGTTGGTTTGAAACACGTCTTAGAGGTGACAACACTGTTTGTGATGAGATGTACTTGATGTCCAGGGGACCATCTTTGACTCTATTGATTTACAAAGGATACGAGATAAATGGGAATACATTTTACACGATTGACCAAGATCAAAAAGAGCACCAACTAAAACAGCGTGTCCGCTTTGATGCAACAACCGAGAAGGGAAAGGACACATATTATGGTTACATAGTGGACATATGGGAACTTGACTACGGACATGATTTTAAGGTCCCTTTGTTTAAGTGCAAATGGGTCAACTGTCAGAGGCGGGTAATGCAGGTAGACCCACAAAGACGGAATGACAATAGTGGATCTGAAAAATCTTGGGTACACCGACGAACCGTTCATTCTAGCCAATGATGTGGCACAGGTTATCTATATGAAGGACATGTCTACCGCACCGAGAAAAAGAAAAAATAAGGAAGCGAATACATCATACGATGAGCCAAAGCGCCACATAATTCTTTCGTGAAAAAGGGACATCGTGGGAGTGGAGGGCAAGACAGACATGTCTCAAGATTATGAAAAGTTTCATGAAATTCCTCCCTTCAAAGTCAAGGTTGACCCCAAAGATCCTCGATAAACGATGAAGATTGTCCATGGTTACGGCGCAATAAGCAAATGACACAAGCGAAGAAAAAGTGAAGACTTTCTCCCGCAACTATTATGATGATACCATGCCAACTTTGTAATGCATTTGTATGATACCATTGTTCGCTTTTGTACATGCACATGCTATGTGGGTGAAATTATGATACCATGCCAACTTTCAACTTTTTCAGAGTTCATTTGAAATGCTTTAATGTCTTATGGTTCGCTCCTCATAATACCATTAATCCCGGTTCGCTCCTCGTAATACAAATTTCAAAGAATTCAAATTTTAACTATTTAAATTTGAAAACTAATGGCACTAAAATAAAGTTTAATTTTTTTCTAAAATTAATGGCACTAACAGAAAGTTTATAATTTTGCTGACCTAAAAGCAAAAAGAATTAAAAATAAAGGAAAAAAAGAAAATAAATAATGCAGAAAACAAAACAAAAAAACTGGAAACAAAATAAAAATAGCAACAATAAGTATTTTGTTGTAAGTAGAAACAAAATAAAATAAATAAAGCAACAAAGAAAACAAAAAACAAAAAAAGTGTTTTCAAATTTGAAAACTAATGGCACTACCAGAATGTTTATAATTTTTGTAAATCTAAAAGCAAAAAAGAATTAAAAAATAAAGCAAAAACAAAAGAAAATAAATAATGCAGAAAACAAAACAAAAAAACCGAAAAAATAATAAAAATAACAATAATAAGTATTTTGTTGTAAGTAGAAACAAAATAAAACAAATAAAGCAAGAAATAAAACAAAAAAAAAGTTTTTTCAAATTTGAAAACTAATGGAACTAATAGAATGTTTATAATTTTTCCAAAACTAAAAGCAAAAAGAATTAAAAAATAAAGCAAAAAACAAAAGAAAATAAATAATGCAGAAAACAAAATAAAAAAACTGAAATAAAAATAAAAATAGCAACAATAAGTAAAGAAAAAAAAGTGCCTCCTACTCGGCCCCCACGGCCTGAATACGAGTAGAAACCCTACCATGGGCTAGGATTCAGGCCCGCAGAAGGCCCAAAGAGCCCACAGCAAAGCAAGGTCGATTAGGCCCATAGGCCCGCAGCTCGAAGGAGTTCGAGAGAGAGGAGGCACAAAGCTTATAAATGTGTCATCGGCGCTCCCAACTAGCGAGGTGGGACTAAACTCCCACCACCACGCCATTGCATTGGTCCCGGCAGGCACCAACCGACTAAAACTACATTGGTCCCCGATTCGTGGCACCAACTGGACCAATGCCCCTTTAGTCCCGGTCAGGCCACCAATCGGGACCAAAGGGCGCCGCTTCCCGCCTCTTTGGGCTGCCGAAATCGGCCTTTGGTCCCGGTTGGTGGCACCAACCGACTAGTTAGTATTGGTCCCGCTTGGTGCCACTTAACCGACCAATGCTCTTGGTATATAATCGGGACTTGTGAAAATTTCAGTTTCTCATCTCCATTTGCCCCAACGACGCCGAGCCTATCGCCGCCGCCAGTTGCCCTCGACGCCGCCCCGCCGTCGCTGCCGCTCGCCGCATCTCTCAACGCCGCCCACGCCCACCGACAAGGCTGGCCGCTTCGCCCGCCCCCTTGGTTGCCGCCAGCGCTTCTGACAAGACGCTGGCCCTGCTCGCCCGTCGTATCATCGCCCCACGCCCTCTCGACAAGCAGCGTTGCCATGCCCGCTCACCGTCGTCGCGCCCCCGACAAGCGGCCGCCGCTCCGATCCCCGTCCCTCAGACATCGCCGTCGCCTGCCTCGCCCTTCGTCTGACAAGCCGCCCTACCCCAGCGACGCCCACTGCCCTGTCGCCATCCTTGCACCGACCCCTGCGGTCCTTCCTCACCTTGGTCCGGCCGGCGACCTCCCTAGCATTTTTTTTCATATATATGCTTGTTTTTTTCATATATATGCTTGTTTTTTTTCATATATATGCTTGTTTTTTATATATATGATGATATATATGCTTGTTATCATAATTGTTTTTGTTCAGATATATATGTAATGATTTTTTTTATAGAATATGATGTTTTTTTTCATAGATGATCACATATATGATGTATGCACGGATGTGGATGAAATATGATGTTTTTTTGTTCATATAACATGATGTTTTTTTTATTCACAGATTTTTTTTTGTTTATGAGAGAGGCGGGACGCCGAGGGATCATAGATGTATTTTTCAGAATTTTCTATCGTGCATAGACGGATTTTAGACCACGGGAGCACCCCCTCCCTATCGTTGCAAAAGTTGCTAAGTGATATTAAGAAGGACGTGGGGGGGTCGATATACCGCTCCCCGATAATATTATTTTCATGTATGTATGTCGTGTCGATATAAACTCCCGACAACTTCAACACGTGGGGGGGGTCGATATACCCCCTCTCGATAACTTCAACACGTGTGGGGGTCGATATACCCCCTCCCCGATAATATTATTTTCCCATGTACGTATGTCGTCGTTGTCGATATAAACCCCTCCTGATAACTTCAACACGTGGGGGGTCGATATACCCTCCCCGATAACATTATTTTCCGTATGTGTCGCGTCGTTGTCGACATAACCCCCTCCCGGATAACTTCGACATGAGGGGCGGTCGATATATATACCCCCTCTCGACCGTGATAACTTATACCATGGGAGCACCCCCCAGCCCTCTCGCTCGACCAAAACTCTCGAGGACACCCAAACCCTAGAAAAAAATGATGTCGGTCTCCTACCCCTCCCGCCGCCCCTACCCGACAAACTCTCTCGAGGCCACCCCAATTTACCAAGTTAAAGCGCGTTGTCGTTGAGGCCACCCCAAACCCTTGAAGCGTTGTGTCGAGGCCACCCCAAACCCTTGAAGCGTTGTCTAGGCCACCCCTAAGCCTAGAGAAGCAGCGTCGAGGCCACTAACATGATTCCTTATTGTGATTAGCTAGCTAGTTCTACGTTTGCCACTAATATATCCATCATGCCATGTTTGAATAATAATTGACATGTTGTAAATATTTGCGTAAACTATGGAGCACTCCCCGAGACGAAGCAATGACGATGTTGGGGAGATAATCGCACAAGGTAGTGATGTCGTGCCATCATTTCTCAACGACACCGATGGTGAGGAAGGACTGGGTGAAGAAGAGGGCTATGTTCATGATGGCTCCGGCCCATTAATGCCGGTACAAGAAGAGGGCTATGTTCATGATGGCTCCGGTGACCCAATGGATGTACAAGAAGGAGACCGTACGACCGCTCCGTGATCGAACCGAGTCCGCCAGGTATATATATATTAGTTAAGCCCGTCTTGACAAGTTAGTTGATGCATTCATTGTTTTGGTATATGTACACATATTAATTAACTCTCGTCTTTCTTCCTTTTCTAGCCCTCCGGATCGAGCACAACTTCGTAAGGAGACGAGGCCCAAGAAAAACTTGAGCTCGGATGAAAGGTTTGAGATCACGACAATCGCGCCCGACCGTGAACCGATTGAACCCATCCGGACAAAGAACGCATTTTACGCTTTCGGTCACGGAGTTCTTGTTAGGGACAAGATCCCGATCGACATCCAAAGAATGGTATAAGCCTAAGGAGGAAGACCCTGAGGTGTCTCAAGTCAATGACATGCAGAAAGATGATCTTTGGACTGAGCTGAAGGCAAATTTCACCCTACCGCCAAAGGAGGATCCAGAGAAGCCAGTTAAAGAGCAATTAATCAAGTCTTGTGCTCTTAAGAAGATGGCAAGCCTATTCAGGAGGTGGAGGAAAGAGCTGAACAAGTTTGTCTACAAAGAAGAGACACCAGAATTCATCGGCAAATATGAGAAGATCAAAGATCACTAGCCCGCATTTGTGGCCCACAAGACGTCAGAAAAGAGTAAGAAGATGTCGGTGACAAACAAGCAAAATGCTGCGAAGAAGCAGTTTCACCATCGCACGGGGTCAGGTGGCTACCTCAAAGCCCGACCTAAGTGGTCCAAGGCTGAGAATGATCTGCTTGATAAAGGGATCAAACCAGAGACAATGAATCGCTGCACTGCTGCCGACTTGGTTCTTCGGGCTGGCGGAACCTTGGACCTCAGACGTGGAAGTGCTGCTGGACGGACGAGCAACCGAAAATACTCACCAAGAGGCTTCGCACTATATCGATGCAAAGCAGCAAGGGACGTTGTTCCGCATAGGAGAAGGACGAGCTCACAATGGCCCTCGAATCCCGAGCACCCCGGACGGACACGAGGCACGCCAGCTCCATTCCGTGGAAGGTTGGTTTTCCGGACACAGGGGTTACAAAACCTGTGAGAGGAGGAAGAAAGCGGAGCGAAAGCTAACTGCAAAGGCCGCATTTAAAGGGTAATGGGGCTAGAGGAGAGAAGCGGATCGCGAAGAACGACCTGCCAAGCTTCCCGGTTACCCGCCATCTCCGCTGGAGAAGCTGCGTGGCTTCCACCGAGCTGCTTCACCGGAGACATGTCTTGACGGCTCTCGCCAGCTATCCTGTGGATGCTATCACGGAGTCTCAAAATTGCCACATTATGACGCTGTGGATGAATTTGAAGGTCAAGGCGGTGTTGGCTTTGTTTATCCCATCGAACACGGCGCAACTTTTCAGTGCTTACCGATTCCGTAGGATATGCTAGGGTGATGGTGGATGAAATAACGGAGGGATTTGAGGACCTCCACTTGACCACCCTACCGGTGAAGGGGAGACTAGGCTGGGTTCTCGCTCAAGACTCCATGCCTATGGCGGAAGGAGCTCATCAACCTTCCAAACTGGACGCCTCCACCTCCTCCTCCTCCTCCGCGAAGTCAGGCACTCCGCCTCCTCCTCCGGCGAAAGTGACGATCGTGGCACTGGGCCTCCTTCTCCGGCGCGTGGCACTCCGCCTCCTTCTCCGCTGCGCCCGGCGCCCAGGCAGCCAGCCTCCTCCTTCTCCGCCTCGCCCGGCAAGGGCGGAGAGATTCACGCCACCGGCTGCTCCCAAGCGTCAGAAGTCCTTCTCCTCCGCCTAAAGCAAGCACGAAGAAGGCAGACGCCAGAGCCTTGCCCGCTCAGCCTCCGGGCGCCTAGCAAAGATCTGACCCAGGCGGGAGGCAATACAGATACGGTCCTTCTCTCAAGCCTCTAGAGAAGTTACCGTACGAGAGGACCGAGGAGGAAAACGCGAAGATCGTGCGGGCTGAAGTGGACGACTTCTTTGAAGGGTTGAAAGTAAAGAGACATCCACCTCCGGAGGAGAAGGTAGATCCGGTGAAAGCAAAGCGCACTCTCGATGCCCTGAGGAAACCAGCAAAGTCTCCGCCGAGAAGCAACGATGAGCGCATTACTGAACAGACATATCTCCAAGCGGAGCGGTCGGGAAGTACTGTCAGACATCAAAGGTCAAGAGAACGAGCAGCTGCAAAAAAAATTGCCCAGTTCGGCGAACAAGCAAATCAATCGTGCCCCCCGCTCAATGTGTCTTGCGGCGACATTGTCGCTAATGCTCCGGGGACGGTGGCCGGTTATGGCAATCTTGCAGATTACCTGCCTGACGATCAACTTCCTGATTTCATGGAGGTGGATGAACACAGATACGAGTACGGGAAGCCTCTCGTCAAAGATGAAAAATCTCTAACAACGATGATGCGAAGATTCCATAATTGGTACATGAAAACCTGCAGAGAGTCTGGGGGGACGAATACTTTCTATCTGAACATTAAAGAGGAGCACGAACTCGTTGGAACTGATCTGTTGCCTGTTCCATTTGAGGAGTTCTTCGAGTTCTTCAATCAAAAGGCCCTCGATAAATTAACGGTCTTTTGCTACTGTCTGTAAGTATTATTTCTGTCATTAAGTCTCTGTATATAGCTCAGCCCTTTCATTGCATGTATTTATAATTAATTATCCTCACTATATTATGCAGATTGAAGACCCGTCAGTGCGAGAAAACAAGAAATATATGATATTGGGTTCATTAACACAAATATCATAGATGAAATTCAGGTTAAAAAGCACGCCGAAGAGGCCGAGGCCAACTTGCTACAATCGTTGATCGAAAATCAAAACAAAGATTTAATACTCTTTCCTTACAACTTCGAGTGAGTGCTACTGTCGTGTGCATATTCGGTTTCCCTTATTACTCGGGCGAGGTTATAGTAATGTAATTGATGAGTTATGCATGCATGCGCAGCTTCCACTATGTTCTTATGGAGATTAAGCTTGAGCGGGGACTAGTAACCGTCTTAGACTCGAGACGAAAAGATCCCGAAACCTATGCGGATATGACTAAATTGCTCAACAAGTAAGTCCAATCGATCATTATCGCACCATATCGGCAACTTTTTGTTCATTTCCTAATATCTCAAGTAATAATAATTATTTTTTTGTCAGGGTTTGGAAACAATTCACCGCAGAAGCTCCGGGACCGCCGAAGGAGTTGCGATATACATACCCGAAAGTAAGTACTACTAGCTAGCTAGCTAGTTTCGCACATCTCCTGTTGATTCTATAGCTATACTTTCATCAATGCCATTTATAATGCTTCATTATCAGTTTGATTGACCTCTATTTCTCATAAAGTGCTTGTGGCAGGAACAAGTGAATGATTTCTGTGGATACTACGTGTACGAGTTCATCTACAACGCGACTTTGAAAAATAAGCAGGGGCTACTCTCAAAGATAATATGAAGTGCGTAAGCAATAATATTCACAATTTCATTTTATTACACCATCATTTCTGTTGTGTTTCATTCATATATATATATATATATATATATATATATATATATATATATATATATTAATTAACCCCTTCTTCAAAGTAGACGTGGCAGATGCGGAATGAACTCCTAGAACAAGATCGCATGAAAGCAATTCAAGAGGAATTGGCGGATTCTTTCTTGACCACGCCATCAATAAAGCGAAGAATACCATGTGGAAGTTGATTTCAATTGCTAGGGGATTGTAATTAAGAGATCTTACATATTGTATATGTATGTTGCCGATGGCGTCGGATAGATAATACGAAAACTTGTTGTTCACCAATCTCTCGGAGAAGGAGAGGTCGATCGATCACTTCTCTCGGTATGCATGACGAACTTCTATACTTAATGGTTCCCTTCATTTTCTTACTAGCTAGCATGTCGAGGGCCTCTCTATGTATAGTACGTAGCGTCGACCAAGCACGGACATAAGAGAGGACACTTCTCTCTATTAATTAGCTAGCCAACACAATATATGAAACACCTAAATTAACTCCCCAAAACCCCCAACCCCCTTCAAGAAAAAACAAAGATCCCAGCCATCGAAATGCATGTCGACGCTGCGGATGTTTTTTGGTCCCGGTTGGTGCCACCAATCGACCAAAGGCCTCTTGCTCTAGGCTCGCGCACCGGCCACGTGGAAGGCCATCTGTCCCTGTTAGAACCCACTAAAGGTCTAGGGCATTAGTAACGATTCATTTTAGCCCTGTTCATGAACTTACAAAAAGGCCCTCACCAACCGGGACTAATAGGGGTTTTTTCTACTAGTGGTTAGTAGTGATAGATACAGTGACGACCCACGAATTAATTTCTATGAAAGGGGGTTGCGGAAGTTAAGCTGCTGATTGTGTCCTCCCTTGAGTAATTTTTAGACGGGCAAGCTTCAACAATTTTCAAGTAATTGTTAGACGTATATTTGGTGTACTATAGCGAGCTGCATGCATGAATGCAGGCCTATGACTGAGCTAGATTCGACTTAGGATAGCAAGGTTAAGCTATAACACAGAACCACAACAAAATTGAAAGGCCAGGGAGGGAGGGCTCAGGAGAAGTACAAGAAGAACTGAAGGATCGGGTGTATGCATATCCATATATCACTTAAAAAAACCAGCCAGATCCGGTTCTTCTGTTCCAACAGGTGTGTACTGCAACAGGTGTAACAAGTGCAGTGTACTGCAACAGGTGTGTACTGCATCTTTTTTCCTCCAACGCTCTCATGGGTTTCGATCTGGTTGGCACATGTACATGTGATCCACCGTAATCCAGTCCAAAACCCGTTAACCAAGTTGGCGTACAAGTAGTAGGAATTATAAACAGGGGACATGTACACATGACAGGTGAGTTTACTTCATTTCTAATAGGGACCTCAAGCCTACGGATTCCTTTACTCGGTCCTTCCATATTCTATGTGTGCAAGTTGATTGCATCCATCGGGATTCGGTGTTTTAAATGAGTCTTTAAGGTAAGACATCGGAAGTTGGGTTGCATCAAGTGTGCATGTGTAGTATGTACTGTACTCCTATTGTTTTCTAAAGGCAACTTGATTATGGACTGTAATATGATGAATATGACCGGCGCTAGCTCCACCGGAAACCAGTTAGGGAAAAAAAGCTCTATCTGAAACCTACGAGAGAGCGTTGAAGATGAGACATGTTAGTGATAGATACTGACAAACCTTGAATTAATCTCAATGGAAGGGGCCATCTGAAAGTTATGCTACAGATTTTGAGCTCTACTAGGAATGTGCTCAGGAGAATTTAGAGCCGATAGTATGCCGCTTGGTTGTGTACTTAAGTTTGCTCCTACCTATTCAATACAACAAGGTACAAAGCTTTTGCGTTTCCGAGAGAGAGAAAAAGTACGCCGCGCACCCGTACTGAGGATTGTTTCCGGCAAAGGGTTAAGTTTGTTTTTGCACCTGCGTGCGGAGCAGCCAGCAGCAGTTGATATTATTTGTTGTGCATCTTAGCTGGTTTACCTGAATTCAGATAAGAGGCACGAAACATTAGACTTAGGGGCACAGAACTTTTTTTATATATAATTACACTGCTGCTACATCAAAATCTTACCTGCACTGGAATCTTACAACAGACGTTTACATTCGTTCAAACAATGGCGAGTTATAGTGGTTACTAATAAACGCGTGCTACTGGATCATGCACGCACACTGTCAGAATGCCTTCTTTTCTTGTTTTTGCTACTGTGGCATTGCTTCTTTGACTGCTCCATCGATGGCCTGGTTCAGTGCGAGAAAAGGCACAACCAAAGCGCCTACCAAGAAACAGGACTGAGACATGAATATTAAACAGACCGAACAGTCAAAGAGAACCATACCCTACGAAGGATCTTCATTAGGTTTGTCATTTCGAATTCAGATACAAACAGAAAGAACAACTTCACTCCCACTTAATCCAAGCAATGCAAGCAAAAAGAAAGTCCTCGGCTTTCCCCTGGTTCTAGTCAATCACAACTTCAGAAGACGAACTTCAATAATCTGCATTCAAGAGGGCAGTCAAATTAACAATATTTGAAGTAACAAACATTCAGACTGGTGATACTGTTATACACTTGTTGTCTAAAATTTACTGGAAGGAACTGAAGTAGCAGTATTCGTTGTTTTCTTTTGAGGACAGAAAAGTAGAAATACCTCTGCTGGACCCCTCAAGTAATAGAAGGATCACTGCCTTTGCCAACTTCCTAAGCCACGGTCATTTGCTTTCAGAGACCGCTTTCAGATAAGCTAACTTGATTCCTCACGATATGGAAGTGATTTATCTTCCAGGTTTGCAGGTGGATTTGTACATGGCTTCTCTTGAATGAATCTTCATCAGATTTGCCACTTCAACATTGATAAGAAGAACATCTTCAGTCTGTCCAAGCGATTCAAGTCAAAATTCCACAAGACAAAAGACAAGTAACAGTATTCCAGCTGCCACTTTCTCAGACATTTTGGTGGTCACCTTCTGAACCCTGCCAGCAAACCGAAAGCGTCATTCTTTCAGACCAACAAGGCAACAACAAAACAAATATTCGATCGAGATTATGTGCATACAAATTGTGTGACTAAGCCCAAGGAAAACAAAATCCAATATTTCCACAAGACAACGAATCAGAAAATGAGACATCAAGGTTAGTTCGACCAATCAGCACAAGCTGCATAAAACATGTGGTGCTACATACCATGAGATCGCTGATGAACAATGCGACAGTACTTGCAAAGCACAGGGTTTGGACTCCTTGTTCATTCACATGCATCTTTATGCTCAAATGATATACAATATATTTAGCAGCTCGAGATTATATCAACATAATATACTTAGCAGTAAAGCAAGCTTAACAATAACAATGTCGTTGTCACAAAAAAACAGTAAAAACATTCCTGAAAACCTTACCAAAATGCAGATATTCACAATCACAGGGTATTTCAACACACCCACTGGTCATCAAACCATAGCTACGATTCAACAGAGCAAGATCAAAAGTTACATAACTACGATTCGACAGGGTATTACACGCCAACCATCTCACCTTTCCCGTCCTCTCCATCCTCTTCGTGAGCACCAAAGACTCTGGTACTACCTAGTTCACCCTTGTAATCCTTCTCCCGCATCTTACTCTAACTCATCAAGCAACATCATTAAGCCCCATGACACCTGGCTTTATTTATAAAGTCGGGCGTATGCTTTTTATCTAAACAAAAAGCCCCATGACACCGCATTCCTCGCCAGAGCAGCCATACCATCAAACACTGCACGTGCACTCTCCACATTTCCGGCCTTGCCATACATGTCAATGAGCGCGGTGGCAACGACAGTGTCAGATGCGTAGTCATCAACCTCAGCTCGGGCATGCACTTTCAGCTCATGTCCAGCATCGGCAAGCGTGCGCAGGCGCTGACGGCAGCCAAGAAGGTGAAGGCATTTGGTGGCACACCTCTTTGAGACATGTCACAAAAGAGGGAAACAGCCAAGCGGGGTCAGCCGGTGCTAGAGTACCCGGACATGAGAGCTGTCCAGGAGACGATGTCTCGCTCGGCCATTCCATCGAACATGTCGCGGGCGCGGGTGGTGGCGCCGCATCGGCAGTAAGCAGCGATGATGTGTTACCGACGCGTGATCGGCGGCGCCGCGCAGTAGGTGGATAAACAGCGGTGTGACCGTGGCTGTGGTTGATGTCCTCGCCATGGGAGCAGATTGTTATCCGAAGGTTATTGCCTTCCATTCTCCCAAGGGATCAGCCCACCACTGATGCCTCTTATAATACCATATACGACTATACGAGTGTAGAATTTGGCACAACTACAACTTCAGCCTGCAATCACACAACGAGAAAGTAATTCAGAAGAACTATTGAACAATCAATACAAATCTGCAGGTAAATATACAGGCTGTCCTTTAATCAAAATCACCTATAATGCGAGCTAAGACGGTCCAAGGTTTCAGTTAACTATTAATGTGCAAGCAGTGGGTTTATTCGGCACAGTTTGGCGGTAAACCTGCAAAGGTTGCAGTCTCTTACATCAGAGTACAACTCCATACTGGAAACTGAAATAAATAATAATGTCCACAATTTCAGATCTGCTGAGCACAAATCATTACAGAATGACATTTCAGTCACCCCATTATTACTCACAAAATCATGGGCTCAGTTGCCTTCTACCTGATACACAATAACATACTCCTACTACTAGTTATGAGTGCTTTCTCGTTAATGACTTGTAGCAATCTCTATCAAAAAAAAAAAAAGGGGGAGGAGGAGAGAGAACTTTCATCACCATTTATGATTGATGTCTGTATGTAGAGCTACTATCGACCTAACATAAATTTTAAGCATTTTGCTTAGCTAAATATGCAACCTGAATTCCTAAATGACCATTACAAACACACTGCAGTTGAAGACACATTAATTCTCTCAGCATTAGAAAGCCGACTACCTAAAATTTATAATCTTATTATCAGCCTGCAAATGTTGTTGCTTTATATATAAAGCGGGGGGAAACCCTTTTTCGTCATCAACTAATTTGGTTGGCAAGTCGCAGGAGCACATGACACGAATCGAACTAGGCAAGCATGGAAACAGAACGGAGCTAAAATCAAAGCTTGGAACTAGCTAAAAGAGACTCGGTCCCTTACCAAAGGGGTCGATGGAGAGATCCAAGGGTGTGGTGTGGCACGCACCTTGGAACCGAAGCAGAGGATTTGGGCGCACAGAAGACGGAGCTCGGGCCATGTCGCGCGCAGAGCTCGCTTCTTCCATGGACGGACCGGCGCAGCCTCGGACCGCTGGTGGCGGCGGGTGAGACTGAGCCCCCCACCCGCCGCACTCTCCTGGAGCCCTGATCTGCGCAATCTCCTCACCTCTGGTGGGCTTTTCAGTCGGCCACTTGCTTAGCTGAATTGGCTGAAAAAAATGGAGAGAACGACGTGGGCTGCTGAAAAAGCCCACCGGCTCGTTAACCTCACTCGGTAAGCTTAAGAAAGAAGTATACAAATCACCCTCAAATCCACTCTTTGGGACACATACCCCCTGAACTCAAAACCAGGACAAATAACACCCTCAAATCATCAAAACCAGGTTAATAACCCCCTCAAGCTCCGAACCGCCGCGCACCAAACAGCACCTTCAAGAAGGAATGCGACGCCGATGCTGCTGCCCGGACTTGTCCTAGGGTCTCCCCCAGCAGGCGGAGGGAGGTGGGGGATGGATATCACCGACACGCTCCAGGAAGGAATGGTGGCACCCGCAGGTGTCACCGCATCGGAGCCGAAGAACCTGCAAGGATTTCTCCTGCACTCCAACCCCACCGCCCAACGGACCGGAGCCGACCAGCCAGACCGCCACCCACCACCATGCGCCAACGCGGTTGCGCCGCCACCCACGCCGCCTCTCACTGCGAACACCAACACGAGGCCAAGAGGACCGGAGAGAAGCGCCCCGCGGAGGGAGAAGCAGCACGGAAGCCGAACGAGAGGGAGGCCAGAACCTCTGGCACCATCGTGGTAGCCGTCCGGACGCCGCAGCAGGGCATGCCAGGCCACCCCTGGCCCGGCCAGGCCTGAAATGGGCCCGCTAAGCCCCGCCGCCACGCTGCAGCAAGCCGGCGATGGCGCCGCCGGTACCCTGCCGTTCATCGCCTCTCGGAAGCCACGGGCAGACTCCACCCCGCCGCTGGGTTCGCCCAGCCCGGGATGGGGCCCGGCGGCCAGATTCGCCGAAGCGCCGCCAACGGCGACGCTTACTCAAAGTCTGCCCCATTGCGCCAGTGGGACCCCGCCGCCTAGAGACACCGCCGGTCGCTTCGTCGCTGCCGGGCGGACCCCGAGAGGGGAAAGTCCAGGGCCGCCGCCACTCAACATCGCCGGGCCCAGTTAGCAGCGGCACCGCGACGGCGGCAGGGAGGAAGAGGGAGGGAGGCACGCTGTGAGGAGGAGGATGGGCGTGGCCGGCCGCCCAGCCGGGGCGGCTTGCACGGTCATGATAGAGAGGAGGGGGAGGGTCAAGCCTTTTCCATCACCCCTTCCCTTTGGTGATTTTAAGAAGGATTTGAGTACATTGCATGAGAAGTTGAAAGTTGAAAATCTACAAACTGTGTTGTTATTTGGAAAATCACATGGAAGCTTTACAAAGACTTTTGGTGATTTGTTTGCGGAAGCAACATCCCTTCGTACTATTTTTTTTTTTTGTCTGAGGCATCTTATAGTTATATTTTGGAGGACGTGTTCGGCAGCCTTCCGAGATTTGTCCATCTTCACTGCCTAAGGATAGATGCAAAATTAAGTTTGAACACGAACATCTCAAGATTTTATAACCTGAGGGCCCTAGATCTTCAACAGTGCACTGTCCACCTTGGTCTTCATAGAGCAATGAGCAACCTTGTATAAATGTGTCATGTTTTGTCCAAGACGTCGGTTTCAAGTTAAGGGAGATAGGACAGTTGGAACAGCTTGGTGGGTTACTAAGAATCTATAACATTGAGAATGTTGAACGGAAGGAAGAAGCGGATGAAGCAAAATTGATACACAAAATCCACTTAGAGGAGCTATAAATACGGTGGTGTATATATGGAGAAATACTTGTTCAACCTTTTCAAATACTTGTTGAACATTTATAATACTTGTTAACATTTTTCACATAGTTGTTCAACATTTTTGAAATACTTGTTCAACATTTTTATTTTGAATGCTTCATTAACATTTTTATATACATGATCGACATTTTTTAAATACTTGTAAAAAAATTAAAATACTTGTTTAATATTTTTCAAATGCTTGTTTCAAATGTTTTTTGTTATATAATATTTTATAGTATAAACAAGGACAATAGTAAAGCAAAAAAATGAAATCAGAAAATGTAAAAAAAACGAGGATCTGGCCTCTCTCGCGCCTGGGCCGGCCCAATTCGCCCTCTCCTCCAGCAAGCATTCCCTCTCTCTCGCAGAAAGAGGGAAACAGAGAGTAACTAGTTGACGAGCACTTCTTCGGGAGCCTCACAACGATCAGCACCACTTGGCGCGCTCTCAGCCGCCCGCCACGTGTCGTGCTCCGGGCGCTCCCTTCGGCTTATTATTTTTATTTTTACGCACGCGTTTTCGGCTTTAAATGGTTTTTCCTGGGTTTTCCCGACGTTCTGGTTTTTCACCGGTCTTCCTTAGCTTTTGGGCAAAAAAAAATTGAAATTTTTTTCGTGAGAAAACGCGTTTTCGTTTTTTTGGCCTCCGCGAGAGGCACGGTTTTGCTTTCGAGAGGGGCACAACCATGCCTCTCGGAAACGAAAAAACATGTTTTCTGTTTTTTTTTCACAAGAGGCATGGTTTTTTTATTTTAGAAATGAAAATTTTCCTTATCAAAGAGGGGCCGGGGGGCTGGAAGAGAAAAGAAAGAGGGGCCCGCCCGGGAGGCACGGTTTTGCTTTGAGAGGCATGACCGTGCCTCTTGGCAAATGGAAAAAAAAACCGTTTTATGTTTTTTTTTCTTCCGCGAGAGGCACGGTTTTGTTTCCGCGAGAGGCACGCCAGTGCCTCTCGAAAACGGAAAAGAAAATGTGTTTTCTGTTTTTTTTTCTTCCACGAGAGGCACGGTCGTGCTCTCGTGAGAGGCATGATCATGCCTCTCGAAAACAAAAAACACATTTTCTAAATTTTTTTCCCTTCCGCGAGAGGCACGATTTTGCTTCTGCGAGAGGCACAGTTGTGATTTCACGAGAAGCACGGTCGTGCCTCTTTTAGAAAGGAAAAAACATGCTCCTGCTTCGGTTTTTTCTTCTGGGTTTTTTGTTAAAAAAAGTACGTTAAAACCTATCAACATTATAATGATCTCGACGCGAGGAATCCGATAGTGAAAACAGTTTGAGATTTGGACACACTGTTTAAAAAATATTTTGAATAAATGGATCATCAAGAAAAGAGAAAATTCCCAGCACGCCACTTGTCACAACCTGAGAAGGTGGGAGTGATTATTGCAAGGAGTACTCCTCGATTAGTGATTTCGGGAAAATAGGGGCGCCCCTATTGTACTGAGTCCTCTTCCTTGGCGCCTTATGCACCACTTTTGCCTGGTGCCGCTCACGTGCAGCTCACTTGGACCGGCCCATTCATTCTATCGCCCCCGTCGCTCGATCATAGTGGTGCTCAATCGAGCCCTTCCTAGCATCGCTCGACAAAAAAACTCGCTTGATAGATTCAGTTGACAACGTTGATCAGTTTAGTTAACCGCGTTGACCATCTCTTTAAAAGAAACTCATCAATTTTCAGGAAAAGTTCATCAATTTTTTAAAAAGAGTTCATTGAATTTTTTTTTAAACATCGGATTTGAGAATAGTTCATCAAATCTAAAAAAAGTTCATCAAATCTGAAAAAAAAGTTCATCAAATATGAAAAAAAAGTTCATTGATTTGAAAAAAAGTTCATCAAATTTTAGAAAAAAGTTCATTCAATTTTGTAAAAGTTCATTCAATTTGAAAAAAAGTTCATCAATTTGGAACAAAAGGTTCATTCAATGAGTATTAAAAAAAAACCAAACAAAATTGTTCCAAATAAAAAAGAAAATCAAAAGGAGAATAGAAAAAGGTGTAAGAAAAAAAGAGGAAATATGTTTCGATTGAGCACATAAGTTGTAGTCAGTAGGGTGGTTAGCACGGCGCGTATTGACCAGGAGGTCCCCGGTTCGAATGCTTGCTATGAAATGGCATATATTCGATGCTTAAGGCGCCGAGTAGGATTTGGCCATTGTATTGTCATTATTGAAGTAGATTGGAAATAATTTGTAGTTGTGCCCCTTTTGCCCGGACTATGGGCCAGCCCTGGTCTGAAGTCTGATGCCTGTGTTACTTCGAAATCACTAGTTAAGAAGTATTTGTCGCGAAGATCACTCCAACTTCCCCAGGTCGCGACAAGTGGTGCACATGCACTTGTCGCAACCTGGGGAAGTTGGAGTGATCTTCCATGTGCGCCACTTGTCGCAACCTGTGAGTTTTCTTTTTTTTGTAGATCTGTTTATTCAAAACATTTTATCTCTTAAACCGTGCATCCAAATCTCGAACCGCTTTCGCCCTTGGATTCCTCGCGTCGAGATCTTCAAATCTAGATCCAATGTTTATAGGTTTTGATGAACTTTTTTTCACGGAAAAAACCGAACAAAAAACCAAACGGGAGCATGGGTTTTTTCCCTTTCCGAAAGAGGCACGTCCGTGCCTATGATGAAATCACAACCGTGCTTCTTGCGGAGGCAAAACCGTGACTCTCGCAAAAGGAAAAAAAAGAAAAACGTTTATTTCTTTCCCGAGGAGGCACGGCCATTACTCTCGCGAAAGCACAACCGTGCCTCTCGCGGAAGCAAAACTGTGACTCTCGCGAATGAAAAAAACAGAAAACATATTTTTTTTTCCGTTTCCGAGAAGGCACGGCCGTGACTCTCGCGAAAGCACAACCGTGCCTCACGCGGAAGCAAAACCGTGACTCTCGCGAAAGAAAAATAAACATAAAGCACATTTTTAAAAGAAGATAGGATATCGTTTTCTTTCTTCCCGTGGAAGAAAGGACCATTTGGCTAGGATTTCTCGTGCCTCCCATTGGTGCCGCCGCCGGTCTACATCGTCTCAAATGCACTTGAAAATAACATTTTGGAGCATCAATTTTATTGATTTCCATGAATGTCATATGGTGATGAAAATTTACAAGCAAACAAACATTTTGTCAATGCTTTACACAAAAAAAATCAAAATTGTTTGAAATTGTTTTCCATTTTTTAAAAAATTTACTGTTCACCCGTGCCTTCTTCAGTGCAATATAGTAGTACAGGTCTCCAGTGTTTGAGTTGCAGCTTCCAGTGGAAGTTTCAGGAGATGCAATAGTGTGTTCATGGCACATCATTTACTCAAGAATCAAATAATGAAGCATCCACCACCTAGACCTGCTGTGGAGATCCAACAAGCAGCAGCACAAGGTTTGAACGAAACCCAGATTATCATGTGACCACGACTTAATATTAGTGCCACTTTGTACATGCATGCCTTTTTTTTAGCTTTTTTGAGAAAACTGGAGCGAACTACAACTACGGCGGCATGGACTGCAGCCTGAGTGTTGTTGGCCTCCGCCCACCCTTTACCGAAAAAGGGTTTCCCCTGTTTTGTATTACAAAGCACCAACACTAATACAAAGGATTGCTCGGGCAAAAATCACAACAAGCCCAAAGGAAAGAGAAAGAACAAAGAAGAACCTTCCTGGCGCCGGTGAGTGCAGAGGACCTGTGCGACGAGGACGCGCCCTTCAGGGTCATCAGCAAGGTGCTGTGTGAGGACAGGGTCGCCGTGTTCGCCTTCTCCTCACACACCGGTGAGTGGCGTAGCCACGGCTCGAGCGAGCTGTCCAACAACTTTGCACCGGAGTCCCTGTTTGGGCGGCGCCACTACGTGCAGGGCTGCTTCTGCTGGGTGTTGGAGTGGACTGCAAAGCTGCTCATGCTCGACGCCGGTGGCAAGGACAAGAGTCGGTTCGCCATTTTGGAGGCAGGGCGGAGCAGGATTGGGAGGATTTGGAGAATTCTCCATATTCAACCTCCCACGCCGATTGCTTGTTTCCAATTTTATGGTGGATTTGATAAGAACATTTTTGCTTTCTTGATAAATAATCAAAAAATTAATTGTTTTTATACTAAAATTTTATACTTATCTTAAATTAAGTATATCATATTAAAAAATTTGTATTACTTATGCATGTCACATTATTTTCAAATAATAATTATATTATTCATTGTCGTACAATTTGTAATGTATATCATTGAAAATTTTTATTTTCCAAGATTTAAAATGTGTAATGTACCAAACAATCTCGTTCTTATTAAAAATATTTGGAATTACTTTCCAATATTGCATAAACTATATATTGTACACACACACACACATGCGTGTGCTCATATATCTTCTAATATTATTGAATAACATGACAGATATTTTTAAATCATATAGACATTAACAAATATTTTAATAGTGTTTTCTAGTGTATTATAGGCAATCATATTCATAGAAACTTTTAGGGCATAGCAAATGTGACTTGCAAGTTGGGTTCGGTAAAATGTTGTTGATTGTACTTTTGCGTATGATTTGATTATATGACATGCTCGTCTCAGTTCACTTGGTTTTACGTGGTGCAAATGAGATCTCCTACCCGTTCCTCAAATGTATTGAAATATAGTTATCGTAAGTTTTATTACGATAGTAAGACATCCATCATAAAGGCAGGCTAGCATACTTAAATTCAACTTTGCTAGTTGGATTGGTTTGGCTCTGTGTGGTATATATAAACTTTTTGTATGTAATGCGGACTTGTGGTCATGCAAATTGAGACCCTATTTAAGAATAGCCTAGGGTTCCTCTACCTCCTATTGGTGCCGCTGCCGATTCGTCTCATCTCCCGTGGCCTTAGGCCCGGCCTTGTGGTGTGTCTAGCATCGTTGGTACGAATCTGGATGTAATTTTTATTATTTCTAGTGTTCATTATGCTGCGACGTCTATTTCTCACATTAAGTGAGACGAGAGGTTACTCTCGCGCGATAGTGGGATTCGAACCTTGGTCTACAGGTTGATTGCACTAGCTGCTTGCCATTGGGCTAGAATCACGTTGGTGCCAAACTAGTAGGTCGGACCTACTTAAGTCGAATCGAGCGGGGTTTCCACTATTTCTTGTTCATTTTTCCACATTTTTTGTTTCCTTTTTCTTTTTCTTATTCTCAGATTTTTTTTCTCTATTTTAACTCTACTTTTTTGTATATGTCCAATTTTTTTAATAAGTGATCAACATTTTTTTGTATACATGTTGAACATTAATAAGTGATCAACATTTTTTTGTATACATGTTGAACATTGTTCGAACGCTTATTCAACATTGCAAATACTTATTCAAATTTTAATAATTATTTAGATATTTTAAAATACTTGATTGACTTTTTACAAATTCTCGTTCAACATTTTAAAATTCTTTTTCAACATTTTTTAAATACGTTTTCAACATTTTAAATATTTGTTAAACATTTTGAAATACTAGTTCAATATTTTTCAAATACTAGTTCAAAATTTTCAAAATACTCATTCAACATTTTTTAATAATTACTCAACATGTTTCAAAGACTTGCTCACAAAAATTAATAGTTATTCAACATTTTCAAATATTTGCTCAACATTTTTTAAATACTCATTCAACATTTTTTTAATACTTACTCAACATTTTTCAAATACTTTTCAACATTTTAGAAATACTCGTTAACCATGTTTTTAATACTTACTCAAAAAATTTCAAATACTTATTAAATTTTTTTAATACTTACTCACCATTTTCAAATACTCATTCAACCCTTTTGAAGTACTTGTTCAATATTATTCAAATACTTGTTCAATATTTTCCAAATACTCGTTCAACAATTTTAAATACTTACTCAACATTTTTCAAATACTTGTTCAAACTGTCTAAACTTATTCAACATTTTCAAATTACTCGTTCCACATTTTTTTAATACTTTCTAAAGATTTTTCAAATACTTCTAAAAAAATTAATACTTACTCAACATTTTCAAATACTCGTTCAATATTTTTTTAATACTTTCTCTACATTTTCTTAAATACTTACTCAAGATTTTTCAAATAATTGTTAGAAAAATTAATACTTAATCAACATTTTCAAATAGTAGTTCAACACTTTTGAAATACTTGTTCAATATTTTCAAATACTTGTACAATATTTTTTTAAATACTGGTTCAACATTTTTAATATTTTCTTAAAAAAATTCAAATACTTGCTCAAACTTTTTAATACTTATTCAACATTTTCAAAATACTCATTCAATATTTTTTAAAACTTACGCAACATTTTGAAATACTAGTTCAAATTTTTTAGTACTTATTCAACATTTTCAAATATTTGTTCAATATTTTCAAATACTTTTTAAAAATTTAAATACTTATTCAGCATTTTCCAATACTTTTCAAAAAATTCAAATACTAGTTCAAATTTTTAATACTTACTCAACATTTTCAAATACTTATTTAGGAATTTTCAAATACTTGTTCAACATTTTTCAAATACTTGTTCAATATTTTCCAAAAACTCATTCAACATTTTTTAGTATTTACTCAACATTTTTCAATTACTTGTTCATACTTTTTAATACTTATTCAACATTTTCAAAATACTCGTTCAACACTTTTTGATACTTACTCAACATTTTTCAAACAGTTTTTCAAAATTTTAGTACTTATTGAACATTTCCAAATACTTGTTCAATATTTTTCAAAAAATTTAATACTTATTTGACATTTTCAAATACTTGTTCAATATTTTTTAAATACTCGTTCAACATTTCTTTAATATTTATTCAATATTTTTGTTATATTTGTTCAACATTTTTGAAATACTCGTTCAATATTTTTTAATATTTACTCAACATTTATCGAATATTTGTTAATAAAAATTAATACTTGCACAACATTTTTCAAATACTTGTTCAACATTAATGATAGAATTTAAACTTTTTTTCATATACATGTTAAATGTATTTCAAATACTCGTTCAACCTTTTTTAAATACTTACTCAACATTTTTCAAATACTTGTTCAAACTTTTTAATACTTATTCAACATTTTCCGAATACTCGTTCAACAATTTTAAATACTTACTCAACATTTTTCAAATACTTGTTCAAACTGTTTAATACTTATTAAACATTTTCAAATTACTCGTTCAACATTTTTTTAATACTTACTCAAGATTTTTCAAATACTTGTAAATTTTTTTAATACTTACTCAACATTTTCAAATACTCCTTCAATATTTTTTTAATACCTTCTCTACATTTTTTTATACTTACTCAAGATTTTCAAATACTTGTTAAAAAATTAATACTTACTCAACATTTTCAAATAATCGTTCAACAGTTTTGAAATACTTGTTGAACATTTTTCAAATACTTGTTAAATATTTTTGAAATACTCGTTCAATATTTTTTAAATATTTTCTTAAAAATTCAAATGCTTGTTCAATCTTTTTAATACTTATTCAACATTTTCAAAATACTCATTCAACATTTTTTAAAACTTACTCAACATTTTTAAAATACTTGCTAAAATTTTTTAATACTTATTCAACATTTTTAAATACTTTTTCAAAAATTTAATACTTATTCAACATTTTGAAGTATTTGTTCAACATTTTCAAATACTCGTTCAACATTTTTTAATACTTACTCAACATTTTCAAATACTTGTTTAGGAATTTTCAAATACTTGTTCAACGTTTTTCAAATACTTGTTCAGCAATTTTCAAATACTCGTTCAACATTTTTCAAATACTCGTTCAACATTTTTCAAATACTTGTTCAACATTTTTTTTAATAGTTACTCCCTCCGTCCTAGTTTATTGGGCCCGTGAGCAACATAAGGACATCCCTTATTCTAAGGCCCCTCCTCGATTAGCATTAAAAACGTTAACTATGGCCTCTAATGAATAGCATGCTTTTAATTTCGTCCGTCATACTAGCCACTGCATGTCGTTCTTTCCTCATCAAGGGCCAGGCACCTGAGACTTTTGCCTCGGCCAGCTTGCAGCGAGCGCCCTTATAGGGCAGTTACCAGTCAGCGTTAAATTCATTTTATTTACTGTCTAAACTAGCGCACATAATTAATAGATTGCCTTGGTACCTGTATTTTGGTCGAAGGGCCCAATAAACCCGGACGGAGGGAGTACTCAACAATTTTAAAATACTTGTTCAAAATTTTTAATACTTATTCAACATTTTCAAATAATTGTTCAACATTATTGAAATACCTGTTCAACATTTTTTAATACTTATTCAATATTTTTAAAATACTTTTTCAACATTTTGAAAATTTTCATCAAATTTGAGAAAAGTTCATCAAATTTGAAAAAAAGTTCATTCAATTCTGGAAAATTTGTTCAATTTGGAAAAAGTGCATCGATTTTGAAAATACTTCAATAATTTGGAAAAAAAACTCATCAATTTTCAACAAAAGGTTCATTCAATGAGCATTAGGAAAAAACCGAACAAAAGCGTTCCGAATAAAAAAGAAAAACAAAAAGAGAAAAGAAAAAGTAATAGAAAAATAAAAAATGTGTAAGAAAAAAAAGGAGGAAAGAAGTTTCTATTGAGCACATAAGTTGTAGTCAGTAGGGTGGTTAGCGCAGCGAGTATCGACCGGGAGGTCCCCGGATTGAATCTTGGCGCGTGCGATCTTTTCTGTTTTCCAAACAGAAAAAATAAATAGAGTACGGCGGCCCGACTAGAATACCTGCCCTGTACCAAATGGCCTATATTCGGCGTTGTATTGTCATGATTGAAGATGCGAAATCATTAATTAAGGAGTATTCGTTGCAAATAATACTCCACCTTCCCAGGTCTTGACAAGTGGCGTACATGCACAGCGCCACTTGTCACAACCCGAGAGTTTTCCTTTTTTTCGTAGATCCGTTTATTCAAAACGTTTTATCTTTTAAACTGTGCGTCCAAATCTCGAACCGTTTTCATCATTGGATTCCTCGTATCGAGATCTTCAAAACTAGATCCCATGTTGTTAGGTTTTGACGAACTGTTTTTTCACGAAAAAAAACCGGACGAAAAAACCGAACCAGGAGCACGGTGTTTTTTCCCTTTCCGAAAGAGGCACGCCCGTGCCTCTCGCGAAATCACAACTGTACCTCTCGTGGAAGCAAAACCGCGACTCTCATGTAAGGAAAAAAAACCAGAACACGCGTTTTGTTTGTTTTCCGAGAGGCACGGCCGTGACTCTCGCAAAGCAAAAGCGTGACTCTCGTGAAAAAAAAAAAAAAAGAAAACGCGTATTTTTTCCCTTTTCGAGAGGCACGGCCGTGACTCTCGCGAAAACACAACCGTGCCTCTCGCGAAAGCAAAGCCGTGACGCACGCGAAAGAAAAAAAAACAAAAAATGTGTTTTGTTTTTCCCTTTCGAGAACACGGCCCGTGACTCAGCGAAAGTACAACCGTGCCTCTCGCGGAAGCAAAACCGTGACTCTCGTGGAAAAAAAAACAGAAAACACATTTTGTTTGTTTTCCGAGAGGCACGGCCGTGACTCTCGCAAAGCAAAAGCGTGACTCCCGCGAAAGAAAAAAAACAAAAAACGTGTATTTTTTCCCTTTCCGAGAGGCACGGCCGTGACTCTCGCCAAAGCACAACCGTGCTTCTCGCGAAAGCAAAGCGGTGACTCTCGCGAAAGAAAAAAAAACAAAAAACGCGCTTTGTTTTTCCCTTTCCGAGGGCACGGCCGTGACTCTCGCGTAAGTACAACCGTGCCTCTCGCAGAAGCAAAACCGTGACTCTCGCGGAAAAAAACAGAAAACGCATTTTTTTTGTTTTCCGATAGGCACGGCCGTGACTCTCGCAAAGCAAAAACGTGACTCCCGCGAAAGAAAAAAAATAGAAAACGCGTATTTTTTCCTTTCCGAGAGGCACGGTCGTGACTCTCGCGAAAGCACAACCATGCCTCTCGTGAAAGCGAAGCCGTGACTCTCGCGAAAGAAAAAAAAAACAAAAAACGCGTTTTGTTTTTCCCTTTCCGAGGGCACGGCCATGACTCTCGCGAAAGTACAACCGCGCCTCTTGCGAAAAAAAAGAGAAAACGCGTTTTTTCCGTTTCCTAAAGGCACGGCCGTGACTCTCGCTAAAGCACAACCGTGCCTCTCGCGGAAGAAAAACCATGACTTTTGCGAGGATAAAAACGCGTTTTTTCATGCAAATTTTTTTTTTCCGATTTTTTAATCAAAAAGCTAAGGAATACCGGGGAAAAACCAAAACATTGAAAAACCCCGTAAAAAAACCCGTTTAAAAAGCCGAAAACGCGTGCGGAAAAATAAAATAAAACAAAATCCGAAGGGAGCGTCCAGAGCGTGACACGTGGCGAATGGCTGAGAACGCGGCAAGTGGCGCTGATTGTTGCGAGGCTTCCAAAGGAGCGGTCGTTAACTAGTTGCTCTCTTGAAGATGGGAGATTGGAAGTAATTTGTAGTTGGGCCCTCCGCCTGAGGCTGTCGGCCCTTTTGCCCGGACCATGGATGAACCCTGGCCTAAACCCTGATGCGTGCGTTACTTGGCTGGTCTGTTCCGCAAAAAAAAAAAAAAAAAAAAAAAACACTTGGCTGGGGCGATTCCCAGAAGAATATTTTTTACGGAAAGCAGTTTTCATGCCTAAGTTATCCATTGTCACTGGATAAACGCTCATAAAAAAAGTCTAATGCCTGAGCGTCGGCTCTGCAAGCTTCGCAAGATGCAGCATGTCTACGGCACATATCATTTACTGAACAATCAAACAGCGACGCATCCTGAAACATGGGCTGACAAAAAAGTACTCCCTCTGTTTCATAATGTAAAACACTTTTTGACACTAGTGTAGTGTCAAAAAACGTCTTACATTATGGGACGAAGGAAGTAGACATTACCAAGTACCTAAAAGAAACCCGAGAGAGAACATGCATGCAGGCAGAGTTGTGCGGTACATATTCAGTTCAGCACCCGGAAGGCTGGGATGAACTCAGAAAACAGGACAGAGCAGAAAAAACAGAGGGCGCCTCAGGCACCATGCATAGTAGAAGCGTTTCATCGGGCCTTCGTCAAGGACAGCTTCACCTACACTCGCCAGCTTGAAACTAAGTATAGAAGAAGCTAGCGATTTATATGGTCCTCCCTGTAGCTGTAGGTGGAAAACGGCAGCCTTCGTCGAGGAGAGAAGATACGCTCCTAACAATTAGTCCTTGAAGAAGAGAAGCAGAATGTGTGTAAGTCCAGATTAAACAACGGTACTGATACTCCCTGTAGCTGCAACTTCAGTGAGAGTTTCAGTTGACGCATTGTGTTTATTGCACATCATTTACCCTTTCTTCGTAAGCCGCGTCCCCCGCGTCGCCCCTCCTCTGGCGACCCGGGGGAACCCCGATCTAGCGCCGCCGCGTCCCACCCCCTCGCCCTCCCAGTCTCGCCGCCACCCGAGGAGGCCGCCGGCGAACGCCGCGCGCGCTCCGAGGAAGGTGGCGGCGCGCCTCTTTGCATCTCATGCGGCGCCGCCAGAGGAGGGGCGGAGCCGTCGTGTTGGATCTGGGTTCCGTCCTCGGGGGCGTGCGAAGGCAGCTGCCTCTTCGATGCTGGGTGGCCTGGGGGCGTCGGCTGCTGGTGCTGCTCCCGGGCGCTCAGTTGGCATGATCGAAGTCGCATATGGATCGCTTCGAAGGCGGCCCGGGTCTCGGTGGGGGGAGGGGGGCTTCCCTTTGCTAAGATCTGGCGTGCGGGATCATCCAAATCCCAGCAAGGATGGCGACGACCCGTGCACGAGAATGGAGGTCTTCGATCAGATCTGGGTGAAAACCTGCTATATATTGGCTACTGCCAAGGCCGGCGATGGCGACGCTGTCTACGTCGTTACCCTTCCTGAAGGCATCGTCATGGAGAAGTTTAAGGCCACTCTCTGCTACCTCCGGGGGAAATCCTAGATCAGTAGATCGGTTGACGGCGGCTCTCTGGTGTCGTTTTCCCCCATGGGGGCGTCATTCTTGGAGGTGCACACGGGCTCGAGGGACTAGAGGACGGCGACTTTGGTGGAGCGGTGCTTCATCTTACACATTGATGGTGGCGGATCTCGGCGGCGTGGTGCTGTTGAGACTCGGCGTCTGATGCGCGGAGATGGACTCGCGTAGGAGGAGGTTGTTGTCTGGCGTCATGGTGACGTCGATGGCAGAGTGGCCAAACAAGGTAGAAGCCTCAATATGACCTGAAGACGGATCTGTGGAAAATGGCGGCGACGACACACGAGTGCGTCTGACCGGATTGTGTCCCAGACCCGGTATGTGGCTCGGCTGGGGCTTCCGAATATGTTTCGGCTTCCGGCTTTTGATGTTAGGCTTAGGTGAGTGGTTTGGGTAGTGGCCCAGCTAGCATCCCTTCATCATTTTGGATAGGAGTAGCGGCATGTGTTGCCAAGATGGTGGATTCAGGCACATTGTTGTAATACTTTATAAGGTCATCGAGAATAATCAATAAAGTGGCTGTATGCATATCCCAGATGCAGAGGCCGGGGGTCATCCTCCTTTTCTAAAAAAAAAACCAACAAATGATTGAATCCGGACGAGAACCTGATAATGTATCCGTGCCACCAGTCACCATATATGCGTGGCTGGTGTACATCTCTACGTGGATGCAGTATGAAAAAAGCAATAGAGCTTGTACTACTTTACACATGGCACAGCTAGTGAAATCCGAATCATAAAAATAAATGGGTCCGAATAACTGCCACACGTGTGGCGTCGACGGAACTCCGCTCAAGACGCCTCGTGTGGCATGGACGGAACGGCCTGTACGACCACGTCGCTCACAAGACAAATTACGGCCCGCCGCGTCCGTTGCGTGCCAACCCGCCCGCCTTGGCCCGTCCAGGCAAGCCGACCCGCTGCCGCACTGACCAGCGATTCCCGGCCTCCGATCCATCCCCTCTCTCGTCTGCCGCCATCATCCGCCACCTCTCGAACCCCGACCCCCGTCGCCGGCCTTCTCTGGTTGCCATGGCAAACAGAGCAGATCCGTAGGGCACTCCCACCTCAAAACCACGCCCCAACCCTCCCCGCCCCCAGCCCCAAACTCCAACCCAGCCCTCCAGAGACGATCATCTAAAACCAGGTGAAAATCTCCCGATCTCATCCTTCTCATCCTTAAGGCTGAAAATCTCCCGATCTTGTGCCGATCCATGCTATAGGGGTAGAACACTGCATGGTTCAGTGTGTAGTCGCAATTGCCAGGCAAAGTACACCAGATCTGCCATGTACTACGTTTGAAATTGACTTAAGTTCCTAGTTTAATTGACGCAAGTAGTTGGGTATGAAAAATGGATGAGTAGGAATCACTAAAGAAGGACAGGAGGGACAAATTTTGGAATGAAGAGGGCTGGAAGAAATTAATTGCCACTTGTGTATAACGACAGTTGCCACCTTTCGTTGTCAGTAGCTGCCACCTATTTTGACCCGTCGCTTGCCATCCATATCTTTCTATGTGCAAAGCAGCAGAAGAATACAATTCTTGTGGATTGTTGATGCCTTCTTGTTCATGCAGTGATTGAGAACACATTGGAAAGAAGCGAGACACGGGAAGAATGAATCACGAAGATGGCACTGATGCTTGGGGTTCTCAAAGGCCAGAAACGCCCCTTGGGATGCAATGAAGAGTACAATCGACTTCATCTCTTGAGCGTTGCTGCCACTACTAGAACAGTATGCATGCGTAGGTATGATGCGTGATAACAAAAGAAGAGAACAGTTGCCATCTTCGCAACGATGAAGATGACATTCTACTTATGTCGTACACTGTCATTTTTTCGCAGGTTCTTATGACCAAAACACAATTAGGAGGCCCCCGGGACAAGTTCACTCACAAGGCGGTAACACTGACAAGTGTACGGGCAGCCAACTTCAACTAGCTTGTATGGATAATCAAGGTAATGCAAAAACGAGAAAAGAGCACATACTGCTGTGGACATGAAAAATGAACATGCAAAAAAACTGTCAAAAGGACTCACGAGTTACCACGGGTGAAAATGCAGAGCCTTCATGCAGCGCGCGTGGCATCAAAGACCAATGTACCTGCCATCGACGCCATACACATGTGAGTCCATAAAAAAAAAGTGAAGTTATGGATGATCAAATAGCGGAAGGAGCATAGTTGACAAATACAATTGCCATGACCGGACATCTACAGTTGCCATGTATTAGAAACTACACTTGACATCCTCGACAATGTTGTTGCCATCACAGACACCTGCGGTTGCTGTGGAAGAACAACTGCAGTTGCCATGCCAGTGCGACTACATTTGCCATGCCATGGCAACTGCAGCTGCCATGAAGGAACAACTAGGGTTGCCATGCCGATGCAAATACAGTTGCCATGCGAGTAAAACTGCAGTTGCCACATCGTGGGCAACAGCTGCTGCAGCTTAACACAAAATGCATTTGCCATGAATTGACCAACCACTACTATGCGTGCACAGGTTATTACGCTGGTGGTAACCCGACAAACGCCTCGTGGCAAGCTTCACAAATTGCGTGTGGAGCACGCCATTTTGGTGTCACAGACCACACAAGAAGGTCAAATGCAACACAACAAGGTAAGGGAAAAAACTGAACCACAAAAACAACACTACATTTGTTATTTGTAGTTATTTGTAGGCAAAAACAATAGTTGCCATGTTTGTTGAACAAGAGTCGCCATCATCGGACAGATATAGCTGCCGTACATGTCCACGCGCAGACTCATGGCTTGCTGTTTGAAATGATGTCGTGCCAAATCACTCGTAGATGGTGTGATCCGTTGCGATACACATGGTGTGATCCAGCAGACAATCATGCCGCAGATAATTTCGAGTCACAGTCGGGAATGGCAATCATTCCAGCAATACCGACAAGCACCCCTTTGAACACAAGCACTGCCAACACTCAAGTAGATGGAACTGCCGCCGATACTGAAGTGAATGATGAAACTGACGACGAGGCGTAAGGGATGAAGATGGTGGGCAATCAGAGATCGTGGTACCTCAGCCACCGTACATTGGGCAGAGATTTGAATCGTTTGAAGAAGCAAAGGAATTCTACCAGACATATGCAAAGTTCCATGGGTTTGTGGTCAACACCGAGTACCATAGGAAAATTAAGAAAACAAACGAGTACAGCAGAGGTGATATGTGGTGCCACAAGGCACGGAGGAACAAGAAGGGGAAAGGTGTTGCGCCTGTCGTTCCGGAACGAAAAAGAGGGATCATTCTCAAGACGGGATGCCCTGTCCAGTGTAAGCTGAACGTAGATGGAACACAGTATGTGGTCACTGAATATTTTGACGAGCACAACCACAAACTCATAAAGAAGTTCGACCTGGTCAAATTTCTGACCGCCCACGTAGGATTCACCCTAGTCGAAAAGGCAATTAAATAAAGCTGCTACATGATTGTAACGTCGGTCCATCAAGAATGGTCCAGATACTATCACTCATCCACAAAGAAAAAGGGAAACTGAGTAGCATGCCGTACATACCGGTGCCGACGTCACAAACCCTACAGGTGCCAAGTACCGTGAGAGAGAGCAGGCTGGGCGACATAGAGGCTACAATTGCCTACTTCGATGAGAAAGCAAAGGAAGATCCAGATTTCTTCTACAGGATAAGGTTGGACGATGAGGACCGTGTCAGGAACATGTATTGGGTGGATGGTGCTACAAGGAGAGCCTACAAACATTTCCGAGATTGCATTTCATTCGACGCGACGTACCTCACCAATATGTACAAGATGCCATGCGCTCCGTTCATAGGAATAAATAACCACAATCAGTCGTTGCAGTTCGGCTGCGGGCTTGTTCGGAACGAAGACACGGATGGGTACGTCTGGTTGTTCAAGACCTTCTTGGAGTGCATGGATGGACTTGCTCCGATGAACATAATAACAAACCAGGATTTCAGCATGCGTGCAGGCATAGAGGAGGTCTTTCCGTTGGCAGTGCACAGGCACCGGACATCCATCAGAGCCTGCATGCCCATCTCAGCAGCAGCTCCCTTTTGATCGTCGGTGAATTTGTCAATCAACACAGTCAGACGTTCTTGGGAGGCTCTGTTGCGAATACGTTTCTTCTTCTGCAAAAAATAGACACAAAGTGATCAGTTGTTGCCATGTTTTGCAATGTCATGAAAATTTAGTTCATGACGAGGCATTTATAAAAGATCTAGGTGCCAACCAATAACATACATCGGGAGGAGGCGGGTGTGTGGACAGTTACCTCATCACCCTCTTTTCTCCGATCCAGCTGTCTGGATTACGCTGTGGTGGATCCATGAAATCATCGTCATCATTTTGATGATCGCCACGAGCCATTCTGCTGATGTAGGAACAGACCAAAATGTCAAGGTGGAAATGTAAATGCAAGAGGTAAGCATTTGCCACCTAATAGAAGGCGTGTCGTGGGCCGGCCCAGCAGGCGCGGCTGTGAGCGCCAGCTTCCTGAACCGGCGCTTAAGGCGCTGGTTAGGAGGAGACCTCCTAGCTGACGCGCGTTAGCGTCGAACAGCCAAGCTTTCGCGCAGAGCGCGATCTGAATGGGCCGGCCCATGCGGTGGCGACCAGCTATTAAAATAGGGGAAAAAACGATGCTTGGTTGAGGAATCGACCTCGCAAACCGCTATTACAGTGTACGTGTTCGTTACCAGTTGACCTACGGAAAGTTAGTGATTAATTGACCGCACTAATGTTCAAGACCTAAACGCAGTGGCAGATAAAAAAACATCAATTTTTTTGACCGTTGAACATTTTGTGGTATACCCTGAACAATTTATAAATACACATTGAACATTTTTGTGATATATGTTGAACAGTTTTTCAATACACATTGAACATTTTTGTGATATATGTTGAACAGTTTTCAAATACACATTGAACATTTTTGTGATATACGCTGAACGTTCTTGAATGCATGTTGAACAATTTCATAATATATGGTGAACATTATTATTATACATGGTGAACTTTTTATATAACACACAGAAAAGGAAGGAAAAAACATAAAAGAAAAATATAAGAAATGAAGAAACGAAAGAAAAAAATAAAATATCATTGAAAAACCGCATAAAACATTGAAAGAACCGAAAGGAAAAAATCCACAGAAGAAAAACGAAAAAGAAAACACAGGAAAGAACGAACGAAGCAGCAGCGAAACGAAGAGTACGTGAATCCTGTACGTGGGCCAGCCCGAGCGGAGGCTCCCCTCAGCGAAGGCATGCGCTTTTGACGCTAACGAGCGTCAAATAGGATCTACCTAGGAGCTCCCAGCAGCAGCGGGGTCTAGCAAGCAGCGATCAAGCAAATGGGCCACGGCCCACTAGGGGCGCGCGTGAGCTCCAGGACAGCGATCGGGCGCTGAAGGCGCTAACGAGGAGGTCTCCTTGACTCGTCGCCGTGCATCGGACGTCACAGGGGAAAATGTGCTGGGCTTTCGGGCTGGCTGGGCTACCAGGACCGGTCCAGTCCAGCGAGAACCACACACAACCGTGCGTCTGTTTCTAAAATAAACTGTCAGAAGTTTTTTTTTAAAGATATTATAGACGCAAACGCTCATTCATACGCATCCCCTATACTTATGGGCACCTACCAGGGACCGAGACAGCACATCATCTTGGGATTGATGAAGTCATCACAAACGCCTTCATAGTCGATGAACGTCACCTCCCACTGAGGTGGCTTTTGTTCGAGCTTCCGCTACAGATTATGGGATTCTACTCATTTGAAAATCACAATCGAAAACAAACAGCCAGCTACCCACCCTGGATTGTTATGAACCGACCCTGAGGATTCTCAAAAGAGTAAAGTATATTGGAGGTCCTAAAAGTATTTCAACTATATCAAGTATGTCCTACAAGCTTGAAAATGTTCACCGTGGGTCCTAAATGTGTGTAAGTTGTTCACCGCGGGTCCTAAAAGTATCCCAAATGTGTCAAGGAGGTCTTAAATTCACGGAGAAAACACACCTATAGGACCCGTGGTGAACGATTTCAAACTTTTATGACCTGCTTGACACACTTGGAATACTTTTAGGACCACAAGTGTATTTTACTCTTCTGAAAATTGCACTGCGAGGCGGCATGAGGCAGAAGCTATAGTTTCTGTGATTCCCGGGCATCCATTTATCCAACTTCCAGTCTACCCAGATAATAACAAACCTAGCAGATTTTAGCTTCTTGCAGTAGTAGTATTGTTTTCGGTAAAGAATTAAGTTTGTTTTCGCACCTGTGCGCAGAGCGGCTAGGAGCGGTTGATATTGTTTGTTGTGTATCTTGGCTGGTCCACCTGAATTTAGACATGAGGCACGGGTTGCCAAAAAAAAGAGACATGAGGCACAAAACATTAGGCTTCAGAGTATAGAACCTTTAAATATTGTATATCTATATATATTACACAGCTACTATCTTAAATCAAAATCTTACCAGTATTGGAATCTTAGAATGCACGTAATACTGGAATACTGGATCATGCATGCACACTGGCAGAGTGCCATGTTTTCTTGTTTTTGCCAATGCAGGTTGCTTCTTTGACTGCTCCGTCGATGGCCGGTTAAGTGCAAGAAGAGGCACAACAGAAGTGCCTACCAAGAAACAGGGCTGGGAAATGGATATTAAAAGACAGAAAAAGAAAGTCCAAAGAACAAACAGTCAAAGAGAACCATTTCTTGGAAGGATCTTCATGATGAATCTCATTTTAGGTATAGACAGAAAGAATATCTTCACTCCCATTTGATCCAAGCAAACAAATCCTCAGATTTGCCCTGATTCCAGTCAATCACTGCTTCAGAAGACAAACTTCAATAATCTGCATTCAAGAGGTCAATTAAATTAAAAATATCATAAGTAACAAACATTCAGGCTGGTGATATTCTTAAAAACATCATGTCAAAAACTGAAGGAGCGGTATACTTGTTCATTACTTTTTTTCTATTTTGAAGGGGATCCTTGGCGCAGCGGTAAAGCTGTTGCCTTGTCACCATGAGGTCATGGGTTTGAATCCAGGAAACAGCCTATTCCAAAAATGTAAAGAAAGGTTGCGTATGATAGACCCAAAGTGGTCGGACCCTTCCCCGGACCCTACGCAAGTGGGATCTACGTGCACCAGGCTGCCTTTTTTATTTTATTTATTTATTTGAGAACAGAAAAGTAGAAATACCTCTACTCGACCCCTCAAGTAGTAAAATTGACCACTACCGTCGCCCAAATTCTGAAGTCATGATCATTTGCATTTAGAGAAGTTAATTTTATTCCTCACAATATCGAAGTGATCTATCTTCCAGGTTTGCAGGTTAAGCAAGTGGATCATACATGACTGCCCTTGAATGCATCTTCAACAGATTTGCCACTTCAAACATACTCCATCCGTCCCGAATTACTTCGTCTTAGATTTATGTGGATGCAGATGTAGAGGTAATAGATAAGAAGAACATCTTCACCCTGGCTTAGTTAAAGCGATTGAAGCAAATTATTGAACAAGTTTTTCCTTGAATCAGCCAACCACAGGATGAACTTCAAGAATCTGCATCCAATATGGAGCAGCACCAATATGGACAAGGTACAACTTAGGTCCTGCTGACATATACTCCCTCCGTTCCTAAATATTTGTCTTTCTAGAGATTTCAACAAGTGACTACATACGGAGCAAAATGAGTGAATCTACACTTTAAAATGTGTCTATATACATCCGTATGTGATAGTCCATTTGAAATCCTAAAAAGACAAATATTTAGAAACGGATGGAGTATAATAGCAATGCATAAGCAGTTGATATAGATGCAAAGTGAACAATCACCCTCCACACGTGGTGATGTATAAAAATGAAATAACCGCATGGACAATATTGGAGAAGATGTTTGTCACGCCAAGGAGAGCCTGGGTTAGTGACGGCCACCAAAAGCTAATGAAAATGATTCAGACTGCTCACACTGACCCATGCCAACAGGAGCGCCTGAGCTTGGCGTAGGCGCGAGGCATTCATGGTGTGGGATGGGCTGGTTGCGACCAGTTGAAGGCAGGAAACCGCGCGGCTGGGATGCGGGGAGGGGGTCGAGGCGGCGCGGCGCGGCGTGTGTAGGGTCGCGCGAAGAGGCGAGGCCTGCGAGGGGACAGGGATGTGCCGAGGTCACGGCTAGCACCGGCACCAGCGAGGCCATGCGAGGGCGGCTCCGGTGGAGCGTCGGGGAGTCGCGTAGGCGGCCGCAACTGGACGGCGATGAGGCGGCGTGATCCCATCGGTGACGGTGCCGGTAGGGGCGGCCAGCTCCCCGGGCGGGACAAGGCCGTCACGTCCAGCGCCTCCCGCCACGCCCGCGGCCAGCCCACCGTGGCGCTGGCCCCCGCTCCGGAGAAGAAAGGCGGCCCCGGCCTCCGCCGCCACCGGAGATGACGAGGCCGCGGGGCTCACTGGAGAAATATGTTGGGTGGACTCGTGGTAGGCCCGGGCAGGGCCGACCCGTCAGTCAATGCTCAATGGTGTTGACGTCAGATAGAAATTTGCTGGGCTTTCGGGCGGGATGGGCCACCAGCACCAGTCCAGTCCAGCGAGAAGCCCAACCGTGTCTTCTCAATCGACTCAAAAAAGAAAAAAGTGTGCCTTCTCAGAGATAGATAGAGCTGCACTTTCATTTCAAGAATCAAACAATGAAGCATCCACCTTTACTGAGAGATTACTATTAGTGCCACTTTGTACAGTCAGCGTTCTCTGGACGACTGCTCACTCTTATGTACATTCCTAAACTTTAATGAAAAGGCAGCGCACCTGCCGTTCGAGTCAAAAAAAAAGTGCGACTTTGTACGGCCGGTTTACATTTCTACATTGATGTTTTTTTAGTAGCTTCTTTTTTGAGAAAGGGTAGATCGTGACGGCAGATTTCCACTAACAGAAACCATGTGTTGTTACAGAATTTACTACTCCATCCCTCCCCAAATATTTGCCTTTCTAGACATTTCAAATGGACTACAACATACAGATGTATATAGACATATTTTAGAGTGTAGATTAACTCATTTTGCTTCGTATGTAATCATTTGTTGAAATCTTTAGAAAGACAAATATTTGGAAACGGAGGGAGTCGATAACAAACGGAGAAGTAACTCATCATCATCCTTGACAACCTCAGAAAGACGGAGTTAGATGGCAAAAACTGCAGCGAACTACAGCCACGGCGGCATCCAATGCAGTCTGGGCGCTGCTGGCCTCCACCGTTTCTCCAAGCCGAAGACTTGCTCCATCAGCCGAGCACCTCCGATCACCATCCATCTTACTTGCCACGTTTATCCGCAATACACAGTTACAACCCAAGATCGCAATGTTCGACTGACAAAGAAAAAAGAAATCACTTGGTTGGGATTCATTAAGCTGCTTTGCACTCGAAACCTGCCGCACTCCGCAGTTCCCAAACAAACCAGAAGAGCAATGCAATCCCCGTGGAAAAATCCAATCCCTGCGCCTCCCAACAAAATTTAGCCCCCATATACCAAATAATTCATCTCCATTTCTACGCACAGCTGCGAACGAAAAAGGCATAGTTCATCACTCTCACACCGCCGCATAAAGATCTTAATTTTGGGAGGAACATTACACAGATGCGGTATGAGAGCAACAACAACATTAGAGCTTGTAATACGTTACACATGACACAGCTAATGAAAATCCAAATCAGTATCATAATAATTTTGGCGGTACATAGAAAAAGGGCAAAAGATGAGATTACATAGGGGGTACTTCACCAGCCGCAATAAGACTGGAATTGAAATGGAGTTACAAATTCAACGCAAACAACGAGAATGGATTACTGATGCTGGATCCAAGGAGAACATATTGGCAGATTGTTGACCTGCTATATTGGGCATATTTCGGTGATCTTATCATCGGAATCATCGTAAACATTCAGCTCGACGTGGCCAGCACTACTCTCCACACTTTCATGAGCTTCTATGGACGGTGTTGGTTCCTTACCTATAAGAGTGGAATATTTAGTGAGGAGCAGGATGTGGGTCAAAAACTCACCACCGTTGCTCAGCTGCCTGGCGTGGAATCCTTCAGTTGCATTGGTTGCTGCATAGCACAACATCTCAGTCCACACCGTTCCGATTATTACTATCTTATCTGCTAGCCCCAACTCCATGTCTAGCATTGTGCGAGCAATGCTGCCTGCTTTCACCACCACAGCTTCACCCTGGGACGCATATATCTCTACTGCGTTGCTGAACTGGTCAAGAGTCCTTCCCTTGAAATCCAGAAATGCATGGTGATACTCATCCACATCATATAAAAAAAGTAAGTTGCAAGAGAAGCTGGTTTTGTCAAACAGGCTACGAGCATCTGGATTGATCGGCAAAATGTCAGGGTGCTTTACGAGGAGGTACAACATGTAATCAGATAAGAGTATTGACTTCCTCAGACATGTCCTTGGCGACTGTTAGGTAATCCAAACAAAACCTAGTTTAGTTTTTGTAGTTCTATTAGGAGGTGGACACATATGTGGTGCTATTTGTGTTTGAGTCGTTTTAGGATTAGTAAAGTGCGATCAGCGTGGCCGGTAATTAGGGAAGTGTTAGTCCTTTCCAGTCTGGTTAGAGCAAGCTTTGGCGTATGGTATTTGGAGTTGCAGTAGGACTTCGAGTCCGATTGGTACGTGTGTTAAGCAGGCTTAGGAGTTAGGAATGCTGTTCTCGAGTCGGCTTGCTAGCCAGCCAGGACTATGCATATATATATGCAGCGATGTGTGACTTTTGTAATACCGAGAGAAAATCAGAAAATCAATAAAGAGAAGAAGAACAAGGCACGTGCCTTTGGCCAAAGTTTTTCGTGAGTTCGTGTGCTTTGATGTGATCGATCCTGTGGCGAATTTTCAACAGCGACCATCTCCGGTTTGACGGCAGGGTTATTGAGGAATATGCCGGTGGCTATATGCCAGATAAGCACGCTCTCGTGAAACTCAGAACTCATGCTCCAGTCCAGCTGTTTGATCTGGTCAATGCCACTGAAGTTGCGGGCCCAGTACCCTCTCTGGATGTCCGTTATCCGTACCACATGCCTCTTATCACCTTTGAGAATGCCCGATACAAACTCCTTAGGGCATCTCCAGCCATTGGCCCCCCCAGGACGCATACAAATCGCCCCTTGGGGGCGAGCCGGCGATACACTCGGCGCTGGGGGCGGTTTTGCGCCCAGTCGTCGCCCCCAGGCGCCGAAATTGGTCCATTTTTCAGCCCAATTTCGGTGAATAAACAACTCATATAAGCGAGAATAGGCCCATATTCGGGCGTGGTTTCGCTGCGTGTCTCGGCGTTCAATTATCAACACAATTATTCCTTATCACATATTTCATCACAGAAAAATCAAATACTTCAACAAAATACTACAACAACAAATAGTTCAATACAAATTATATAGTTCAACAAATAAAAACTCATTATTTCATCACGCTGGCGTCCCCTTTGAGCCTCCATAGGTGCTCAATCAGATCTTTCTGTAGTTGATGATGCACTGTGGGTCTCGGATCTCTTGACGCTTATCTTGAGATAGGCAGTCCAAGTTGCGGTAGCTGGTGATCAACTTGACTAGAGGACCACCTGTAGTATGGTTCAGCGTCAAACACTTTGGGTCTTCTTGCTCGCTCTCGATGATCATGTTGTGCAAGATGACACAACAAGTCATGATCTCCCACATTTGATCTTTCGACCAGGTCTGGCGGAAATTGCCGAACAACAGCCGAATCGAGATTGGAGCACACCAAATGCCCGCTCGACATCCTTCCCTGCAAGCCTCCACGAAGCTTCGCCAAACCAGGCGTTCTTGCCTCCACCTCACACGGGGTTTGAGATCGTCTTCACAAATGTCGACCATCTCGGATAGATGCCGTCGGCTAGATAGTACCCCTTGTTGTATTGGTGCCCATTGATCTCGAAGTTCACCGGAGGAGAATGGCCCTCAACGGCTGGCAAAAACAGGAGAGCATTGCAGCACGTTGATGTCATTGTGAGTTCCTGGCATATCAAAGAAGGAGTGCCAAATCCAGAGGTCCTGTGTGGCTACCGCCTCAAGCACCGCACTGCAACCGCCTTTGGCGCCTTTGTACATCCCCTGCCAACCAAATGGGCAGTTCTTCCATTTCCAATGCATGCGGTCGATGCTTCCAAGCATCCCAGGAAATCCTCTTGCTGCATTCTGGGCTAGGATCCGAGCAGTGTCTTCCGCATTGGGTGTTCTCAAGTATTGTGGCCCATCAGATGCTCTTCTTCCTGGACGTCGGCCGCGGCTTCCTCCTCGGCCGGTAGCGAGCTCTTCCTCCTCATCCGAGTCCATCGCCGAGAAAGTCAACGCCCGAACACCTTGCGCTCGGTGGGCGTGTACCCGCCATTAAGCAGCGCCTCCATGACTTGAAGCGCCCGGTTGCTTTGCCGGGAGGGCTGCCCGCGGACGCTGCTATTTTCCAGCGGGGAATGGCTATCTAGCGGAGTAGGCGGCGGCGTCGCCGGGATATAGCTAGTGGTGGCGGTAGCAGGCGTGCGAGGCGGTCGGGAAAAACCTTGACTTTTCCCCTGTCGGTGTGGGCGGCGTGCTTTTCCCTAATGCCGGAGCCCCAGCGGCTCCCCAATAGCGCGGGTTCGGCTGTGACCACGGAAAAAAGGTCCGAACCGGCGATTTTAGCGTCTGAGGCGCGGCCCCGTTTTTTTTCGTAGGCGCCCGAAAAAAGTGACCTGGGGGGCCTGTTGGGGGCGCGGCTGGAGATGCCCTTAAGGTTAGGCGAAAGCGTGGCATGTTTGGTGCACAGAGCTTTGTCCCACAAGTCCATGGTCCTAGTCCATTTGTATATTTTATTTCTGGTGAACAAGTAACTGTTGTTGTGACGGCAGAAGGATGCAAAGTTAAATTGGCCGATGGAATTGGACCATCTTCCATCCTTGATGACGGTGAGGTGGTACCGTACGAACAAAATCGCATTGGCCAGCCAGCCCCATCCACTGTCTCTCAGTTTGGCATATATCCAGGTCGACCCGATCGCCTTGAAAGCAGATGCAACCTCTAGTGCGCAAGCTCCGCACAGAAGGGCAAAAGTGATAACAATGTCGGGTGTGCTATAACCATCTCTTTTGCCTTTTGTGAAGACCACAAGAGCCGCAAAGGTCCAGTCGAGCCCGACCCCCGAGCCGCTCCCGCGAGCGTCCTCGGGGAAACCCTAGCCGCCGCTCCTCGTCCTCCCTCGTCGATCTCTCCCCAGCGCCACCGCCACGGTCACCGCCCGGGCAAAGACCGACGGCCGGCGTGGGTGGCGGTGAGATCTTCTCTCTCCTCGCGGTTGGCGTCTGACGCGGGGCAATGGCCTTGAGAGACAACTGAAATTTGGGCCAGGGCGTTACGGGTGGCGGCGCCTCCGTGGCCAGGGCAGGCTATGCGGCTCGAGGCCCTCTCAGCGTCTGGCGGCTGCGTACCTGTAACACCGGATGATTAGGGAGCAGTGATCACCCGGTTATGGTGACTAACCTCACGATGATTGAATCCGTTCTAAAACAAAAAACAAAACAAAAAGCAAAGCGATAAAAAGTTTCAAAAACTAAAAAATAAAATGTTAGGGGTTGTCTAAAATAGCAAACCTAATTATGGTGGGGTGCACAAATTTTTGTAAAATGTTACGGCATTTTAATTAAACTAAAAAGAAGCGAAAAAGAAAAATAATAAAAGAAAAGAAAGGAAGAAGAAAAGAGGGAGGGAGCCTCCCCTGGCCCATCTGGGCCAGCCCTTCCCCAGCCCGGCCGGCCCCAAGCCCCACCCACAGCCTCGGCCCTGCCCAACTCCCACACGCCCAACCGGGCGCCCCCACTTAACCCCTCCCCCATGGCGAACCCTAGCCCACTCACCCCCACGCGCCTCCCGATCCCCTTTTCCTCTCCCTCGCCTGGACCGGATCGGGCGAGGACCCCCGCGCCCACCTGCCAAGGCCCTCCCGCCCCACCCGCCGCCGGACCCCCTCCTCCTACTCTCCACCGCCTCGGGGTCCCCTCCTCCTCCCCCACATATTTCGCCATGATCCACTCCCTGGCCTCCCGACTTGGCGACCCTTCCCGCCTCCCTCCTCACGGTCACCGTCGCGCTCCACCGAGCCCGCTCCTTGACCCGCGCCCCATTGTGAGCTCGCCTCACTTCCCCCCCGCTCCCCTACTCCCCGCTCCCGGCTGCTGTCGCCCGGCGCCCTGTCGCCGGCCCCGACCCTCCATGCCACGCCCGCCCCCGTTCCTCTCCTCTCCCTCTCCCGAGCAGTTGCGTCGCCGGAAGTCTCCGTCTCCCGGCCCGCATGCGCCGCCATGTGGCCCTCCCCTCTCTCCCCCGTCGGACGCCTCCGGCCGACCCGAACGCCATCGTCGCCGGCGCCCTCGCACCCCCGACCGAACCCCCCCCGCACGGCGCTCGGCCATTCCCCCGTTCACGCCCGCCGCCCGCCCCATCGAATCGCCTCGCCGCCGCTTGCCGCCCGCCACTGCATGTGGTGCGGCCCCTCCGACCACCGTCGTGGCCTCGCCGCCCGACCCCGTTGGCCTCGGGTGCGGGCGCCCGCCAGCGATCGCCAGGTTCTTGCAAAGCAGGCGCCCATAAACCCCCACGCCGCATGCGTTTGGCCCTCTCAGGCCGATGACATGGGGCCCCACCTGAGCGGTTTAAAAAATAAAAAGAAAATGAAAAATTAAATAAAACTAATTAACTAATTAATTAATTAATTAATTAATCTAATTAATTCTGATTAATTAGCACTAATCACTAATTAACCTAATTAACTAATGTTAATTAACTCTGATTAGGTTAATTAGATATTAGAGAATGACATGCGGGACCCACCTGTCAGGGTTGACTCAGTCAACCCTGTTGACTGCTGATGTCAGCATGACGTCATGCTGATGTCATAAATGCATTTTCAAATTAATTAAATAATTAATTAAATTCCAGAAATTAATAAAATCTTTTAAAAATCATATCTTTTAATCCGTAATCCGGATTAAAATATTTTCAACATGAAAGTTGCTCGAGCAGCGAGGCGAGTCCGGATACATGATCCGCTCGACACCACACACCCCCTAACCTATCGAACCTGCAACTTTTCCCCTCCGGCTCCTCACTTGAAAACCCTAAGCGCCGGAATACTTTCCGGATGTTTTTCCCTAACCGCACCCCTCATACCACGTTAGGGCACGCCTAGCATCGCTTCTTGGCATGTCATGCATCGATATGCATCTGTTTACTTTGTATTCATTGTTTCTTCCCTCTTCTCTCCGGTGAACTACGAGACCGCCAGCTGCTGCTTTGGCGGTTCGACCTACGGTGTTGGCGACCCTCTCTCTTGCCCGGAGCAACCAGGCAAGCCCCCCTTGATCACCAGATATCGCCTACTCTTATCTATATCGCTTGCATTAGAGTAGTATAGCATGTTACTGTTTTCAGATACTCCTATCTTTGCATAGCTTTGTCCTTGTAACCACATTGTTAATTTACACCGCAATCCTATATGCTTAGTATAGGATGCTAGTACCTTCATCTGTGGCCCTACTTTCTTGTCAAATGCTGCGTGCTATACTATCGGGCCGTGATCACTCGGGAGTTGATCACGGTATATACTATATACTTATACATGATACATGTGGAGACTAAAAGTCGAATTAAATTTGGTGGAGCACCCTTGAGTGGATCTTTGAGGCGGAGCGGCAGGCGAGTTGAGACCGCCTAGGAGAGAGGTGGGCCTGGCCCTGTTGGCGTTCAGCGGATACTTAACACGCTTAACGAGATCTTGGTATTTGATCTGAGTTGGCTCACGAAGCTTATACGCACTAACCATCTGGCGGGAGTAGTTATGGGTATCCCGGCGTCGTGGTATCAGCCGAAATACTTCAGACGTCAGCGACGGAGCGGCGCGCGCCGGATTGGTGGAAACGCTGATGGGCTAGAGTGCGCTTCGGCAGACGTGCATAGCGTGCAGGTGTGCTCAGGCGATGGGCCTGCACTGCCGCTTAGTTTTAGACCGGCGTGTAGGCCTCTCTGTTGTGCCTAGGTGGGGCTGCGGCGTGTTGATCTTCCGCGGCGGGCATGACCCAGAAAGTGTGTCCGGCCAAATGGGATCAAGCGTCTTTGGGTAAGATGGTGCACCCCTGCGGTGAAGTTAATCTATTCGGATAGCCGTGATCTTGATAACAGGACGACTTGGAGTTGTACCTTGAGCTTATGACAACTAGAACCGGATACTTGATAAAACACACCCTTCCAAGTGCCGGATACAACGGTGTTCGCTCTCTCTCGGGGATATGAGGAGGAGGGATCGGGTAGGATTATTGCTATGTGATGTTACTTGGAGGACTTCCGTTTGTCCTCTTACATGCATTGCAAGGCAGGTGTCGGCGTAGTCTTCGATAAGACTAGCTACCCCCCTCTTATTCGGCATTCTGCAGTTTAGTCCATCGATATGGCCCTTTACACATATATCCATGCATATGTAGTGTAGCTCCTTGCTTATGAGTACTTTGGATGAGTACTCACGGTTGCCTTGTTCCCCTTTCCCCTATCTCTACTCGATTGCTGCAACCAGACGATGGAGCCTGGGGAGCCGACGCCGCCTATGGCGACTACTACTGGAGGTGCCTACTACTACGTGCAGCCCAGCGACGACGACCAAGAGTGAACTAGGAGGATCCCAGCGGGAGGCCTGCTCCTCTTCGTCTGTATCCCGGTTGTGCTAGCCATCTTATGGCACCTTGTTTAACCGATGTCTGTCCTCGGATATTGTTGCTTCCGCTGACTTCGTCTATGATCGAGCACTTGTATTCGAGCCCTCGAGGCCCCTGGCTTGTATTATGATGCTTGTATGACTTATTTTATTTGTAGAGTTGTGTTGTGATATCTTCCGTGAGTCCTTGATATTGATCGTATACATTTGCGTGCATGATTAGTGTAGATTGAATCGAGGGCGTCACAAGTTGGTATCAGAGCCGACTGCCTATAGGAATCCCCCTTCCACACTCCTTGGCCGAAGTCGAGTCTAGACATTGCAAAAACTTTTACTAACTTGGCTGTGTGCCTTACGGGCCCACGTCGCCATCGGGTGGTACTAGGATCTTTTACTCCTCGACCTTTACTCTGGGATTCTGAACTCTCTTCTATTCGGGTTAAATGAAGTTGCCAAAAACAAAACTAACTTAGGTTCTCGCAAGTACTTTCTCCCGGAGAGCCCCTCACTTCAGATGATCGTCTGCTAATCAGAAGATTCCGAAGTTACTATCTGATGTTCTCTCGGGACTTTGTGCCCATCACTTTTGCTATTCCTGACCACCGATAAATCCGTATGGATAACTACTTACACTTGCCATTCATACGATCATCCCCCATTGATCTTGTTGTTACAAGATACCCCGAAGTTTTCTTTATTGTTCCGAGAATACCTTGTGCCTACTGCCTAGCAGTTCTTTGCCACATGAATACCCCTTCGAATAAATCCTCGCACTTGTCGAGTATCCGCTCAACCCCAGTTGTTCATGTGTGTCACAAAAGTCTTCAAAATACTATTCGATCTTCCGAAAATCCTCTGGAGCCTTTGGCTCTTGAAATTCTTGCTTGCTTGCATTATGGTTAATCCCATAAGTCTCGTAGTCATATTGACATTCCTTGTCATTATCATTTTGAGTCTGTTGACTCAATATGTTTGCGAATACCCGCAATCATCTTTGATCCTTATAGATTACCTTTCTCACTGAGCTGCCATTCTTTTAACTGGAATTGGTTCTCGACCAGTCCAATTGTCGTTGATTGTATCCCTAATTCTATTCAGCTTATCCATTCTTGATCAGAGCATTTGCTCCTGATCCCTTGATTTGAAAATCATAATTACTTAGTAATTAAGCGTTGAACTATTCAGCTGTTCTATAAACCGATGCATTTGCAATCTTTTCTTCCTCGATTGGGTATCGATACTCATATCAGCCCCATCGTGGATCGCCATATCCTTTGTTGGGTTATTATCCGAGTGTCCTTCATAATTAATCACTTTGTGAGTTCCTTCTCCGATACATAATGCCTTTGGTAAATTGTATCCTTTCCTTTTGTCAACCATGCTCGCTTTCGAGCTGGTGGCATTTACTTGAAGCTTGTGGTATATGTTTCCATGATACCTGACGGGTTGAACCTATGCCTTCCTTTATATGTGTGAACTCGGAAGTTTTCACGAGTCATACTCATCTGGTATTTCACCAGGTAAAACTTTCAACACTAATGCCTTTATCAAAGCGAGAAGTGAATGGAAGGTTATACATTGAAGAAGTGGGAGTCGACCTGGAAGGTTATACATTGAAGAAGTGGGAGTCGACCTTAAACTTTGTGTTCATGCCCATGGACACGATGTAGATCTTATCATTAGAGCTTCTCTTAAATTAATTATTCCCTTGGTATAAGTTTTTCTTATATCAGGGATCTGGCCTTTTGCAACCGTGGTTCCGACCATGTTTGTTCTTCTTTGATTCCATTTCTCCGGACAAGTTAAACAATTGTCTTCTATGGATCAATACACCAGTCCAACCTTTACTTTGATCTTACGTAGTATTACCCCACGGTATCTCGAGATTATCATGGAACTGCATAACTTTTATGAGTTCATCAAGTACTACCTTCCCACCGATTCCAATTTCTCACGGGCTCTGGTTATTAAACACTCAAAGACACCGATAACTGAACCGAGTCCGCACTACGGTTCAACAACTCTTCAAGATAGCTTCTATAAGTATGAAGTTTGTACCCGATCACGCCATTCCTAGCCTGTTTGGCTATATCATTGTCGTGATGATTTTAAGCATGCTACCGGTCCTTCTTCTCGGAGCACAATTTTCGACGATAAACTAACCTTACGTCGATCCTCATCGTCATATCATTTCGCTTTTGAACAACAAGCTTGGTTTCGAGTTTGTGTACGTACCCTTGGTTCCAATAACCTTTCACTTCATCATTACTTTGACTTGTTGTCGCCGCCGATCGGTTACATCTTCACGAACTCGCGACAAAGGTGTCGTGATCATCAACATTACGAGCTCTTCCGGGATATCAACCGGATTCATGATGAGAAATACCATCCTTGCCCTCGATGATTTGTGTTGTCATCGACCACTTTATTGCCTTCCGTTCAACACAAACTTGTTCGTGTTTTGTGTTATACCTTGAGATGCTTCTTTGTTCAGCATTTGTTCGTCTTTACCTTGGAGTATTACCATCTTTTATGTCAAGAATGTCGTGAGAATTTCACCACCTCTTAAGAATTCTTGGTATGGTGAAACTTCTCACCATCATCATTCTTTCTTGGTCCTCGTGTTGATTCCAACCGGGTACCAACAAGTGAACGGTGTTGTTTGAGTTACGGACTTCTAGCAACCCTATTGCTTTGAAATTAACGATCGAAAGTTCATTCTTAGGCTATTGATTATTGAATCACCCTTACGACATTGGTCGTGCAACCCAACCCATATTTGAGCACCTTTCAACCAATGTTTAATTGTGTATGTTTTTCCTCGAGCATACTTCCTTATATCATTTGATCGACAAATGTTATCTCCTTGTTCACTTAATTGTGGAAATCCATCTTTTGGGGATCTCGGTGAATTGCCGTTGAGTTCACGGACACCTCCTTGTCCTCTCCTTGGGTTAATGATGGACTCTTGATAACGGAAATCACTACATAGTTCATTTCCCCGAGAATCTTACAATGTCATCTCGTCAATTTGCGTTACACCTTTTCTTCTCAGGTATCCTAAGTTTGAGGTATCATGACACCAATTGGATATGAATCTTGGTCGGATATGATGGTTGGGACAACTTTCCAAGAGTTATGATGTTGATCCTTTGATGACCCGGTAACATGATGTCATGCCTACTTTTATTTGGAGGACCTATCATTATAGATTCCTTTTCGGCAAGGTTATCCATTCATCCATGAGGAAATTGTAAGACTTATTCTACAAGTTATTCCTGATGGATCCTTCGCCGGTGTTCAAATTCTGATCTTCACACGAAGACCATGTCAATGCTATCTCGAAGCATGTCAATGATACTCCGATTTACCAGGAACATTTGAAGCCACGATGCTAGATTTTATTTATCATTATCCTAACACCGTTGTATGGGTAATATCATGAGATTCCTTCCCCTTACCTAAATGGTTTTCTACTTTATATCCACATCATGGATATCTTGCTCGCTTGTCCTTGGGAAGGATATACACTTGAAATATGTGTTTAAACATATTTTCCTTTCCATTGTTCTGTTAATCGATGATCATATTTTCCTTCCATTGGTTTGTTTGAACCTTTTCTATGATCTATATGATATATAGCGGTAATAATCCACTACTTGTGCAAACACCTCGAGATACAACTCTATCGGTAAGACCACATTACTATTGTTGAGGACATTCGGTAACCACCGATGGGCGAGAACTTTGCCTATTGGCCCGCCTCGTTCAACGAAAGCGGAAAATGGTTCTCTTCGTCCCTCGCCCTTGGTATCGATGTTGTTGCCGACATATCGACAAAGCTACCCTTTGACACGCCTTACTATCATGACCGTGCAAAATGTCGGCCCCTTCCTACTTTCAACCACATGGTGGGCCCATAACCCACCAGTTCTCTGAGGATCGAAACCTGACTCTCCTGCACCCCCTCTTCCCAAGGTTGTTCCTCGCGTGTGGCCTCAGATGTAATTCACGGGCCACCGTCCCAAGTGATCTATTTTGGTAGCGAGACGCAATACTCAATCTCATTGCTCTGGACCCCTTTTCGCATGTTGTTTCAGACATCGAACAATGGCCTGTCCGTTTGAAACTTCTCATGGTACCTTCTTACTTTACTCTCGATATTTTCTTAAGTTCAATTCGAGAGTTACTTCCTACCCATTCCCTGAGTTATGTACCAGATAGTCAACCTGGTAAGGCCCGCCCTTCCCGAGTCTTCCCCCATATCCTTTTCGTAAGTACGATGGAGTTCCCGAAGAAATGATGACAAGTTTATCATGATGCATCGGAATAAAGGATTGAAGACATCAACGAAAGGGATTAACTTCTTCGAGAAGATCCGTTAGAATATCGTAACCAGAATTTTCCCCTTACTCCCCTCTTAAATCTCGGGACGAGATTTCTTGTAGTGGAGTGCTCGAATTGCAACAGGACCTCTCCTATAAAGAGCATCCGGTCCGCATTCTCGACCAAGCTGAACGCCGCACGCGTCAGAAGGCGATCAAGTTCCTCAAAGTCCAGTGGTCGAATCACTCTGAAGATGAAGCCACCTGGGAATGCGAGGATCGTCTTGAGATGAATACCCGCACTCTTTCCTTCTGCCTCCTAAATCTCGGGACGAGATTTCTTGTAGTGGAGGAGATTTGTAACACCCGGATGATTAGGGAACAGTGATCACCCCGGTTATGGTGACTAACCTCACGATGATTCGAATCCGTTCTAAAACAAAAACAAAACAAAAGCAAACGATGAAAAGTTTCAAAAACTAAAAATAAAATGTTCGGGGGTTGTCTAAAATAGCAAACCTAATTATGGTGGGGTGCACAAATTTTTGTAAAATGTTCTGGCATTTTAATTAAACTAAAACAGAAAGCAGAAAAAGAAAAATAATAAAAGAAAAGAAAGGAAGAAGAAAAGAGGAGGAACCTCACTGCCCATCTGGGCCAGCCCTTCCCCCCACCAAACCCATCCCCACCTGGCCTCTGGCCCGCCCAACTCCACACTGGGCCGGCCCAACAGGCGCCCCCATAACCCCCTCCACGGCGAACCCTAGCCTTCCACCTCACCCCCACGCGCCCCTCCCCCGATCCCCGTTTCCCTCTCCCTCGCCCGATCCAGATCGGGGCGAGGACCCCCCATGGCCACCTGCAGGCGGCCCCGCCGCCCACCCGCCTCGACCCCCTCCTCCTACTCTCCACCGCCTGGGGTCCCTCCTCCCCTCCTCGCCCCACGTTCGCCGCTGGCCACACGGATCCACCTGCGGCCTCCCCAGCCTTGGCCAGCCGCTCCCGCCCGCCTCCTCGCTGGTCACCGTCGCGCTCCACCGAGCCGCTCCCTAGACCAGCGCCCCCAGTGAGCTCGCCTCACTTCCTCGCTCCCCTCACCGCCCTCCCAGCCGCGCCCGTCGCCCGTCCGTCGCCGGCGGCCCAAGCGGCCCCGACCCTCTGCGGCGTCCCGCCCATTCCCTCTCCTCTCCCCTCTCCCGAGCAGGTCTTGCGTCGCCGAACTCCGTCTCCGGCCCGACCCGCCCGGCCGCCGCCGCCTTTGCCCCTTCCTCTCTCCCACACGTCGGCGCCTCGCCGACCCGAGCGCCATCGTCGCGGCATCCTCGCTTTGGCCGAACCCCCGCGCGGCGCTCGGCCATTCCCCGTTCACGTATTGCCGGCCCGCCCGTCGCCCCAGAATCGCCTCGCCAGCGCCGCTTGCCGCCCGGCCACCTCGCCGTGTTGCGGCCCCTAAACCCACCGTCGTGGCCTCGGCCGCCCCCGTTGGCCTCGGGTGCGGGCGCCCAGCCAGCGTCGCCGAGTTCTTGAAAGCAGGCACCGCCCATAAACCCCCCACGCGCATGCCGTTTGGCCCTGCAGGGCGATGACATGGGGGGCCCCACCCCTACGTAATCGGTTTAAAAAAATAAAAAGAAAATGAAAAATTAAATAAAACTAATTAACTAATTAATTAATTAATTAATTAATTAATCTAATTAATTCTGATTAATTAGCACTAATCACTAATTAACCTATTTAACTAATGTTAATTTACTCTGATTTGGTTAATTAGATATTAGAGAATGACATGCGGGACCCACACAGCCGAGTTGGACTCGATCAACCACATTGACTTGATGTCGACGCATGACGTCATGTCGATGTCATAAAAGCATTTTCAAATTAATTAAATAATTAATTAAATTCCGGAAATTAATAAAATCTTTTAAAATCATATCTTTTAATCCGTAATCCGGATTAAAATATTTTCAACATGAAAGTTTCTCGAGCGACGAGACGAAGTCCCGATCATGCAGTCCGTTAAATCGACCACACACCCCTAACCTATCAGAACTCGCAACTTTTCCCCTCCGGCTCTCTTCCGCCTAAAAACCCTAAACGCAGGAATACTTTCCCGGATGTTTTTCCCCTAACCAAGACCCCTCATACCACGTTAGGGCACGCCTTAGCATCGCTTCTTGGCATGTCATGCATCGATATGCATCTGTTTACTTTGTATTCATTGTTTTCTTCCTCTTCTCTCCGTAGACTACGAGACCGACGCCAGCTGTTGGCCGATTCGACTACGGTGTTGACGACCTCTCTCTTGCGGAGCAACCGAGGCAAGCCCCCCTTGATCACCGTGATATCGCTTACTCTTATCTATCTTGCTTGCATTAGAGTAGTATAGCATATTCTTATTTCGAGATACTCCTCTATCTTTGCCTAGCCTTTGTCCTTGTAACTTCATTGTTAATTTACTCGCAATCCTATATGCTTAGTATAGGATGCTAGTACCTTCATCTCTGTGGCCCTACTTTCTTGTCCGTCTGCCGTGCTATACTATCGGGCCGTGATCACTCGGGAGTTGATCACGGGTATATACTATATACTTATACATGATACATGTGGAGACTAAAGTCCTAATTTGGTGGAGCACCATGAAGTGGATCTTTGAGGCGGAGCGGCAGGCAGGTTGAGACCGCCTAGGAGAGAGGTGGGCCTGGCTCTGCTCGGCGTTCATGCGGATACTTAACACGCTTAACGAGATCTTGGTATTTGATCTGAGTTGGCTACGAAGCTTATACGCACTAACCATCTACGGGAGTAGTTATGGGTATCCCGGCGTTATGGTATCAGCCGGCATTTCAGACGTCGGCGAAGCGCGCTGCCGGATTGGACCGAACGCTGATGGGCTAGGTCTGCTTCGACAGCGTCACGCAACGTGCAGGTGTGCTTTCAGGCGATGGGCCCAGACCCCTTGGCTTAGGTTTAGACCCCGTGTTGGCCTCTCACAGTTGTGCCTAGGTGGGGGCGGCGTGTTGATCTTCCGCGCCGGGCATGACCCGAGGAAAGTGTGTCCGCCAAATGGGATCAAGCGTCTTGGGTAAGATGGTGCACCCTGCAGGAAGTTAATCTATTCGGATAGCCGTGATCTTCTGTGAATAGGACGACTTGGAGTTGTACCTTGAGCTTATGACAACTAGAACCGGATACTTGATAAAACACACCCTTCCAAGTGCTGAGATAACCGGTGTTCGCTCTCTCTCGTGGATATGAGGAGGATCGCCTGTAGGATTATTGCTATGTGATGTTACTTGGAGGACTTCCGTTTGTCCTCTTCATGCATTTGCAAGGCAGTGTGTCCGAGCGTAGTCTTCGATAAGACTAGCTACCCCTCTTATTCTCGGGCATTCTCAGCTTCAGTCCCACCGATATGGCCCTTTACACATATATCCATGCATATGTAGTGTAGCTCCTTGCTTGCAGTACTTTGGATGAGTACTCACGGTTGCCTTGTTCCCCTTTACCCTATCTCTACTCGATTGCTGCAACTGCATTTATGGAGCCCGGGGAGCCAGACGCCGCCGCCTATGACGACTACTACTGGAGGTGCCTACTACTACGTGCAGCCCGCCTGACGACCAGAGTGAACTAGGAGGATCCTGTGCAGGAGGCCTGCTCCTCTTCGATCAGATCCCAGTTTGTGCTAGCCATCTTATGGCACCTTGTTTAACTGATGTCTGTCCTCAGATATTGTTGCTTCCGCTGACTCGTCTATGATCGAGCACTTGTATTCGAGCCCTCGAGGCCCCTGGCTTGTATTATGATGCTTGTATGACTTATTTTATTTGTAGAGTTGTGTTGTGATATCTTCCCGTGAGTCCTTGATCTTGATCGTATACATTTGCGTGCATGATTAGTGTACGATTGAATCGAGGGCGTCACAGCTTCTCTAGTGGCGGCGCGAGTTATCCCGGCGGCGGCTTGGCGGCGTGGCGCGGCGGAGCTCCGGCGATGACTCAGCGGCGGGCTGGAGGGCTAGGCACCGTCCAGTGGTGATGCCTCTGCGGCGGTTGCGGCTTGGGGCCCTGGACCCCGATCCGATCTGGATCTGGTGGTGCGGGTCCGGGCCATGGCGGCTGGCAAAGGCATGGGAATCGTCGGGCTTGTCGGCCTCTAGGCACCATGGGGTGTCGGCGCGACGCTGCGTGCCGGCGTGGTGACACCGGTGGACGTGGTGGTTGTCTTCTTCCCGAGATGGCGGCCGGAGGCTTGGTGATCGGATCTCGAGATCCATCATCTTGTCCCGGCCAAGTAGTAGGGGAGACATGGTTGCTGCGGTGAAAACCGGCAGACGGCAGGCGATGGCGGCGTTCTCGCCGTTACCTTGATGAAGGCATCGTCGTGTAACTATTGTCGACCCACTCGTCTTTGCTCGGAAACCCTAGGATCTGGTGTTCCAGATCGGAGGATGGCGGCATGCGGTGTCGCTTCTCTCTTGGGAGCATCGCTTGTAGAGCAAGCTGGATGTCGAGAGGCAGGAGGTGGAGCGGCCGTCTTGCACGGAGCTTCGTGGTGATGTCAAGTCATGCCTGACCGGCGGGTGCTATGCTTTGTCATGCTCGGTTGGCAGGTGTGCTACGCACGACAGATCTTCCAAGGACTTCAAGTGGTCGGTGGTGATACCTGGTAGCATGGCGAGGTGTATCGGCGATTGGCGACCGCGACGCGTCTTTCAGCTCAACTGTTCTTGGCGTAGCGGGGAGGAGGTGCCGTTTACGCCGTGGTGGCGTCGACGATAGCTAGACCGAGCAAGGTTGATGCATCAATACAGTTCTGAAGATGGAGCGGTGGCAGTTGGCGGCGGCGGCATCTGAGTGCATGCCGGACCGGTGAGACCCATGCCCGGCAAAAGCGCCTTTGGATGGGTTCTCGGTGTCTTAGATGTTAGGTTTGGCTGTGACGTCTGTTTGGTATTAGGCCCAAAGCTATCTCGCGCCTTCATCAGCTGGATAGAGATGCTTAGACGGCGGCTTTAGTCTTATTGTTGTATTACTTTGTAAGGTCTTGTGAGAATAATTAATAAAGTGGCCGTATGCATCGCACAGATGCAGAGACCGGGGGTCATGCTCCTTTTCTAAAAAAAACAAGAGCCGCAAAGCAAGTCATAAGTGAATTGAAACGGAGGGCGAGGCCAACAAATGTGTTGACCACTTGTGCCTTGGTGTACACTGTACAGGATGTCATATATCAGGGCGAGCTTCACCTCTATTGCCGTGTACAGGTCCATAGTATGCCTCTTCTCCACTGCCGATGCATCTCCGAAGGCATCCTCTTCCTGCAGCCGTGGTGTAATTCCTTCTACATGACCCTCTATTACTTTGTCATAATCCTGACATAGGAGCATCTCGTTCCTGTCTATTATTAAAAGCTTTAGAAGTACATGGCACAATCGTGTGCTCTCATCACAGTGAATACATAAGTTTCAAACTGATTGCTTCCGATAGGCGGGTCAAAACTGCCAGGCGGAGCACATACCGTGTGCCAAAAGGTCTTACTCGTGTGCAATGAGATCAAAGATGGTGGCCCATCGCAATAGGAAGATTTGAGACCCTTCTTGCTTGCAAGCTTAAGTGCCCATATCCTCTCGCCGTACTTGACAACTCCGACAACCAGAAGCCACATGGCAAGATAGACATCATAGCGGGCCGCCCCACCTGCTTTCATGTACTTGTAGAGCACATACGTGGTGGCGGCAACCTGCACAAGCATGTTTAGCAGGTGGCACAGCCAGTTTATTATCCTCCAGAGCGTACGCGGTGATGGTGTGCTGGCCACCAAGGTGCAGCAGGAGGAACGGCGCCCAGTACAGCACCAGCTTGTGCTCCTCGGACGATTTATTCGATAGTGACGAGGACATGTGCCCCAGGCCATACATTGCAACAAGATCGGCGAGCAGGTATACCAGCCAGAGGAGCACCTTGAGAACAGACGAGACGCTGTAGCGGCGTATATCTGCGAGGAAGAAGAGGATAACCTGCAGACTGAAGCTGATGACAACAATACTTTGGATCTCCCACTTATTCAAAAGTTCGATCCAAGATGGCATCACAGCTGGAGCCAGAGCCGGTGCGCCAGCTCCACCAATTGATACGCCAAACTGCAATTAAGCAAGCAGGAGATTATTAGACTACATATATACATCTATATACATATAGCTCGAGATAGTATCATGCATGCTAATATTACTATATACATATAGCTTGAGATAGTATCACGCGCCCTAATATTATGAATACCTACCGGTAACTGAGCTAGGTTGATCTGCATGATGATATGAAGGCTGATTCAATCGATCGGGTTATGATAACAATAACCGCAGCAATATTTGCTAGGTCTGGAGAATTAATTGAGGGAGAGCTCATGAAGAGGTACAAGCAGAATGGAAGGATCGAGTGTATGCTTAATTACATATACAATTGTGTATTTATTTGCTTGGTTGCAACGCTCAGACGTGAAGATAAGATCGTTGGAAAACAAGAGCCGGTCTTCAAATGAAGTCAAACTCTTCGAGTATCTGCTACTTGCAATGTCCTCCAGCATGGCACGGCGGTAACTGCATCCACACACGGAACGGATGCGATAGGGAACCTTATCCTTTTGGTTTATTTTCGGGTTGGTCCTTGAACCTCGCACTGAAGCCCTCAGCCTTGCTTCAGTAGGTAGGAAAGCCCACGGAGTTCATGTTATTCTTGATTCGATCCTTTTCTTTTTCTGGTTATCCCCTCGGCTGAGAAACAAGCGACAAGCCCATACCTCAGTATTGCGTAACAGTCCCAGTAACTATGTAGTACTCCTAGCTCCTATCATCATTATGGAAAAGACAAATGTACTCCAATTGTTTTCTAGCGGCAACTTGATTATGGACTGTTGGGACTGGAATACGATGGATATGGCCTGTACTAGCTCCATCTGAAACCCATGAGCCAATGAGAGCGTTCAAGAACCAAAATCAGAATTGTGCTGATGTTAGAACCAAAATAAGCACAAGGGTTTGAAGTACGGTATCCATTGAAATACCCACAGAAAGCAGAATCCACTGCGCTACATACAAATGTAACAAGATTAGTTTGCAGTCCACGCACGAACCACTAAGTTCACTTTTTAATGTCTGGAATTGAAGAATGCACTTTTTTTTTGAGAATCACCTGAATATATATTACTCAAAGTGGCCAAATGCCAGAGAGTGATTCAGTTTATAAGAAAAACCGAATCGAAAACCTTAACAAATTAACCCATTTATAAGAAAAACCGGGCCGAAAACCATACAAGGCACGACCAAGCTAGTGGACATAAGACCATCACCACAAGAGACGCAAGTAGATGTGGGGTGTCGTCGGGAGATCACAATACCAAGACTTTGCAAACAGCCGAACGCATCGGCAAGCATACCGGCCCCCGTGGCACAACTCAGGAGCATCCACAATCAACGAGTGTCATCCCAGACACGAACCTTGACTGGGGCTCCGCCACAGGAAATCGGAACGGTAGCAAGTTTGAGAGGCATCTTGCGCCGACCTTGAGCAAAGATGAGTTGAGACAACACCAAGAGCACGACGCTCGCCGCAACACAATGGCAACCATGAGAGGGTCTTGAGCAACCATCCAACTGAGCCGCACGAGAACACCACCACCGTAGACGAAGAGCTCCAATCAACCGAGACCATCCATGGTGCCTCAAGGCTATTGGTGCAGCCGAAGGGCAACGAGAGACCGCACTACTAGGAAAAGGCCTACTAATGGCTCACTGGTTTTGCCTACTAATGGCGCACTACCGGTGCGCCATTAGTAGCACGCCACTAGTATTTTTTACTAATGGCGCACCACTGGTGCGCCATTAGTATCTGGTATACTAAGGGCATCTCCAAGCAGTGCGCCATTAGTATGTAACACCATGCGCCATTAGTATGCCTCCTGGGGGGTCATATGTAACCATGTGCTTTGTCATACTAATGGCGCACACTGCCTTGATGCGCCATTAGTATCCTTTGGCATACTAATGGCGCACTCTGCCTTGATGCGCCATTAGTATGAATATTTTTTATTTTTTTGCTTTTCTGCGTTTTGCATAGGTTACAAAATATATTATTGACAGAATATAGACAAAGCACACAAAGCAACATCAGATTCATCAATACAATAGAAGATTAGTCTCCTAATACAATTCAGCATATTAGTCTCCGAGTTCAAAAGACCCGAACAAAGATAAAACATTACAAGTCTCAAGACCGCGAGTATCGAGTTTGTCTTCACATTACAAGTCGATATCGATCATCTAAACTACCATCACATAAAAGAGAGTGCAGTCATCACGATGAGCATCATCATGATCAAACCGGTCTTCATCCGGTTCCTCCAACGCTCCCTTCCTCTCTCCCGGCTAGATAGCGGGCGTATCTAGATTCGGCCTCCGCCCTAGTGGTGTACCCTTTGTAACTGTTACCGCTGAAACGGTGAACCTGTCTCCAACACTCCTCCCAGTCGTCGTAGACTCCGGGAACCTTACCCTTGTACACGACATACGACGACATCTCTATGCACAAGCCAAACAACAGACAACAGACAATACATAAGCAATATGTAAGTATGCAACAAAAGGATCGGAAGAGAAAAGCAAGACATTAATAGCACGATTCATGATCCTACTAATAAATAGCATCGATTACATCTAAGTTGAATGACTGTCCAAACCAAAGAGACATACGAATTCATTAAAGTTTAATTACAACATGAGCCAATCAATGTTTCAGAACTACACATCACTACTTTCGACTCGACTCATCGGATAGGAGCGTGGATAAAGCGGTCGTCTGTCGTGATGGTCATGAAATCGCGGTCGTTGTCACTCTGCGTTTGTAGCGTTCCATCTATCTCATTGTTTGACGGTTGATATCTGAGGTAGAACTGCCCCGAGGTATGAAGGACATCTTGATGGATGATGTCCGCAAACTCCGGATCGATGCGAAGAATTCTTGTCCGAGGTCCGCGTCCCGGTTGCCGACAACCTCGCGGCCCAATCTTTGAGACTATCTGCAGCGAAGTTGATGATGGTCCCTTACGATCGCCCGCATGTGATGGAGGGCGTAGTAGGCATCCTTCTGACCGCCAGGCGGCTGCTTGACGCAGCAGAAATTCATATTGTGTGAGAAGGTGTGCTTGCCGTACTTACGAACTGCCCTGGTGAAGGTGCCTCCAGATTTGGCGTAGCCGGGGAGAACATCATCAAGAACTTTCTTGACATTTGTGTAGTCTATCTTGGAGTTACGGTTCGGGTCGAAATACACGGCCATGGAATATTTCGGGCTTAAGAGGATGAGTGTGCAATGTGTGTCACCGCACGTAACACGGAATGTTAGAAAAAAAGAACGATCGAAATCTAAGAAATCATATGTTACGGGCGGTTAAGGGATGACTTACTCGGAAAGTAAGCCACAAGGAAGTTATCCTTATCCGGTTTGCTGAATGACGCCTTCGAGGTGTGAACTTCAGAACTTGGCGTCCCCAAAGATCGCCAAGTGCTTGTACGCAGCATGTAGAAGGGGTCGACTATCACGATGTCCGGGTCTTGTCTCTAATGATCCGCATCTCAATACTTAGCGAAAACAGCCGAACGAAGGTGTAGTGCAGCGGATGAAGGTTAAACATAGCAAAGATGTCATCAAACCGCAGACGACTGCACTTCGATGTCGCCATCCACAAAGCCCTTGCCCTCTGGCACCTTGGCCACGAAACCGGGTATGCCACATCCTTCTCTCGAGACGCCGCTTCTCCAAAGAAAGAACACCGGTCTGCAGACTCCGCATAGCACCGGTTGCAGCATTCAGCATATTTGGCGGTAGTATCGCCCTACCCGCCACATGCACCCTCCTCGAGATATCCTTAGGTGAAGGTGGCCCGTCCCGAGCATCGGATCGAACTCGGTGTCTTGCCGGCTTTCGCACGGCGCCTTTGTTAGTCTTTCGCTTCCGCCCTTTTCTTGATCTCCTCTAATGGGACCGAAGTTCTGCTCACAGACCGCCTTCTTGAGCGTGTTGGGGCTGATAATATTTCGCACCTCAGCTATCTCGAGGCTCGGTGAAGCGGGAGCTGGAGGCGTGTCACGAGAAGCGACGCCGCAGACGGCCGCTGTTGCAATTGGATTTCTCCGTCGTACCGGCTAGATCGCGATGCGTCTTGGTTGGGTTCTTGAGAAAGAGGCCCCAGAACTCGCCGCTGTACCCATGTTCGCAAAGTACTTATCAACTTTGGTAAATGGACCGTCGTCATTGTCGTCGCCGTCCGGCTCCTGTGCCATAGGGCTGTCCGGATCCTGTGCCATAGGGATGTCCGGCAGGTCCGATAGCGTTGCGGCGTTCTTGCCATGGCTTGGCGCCGGCACGACCGCGGTCTTGTCTCGTGGTGGTGTCCCCGCCCCAAACGAATCTGGCTCTTCGGCCAAAGCAGGGGCCGATTTACGCAGCGCCGAGGGTCATCTCATCTTTTCATCGCCCCGGCCCGGTCGAATCGGAGGTAACAGCTCGTCGCGACTGGCAGCACCGAACCACTTCAACCCCTATACATTGTGGGTGCCATCGGATTACCGTGGAACACGCGGTTGCCCGTTGAGCGATTCCGCCCTTGGCGACATCGACCAACTCGGCGCCACGGCGCGTAAGAGTGCAAGGAACATCGGCGGTGCCTCGCGAAACATGTATAGGGCGTCGGGGATGCCAGTCAAAGGCAAGGAGATGAAGTCATCGGCCGAGAGGCTTAGTTACCGTGATGCCGCTCGAGCTCGGCTAATGTCGAGGCACCGCTAACGGCGGGCGCAGTGCAATGACGGAGGGCGCTTCTTTGGCGAGGTGCCGGCGGTGTACACCGGGTGCATTAAGCTCAATGCCCGTACAAGACCGGTGACATTTAATACCGCCTCGCCGGAGACACCAATGGCGCCGCCCGGAGACACCAATAAGCGCCCGCTGCCTTGTCGCGAAGTTCTTTGGCCGTGAAAGCTGAGGAACCAGGGGAGGCCCCTATTGGCTGCCCACAATCCACGTCGTCAGCCCATGAATCAACGTAGGCACCATGGCGTTGAGCTTCGTTCCCAGTTGTTGTTCCACTTGCTCTTGGAGAAGCTCCGGAATCTGCGCCACTTGTGCCTTGAGTGCTTCAACCTCGCTGGCCCGCTTTCCGAGCTGGTCTTTTTCTCCTTCCGCACACCACCATCGGTATAGTATGACCCCATTTTGTGGACAAGCCTTTGCCGCCACACGACCAGCCGACGCCGGCTTAGTGAGCTTATCCTTGTTTTTCATTACGTTCAACGCCCTATTTAAAGGGGTGTCGAAGGGGAGCCTGACGACCCAGCCATCGCTTTCGGTTTCACGGGAAGGAACATGAACCATTTAGAAATATTGGGGATTAATTAGAGTGCAACCATATGGAGCTAATTACGGCAGGGGTGTATTCCTTACGAGAACAAGCTCAGCGCCTGGTCTTCGGATCCGTGGTAAGCTCCTTTGTTATCGGGTCCCCTTGTACCAGGCCCCCGACAAAGTTCCCCGGTCTGCTTGTCACCATTGTATTTCTCGAAGCAGGCGGTAGGCCTTGCTCGGCACGCTCCGCGTCCTCCTTGTCCCATATAGGCTGCGCCACTCAGAATCACGGGACCGAGTTTGTGTTCCCTAAGTTCAACTCCCGCATTTCTTTCCCCAATCGACTTGATTCGGAGGTTGTGCCGCTCTCGTGACTTGATCTTGAACTCCTTGTAGTCATCTTCACGATCGAAGAATATTTCGCCTTGATCTTCTCATAACTATCACCTTTATCAATCATTCTCTTCACGGCGCTTCTCCAAGTAGAGCGGGGCCGTGCTCATCCTCGTGAGGGCGGCCTTTGTTCACTTTATTCCGAGAGGCGTGTGTTTTCAAAATCGGCGGGGAACTTGTATCGTTCAGGCAGCTTCGTGAAGAGGAGGTTATGCAAATTCCCTCGGTCCTTATGCCTAAGGTTCTCGGTGTTGATCGAGACGGTGCTCCGGAGAATGCACCCAAGCTGAAGCGAGTACCCCTGTACTATATGTTTGGGCTCCGTTGGATGCCCGTCGGAGTCCACTTGAGTAAATTCCTCCTTGACGGTGCTAAAGCGCATTGGGCGCGGTCCTTCCTTTGCTTCTTCGGTTGGTTGCCATCTGTGTGTGCGCCGCCATCATCAGTGGTGGCATCCTCGGCGGCACCATCAGTGGTGTCATCCCCGACGCCACTAGGGGTTGTGTAGTCAGGATCGGTTTCTTCTGCGGCGTCCTCATAGCGGTGAGGTTGTTCCTCCATCTCCTGGGACAGCTCCGATAATTGCTTGCCGCCCGAACCGCCGGCCTCATCGTTGTTGGCCATGTTTCGCTCTAAATAGGAAAACAGTTTGGTCAAAAAGTTGGTTATTGTCAAGGAACAAGATCATGGTCTCATCATTTAGGGTTTGTCGACACCGAGGCATCTTAAAAGCTAAGCTTTTATCATTTAGGGTTTGTCGACGCCGAGGCACCCTAAAAGCCTAAGCCGAGGCACCCTAGGTTGGGCCTAATCACTTGGCACTAATCACTTGGCTCTATTGCCACCTATGTTGGGTTTATCATCTAGGGTTTATCGATGCTAAGGAGAATTCTAAGTTGGGCCTAATCACTTGGCTCTATTGCCACCTATGGTTTAATGCAGCAAGAATGGCGGGCGATTGATCCTACTTAACTAAGTACTAAGATAACCCGGCCCATGCATTAGTCGCAAGAACCCAGATGTCCTATTTTTAGCAAAGTCATGCTAAAATTCACGGAAAATTTCAGCATGACCTTTGCTGAAAATAGGATATATGGAGTACCCGAATTTGCCAGAACGGAAGTTAATCAACATTCCGGCAAAATCAAGGGCCTCTCGGGGTACCTGCAAATTCATCATGACACGATGGTCGGAGACATGACCTTTGCAAAATGGTCGGAGACACGATGGTCTTTCTCAATGTGATCAATTGATGGATCAACACATAAACCAGGTCCAAGAAGTATGATTTATAGAGACAACATCGGTATGACTATATATAAAGTTTTTCTACATCAGCCAGGCCCATGCAAGTAACTGCATCCAGCAACTATTTACGCTACTCAGTAACTAACTACACTCAGATTTATAGATTCATTTCAGATGAGATCAGATTGAGCTCCAAGCTGTAGCTGCAGGTGAGGGATCCATGAGCCATCATGCCACCAGCCAGAAATAAACTTTACTTTCCAAAGGAAATAAAAAATACAATGCATACATACATACTTAAGCAGGTAGATAGATAGATAGATAGATAGATGAGCATGTTCAGTTTACAAGAATGAATATAAACAAACAAAAGAATGCATGCATGCATATCAAAGTTGGCATCTATCGCTCATCGCTCTGCTTGCCTCTGCTGCTATTGAATATTTATAATTACCTGAAATTGTTCCTTTCACTACAAGTAAATGCAAATTTTCGATTAATTAAAACTAAATTGTTCCTTCATGATATTCTCTCTTCATCTACCCACAGGAGTATTTCTAACTTGAAAATCTACGGTGAATCGCTCGATGATGTACTTTGGCGGTACAAGCTCTCTTCTTTTCTTACATTTGCTTGTTTTGTACCTTTTTTGTTAACTGATTAAACATGCAGTGGAGTAGTGTATTGCAAAGGTGCATGCGGTGGAGTAGAGCGTAGAATTTGCAAGAACTATAGTATCATTGGAGTAAATTGCAGTAGTGCAAGTTTCAGATGAACGGAGAATATCCCTCACGAGTGCCCTCCAACAGTAGTTCTTGCTTGCGATGGTTTTAGGGAGTACTGCAATTTTGCAAGTTTAAAGTAAAACGTTTCAGTTAATGCAGGTACTCCTCTTGCTCTCTACTTTCTCTCTTCTCTTCTTCAGTTAATTAACTAAATTTTACTGATGTTGTTGTTAACTGAGTTTTACTGATGTTGTTGTCGACTTGCTGTTAATGAACAGTGGCTAAAGATATATAAAACTCCATTGCAAATGTGCCATGTCAATAAAACAACTCTTAGAAGTGAAGAACATGTTCTCCAAAATGAGTAGAAAGGGAGCATGCTGACATCTATACAAGCCAATAATATCAGTACAACTAACTAGCAGTACTCAAACAAGTTAAGCCACGACTACAAAGATCTTTAGCTACTCACTTAAGCTAGAAGCTACAAGTTAAACACATTATAACTTGAGTGTAACTCAGGACAAGTTAAACTTAAGCTAGAAGATACAAGTTGAACACACACTGTGCAGTTTTATAATATTATCGGAAAAATATCTTGATGTAACTCGGGACAAGAAAAATCTCCACCGTAATAGGACTAGCATTTAAGAGTAATTTCCTCCAGTCAAACAAAGTTCAAACAAAAACTGACAACAGTCTTTTGATTAAGAGCCAAGTCACAACACTCTTTGAAGTTCAAACAAAAACTCCACAACACTTGTTTGATCTGTCTCCTCCAAGAAAGAGCCAAGTCAGTCTCACCCAACTAGGGAAACATCGAGTTAGACCACTAGCAATTGGGAATACACAACTGGGGCTAGGTTTGTGCTCTAGCTAGGCGATAAACAGAGCATATAGAGGCATTGCACTGCCTCTGCTGCAAGTGGGGATGTGAGCAGGATTATCACAATTAGATCACTAATTTGCTGGAATCTTATTTACAATTTTCTTCAAACTAGTTACCACTCACTAGTACAGTGTTTTCTAAACTGGTTGCCATCATCTCCATTTTTATCATTTTGGTTATGTGAAATTCGTTGTAGTGAGTGGCCAAGCAACCACTAGCAATTCGTGCATAAGAATTCCCGGTAGTTTTACCTATAAGCCCCTCTTCGGCAACCTAGTAAAAAATTATACTACATAGGAAGCATCTCATTTCCATCTCTCTATATAAAGGTTTAGCATTTGGCTGAATTGATCGAAGCGAGAAATGGGAAAAACTAACAACTCAAACAAAGAAATGTCATATATATGTTGGAAATTGCGGTGATAATCGATCATGCGTGTTCCATTTGTCGATGGTATTTACAAACTAATTCTCTTCGTTTTCTTGGGGAAAAGTTGCTCTTTGCTTAACTACTAGCAAAATCATTGTGCATTGTTTTTGTAATATTGTATCGCTTGTTTAAATGCTTGTGCCATCATGGCCCTAACTATATCCCAGAATGATGCCATCGCTGTTCGGGCGCTCTCGTTGGATTGAAATACTACAGCCGGAATCAACAGGATTATCGCCGATTCTTTGGACAAACAGAGTGTTTGCGAGAAGGAAGAGGGGAGAGGAGCGGAGCTCACCGGGGGGCGCAAGGAGGCCTACTGACAGCCTTAGTAGCAACAGAGGTGGCGGAGTTGAGGAAGACAACATGGACCCGAGGAAGAAAGAGGTGGAGGGTGGAGGGTCGGCCGTCGCGCCTGGTTCCGCGGCTCGGCCCGGTGTTAAAGTAGATTCTGCCGCCGCCTTGCCTGTCGCCGCACCTGGGAGCTCGAGAGCTGGGAAGGCGAGGAGGGGTGGATTGGGAGCGGACGGCGATGGGGGGCAGGACGGTGGCTGCTGGGGCGGCGAGCGGAGGCGGCGGCGGTGTGGGTCGGGGCAGCGGGGGGAAGTGGATCTGGCGAGGGAGAGGGACGAAGGGGATCTGGCGAGAGGGAGGGAATTAGCTAGGGGGGAATCTTACTAATGGCGTACCAGCGGTCGGTGCGCCATTAGTAATTCTTTTTACATAGCTATGGCGCACCAGGCAGAGGTGCGCCATTAGTAATCCTTTTTTTATTTTTTGTTGCATGTAATAATTTTTTAGAAAATGAATATGAATATGAAACAGTAATATTTTTTTTATAAAAACAGTAATAATTGTTGTTTAACTACAATTGTAGTCTACACTTTTTATTATTATTTTTAAAAATGAATATGAATATGAAGCAGGGGGTGCTAAATGTGGCCAGTGGAGGCGGGAGGAGGTCTTGGGGGTGCTCGTCGGCGGTGGTGGAGCGGGGAGGTGCGGGGGAGGGTGCTCTCGTCGGCGGTGGGTGGGGGGCGGGTTGCGGTGGGTCGTCGGCGGCGGTGGAGCTAGCGGGGGAGGGTGTGGGTGGGATCGAGATTTAGATCAAAAAGTGTCCATGAAATTTAAAAATATTCATGATATCAAAAAGTGCCCATGAAATACAATCGAGAAATGAAGACTACGATTTAAATACAATCGATCTTAGCTAGCTATCTGTTCACAATCTTCTTGCCCTTCTTTTTCGCAAATGGAGTTCTTACGTGGAGCAGACGTCCTTTAGGTAGGGTTGTCCGCTTCTTCTTGTGGTGTGTCTTTGCTACTTCGCCATAAATGCGTCGTCATGTTAGATCTTGAATTACGCCGTACTTGTCGAAGTCTTGCTCATTGGCTACTCCATCCATTCCGATGATCTTCCTTTTGCCTCTCCTCACGACAACACGACCGGGCTTTGACGGTCGGTAATGAAGAAGCATTGGTCCACTTGGGAAGCCAGTACCCATGGCTCATTTTTTCAGCGGTGACGTTTATGCGCTTGATCTTGGATTTAACCGGGTATAACTATGGTGGTGAAATACCGGTCTTCTTTTAGGAGGCTCTTGGCCCATCTCGACCACGGAACATCGGGACCTTCTCTCCGGTAGCTCGGCTCCCAGATCTCCTCGATCCTTCCGTAGTATCTGTCCTTGTCGTTGCGGTGTAGGATTCCATCGTTACCCGGAGTTCGATAACCATCGCTCTTCATGTCCTTGTCCTCGGTGTAGAATGTGTAGCCATTGATATAAATGCGCCTCATAGGTCATCGAGGTTGTGCTCGGCGCCACGTGACAAAGCGAATATGAGTTGTTCTTCCGCGGAAGAATCCTCATGTAAAGTGCGACGAAGCTTCGCTTGAACCAACGCGTGAAACATGAGTTGTGCTCTTTGATTATATCTCCGTCCCGCCCTTTGTTGGCCTCGGTCATTGTCGTCTTCTCAATAAAGGTTTTGTGCTCTACCACCCAAGGATCGACCACGTCTATGTGTTGTAGCGCGACTAGGTTTGCTCTTTCAAAGTCGGCGAGTCGACCCTCGAAGTCGACATGCATTTCTTGGCGACCCTCACGGTGACCCCATCCAGCGAGCCTGCCTAGGTGCCTATTGACGGGCAGACCAACGTGGTTCTCGATGCCTAGATAATTCGTGCAGTAGGAGATGCACTCTTGATCGAAAAGCCCCTCGCTATACTTCCTCTCGGCGTGACATGTTGCGAACGTATTCTTTGATGACACCATTCATCCTTTCGAGCGGCATCATGTCATGCGAGGAACGTCGGCCCGAGTTGGATGATATCCTCCATGATATGGACCAGCGGATGCACCATAACGTCAAAGAATGCGGTGGAAGTACATCTCAAGCTCGCATAGTATCACCACGATCTCTTCCTCAGTAGCCTTCGAGTTGCCTCACGCCAATGGACTTTCGAGAGATGGCGCCGAAAAAGTTGCATAGGCCAAATAGCGTTTCTGCAGACGCGGCGCGTCCATGATCCCACCGGATTACCAGCTGGAAGTATCTGCGTCATCGACCGCGTGGCCGGTCGTGAGACTTCATCCCGGTGAACTTCTGCTTCATTTGGGTCTAGGTATCTGCTTATCTTCCCAGCGTAACCGTAAGGAAGTTTTACTCCTAGGAGGCGGTGAAAAACTGCTCGATCTCCTCCTCGACTTAGAGTGAAGCACGCGGAGGGTAGTCATTTCCGGTCTTCTTGGCCTTTTTGCCTTTGGCGACAACTTCTTCGTGTCCCGCTTAGCCTCATCATCATCATCATCATCATCATCACCATCATCTTCATCGTCATCATCATTAGCGTGAAGCTCCCCGCCCGATGCCCATTGATTTCAAGTCCGCCCTTGCTTTCGGTCCATCTTTGGTCCTCTCTCGCATGTTGAGCGGTACCGAACAGACTCTCGCACCGTTCTTCGTGATATGCATGACATCAAGGCTGTGAGGCACACGGTGGATCTTCCGATGCGGCAAGTCCCGTAAAATGACCTCGTTTTCCAAACCTTCAGCAGCGTCTCTGGCTCCTTTAGCTTTTTCCGGCTCTGGCGCCTTTTGCTTCTTTCCGGCGATTAGGCGATCTTTCCAATTTTTCAACGGCTCGTCTATTTCCTCGCCGCTCCTCGTACCTGCAGGCGTTTTCGGGGTTCGGTTTCACCAACTAACAGAACCATGCTTTTCCTACACGAGTCATCGTCGCGAATCCACCTTCTAAGTACCATGAACACGGTTTTCAAGACCCGGAACTCTATCTAGCTGGCGATACGTTGTGTCATCCATGCACCTTACGCATCCGAAAATCCGTGGACTACACGCCCTGCGAGATATCCATAACCGAGATAGTCGTGCACCGTCGTGAGCGGTGCGGCTCTCATAGGGAAATATTCTTTCTGCGGCGCCCACGTGTTGGCTAGCGTTTTCCACGGCGATGTCTAGCTCCTCCTTCAAAGAGCCCCGGTCATGATTGATGTCGTTCCACTGGTTGTTTCGCCCTTCAATTAGCATACTCATGTGAATGTACTTCCTCTTCGTGCACAACCGTGGGGAAGGTTGTACATCCACACAAACATGCCGTGCTATGTGTGCTTCTCTGGCTGCCAAATGGATTGACTCCATCGGTGCTCGCGCCAAGACGATGTTCCTTGGATCATTCCCAAATTACAGGTATTCGAAGTTCAACGCTTGCCAGCGGCTCGCATCCTTAGGGTGACTCAAAGATCTTGTCTTTTTATTTATCTCCGGATCATTTCCGTCATCTTCACGCTTCTTCTCCTCCCTATCCGGCGTGCCAACGCAGAGCTTTGCTACCTTAGGATCCGTGAAATACCGCTGCAGACGAGGAGTGATCGGAAAGTACCACACCGATTTTCGAGAGCTTTCTTCCTCTTCTTGTATCGAGTGACGCCAGACACCGGACATATGGTAGACTCCGCATGCTCGTCCCGATAAATGATGCAATTGTTCATGCACACATGGTATTTCACGTGGCGGTAAATCCAGAGGACACACGATTTTCTTCGCCTCCTCGAAACTGGTCGGGCACTTGTTCCCCTTGGGAAGACGTTCGTGCGAATGACATGTTCTCGTCGAAGCATGCATCGGTCATTTTGTGTTTTACCTTCATCTCCGAGCCATGAGCATTACTTTCGGTAGGTATCCTCGGGCTGGATCCTTCATACAATGGAGTAACCGCGTCTATCTCTAGTTGATCCGGCTTGGCTTTCTCTCGGGTGGCGGCTCTTGCGTTATCCGTCGCTATGACGACTCTTGAATATGAGGGTCCTGCACCCGGCCTCCATCGTTGTATGCTCCGGCATCTTCATCTTCATGATCATGCCCTTCGTCTTGATCTTCCTCATCGTCATGTCACGACATCTTCTACATGATGACTGTATACAACATCACCGCCGATCATGTCCTGGAGATTCTTACGTCTTCTCGCCCCTACTCATAGCGATGGTACCTGTCTTGTTTCCTTCCTCATTTCTTGCCGGACCCCATGGGCGACTTCATAGTCATCTTCATCACCTTGCCACCGATAGTCATCCATGAAACCACGCAAGAGCGGTGGTCCCGCACTTTTGCCCGAATCCGGTCCGCAATAAGGCTCTTCGGCTTGTATCTTCGACACGCACATCTTATCTCCGTCTCGTTCTTTTGAAGCATCTCGGCCTTCATGAGCTCAAAACCTATTCACGATGCCTTTGGTCATCGTATGCGGACCATGGTCGCTCAAGGGTAGAGCAAAAGCGATATTTTAGAACCAAGAAAAAATTTGGCATGACCTTCCTAAAAATAGGACCAAAAAGAATGCATAGTGCCAAAATTCTTGCGAAGCGGAAATTAATCAACATTCGCAAAATATTGGCAACTATCGCATTTCAAATAATACCTGCAAACACAAACATATATGCAACACCACAAACACAAGCAACACCACAAACATACATAGATCTAGCTAGGCCACAAAAGTGCATGTGCACGTTGTTGGAGTGAGCTAGGGAGAAAAAAAGTAGATCTACATCATGAAGATAGCTTTCCCCTTACTTACCTATAAAAAAAGGTAATTTCACCACTTAATTTTGATGAATCTATGGTGGAAATGAGGTGAGGAGGAGGAGGCTGCCGAGACAAGCTTGGAGGAGAAGGTGGAGAGAATTAAGTGGGGAAAGTGAGTGGGTAGGTGGGCTGTCCAAATTATCTTGTTGGTCCCAGGTTACTAATGACGCACCAGCAAAATCGCCATTAGTAACCACAGTTACTAATAATGGCACTGCAATTAGTGCGCCATTAGTACTTTTTGAAAAAGTAAAAAACATATGTATACTAATGGCGCCTTGTGGAAAAGTGTGACATTAGTAGTTTAAACTAGTAATGGCGCACTTTGACACGATTAAGCCATTAGTAGGTTTACAAAAGTAAAAAAAATATATACTAATGGCGCCTTTATGCAGTTTGGTGCGCCATTACTAGTTCTAACTAGTAATGGCGCACTTTGACATCATCGCCATTAGAATGTATGGAAAATGGAAAAAAGTTCAATACTAGTGGCGCAGGTGTGCACAGTGCGCCATTAGTATCTTTCCACTAATGGCGGCCTCCAACCGTGCGCCATTAGTATATAATAGTGGCATCGCTTACTGCAGTGCGCCATTAGTATCAATCCTATCTATAGCCCTTTTCCTAGTAGTGCCGAGTCCACACCCGGACGAAGAGTCACACGCAGCCGAGGCTACATCACAACAATGCACCTTGGCCGGGCGGCAAGGGCATCAAGGAGCCGAGTCTACACCGGGATCGCTTCACCGTGCATACCAGCGCAAGCCGGCCGCGCCACCACCACCACATCACACACCACCGTCGACCCCAGCCGGCCGCATAAACACATCACCAACATTCCGGCAGCAAGCAACACCCACACAACAACCATATTGACCCCAAAGATGACGCCTTCAAGAAGGGCCGCGACGCTGGTTGCGCCGCCATCATCCGTACAGGATGACCTGGACTAGGGGTTTCCCCCGGGGTCTCGACGAGGAGGGTGCAGACAACAAATACAATGACGCCTCCAAGGAGGTTAGCGGCGCCCATGGGCGTCGGCGCCGCCGGCTCCAGGGGGAGCAAGGCTTTCGCCCAAAGTTGATCTGACACACTCCCGACGACCTGAGTGAGGAGGGTAAATGATCTGCACCACCACAAGGACCATGGCCGCCCCGACGCCGCACATGGTCAGAATTAGACCTGGGAGGAAGTAGCGCCGCCAAACCCATCCACCGGCAGGACCACCCGCACCACGCAGAGGCCACCGCCCAGGAAGTCTATTAGCTCAAACCGGCACCACGCCGGCCGAAGCACACCACAAGAACCTCACCAGAACGCCGGCCCGGCCGAGCAGCGCCGTCTAGCAGGAGAAGCAGGTCGGGAGCGGCCGCTCCAGATCCACCCGCCGCTGGCCCCCACCACGCGCAGCCGCCCTGCAGCCCGCGTGGGCCAGAGCTGCCAGCGCTGCCGCATCTCGCCGACGGCCCGCAAAAACCGGATCCGGGCCCGAAACCCCGAACCACCACCAAACGGCGCGCCACCACGCTTCTCGACCGCGAGGATGAGGGGAGGACGACGCCGCCGCTGCCTGGGGCCGCCACCCCAGCGCCCAGCGCCACCGCACCGCAGATGTGGCCAGGCGGCCAGATCCGCCCCGGCGCGCAGCCTCACGAAGCACGCGACCGAGCGAGGGAGGCCCGCCGCCGCCGGCTGCCGCACGGGCTTTGCCCGGCGGCGCGGCCCGACGGCGGCGAGGAGGAGCGGGAGGGAAGTGGGGGATAGCTGCGGCGGTGTTGGGTTTCGCCCGAGCCGCTCCCCTGGAGAGCAACGCGAGCGTTTTTTTCCAAATGGACGAGCTGTCGCTGTAACTTAGATGCCTGAAGAATGTACTTTCTCTTCTTAGTATATGAATATATGGTACAAATTTTATTTGGGCAGATTAAATTTGAGCAGATGAAAAACAGGGTGAGATCTTTCACTTTTACTCCCAAGGTCTTACCGTAGATATGACCATTGCATCAGCATCCCTCCATTGAAACCAATATATGATTAAAACCTCAACCCCAGAAGGTAGGTATTCTTCTAACTTGTCTCTGAAAAAATGGAGACACCCCTGTGGTCATGAATTTAGTGCCTACAGGTTGAAGAATGTGAGTGTAAGATTTAATGGCCAATGAGTGAGAAATGCTGAATCATTATCCCGATGTGTATATAATAAAAGAAACCTGAATAATGAACCATACCTGCTTCCCCATCATCGTTATAAAATGAGCACGTTTCAGGACTCCATGTTTAGAATTTCACACGACGTTGATTCGGGTATCAAGTCGAAGCAGTTTGGCAGTGTGCCATGGAAGCGGCCTGAAATCACAAAAGGCACAAGTTAGGTCCTGCTGACGGACATGATAGCAATTCATAAACAGTTCATATAGATGCAAAGTGAACAATCACCCTCCACGCATTGTGATGTATAAAAATGATGAAATAACTGCACGGCACGGGAACAATATTGGATTGGAGCAGATGGTTGTCACACCAAAGGAGAGCCTGGGTAGAGACGGCCGCACTGAGCCAATATTGACCACCGCGGTCAGCCCACCGTGGCGCTGCCCCCTGCGCAGGAGAAGAAAGGCGGCCCCGGCCTCCGCTGGGGAGATTGGATAATATGCCCCACTTTATTTGAGCGGTTGATAATTTGCCCTCCTTTACATCTCATTGGATGATTTGCCCTGCTTTTCTTTTTTCAATAGATAATATGCCTTTTTTAATTACGGTAATCATTTCTCAATTTTTATCCCAATTATCACCATGCGAAATGACTCAACTGCCCTTGTGGCAAATTGCAATTACGTCCTGCTAATCTCCCCGTGTTGGACTGTTTGTCTTTGGTTCCACCAAACAGTTCATCTCCCCAGTTCATCCCCTTTCTCCCTTTCCTCTCTCCACCTTTGACACGTCTTGAAGTGAGATCCTGCAGGAGGCCGGCGAGACACTTGGACCCCATCTTGGCGGCGGCTACCACTGCAGCTTCGGCGCGGGGGCTCCGTTAAACTTCGAGAGGCAGGGGTGGCTCCTGCTGCGGCTTCGGGCGTTGCGGCTTCTCTGCATCTCGGCGGTCCAGTAGCTCATTGCAGCTTGGAGCTGCGGAATAGGCGGATGGCGCCGTCGTTACTTTCGCCGAGCAAAATACTTTCGTTACATTTGCCACTCCCGCCCGTAGGTGGCGTCAGTCCGGCAGGCGCCGCACTCCTGGCTTCGACAAGGGAGGCTCCAGGAAGACCACAGCGGCCGCCGTTGTCGCTCAGGTAAAAAAAAAATCCTTTGGTGGTTGATGGATCTGTACAAATTTTTGTGTGAGCTCGTTACTACTACGTTACTAATAGCTAGCCTGAACGGCATTGTTGATACTAATTAGCAGCTGGGCATGCTCCAATCGTCAGGCTGGAGTGCAGCTGAAGTGCATTTTCTAATTAAACCACAGGTCAGGCATCTATATATGATGCTTTTATGCATTCTTACATATGTACTTTGGTAGAACTTGGCAGCATATAACAACTTCATAGATAAAAATATTAAACCGACTACATGTATCCACTTAGTACATGGAATTCGATGTCATAAAAAGGACTGCTCGGTTCAAATGGCATAACGGTTTACTCTGAGTTTATTTCAAGCAAAATAACAATAATTCTGAGTTCGTATCTCAAAAATTACATCTTCTTCCTCCTTGGGGTCATTTTTTTCTTGCATGCCGTAGAGCTTGAAGGGATGTGAGAAGTAGGCGATGGTGCAGAAACATTCGTTGTTCCAGATGGTTGTGATGCACCGCCTTCGGCTATGGCCATAGCAAGTCTCCTGCATGTTTACATAAGTTACAAAAGCAGGATTTCTTTTGCATGAATCAAATGTGCATATGGAAAATATAAACAGTTACCTCCTTGTAATAGGCCCAGGGCTGTTACGAAGGCTGGGAGGCACTGTGATTGTTGTTGTGCGTGTGGGTGTCGCAACAACAGCTGGAGCGAGCTCGTGAGCAGACACGTCGCTAGAAAGTTCAATCAGACATGACATTAGAAATGGTATACTAATACTAATTTCATACTAATGTAGATGATATATAGTAGTAGTACTAGTACATGGGTTACCTCTCATTAGCATCCTTCTTTTACAAGTTGCTTTTCTGTGCCCCAAGATTCCACATTGTTTGCACCTGTTTTTGGTGCCAAATCTCTTCTTTTCTTTTTCCTTCTCTTTGGCACCACCTCCTTGCTCATTTCGTTTGCCATCATCATCTTTTTTCTTCCGTTTTCCCCCACCACCACCGTCTTCAAGGCAACTTTTGATCCTCTGCTTCCTCCTTCTCCCAACAGAGCTTTTTAAATCTGGTGGTATCATCTCAAAATCTAGAGTGACCTGAGGCCATTGAGACTTGTCTGTGATTGGTTCAATCTCTCCAAAGATAGGCAGCCCGGAACCTACTCACAGAGTAGTAGTCATGCACATATGGTTGAAAGTTCACATCTGCTCTCTCTATAAGAAATGCAAGTGCATGCTCACAGGCTTTCCAGGTGTGCTGCCATTCTAGGCAAGTGCACTCATAAGTACCTATTTTGACTACGTGCCTAAGATTCTTGTTGTCGGTGTCCTTGACCTCACAACTTTCTCCGGTTGATCTTCCAACAACCAAATGGTCAAGTTGTCTAGTTCTATTATTTATTTGTTGAATGATGGCAGGCAGCGTCTCACGTGAGCATTTCCCCAATCCTTCTCCTCCTCTCAACAAGTATCATTATTTTCTCTCTTATTTTGTCTCGCTAGCTCATCCATGGGCAGATCCTTTGTTTCTTTGATCCAGCTATTGAAGCACTCAGCTAGATTATTGTGAATGTAATCACATTTTATTTCTGTGTTGAAGTCGCATCTCATCCACTTCAAATTATGATAAGTACACAAGTAGGTACTCACCGTAGGTTCAGCTTCGAAAATCTTGCCCATATGGTAGTTAAATGTTTCTAGGCAGTAAGCCTTGGCTGCTGGCCACATGCGACCAAAAACATCTCCATGAAACTTCCTTTTGAAGTTTGCCATTAGATGCCTAAAGCATTCCCTTTGCTCAGCTTGAGGAAAGACAATTTTAACTGCATTCTCTAACCCTTTGCATGCATCAGTACAAATAGCTAGAGTTTGAAGATGTCCTATTGCCTTATGTAGTTGTTGCATAAACCAAACCCAGTTCTCCTCAGTCTCCGTACCAAAGAAACCAAATGCTAAAGGAAACATCCAGTTTTGTCCGTCTAGTGTTGTACATGCCGCCAATTGACCATTCCACTTTCCAGTCCAATGTGTGAAGTCTATACTGAGATATGGTCTACAACCAGCCAAAAAGCCATCAATGCATGGCTTAAGTGCCATAAAAAATCTCCGGAAATACACTCCACCTTTTTCCCTCTTGACATCAACCTCAACAATGCTACCGGAGATCTTTTATCAATCTCAGCTTTGAAGTTGAATAAATTCTGAAAGCATTTTCCCCAGGTTCCATATAACATATCCGCGGCCCTTTCTTTTCCCCTGTGTACAGTATCATACCCAATAGTACATTTGTACTCTGCTTGTACTCCCTCCGTTCAGAATTACTTTTCTTGAAAATGAATGTATCTAGAACTAAAATACGTCTAGATACATCCATTTTCGCGACAAGTAATTCCGAACGAAGGGAGTAGCTTTTTTAGGAGCTCCATGCCACCAATGTTTGGTTCAGTTTGAAGATACCCAATTGCCTTTTCTGCCACCCATGCTTGGTCTACCATGCTTGTAATCACTTTAGCGGTTGATGAACACTTATGAGGCTTTACTATCTTGTTAACCTGCACAATACCAACCATTTAGGTGCAAGTAATTTATAAAAATTGTTTCAACATAAAAAATGATTAATGTTAGATAAGTTTGTACCCTGACTGTTTTGCCATCTTCTATCGTTCTAGCAATTATACGCCAAGGACATCCAATTCCTTTACAGTGACCCACATATCTAGTAGTGTCACTATCCTTGGTCTTAATGTCAAACTTACCTCTAATAGCAAATGTTCTCATAAGCATTCTAAACTCTTTCATCGAACGAAACAAAGAACCTTCCTCTATCACAGGATGTTCCTTATCATACCAAAAGTGATCATCTTCAGGCATATGGTCAGGCACTGGAAGAGCCGCATCAGCAAGTAAGTCCTCATTAGTATCAACTATACATGCATCAACATTTGCAATCGAGGCTTTGATGGCTGCTTCAGATACACATTTTCGTTGCACAGGTTCATCGTTGATTCCAAGTATCGAGCACATATTTTCTTCTGTTATAGGAACATCAATTTCGTCATCATTCATTGGTGCTATCTCAGTCTGAGACCAATCAATACCTCCTTCTGTTGTTGATACGTATGTATCATTGCTAGCAACCGTCGTTTGCCTACTTGGAGAAGAAATAAACATTTTAACATAAGGACATCATACAATTAGATACAAAATATTACAGCCAAAAATAAAAACTATGCTAGATCTGAAGTCTTTTTTCAGGCTTCATCTGAGTTTACTGTACTTTCTATGCAGGTTCATCAACACCATCTGGGAGGTAGGGTGTGAGGCGGAAGGGAGGACCAAATGCTTACCAATCTGGAGCATCCTGGAGCGATCCATGGATACAGGAGTTGCCTCGTCCCAAGACTCTGTGGAATCACCTCGCCGGCTGTTGGTGTGAACCCTCGCTGTCCGATGGTCGCCAGAGTTGATGGCTTGGTGGTCGGTACATTGTCTAGGGGCCGCCCGGAGTTGGCCCGGCTTGGCGATCGGCGGTGCATCCGCTTTGTCCGGGCACGGACATGATGACGCAAAGTAATAGAATCAATCTACGATTCTTGATCAGTTGGTTCCATTTTGTATACCAACGTAAAGAGGGAAGGAGACTAGGACGTAATTGCAATTTGCCACAAGGGCAGTTGAGTCATTTCACATGGTGATAATTGAGATAAAAATTGAAAAATGATTACCGTAATTAAAAAAGGCATATTATCTATTGGAAAAAGAAAAGCAAGACAAATCATCCAACGGGATGTAAAGGAGGGCAAATTATTAACTGCCCAATTAAAGTGGGGCATATTATCCAATCTCCTGCCTCCGCTGCCACCGGAGACGACGAGGCGCGCGCGTGCTGCTTAGCTTACTGGAGAAATTCGTTGGGTGGACACCCGTCAGTCAATGGCCGGTATTGACGTCAGAGAGAAATTTGCTGGGCTTTTCGGACGGGCTGGGCCACCAGCACCGGTCCACTCCAGCGAGTAGCCCAACACCGTGCCTTGTGCATCGACTCAAAAAAGGAAAAAGTGTGCCTTCTCCGAGTTAGTTCTTTATCCGAAAAAGGGTTTCCCCGCTTTTATATTATAAAGCACGAACCATAACAACAAAGCATCCGATACAAACGCACACCACACACCCAAGGAAAGATACATGAATGGGCACCGACACACAACCACAACGACTACAAAGCACCTAAAAGATGAGCAAAACAAAACCGCTAAGAGCCGACGGAGAACACCACCACGAGGAGCGATCATCCGGAGGATGTGTAACGGACATGCCGGACCGAGGACTCCAAGACGGTGCCTCCAGAAAGGGTACGGCCATGAACGTCGCCACCGTCCGATCCGAGGATCGAGTTTTCACCTGGAGTAAGATGGAAGAGGAAGAAGCACCACGACGGAGCCTGCAAGGAGGACACGACATCCACGGACGCCGTCACCGTCGACCAGACACGGACTGGGTAGGTGATGAACCACGGTGCCTCAACACTTCCGCCGCGCGGTCCGACAACACCGCAGCCACGCCGCCCTTGCTGCCATGGCTGCCTTCCCCAAGATCCGGAAGCCGCCAGCCTGCTTGCGACCAACGCGCGACTCCACGCCAGGCCGCCGCCTGCCATGAGACCACCGAAGCCACCAAAGGCCACGACTTTGCCCGGATCCACGACCCCAACCACCTCCAGATCCACCGCCAGCCAAGCTGCCTTGAGGAGAGCCGCGACCACATCGATCAGGGGAAGGGGAAAGCAGAGAAGTGGCCCATGGCCACGACCGACACCCATGTCGGCTCCAACTTCCCCCCGGGACCGAGTTCCGCCCCCGTTTCGAAGGGCCAGAGCATCAGGAGGCATCGGCCATCGCCCGAAGCCGGAGAGGGAGGTTCAGGGCTATCTCCACCGCCGCTGAAGCGCCGCTGAGGATCCACCGAGCCGAAGCGCCGCCATCCGGCCGCGAGGGCCCGACTAGGTGGGGCAACCAACCACCACCGCTGCCCACGCTGCCCCCCTCACCAAAGCACCGGCGAGAGGGCCGCCCATGCGGCCGTCAATCATGACCAGCGGCGCGGACGTGACGCCTTGCGCTACCGGGACACCTCCGCCAATGCTACCACCAGCCTGCACCACCACCATGCCGCCGCCGCCCGTCGAACGCCACCATCGCCCGGCTGCTGCAGGCGCCCGCCTTCCGACATCGAGCACCGCGCCCAGCCGCTAGATCTGGCGTGTGCCAAACCCTACGGGTGAGGGACGAAGGAGCCTCGCCGCCGCCAACAACGACCGGGCTTCGCCCAGCCGCGCCCCTTAGTGGCGGCGAGGGCGGAGGAGGGAGGAGGAGGGGGTGCGGCGGACGGGATCAGGAACCCTCCCCGACGCCTCGCGAGTGGCGGCGGGGGAGGGAGGGAGGGAGGGGATCAGATAGTTCTTTATTGAGAGAGTACTGTTAGTGCCACTTTGCACGACCGATTTACGTTTCTACATTGATGTTTTTTTAGTGGGAAAACTTTGTTTTTGCCACTCTTGTTTTTGCCCGCTTTGCTTATGCCGCTCTAGAATTTGACGTTTCACTTTTGTCACTCTTAACTTTTGACAATATATCACTTTTGTCATTCCGTGGCAAAAACAAACAATTCAGAGTGGCAATTATAGTACATTGCAAAAGTTAAGAGTGGCAAAAGTGAAATATAAAATTATTGTTCTTGCCACGGAATGGCATTTGTGATGTATTGTTAAAAGTTAAGAGTAGCAAAAATGAGATGTCAAATTCTAGAGTGGCATAAGCAAAGTGGGCAAAAACTAGAGTGGCAAAAACAAAATTTTCCCTTTTTAGAAAGGGTCAATTGTGACGGCTGATTTCCACTAATAGAAACCTTTGCTGCAGCATCTAGATAAGAAACGGACAAGTAACTCATCATCATCCTTGACAACCTCAGCAAGACGAGTTAGATGGTAAAAACTGCAGCGAACTACAGCCACGGCGGCATCCACTGCAGTCTGGGTGCTGTTGGCTTCCACCGACCCTTTCGCCCAGCTGAAGACATCCGGTGCAACCCGCTCCATCAGCCGAGCACCTCCGATCACCACTATCCTACTTGTCTTTTTTTTTTTCTGCAATATTATTAGTACAACCAAGATTACAATGTTCGACTGCCAGCCAAAAAAAATTCACTTCGTTGGGATGCATTAAACTGCTTTGCACTCGAAACATGCCGCGTTCTGCAGCTCCAAAACACACAATATACTCCCTCTGTTCCTAAATATTTGTCTTTGTTGAGATTTTCAAATGGACTATCACATATGAATGTACATAGACATATTTTAGAGTGTAGATTCACTCATTTTGTTCCGTATGTAGTCACTTGTTGAAATCTCTAGAAAGACAAATATTTAGGAACAGAGAGAATATATAACAGTGATGCAATCCACACAAAAATCAGTACATGTCCTTCCCAGCGAAATTTCACTTATCCATGTAAGTGCATGCATGCAGGCAAAGTTCTGGACGAAAAGGCAGGCGTCAATCACTCTCTCCAAACAGCCACAGAAATATGTCAATTTTTGAAAGAAATATAAACGGATACAGTACGAAAGCAATATCAACAGTAGAGCTTCTAATACTTTACACGTGACAGAGCTAGTGAAAATTTGAATCAGTGTCATACTAATAACTTCCGTGGGACTTAGAAAAAGGCAAAATAGGATAGTATTACACAGGGGAACTTCACCAGCCACAATAAGACAGGAATCGAAATGGACTTACAAATTCCATGCAAACAATGGAATAGGAATTACAGATACCGGATTTGAGGAGGAGAGTATATAGCTTTGCAGATTGTTGGCACGCTCTATCGGTCAGCGGATTTCGGAGATCTCATCGCTGCAACCATCGTCCACATTCAGTACGACGTGGCCAGCTCCACTAGCCTCCACAACTTCATCAGTTGCTTTGGACTTGGACGGCTTTGGTTTCTTATCTATAAGAGAGGAATATTTAGTGAGGAGCAGGATGTGTGTCAGAAACTCACCACCATTGCTCAGCTGCCTGGCATGGAATCCCTCGGTTGCATTGGTTGCTGCGTAGCACAACATCTCCGTCCACACCATGCCGATTATCACCATCATAACTGTGAGCCCCAACTTCATGTCGAGCATTGTGTGAGCAATGTTGCCTGCTTTCACCAGCACAGCTTCGCCCTGGGAAACATATTCGTCATAATCTTTTTTTTTTCTGGAAACGAAAGTCTGGAACTCGTATCCACTCAGGAGGCCCTTCCTTGTAATCCAGAATTATCTGGTGAGACTCATCTGCATTATATCTGTGATGTGGGTATCTGCGGCCTAACAGTAGCAGGCTTTGTCAAACAGATTTCGAGCACCTGGATTGATAGGCAGAATGTCGGGGTGCTTGATGAGGAGGTACATCACGTAATCAGAGAGAGTATTCAGTGCTTCAGCCATGTTCTTATCCTTGCCAACCAGCTGAGATTTGACGACATGGTTATTGAGGATGATGCCTGTGGCTATATGCCAGATAAGAACACTCTCGTGAAATTCAATACTCATGCTCCAGTCTAGCTGCTTGATCTGGGCGATGCCGCTGAACTTGCAGGCCCAGTACCCACTCCGGATGGCCACGTCTTCAATTCGGACCATATCACTCTTCTCACCTCTGAGCAAGCCCCATACAAACTCCTTCACGGAAGGAGAAAGCTTGCCATGTTTGGTGCAGCGAACTTTGTCCCAAAAGTCCCGGAGCCCAATCAAACGAGCTATTCTTCCCTTGAGGTCCCTCTTTCTGCTGTGAACACAGAAGGATATGAAGTTAAATTGCCCGACGCAATTGGACCACCTTCCATCCTTGACGACGATGAGATGGTAACGTGCGAACAGAACTGCATTGGCCAGCCACTTCCATCTGTAGCGTCTCAAGATGTCATATGTCCAGGTCGACCCAATCGCCTTGAAAATTGACACCATCTCCAGTGCGCAAGCTCCGCCCAGAAGAGCAAGAGTGATAACAATGTCTGGTGTGCTGTAGCCATCTCTCTTGCTTGTTGTGAAGTCCATGAGGGCAATGAAGCAAGACATTAACGAAATGGCACGGATGCAGTGGCCACGTATTGTGTGGATCACTTCTGCCTTGGTGTACAGCATGTTGTACATTAGGGCGAGCTGCACCTCTATTGCCTTGTACAGCTCCTCGATAGGCCTCTTCTCCTTTGCTGATGCATCTTCGCTCTCGTCGTCTTGCCATGGAAATCCTTGTATAAGACCCTTTACGAGACCAATTGTTTTGTAGTTCCAGTCTATGGACGCCTCATTTCTGTCTATGATTAAAGGCTTGACAAGTAGATGGCGCAACGCGTGTGCTGTCATCACAATAAATGCGTATGCTCTAAACTGTTTGTTTTTGGTGAAGCAGTCTCCACCGTTTTGGCCATGCCGGTCTTCTTCTCTTTGCCGAGAATTAAGAAAAGTATCATAAATCGCCAGGAGAAAAGGCGTAGGTGAACTTGGGGCGCCACCCTTGCTTGCAAGCTTCAGCGCCCATATCCTCTCGCCGTACTTGACCACTCCAGCGGCCAGAACCAACATAGTGGCGCGGACATAGGTCGCCCCGCCCGCAATGATGTACTTGTAGAGCAGATACACGGTGGTGGCGACCTGCAGAGTTTATTGTCCTCTAGGGTGTACGCAGTGATGGTGTCCTGGCCGCCTAGGTGTAGCACAAGGAACGTCGCCCACAACGCCACCAGCTGGTTCTCGCCGGACGATTTCCTCGACAACGACGAGGACATGTGCCCCAGGGCGTACGTTGCAACAACATCGCAAGCAACCAGATATACCATCCAGAGGAGGGCCTTGAGAACAGATGAGACGCTGTAGCGGCGGATCCCCGCGAAGAAGAAGAGGATAACCTGAAGACTAAAGCTGGTCAGGACAACAACTTGGATCTCCCACTCAATCCAGAGTTCCAGCCAAGATGGCATCGGGGCTCCAGCTCCACCCATTGATACGTCAACCTGCAAGCATGAGATTAAGTTATAAATAATTAAATATACATCTACATACATAGCTTGAGATAGTACCATGCGCGATACTATTATAAATACATAATGGGGACTGAGCTAGGCTGTTGGTTTGCATGCAGTGGCGGAGCTTGAAAGAAATCTCAGGAGGGGCAAAGCTACCAAAGAAAAAACTTTGAATACAAATCTTATGATTATATAGTTAGATTTTGTAGAATATTGAGAAACTTAGAATGATTATATTGATCTTGTACATATTAGTTTATGAAATACATGTTTTATGTTAAGTACATAAAGAAGCTACTCATAACAAAAGATAATATACGAAAATACTATTTTTTTGCGAGAAACACCAGAATACTACTTAACAATGAATTATTGTGTTAATCACTACGTACCAACTCTTAGTCTCTTTGATCTTCCAAATTACGTAGGAACATCTTCGTAGCTGTTCTTCTCTGTGATGTATGTATAAAGTTAAGATATTGCCTAGAAATCGTCTTTAATCATTTTGTCCTAATAATCTGCAATCCTTCGGATCAGTACTTCATTTGCTAGAATTTGTTGTCATTGTTTGTTCATAAATTTGATGTTCAAATTTGGGCTTTGCTACGGTCCATGAGAGGGAGCGTAGAATCACCGGCTAAACACGTGCGGGCGCCAAGGCGTCGGTGATTCCTGAGCACGGCCGTGAAAAGATGTGTGGACTGTGGTGGCGTTAGCCTCTGGTAGGCACGCTATTGCCCTCCTAGCCCCCGACGTCCAGTCGCCGGTCACGAGAGAGTCGAAGAGGACGAGAAGCAGAGTTGGTCGCTCCTCATCTCCCTGGTCCCTTAATTAAATTGGCCTAATGGTTATGCGTTGCAGTGCTATTACAAGCTACTTGAATTTTATCATTTTTGTTGGGGGGGGGGGGGGGGGGCGATGGCCCAGGTTTTTCACCAGGACTGATTCGATCGGCTTATGCTAGCAAGAACCCCAACAATATAGTACTATTACTATTTACTGGGAGAGGGGAGGGAGAGCTCATGGAGAGATACAAGAACAGAAAGAACGAGCGTATGCATAATTGCATATACAAGTGTGTGTCTATTTACTTGGTTGCAACGCTCAGATGTGAAGATAACTAGATAAGATCGTTGGGAAAAAGCCGGTCTTCAAGTGAAGTCAAACTCTTGGGAGCAGGGCCGGGCCGACAAAATCAGGGGCCCTGTGCCAAACTCCAAATTGAGGCCTACCTTACTAGAAAAATAAGAATAATAATTGTTTGTATATTATGTTATAATGTGTAACATAAATCTCAAGAATCGTAAATATTCAACGCTTGGTTGCATAGTTTTTACTTAGATAATATCATTCGTTTTGGTGTTCTCTAAAACTAGATCTTGGAACTTGTTATTGATTATCGTAGGACACTTGTGAATCTTGATGAAGTGGCTGAGTATTGGAAGACACTTGAAACTTTTAAATACTATAAACATATCCTTTCAGATTTTGAGTAAAATCCCCGATTCCTTTTTTTTCCCTTGCCTTTTTGGTAATCAAATTCATATTTCTAGATCAAGACATGACTTCAATCTTGGAACACTAGATGTCTAGTATAGAAAAATCAAACTGACAAAATTAGTAACATGCTATTGGCATGGATTAGGGAACTCACGAACACATGATCAAAGCTACACGGGGTCACTTGTCTTAATCTGGATTCTCGAACATAGTCTAGAGCGATGGCCGATGGACGCCGGTCTTAGTCTCGAACTATACCTGGAACTGCCGTCCCGAGCGAAGGATCGATCTGTGATCGCCGTCGCCGCGGACGAGAAGACACCGACGTTGCCAAGTCGTCGCCGCGTTGAACCCTAGATGCTGGAGGACTCGTACATCTCAGGGTTAAAATAAATAAATTCCGCACTCAATCGTGCGACGCGTGCGCTTGCAGCCCACGTGTGGAGGACCTGGTGGTTCGCTGCATGCATGAGCAGCTGGGCCTGCTCGTCTGCTCTGCATAATGGGCCACACTTTGCTGCGCTAGTCCCCTTCAAAAAAAATCTGCACTAGTGCTTGGAAAATCCGGGGCCCGAGGAAACTAGGGGCCCTGTGCAGGCCGCACATTTGGTACACCTATGGGCCCGGCCCTGCTTGGGAGTATCTGCCACTTGCATTGTCCTCCAGCATGGCACGGCGGTAACTGTATCCACACACGGAACGGATGCGATAGGAAACCTTATCCTTTTGGTTCAGGCCCTGTTTGTTTCATAAGTCCTAGGACTTTTTTAAGTCCCAACTTATAAGTCATAAGTCCCTATCTGTTTGTTTATAGGGACTTATAAGTTCCGAGTCCCTACCTGTTTGTTCTGAGGGACTTATAAGTCCATGTTGCACCGCAACGAGGCTCGGAGAGGGCACTGTCCAATGATTAGAGACACCGCCTGCAACGAACCGAGGCAGAACGAAACCGAGGCGGGCGGCGGGCAAGAGGCGGGCGGCGACGAGATGCGGGCGGTGACGGCAGAGGTGAGAGGCGGGCGGCGAGGCGAGAGGCGGCGGCGGCGATTGACCCGAGGCAGGCGGCGTCTTGGGAACAAGCCCAGGCGATCTGAGGTAGGTCCGGCCCGGATAAGTCCCAATAAGCTCCTCCCTGAGAGTCTTATTTGATAAGTCCCAAATCACCACAATAAGTCCCAATAAGTCCCTTATGTTTGGTTTAGATGGGATTTATAGGGACTTTTTTAAATCCCTAAACCAATAAGTCCCTGGAAACAAACACCCTCTCAGTTTTGGTTTGGTCCCTGAACTGTATCCACACACTTCAGTATGTAGGAAATCCTAGTTTTTTCTGGTTAGCCCTGCAGGCTACAGCTGATAGAAACAAGCGAAAGACCATCCTCATACCTCGGTTTTGCGTAACGGTCCCAGTAACTAGAGTATGTACTCGTAGCTCCTAACACTACAAAAACACAAATGCACTCCAATTATTTCTATTTCTAGCGGCAACTTGATTATGGACTGTCGGCACTGAAATACGATGGATATGACATGCGCTAGCTCCAAATGGAACCCATGAGAGTGTTGAAGATAAGACATGTTAGTGATAGATATACAATGACCAGCCTCGGATTACTTTCAATGGAAGGGGCAACCTGGATGTTAAGTTGCAGATTCTGTGCGCCGCGCACGCGTCTGGGCGATTATGTTGGTGCTTTCGTATTGTCTTTGGTAAAGGTTTTATAAGTTTATTTTCGCACCTGTGAGAAGAGCTGACCAGCAAAGGACAAGGATCCCGTTTGGCTCAGCAGCAATCTAATTTCCTCTTCTTCTGCCCCCTCGCGTCGCCTCCCCCTAGGCGACGCCAGGGCCCCCAGAACCCTAGCGCCGCAGCCCTTCTCTCGCGCCTCCCTCTGCCGCCGGCGAGGGCCACGTTGGCGGTGGGCCTAACGCCGAAGGAACCTAGGCGGGTGGACGCGGCGAGATCTCATCGGAGGCGGCAGGGGTGGCCCTTCTCGTGGGATCCGAAGGCGGCGGCTGGGGCGGGGATTCCTTGTCGTGCGGTGGCGGTTGGGGCGGCGATGCCTTGTCGTGCGGCGGTGGCCGAAGCGACATCAGCCGGCGGAGCGGAGGCCCTGAGATGGACGGCGGTGGTGGCAGCGCCCCATCCAACGGGGTGCCAGATCTGCACGGAGATGGTGGCGGCGGCGACTGCGGATCCAACCCCGATCAGATCCGCCGCGAGGTGGCCTTCAGCCGACCGGCGGCGCGTGGAGGAACCGGTGAGGAGATGCCGGATCTCCGCCGGTTTACCGACTTCGGCGTTCGTCTTCGTGGCGAGACTCCGCTCGGTTCCAACCAACCGCAAGATCGGGACGACGTGGCTTCCGGTGAAAATCGCGCCTGACTGCGGTCATGGCGGACAATGGCGGCGTCTCGAAGGTCGTTCCCTTTTCGAGGCATCGTCGTTGCAGGTCACATCAACCTGATCGAAAGGTTCCGGCGGAAACCCTAGATCTGGATCTACCGGATCGGATGATGGCGACTTTTCGGTGTCGTTCTTCCTCCTGGGGGCATCGTTTTGGAGCAAGTGTTGGTTGAAGGGGACAAGAGGAGGAGCGGCGTGATATGTGACACGTCGACAACGACGGGGCTCAGCGGCATGGAGCAGCGGGGTCTTGCCGGTGGGCGTGTGATGATGGACGAGCGCAGGATGGTGGCGTTGTCTGGCATTGTGGTGGCGTCGATGGCAGCTAGACCAGGCAAGGTACATGCAACAGTACAACACTAAAGATGGATTGGTGGCAGGTGGCGACGGCCTCATACCCGGCAGGCATCCTGGTTGAGGAGCACGCCAGACTGGTGGGTGCCCATACTCGGCAGGTGTTCTGGTTGGGACCTCAATCTTAGATGTTAGGTTTGACTGCGAGGTCTGTCTTGGATTAGGCCTAGACTATCAACGCCCCTTCATCAACTGGATAGGAGTAGCAACAAATGTTGCTTAGACGGTGGCTTTAGTCTTATTGTTATATGACTTTGTAAGGTCTTGTGTTAACAATTAATAAAATGATCGTATGCATCGTCCAGATGCAGAGGCCGGGGGTCTTTTTCGTTTTAAAAAAAAAACTGTGAGCAGAGCAGCTAGGGGCGGTTGATATTGTTTGTTGTGTATCTCCGCTAGTTTCTACCTGCACTGGAATCTTGCAGCGGCTTTTAACAACAAGGTATAGTGGCACATGCACGGGCACTGGTAGAGTGCCTTGTTTGTGTGTGTGTGTGTTTTGCTACTGCAGCATTGCTTCTCTGACTTATCAGTTGATGGCCAGAAGCGCCTACCAAAAACTAGGACTAAGACATTAAACATGAATGTTGAGGAGACAGAAAAAGAAAGTCCAAAGAACAAACACTGAAAGCGGGGGGAAACCCTTTTCCGATAAATACTTGGAATGATCTTAATCAGGTTTTTCATTTCAGATATAGACAAAAAGAACATCTTCACTCCCATTAAATCCATGCAACTCAAGTGACAAATATCCCCACCCTTCCCCTGGCTCCACTAAATTACAGCTTCAGAAGGCAAACTTCAATGATATGCATCAAGAGGCCAGCTGATTCAAAAATATTGAAAGTAGCAAACCATCAGGTTGGTGATATTGTTATAAATGTGTGTGTGGAAATTTACTGAAAGAAAGTAAATGGGCCTAAGTATTCTAGTGTTGCTGAATGACAACCCTCGCTTGAAATCAATCAATTGTTAAAACCTCAATCAATCAATTGTTAAAACCTCGGCCCCAAAAGGACCTAGAAAGCTCAGGATCGTCTTCGCCAGGTCTATGTTTTGGCTAGGGAGCCAACCGCCACTTCTTCGACGTGAAGTGGATCTTTTGGATTGCGAGCGAGTCTGCGTGCTCTAAGCTCTTGGCCTTTGGCCTGTAATAGACTCGCTGCGAACTGCTTTTGGCCTGTGGCCAGTCCCGAACTTCTCGTGTCACCGCGTTCGTGCGGCCTGAGCCTCCGCGCTCGTCCAGTCTGTACTAAGAGTATTCGGTCACGTTGCCTTGTTGTGGGCTTTATTAATTTAAAGCCGGACGCCCCTAGCGTCTACGTTCTAAAAAAAAGGACCTAGATATTCTTCTGACTTGTCTCATAAGGAATGTGCCCGACTAATCTAGTGTTGCTGAATGGCAATTGCACCTGGAGGCACTCCTGCAATCATGAATTTAATGCTTGTAAGTTGAAGAATCTTGGCGAAAAATTTAAGGGCCGATGAATAAGAAATGCTGGATCTAATTCCTGATGTGTAAACTGAACAAGGGTCGAAGGGAAAGACATATATATTGTGTAACTATACCTGATTCCTCAATCCCCATCATTACAAAATGAGCATGTGTGAACAACCCATGTTTAGAATTCCATACGACAGACATTGATTACCGTATCAAGTGGAAGCAGTAGGCACTGTGTAATCCAAGTGTCCTGAAATCATAAGGCATAGTAACTTAATTAGGTTCTAGTGACATACTAATAGCAATGCATAAGCGGCTCATATAGATGCTGGAGGTGTGCGATGGGCTGGTTGCAATCAGTTGCGTACGGGCGAGAAGCCCAAGTGTTGCATTATCCGTGCAGACTACTACAGTGCTACAACTCTCGGCCCTGCTTATACTGAAAGCAGAGTACTGGGGGCACCAGTTTTACAGTGTCAACGATCACTGAAACTCAACTTCAACGCAACACGTAGCTCAGAAAAATAGACAACAGCAAGCTCACGATCAGGGGAGAAACATTGCAGAAAATAAGAAACAACGCAAAATGATCCAACACAAACCAACTGCAGGGAGCCGATCTGCAGCCACAAAAGCCTGGAAATCCACGAGCATCTGCATCACAGCATCCGTTCTTCACAAGTTCCAGCAGAAGTTTCGCAAGACGTAATGTGTGTTTACCAGTCCACGGCGCACCGTTTACTTGAGAATCAAATCATGAGGCATCCAACAGATGATTGAACCCGGATGAGATCCTGATTGAACCAGCAAGGAGCCCAAAGTTTCGACAAAGCCTGATTATGCATCAGTGCCACTATGTGCAGCTGGCTTACATTTCTACATGGATGCAACATGAAAGCAATAAATCATTACAGGCTGTATACCTTAAACCTTGTGAAACCCGAATTTATCGTACTAATAGTATAGCTGGAACATACAAATTGGCAAAAGATGATATTACATAGGAGTACTTCACCAGCCGCAACAAGACTGAAATCGAAATGGAGTTGCAAATTCGACACAACAGCAAAATGGAATTACAGATGGTGGATTTGAGGAGAAAAGCTAGCTTTGCATATTGTTAGTACTGTATTCTTCAATGGTGATCTCACAAGGACTGTCCGCAATCAGCTCGCAGTGTGCAGCACTACTCTCAACAGTTTCATCAGCTGCTTTGAAGTATGGCTTTGCTATCTTGGGCATGTCAGAACCATATTTAGTCAGGGGCAGGATTTTGGTGATCTCATCATTGCAATCATCATCCACAGCCAGCTCGACGTGGCCACCAGAACTACCCTCCACAGTTTCATCAGCTGCTCTGAAGTACGGATTTGCTATCTTGGGCATAGCAGCACAATATTTAGTGAGGAGCAGGATGTGGGTCAGAAACTCGCCGCCATTGCTAAGCTGCCTGGCGTGGAATCCCCCAGATGCATTGATTGCTGCGTAGCACAACATCTCCGTCCACACTCTTCCAATTATTACCATCTTATGTGTGAGCCCCAACTCCATGTCGACCATTGTGTGAGCAAGGCTGCATGCTTTCACTAGCACAGCTTCGCCCTGGTAAGCATCCCATCTGTATTGCGTCAAGTCACCATATAGTTTCCTTATATCCCCAAGACGCCGCTCCTTGTAATCCAGAATTATCTGGTGAGGCCCATTCACATTATCTCCAGAAAAATCCTCCGCATAAGAAGTGCAGGTTTTGCAAAGCAGGTCTCGAGCAGCTGCTTTGACGGGCAGAATGTCAGGGTGCTCGATGAGGAGGTACATCATGTAATCAGAGAGAGTATTGACTGATTCGGCCATGTCCTTGTCGTCCTTGTCGACCAGCTGTGATTTGACGGCGGGGCTATTGAGGAAGGTGCTTGTGGCTATATGCCAGATAAGCACGCTCTTCTGAAATTCAAAACTCATGCTCCAATCCAGCTGTTCGCACTGGTCGAAGCCACTGAACCTGCGAGCCCAGTTCCCACTCCGGATGTCCACTTCTTCAATTTCAACCATATGATTCTTCTCACCTTTGAGCAAGTCCCATACAAACTCCTTCATGGCAAGTGAAAGCTTGGAATGTTTGGTGTAGTGAGCTTTGTTCCATAAGTCCTGTAGCCCAATCAATTTGGCTATTGCTTCCCTGAGCTTGGTCTCGTCCCTGGCACAGAAGGATATGATGTTATACTGCCCGACGGAGTTGGACCACCGTCCATCCTTGACGACAACAAGGTGATAACGTGCAAACAGAATTGCATTGGCCAGCCACTTCCATCCATAGCCTTTCAAGGTGGCACATGTCCAGGTCGACCCAATCACCTTGAAAACTGATGCAACCTCCAATCCACAAGCTCCCCCCAGAAGAGCAAAAGTGATAACAACATCAGGTGTGCTGTAATCATCTCTTTTGCTTTTTGTAAAGAAGACAAGAGCCGCGAAGGAAGACACGAGGGAAATAGCACGGATGCAGTAGCCATACCATGTGTGAATCACTTCTGCCTTGGTGTACAGCATGTCGTACATCAGGCCAAGCTCCACTTGGATTGCCTTGTACACCGCCTTAGTATACCTCTCCCCTGGCCATATATCTTGGCCCTCGCCGTCTTCAAATTGATATTCTCCTAGATGAACACTTAGTAAGCCAATTGTGGTACCACTCCAATCTATGGACGCCTCATTCCTGTCTATGACTAAAGGCTTGACAAGTGCATGCCGTAACTCGTGTGCTCTCATCACAATAAATGCATAAATTCCAAACTGCTTGTTTTTGGTGAAGCAATCTATATTAGGGTCCTCTATGTCAGGCTGACAGCTGGGGCGCATCTTTATGGCAAAGAGTACTGAGTTTATTTTTTCCTTTATGACATGGCGAACATACCCTGTTTTTCTGTATATGGCAAAGAGAACAGAGTTTATTTTTTCCTTTATGTCACAGCGAACATATCCTGCTTTTCTGTATATGGCAGACAGAACATATCCTGTTTTTCTGTCTATGGCAGAGCAAATAGGGCTTGTTTTTTTCTTTATGGCAAAGAGAACAGGGCCAAACCAACAAGAGCTTTCTTCTTTCTTCTTGGCAAACAGAAGAACAGAGTTACCTGGCCCTTTGGAACCCTTGCTTGCACACTTCAATGCCCAAATCCTCTCGCTGTACTTGAAAAATCCGGCTGCCAGAATCAACATAGCAGCAGGGACAAAGTTCGCCCTGCCTGCTTTGATGTACTTGTAGAGCACATACCCAGTGCCGGCGACCTGCAGAAACATATTCAGCAGGTGGCGCAACCAGAGTTCATTATCCTCCAGGGAGTATGCAGTGATGGTGTCTTGACCACCAAGGTGCAGCAGCAGGAACGGCGCCCAGAACGCCACCAGCTGGTGCTCGCCGGACGATTTTTTCGACAAAGTCGAGGACATGTGCCCCAGGGCGTACGTCGCAGTGAGATCGGCAAGCAGATATACCAGCCAGAGGAGGACCTTGAGGACAAACGAGACGTTGTAGCGGCGGATCCCAGCCAAGAAGAAAAGGACAACCTGCAGACTGAAGCTGGCAACAACAACAGCTTGGATCTCCCACTCATTCCACAGTTCCAGCCAAGAAGGCATCGGTGCTCCAACTCCACCCATTGATGCGCCACCCGGCAAGCAAGAAATTAAACACACGCACACATACATACATACATATTTGAAATATGACACAGTATATACTGCTTGAAGAAATAGTAGTACACGCGCTAATGAAGAAATGCATACCTGTGACTGTGAGTGAGCTCGATTCGGCTTATGGCAGCAAAGCTACAACACAGAAGCACACGGAATTGCTGGGTAGGAGGAAGAGCTCAGGAGTGTGGTATGAGAAGAATGGGAGGATCCGAGTGTATGTAAAAACAAACCACCCAGATCCGGTTATTGCGTTCCGAGTAACAACTTAGTAGCCTGCGCGGGTATCTTTGTTATTATATTTGACATTTATATAATAATGTTTCTTTTTAAACCGATTCTTATAAGATTTTCCAACAGCTGTTTCCTATCACTTCACTTAATCAGAAATAGTTTTAGATTTTTCCTATGTCTAAGTCAGTTCAGAAACAGGTGCTATCGTACTAGTACTAGGTGAAAGTGCAACTTTTTTTTCTGAATCAACTTAGACATAAGAACATTAAACACTCGGGTGCGCCGTGAGCATAGCTCGATGCTGCCTCTAAGCCTTCGCCTGGGCAGAGCAAACTTTTTGAAACCTAGGAGCTTGTAAAAGCAGCAGCCGGGTAGTCATCAGTGCAGACTATAGGAGACACCGGCAACCACGAACAGCGAACAAAATCGCCACCCCGGAGAAATGAATATAATGTCAACAAGGGCCTATAGAAACTCTAAAGAATATGAATACCCCAAAAGTCGGCCGAATCCAGATAGATCCATCGGACACCTAAACCGGTCGGATTTCGAAAGACCCGCCAAAGACACAACTCCACACGCCCTCCACCGTCGAAAAACGCACCAACAGAACGGGGGTAGGATGGGGAGAACATTATTCCTACCCCCGGAGCAATGCCCAACGCTTCGATGCCCCACACCAAACACAAAAACTTCCTAATCTAGGCTTGAAAAATAATCACGTTATAAGACAGGCCTGGATTTGATGTGAGCTTGCCGTCGTCCAGAACCATGCACCAACGTCCTCTTCTCCGATGATCCAGCCAGGCCGGGCCATCAATGAAGATCTCGCGCTGGATCCCTCCGGCCACCACCGACTTCGGCGGTGCGGTTGGCACGCACCGCTTGACCATGGCTGCCACTCGAGCATACATCTCCTTCGCTATCCCACAACAACTCTCCAACGCCTCCACAACATGCCTCCTAGATCTGGACCTCCCCGCTTGGCGCCACGTATGCTTTGCTTGACGGCACACCGTAGTGGCGGCGAGAGTGGCAGCTGCAGGGTGGCGGCTAGGGTTTCTTGTTCGCCTGGCCCATCCCCTCTGAGAAAACGATTTGATGCCTTGATTAGTTGGTCGTAAGAATGTGAAACTTCTTAGTACTACATTAGTGTGCAATTTTCAATTTGTACGTTATGTACGGAGTGACTGCGATTTGAGCAACATTAAACCGAACAACCTAGACAGCCCACGTCCCATGCATTGTTGTTCAACACAGTATGCATCTTCAACGCTCTCATGGTCTCAAAAGAACGATCTCTGGCTCTCATGTACACATGTGGTCCATTATATTTCAGTGGGAAGTGTTGATGTATAAATGCATAGCCCATCTTTGTCCATCAGCTTGAGGTTTTTGGTGAACTGACTGGTGCGAGCAATTCTGCGGCAAGCTCGTTACCAAGTTGACCTACAAAAATGATTAACGCGGTCCTGTGGATCTCTTAACTAGGTCCTTCCATATTATATGGCGTGCAATTTGATTGCAATGCGCTCAATCATCCGAGGAAAAAAAGGAGCCATTAATGCGTCCATTGGAAGTTGGGTTTTTAAATGAAAACTACTGATGCATTGGAGTGTGCATATATGTACTAGGTAGGCTGTTGGGAGGCGAATACAATGCATATGAGATGCACTAGCAGACTAGCTCCATCTGAAACCCATGAGAGCGTTGAAGATATGATCTTTTTTTTTCTTTCTCATTTTTTGGGGGAAGATGACAAAAGACATGTTAGTAGTGATAGATACAGTGACAACCCACGAATTAATTTCTATGAGATGGGATTGCGGAAGTTAATCTGCTGATTGTGTCCTCCCTCGACCTCGAGTAAATTTTAGACAAGACAAGTTTCAACAATTGTCAAGTAATTTTTAGACGTAAATTTGGTGTACTATAGCTAGCTGCATGAATGAATGCAGCCCTAGGACTGAGCTAGATTGGGCTTATGATAGCAAGCTTAAGCTATAACACAGAACCACAACATAATTGAAACGTCCGGGAGGGAGGGCTCAGGAGAAGTACAAGAAGAAGTGGAGGATCGGGTGTATGCATATCCATATATCACTTAAAACAAACCAGTCAGATCCGGTTCTTCCATTGCAAGTAACAAGTTGAGTGTACTGCAAGATGTGTCTACTGCATCTTTTTACATGTAATTCTAGAGAGATTCTTTCCCCAACAGGTGTGTACTGCATCTTCTTTCCTCCAACGCTCTCATGGGTTCCGATCTGGTTGCGCTTTATTTTTATTTTTTTATTTACACAATAATTGTTTGTTTTTACGTCTAATTCTAGAGATATTCTTTCTCCAGCAGGTGTGTACTGCATCTTTTTTCCGCCAACGCTTGGATGGGTTCTGACCTGGTTGGCACATGTACATGTGATCCATCGTATTCGAGTCCAAAACCTGTTAACCAAGTCGGCATACAAGTAGGAATGATAAACGGGGGACATGTACACATGACAGGTGAGTTTACTTCATTTCAAATAGGGACCTCGAGCCTACGGATTCCTTTACTTGGTCCTCCCATATTCTATGTGTGCAAGTTGATTGCATCCATCGGGAGTCGGTGTTCTAAACAAGTCTTTAAGGTAAGACATCGGAAGTTGGGTTTCATCAAGTGTGCATGTGTACTATGTACTCTTATTATTTCTAACCGGCAACTTGATTATGGACTGAAATATGATGGATATGATATGCACTAGCTCCATTTGAAACCCATGAGAGCGCCGAGGATTAAGTTAGTTTTTCGCACCTGTGGCCAGAGCAGCTAGCAGCGGTTGATATTGTTTGTTGTGAATACTTGGCTGGTTTACCCGAATTCAGACGTTAAGCAGGAAACATTAGACTTTGGAGTACAGAACCTTGATTCATATATATTACTACAAAAGCTAGGAGTACTATGTTGAGCAAAAATCTTACCTGCACTGGAGTCTTACAACAGATGTTTACATTTACTTTGTGTTAATCATTTGAACAACAGCAAGCTTGCCTTCTTTGACTGCTCCATCGACGGTGGCCAGACACTTGTGGTGCTCCCGGGAAACGATGTTGGGGCCTTTCTTACACTATCACTAGTAGAAAAAGGGTCAAACGTGAAGCACATTAGTGCCGGTTCCAACAGCTAGCCGGGCCGCTTTCATTAGTACCGGTTCGTGGCGAACCTTTAGCACCGGTTCGTGGCACGAACCGGTACTAATGAGAGTGGTGGCAGGATGTTGTCAGACTAGGGCCCCTCCAGGACCTTTAGTACCGGTTCTTGGCACGAACCGGTACTAAAGGTCGTCCTACATAAACCCTTCGTCAACCCGAGCTCGCTCTGTTCTTCCCCTTTCCCCTCTCCTCTTTGTTCTTCCCCTCTTCCTCTCGAGCTCATCACACATTTTGCCCAAAATTTGTCAAGATTTGAAGGCCCCCATCCATTCAAATGATCACAAAGGTTAGCAACTTTGTCCTTTCATCTCTCATTGCTAGATTAGCTCTTGCAATGCTTTATATAGTGATTAATTTGTGAGTTTAGTAATTTGGGAGGAAATATATATATGTGCTAGTATTTGATTTATATGCAATTTGATGTCAAAAATAACACTTAGTTTGCATATGTAGGTGTGTTTTACTTAGTGCCTTATAAATCTCCGTCGTAACCACCGTCGATCGCCCGCACCGTCCCGTCGCCGGCACCACCTTGTGGTGAGCCTCTTGTTCATGAAATTTTATATAAAAAATTGATGTTTGTGTGATTTGGATATATAGTTACTCGTATAATTATCTTACCCGTCGTTGTTTGTTATACATAGTGCGATGGTTTTGATATCCTTCGATCGGCCCTCGTCCTTGTTATGATTCGGATGTGGTATATTCTCTTTTAAAACTATTTGTTGCATTTCGTGTTTATGACAAATTATGCCCATCAAGTTGACATAGATATTTTTATCTAGGAGGTATGTGAACCGGAAATTGCAACCAACCCTATTGTCGAGAGGTTAAATTTAGTTGAAAGAGAAAACGAGTACTTGAAAGAAAAATTGAAAAGAATTGAGGGGGAGAAGATGGAATTGGAGTTGCATGTTGCCGATGTCGTCGATGATCACAAGATCAAGATGGAGAAAATGCGCTTGAAGATTAGAAAGATTAGAAAATATGCCATCGATAGTGAGGCTTGGTATCATTATGCTGTTGGATCAATTGTTACCTTAGTTGCGATCTTGATCGCATTTGTTGTTGCATTTAAATGCTTTAGCTAGAGAGTTATTTGTTTGTTGCATTTAAGTGTTGTATGAACTTGTATTAATTTGGTCTATTCGGTGTTGTGTAATGAAGATGAGCCGGCAATGGATGTCACGATGACCGATGCTCTCCCAGTTCGTTGAGGGCGTGCATACTTTTACGCTTCTTGCTGAGGCAAACAAGCGGGCGGATGGTTTTATGCCTTGTCCATGTGCTGGCTGTAAGAATGGTCGCAATTACTCTACGTCAAGAACCATCCACGTCCACCTGTTTGAGTCCGGTTTCATGTCCCACTATAATGTTTGGACCAAGCACGGAGAAAGAGGGGTTATGATGGAAGACAATGAAGAAGAAGAGGACGACGACAGCTATCCTGGCCATGGGTTCCCTGAATACGATGATACAACAATGGGGGAAGAAGCTGAGCCGGTAATGCGGGAAGAAGCTGAGCCGGCAATGCGGGAAGAAGCTGAAGAAGAGGCATCAGATGAGCCCGTTGATGATCTAGGTCGGGCCATTGCCGATGCAAAGAGAAACTGCGCAAGTGATTTGGAGAAGAAGAAGTTGCGCGCATGTTAGAGGATCACAAAATATTGTTGTACCCGAATTCGTAGGTGACAAGAAAAAGTTGGGCACCACACTGGAATTGCTGCAATGGAAGGCGAAGAATGGTGTATCCGACAAGGGATTTGGAAAGTTCTTTGGTAATGATAAAGGATATGCTTCCAAAGGACAACGAATTGCCCGAAAGTACGTACGAAGCAAATAAGGTTGTCTGCCCTCTAGGATTAGAGGTGCATAAGATACATGCATGCCCTAATGAATGCATCCTCAACCGCGGTGAGTACGGGGATTTGAGCAGCTTGCCGGTATGTGGTGCATTGCGCTATAAGATCAGCCGCGATGACCACTGGTGATGTCGAGGGCGGCGCCCGGAAGAAGATTCCTGCCAAGGTGATGTGGTATTCTCCTATAATACCACGGTTGAAACGTTGTTCCAAAACAAAGAGCATGCCAAAGGCGATGCGATGGCCTGAAGAAGACCGTAAGAAAGGCGGAAAGTTGAGAGTACCGGCGAACGGGTCGCAGTGGAGAAAAATCGAAGAAAATGCGGAAGGAGTTTGCGAGATGACGCAAGGAGCGTATGGTTTGGTCTAAGCGCAGATGGCATTAATCCTTTTGGGGAGCAGAGCAGCAACCATAGCACCTGGCCTGTGACTCTATGTTTGTATAATCTTCCTCCTTGGTTGTGCATGAAGCGGAAGTTCATTATGATGCCGGTGCTCATCCAAGGCCCTAAGCAACCCGGCAGCGACATTGATGTGTACCTAAGGCCATTAGTTGAAGAACTCTTACTACTGTGGAATGGAACAGGTGTGCGTCGTGGGATGAGCACATGGGGAAGAATTTGACCTAAAGGCGTTGCTGTTCGTGACCATCAATGATTGGCCTGCTCTCGGTAACCTTTCGGAGACAGACAAACAAGGGATACCGTGGATGCACGCGCCTTGTTTGGATGATACCGGCGATATGTATTTGAATAGTTGTAAGAAGAATGTGTACCTGGGACATCGTCGATTTCTTCCGAGCAGGCATCCCGTAAGAAAGAAAGGCAAGCATTTCAAAGGTGAGGCGGATCACGGACGAAGCCTCGCCACCGTGATCGGTGCGATGTACATGATATGGTCAAGGATTTGAAGGTGATATTTGGAAAGGGTCTGGCAGACAACCTGTTCGAAGGGCGCCGACGGACGCGCACCCATGTGGAAGAAGAAATCTATATTTTGGGACCTGCCATATTGGAAAGACCTAGAGGTCCGCTCCGCAATCGACGTGATGCACGTGACGAAGAATCTTTGCGTGACCCTGCTTGGCTTCTTGGGCGTGTATGGGAAGACAAAAGATACACCTGAGGCACGGGAGGACCAGCAATGTATGCACGGAGAAGACGACATACATCAGGGTCATGCAAGCTACGCTCTTACCAAAGAAGAGAAGGAAATCTTCTTTGAATGCCTGCTCAGTATTAAGGTACCGTCTGGCTTCTCGTCGAATATAAAGGGAATAATAAATATGGAAGAGAAAAAGTTCCAGAACCTAAAGTCTCATGATTGCCACGTGATTATGACGCAACTGCTTCCGGTTGCATTGAGGGGCCTCTATCGGAAAAGCGTTCGATTAGCCATTGTGAAGCTATGTGCATTTCTCAATGCAATCTCTCGTAAGATGTCGATCCAGAAATCATACCAAGGTTCTGAGAATGATTTGGTGCAATGTCTTGTCGATTTCGAGTTGGTGTTCCCACCATCCTTCTTCAACATCATGGCCTTGCGTCCTAGTTCACCTATCTTGAAGAGATTAACGTTTTGGGTCTTGTATTTCTACACAATATGTTCCCCTTTGAGAGGTTAATGGAGTCTTAAAGAAATATGTTCATAACCGTGCTAGGCCAGAAGGAAGCATCTCCAAGGGCCATCAAAATGAGGAGGTCATTGAGTTTTGTATTGACTTTATTCCTGACCTTAAGCCGATTGGTGTTCCTGAATCGCGGCATAAGGCCAGACTGGATGGAAAAGGAACGCTAGGAGGGGAACAAATAATATGTATGGACGAACATTCTCTCACTGAAGCACACTACACAGTTCTACAGAATTCCGCCTTGGTGGCTCCGTATATGGATGAACACAAGAATTTGCTACGCTCCAAACACCGGGCGGTCGATGACTGGATTACACGTGAACAAACCAGAGTTTCGCCACCTGGTTGCGGAACCGCGTACCATGCATGACACCTCTATTGAAGATGACCTGTACTTGCTGTCCCGATTACCATCTCCGATTATAATGACTTTCAAAGTGCGAGATAAATGGTAATACATTTTACCACGATCACCCAAGATAAGAAGAGCACCAACCAAAACAGTGGTGTCCGCTTTGATGCGAGAAACCAAGGCGGGAAAGGAAACATATTATGGTTATATACAGGACATATGGGAACTTGACTATCGGCGTGGTTTAAAGGTCCCTTTGTTTTGGTACAAATGGGTCAATATGACACGAGGCGGGGTAACGGAAGACCCGCGATGCGGAATGACAACAGTGGATCTCAACAATCTTAGCGTGTCTGAGACGAACCATTCGTCCTAGCCAATGATGTGGCACAGGTTTTCTATGTGAAGTACATGTCTACCAAGCCAAGAAAAGAAAAGATAAGGAAGCAAATGCATCGTCACGATGAGCCAAAGCGGCACATAGTTCTTTCCGGGAAGAGAAACATCGTGGGAGTGGATGACAAGACAGACAAGTCGGAAGATTATGAAAAGTTTGATGAAATTGCTCCATTCACAAGTGAATATTGACCCGAGCATCCCGTTAAATGATGAAGATTTTCCATGGTTACTGGCGCAAAGGGACACACCTTGAAGAAAAAGTTTCACACCAAAAGATCTGGTATGTCATCGTCTTCACTATCATCACTTTCTTCTGTGTTTCACACCCAGAGGGGAATCTCTGTAATATTTAAGGTAGTTATGTGTTTTGGCATTTGAAACGCGAAGAAATTTTATGTGCAAACAAATTCTTTCATACGACTAAAGCAAAAATATTCACAAAGAAACTCTAAATACACAAAAAAACAACACAAAAATAAATAAATAAAAGCCCGCCTACTAGGCCAGAGCGGCCTGCATACGACTAAAAACCCAACCTGTTGTTGGGCCAGGATGCAGGCCATAAAGGCCAAAGTGGGCCTGAAGCAACAAAGAACACGTGAGGCCCAGTGGGCCTGCTTTGGAGAGGAGCTCGAGAGCGACCGCATGAGGTTTATAAACCAGTCAGTGGCCCCTCGGCTAGCAGTGGGACTAAACTTGCCGCCTTGCACTGCTTGGCGCACCCCCCTTTAGTACCGGGTCGTGGCACAAACCCGGTAATAAAGGGGGGCCTTTAGTACCGGTTTGTGCCACCACCGGTACTAAAGAAGTCGCTTCCGCCGCTTGGGCTGGCCAAAACAGACCTTTAGTACCGGTTGGTGGCTCCAACCGGTACTAAAGGTGCCTTCTATATATACAACACTTGAAAAATTTCATTCTCCTCTGTTTCTTCCTCTGTTTCCCCATTGAAGCACCGCCCGCCCCTATCGATCGGCCTTCGCCATCGCCCGTCCCCATCGCCGCCGTCCCGTCGCCGCCCTCGTCTCGCCGCCCGGGCCCGTCCCCATCGCCGCCCCGTCCCGTCGCCGCCCTCGTCTCCTTCACCGCCCAGGCCCGTCCCCCATCGGACCGTCCCGATGTCGCCCGTCCCAGCGTCACGCCCGGCCCGTCAGTGCCCCGGCGTCGCCTCGCCGTCGCCCGTCGCCCGCTGTGAGCTCTCCCCTCTAACCCTCTCCCTCGCCCCGGCCCACCATAAGCGCCGCCCCTCCCCAGCCCATACACACACACACAAGCATGATGAACACACACACACACACACGTATATGTATGAATGCATGTATATATTAGTATATACGTATATTGTATGTTTAATTAGTTTAGATTTTTAGATTATTATTTTTCACTAGTATATATGTATGAATGCATGTTAGATGGATATAATTAGTGTTTAATTAGTATGGAATTTTTTTATATAATGTTGTTTTTCTGTTTTTTAATGGATGTATAGAAGTTGTTTTTTCTGTTTTTAGTGTTAGATGCTTAATTAGTATGAAATAGCATATAGAATTTTGACATATGCAATGATAGCATAATTAGTGTTATATAGAAATGTTAAAATTTTAGTTATCAAAATCCAATCATTAAAAAATGTTACTTTTTGCAGGCATATAGCTAGTATTTGTTCTCGGCGATGCCCGGCCCGCATCCTCGCCCGTCGACATCGTCCTTGACGACGTCCGGCTGACCCATGTCCGGGACTGGGCTCCGCTGGCACTTTGGGAGGTGCTGCACGGAGGGCGCGCCGCTTGATGAGGAACCCAGCCCGGGTCCCGTCGTCGACCACGATCTCGTTTGGTGGCGTTCGCGTGGGCCAGTTTCGGTGCGGAGGGAGCGGCCCGCCGGAGGTGGTACGTCGCCGTGTCGGGGAGGAGGGCGAGCACGTCCATCGCTACATGGTTGCGTTAGAGGCGGCAGGTTCTCCAATACTGGCAGTTTCTTGAGGATCTCACTTCAGCTATGATCCTGTGAGGTTCCTTCTCTTTGGGTGTCCACGGCCAGCGCCGCGAGAACCATGAGTGTCCTAGATTCTTCTGTAGTATTCGATCTTTATTAGCTACCTAGCCTGTGATGTATTCGAGATTATATCTATTATTCGAGGCGATGTATTGAGATTATATCTATTATTCGAGGCGATGTTTTCGAGATTATATCTATTATTCGAGACGATGTATTGAGATTATATCTATTATTCGAGGCGATGTAATTTGAATACTAAATTGTTTTATATTTCTTTTGGATTAGTTAAATAAAAGCTATGGCGGACAATACCGGCAGAGAGGGAGAACAGGCCATGTTCGATATGATACGCCATCCTAACGGGTCAGATAATGATCAGAATGAAGAAGATTATGGCGGCTCGAATTTCTAAACAACACGGAGAGGGTGATATGATATTCGATCGCGACGACCGAATTGATGAAGTCATGAACTATGATTATGATGATGACGAAGAAAATGTTGATCTTGAAACAACAAAGACCGGCGAGGTATATATATTTATATAAGCTGGCATCTGGTGATCATCACATATTTTAAATGACTTGAAGATATATTAACGAATCGATCTTTGTTCTTTCAGCCATCCGGATCGAGCAAATCTTCAGGCAAAAAGACGAAACTAGGCCCGAACAAAAAGTTGAAGAGGGTGTAAAGTACAATATCGAGGCAATCAGACCTAATGGCGAACCATTAGCGCCTAAGAAGATTGCGGACAAGGTCGTTAAATCGGTCTTGAGTTGTTACGAAGGACCAACTCGATCTCCCTTCAAGAATGGAGAGAGCCAGCAAAAGACAAAAGACAAAAGACAAAAAGGACGCTGCTCCACGTCCGGATGTTACTTTTGTCGACAAAAGACAAAAAGAACTGCTTTGGGATACTCTCATGGAACATTTCACCCTACCGGATCATTTCACGAAGCGGATGTGCGAGAAAGTCAAGGACGCTGCTCTTAGGAAGATGGCGGTTGCATTCAAGAACCACAAGAATCGTAAATGGGACAAATGCGTCAAGGGAGGAAGGAAGACTCCGATTCGAGGGAACACTAGAGAACCAACGTGCTCATTGGGACAATTTCGTGAAATTCAAGGATTCGGAATTAGCTAAGGAGCGATCGAGAATAAACAAGAAGAATGCCAAAAAAGGATAAGTTCCATAAAATTTGGGGCCAGGTGGCTATGCACGGTGGCAATGCCTAAGTGGGATAAGTCGAGAAAGAGATGGAGGATGCAGGTGTCACTCCGGTTACTAAGAGCTGACACCCCAGGTGCAGGACTTGGTTCTATGCGCATGGGGAGAGTTGGACCCGAAGACAGGCAATGTTTCGACGCGGGCAAGTCTGAAGGGAGCCGACGATGCGATACTTGTTGCAATAGAAGAGACACGATCGGGGGTGTTCCAGCCCAACAGAGAGAACGCACGAGCTTCTGCGTGCCACAGGAATCCTGAACACCCGGGGAAGAACACGAGGCAAGGGCGCTATTCCGTGGTATGAGGGGTTTTCAGACTGGAACAACGACTACAGAACCCGTGCGAGAAAGAAGATTGCGGAGGAGAAGAAGAGGAAGATGGAGGAGGAGCGGAGGAAGCGGGACTATGAACGCCTTCAAGGACTAGAAGCAAGTCAAGCGGAATTGGCAGCCAAATTCCAGCGGCGGCAGGAGCGAATCGACTCACATAGCCAGCAAAGGGGTCTCGGCCATTTGTAGCGACTAGCGGATGATCCAGCATTGGATAGCACCGCCCCATCCATGCCGAGAAGCAGCGTGGGTTCCGCCCGAGACGACGCAATGCCGGAGATATACCCGTGGATGACATCACGGATAACACTAATCATGAGCTACGCCAAAATGAAGAACATATCCATGAAGGTGGCGGACGCCGTTGCTTTTACAAATCCCCCAAAGGCAACCTTCCATTGCAACCCGATTCCGGCGGGCTATGCTCGTGTCTTGGTTGATGAGGTGGTGGACCCATATTCGGACCTACAGCTTGACATTCACGGAGGTGACGACGAGCACTTTCTCGGAGAGGCCAAACATCGTGTCATCCTATGGAAAAAGGATTGCATCATCTTTGAAGGCCACCGACACGCATCGCCCGACTCCTCGTCAAGTCCATGGACCGAGTCAGCAGACTCCCGCTCCTGCTAGTCCACCTAGTCCGGCAAAGTGTCAGGCCACTCCTCCTCCAAGCCCGGCAAAGTGTCAGGCCACTCCTCCTCCTCCAAGTCCGCCACAGCGTCATACGTCCACTCCTCCTCCAAGTCCGGCACAACCTCAGGTCACTCCTCCTCCAAGTCCGGCAAAGTGTCAGGCCACTCCTCCTCCTCCAAGTCCGCCACAGCGTCAGACGTCTACTCCTCCTCCAAGTCCGGCACAACCTCGGGCCCTCCTCCTCCAAGTCCAGCACAGCTTGAGCCCTCCTCCTCGTCCAACTCAGCCCCGTCGGCCCGTCTCCGCCGCCTCATCAATCGCGAAGAGACACCCGCAGCTTTGGTGTGTGGCAGTGCAGTCGAGGTAGTACAGAAATGCAGCGGAGGCAAGCGATATAAATATGGTCCAAGCCTCACGCCTCTTCCGCAGAGGCCTTATGACAGGTCCGAGGAGGAAAACGCAGCCATATCAAAGGCCCAGGTGGAAGCCCATTTTGCACCGAAACCGCCACTGCCGCCAAGGGAGAAAGTGCCTGAGGAAACGATTGACCACTTCATTCGTATGGCTCAACCACCAGCTCCCAAGCCTATTGACACAGACTATGAGCGCCACATCAGGAAGTTAAATCGAGCACGTCTACGTAAGGAGGCGAGCTCGGGATCGAGCAAACAACAAGCAGCTGTCAAAAAATGCGGGAAAACCATTCCCCAGCTGGGAGAACAGTGGTATAATCGATCCCTCGCTTGTTGTGCCAACAACACGCGTGACGATCTGTGGCGCCCAATATTATTGTAGGCAAACAGTTTACGTTCCCGAGGTGGGCAATGTGGTAATAACCAAGGACCATATAATGCAGGCTGAAGTTCTCAACATCATCATTGGACAACTCCTCGAGATCGAGCCCATGCCTGTGCTTACGGAGGATGAAATAAAAGCGGAAATATGTCCAGGGCCAACCTTTGGTCAAGCCGGACAAGGTCAAGAACCTCCCAACGAGAATGTATGAATTGCATTAATGGTACATGAACATTACCAAGATTTCCAATCGATTGTCCCTCATGGTGAATGTCAAGGAGGAGCATTACTTCCATGAGAAAGCTACATCCGTTCAGTATTCTGAACTGTTTCAGTTATACAATGAAGACGCACTTTCGACAAATCTATCTATAAATCAGTTGCTATTGTCTATAAGTGATTTCTTTCTGTAATTTAAGTCTGAAGCTAGCTGTAGTGATCCTTTTGATCAATCATTACCTGTAATTATCCTCACTACATTCTTTTCTGTGGTATTATGCAGGATGAAGATGTATGAAATGAGAAAAGGTGGACGCTTTTGGCATTGGGTTCATTGACCCAAACACCGTTAATGAATACACATGGAAAATAAATCCACATCTTCAAAAGGCCGTAGAGGACAACATGCTAGAGTTCTTGAAGCGCCTCAAATATAATGAAGATATACTACTTCTTTACAACTTCCAGTGAGTCACACTGTCTTGTACTACAAATTCTCTGTTTTTGCCTACTAGCTAGCTACATGTTTATTGCTTACATATGCCCGCTTAATTAAGACATGCAAGCGTGTGTGCATGCAGATTTCACTGGATCTTGTGTATCATTAAAGTTGGCCTTGGAACAATTGAAATCTTGGACTCACTACTCAAAGCAAATACTGACTATAACATCTTGTTTGGGATAGTCAACAGGTAATTTCAATCATTATTAACTATATATCTCGGCCTATTTAGTTCGTCATTTCATGATATGAACTATTTAATGTCGGCGGGCAGGGCTTGGGCAAGGTTCATCAGCGTCACGGAAGGCGAATGGAAAAAAAAGCTTAAATGGTTTCGACCCAAGGTAAGTAATTAAGTAGTACTAGCTAGCTAGCTAGCTGCCATCTCTTTAATTATCATGCTTGATTAATTATTATCTGATCAAATTCCATTCTCGTAAAGGCCCTGCAGCGGTAGCGAGGGACTGATCTGTGTGCATTCTGCGTTTGCGAGAACATTAGCATGATGGCGTCCAGAAGGAGCAGATCTCAAAGACAGGAATGGGTACGCTTGTCAGAACACTATTCACAATTTTTACACCATTATCAATATCTAGTCACACAACTAATACACATGCATATTGATCTCCTTCTTAACAGTTCACAGAGGTGCGGGACAAGCTCCTAGAAATGGAGCGCGTAGAAGCACTTCAAGAGGAAATAAGCGGGATTTTTGCTCGACCAGGTCATAAATCAAGGGAGAATACTATTACCGCTACACGCCCCCCATGAAAACCACTTCCAATTGTCATCGTGCTCAAGGCACCAATTAGGCTAATGCCACTGGCTCAAGGCAACATGCATATGTAGGAGAAATTGTATATAGCTATACATGTGTGTATGTGTGAATTAATTAATATGGTGGTTTGTGAGACATTGATGATATATATATGCATGCTTGGTTCTACTAGAAATTCTATATATATGCATAACGTGTACAATGTGTAGTATCGTAAAATACCAGCAAACGAAAAAGAATTAAAATGGAAACATAAAATTAAATGAAAAAGAAATCATAAAACTAAAAAACCCCCCAAACCTTATAGTACCGGTTGGTGTTACCAACCGGTACTAAAGAGCTGCCTCGTGCCACGTGGTTGGCCTTTAGCACCGGTTCGTGCTGAACCGGTACTAGAGGGGGGGCCTTTAGTGACCATACTTTAGTGCCGGTTGTGGACCCGGCACTAAAGGGCGTTATGAACCGGTGCTATTGCCCGGTTCTGCACTAGTGTATAGTGACTACTATTAATCACATACTACTAGATCATGCATGCAGACTGGCAGTGTGCTTTCTTTGACTGCTCCGTCGATGGCCCGGTTCAGTGCGAGCTGAGACAGAACCGAAGCGCCTACCAAAAACATGACTAAGGCATACAAACAAGGAGACAGAAAAAGGAAGTCCAAGGAATGAACAGTCAAACAGAACCATACCTTGGAAGGATCTTCGTCAGGTTTATCATTTCAGATATGGACAGAAAGACCATCTTCACTGCCACTTATAGCAAGTAATTCAAGCAAAGAAAATCCTAAGCTTTTCCCTGGCTCCAGTCAATTTACAAATTCAGAAGACAAAATTTAATAATCTGCATTCACGAGATTGATTGAATTAAAAATATTGTTAGTTACAAACATTCAGGCTGGTGATATTGTTATAAATATATGCTGTCAAAATTATAAAAAGAAACTGAAGGAGTGGTCTTTTTTGATTGTTTTCGTTTGAGGATGGAAAAGTAGAAATACCTCTGCTGGACCTCTCAAGTAGTAAACGGGATCACTTCCCTTGCCTACACATGGGTCATGGCTCCAGATTCTGAAGCCACTGTCATTTGCATTCAGAGACTATTTCCAGAGAAGCTAAATTTATTCTTCATGATATGGAAGTGGTTTATCTTCCAGGTTTCAGGTTAAGCAAGTCGACCATACATGACTAACCTTGAATGCCTCTTCAGAATATTTGACACTTCGAACATACTCCCTCCGTCCCATAATGTAAGATGTTTTTTGACACAAGTGCATTATGAAACGGAGGGAGTAGATAGTAAGAAGAACGTCTTCACTCTGGCTTAGTTCCAAGCGATTTTCAAGCAAAAATTACACAAGTTTTACCTTGACCAAGGCAACCCTAAGACGAACTTCAAGAATCCGTATTCAAGATCTCAATGATTAGAAATGTTGTTCCTAACAAATAATTTGACATAGCGCATAATTCTCACCTTCCTCCCAAGGGCAAGCCTACAACAAGGATAATCTTTCAAAACGTCGTTACACGTTGATGAACTTTTTCGTAGTTCTAGGAAAAAATTGAAAGACAAAATAAGCGTTTTCCAATAAATATTCTCCGTGTGAAGGCGAAAGGAACTCCTACATGTAGACTTACATGTGCTACCATGTTTCAGTAATGCACAGACAGCCATGCCTTTCTATCTTCCATCCTACAGCGTCAATTTGCTTGACTTTCACTAAGATTTCGGGACACTGGCGAGCCACAAAGGTGAGCACGATCAAGATCTGAAGTGCTGGTCCATATGGCATAAAATGGCATCCTAAGGTTTACATCAGTACTTGTCAATGCCACCTTGCAGGTTGGAAAAGATGGTCTTCCTTACACTGTGACAGAAAGAAACTGGACAAATAATTGTGTGAAATAAAAAAGGATTATATTACATGATTGCAGCCGGGGGAAACATTGCTAACCCCCCAGGGCCCCCATGCCGCGCCTAACCATGAAGCGGTTGACCACGAGATCTAGCCCACTGACTTTCCACGGACGTGCTTTGAGCAGTGGACCTCTCCACCCGGTCGTGTCACGTCGGCCCATAGGGACACCCGGGAGCAACACCCGGGCCAAACCCACAGCTACATCCCCTCCGTGTAGACCCGACGTGTTCGTTTCCCCCGCCGGGTGCCACAGCTGGCGCCGTCGTGAGGGGCCACACTCGAGACGCAGCGTGCGCCTCTTGGACATGCCACAACACCACTCCGCATGTATGAGGGCCCGGTACGATGCACCGGTGGCATTGATACCCCCCGGCCCCCGTCCCGCCTAACCATGGAGCGGTTGATCACAAGATCTAGCCCTTTGACTTCCCACAGACGTGCTTTGACCAGTGGAACTCTCCACCCGGTTGTGTCAGGTCGGCCCATAGGGACACCCGGGAGCAACATCCGGGCCAAACCCACAGCTACATCCCCTCCGTGTAGACCCGACGCGTCCGTTTCCCCCCTCCAGGTGCCGGCGGCAGCGCCGTCCGTGAGGGGGGCCACACCCCGGAGACGTGTGCCGCCTCTCCGGACATGCCACAACACCACCCCGCATGTAGAGGGGCCGGTACAACGCTCCGGTGGCATTGCTACCCCCAGGGCCCCCGTCCCGCCTAACCCTGGAGCGGGTGACCACGAGATCTAGACCTTTGACCTCTCCACCCAGTTGTGTCAGGTCGGCCCATAGGGACACCAGGGAGCAACATCCGGCCCAAACCCACAGCTACATTTCCTCTGTGTAGACCCGACGCGTCCGTTTCCCCCCTCCAGGTGCCGGCGGCGGTGCCGTCCGTGAGGGGGGCCACACCCCGGAGACGCGTGCCGCCTCTTCGGACATGCCACAACACCACCCCGCATTTACGAGGGCCCGGTACGCTGCTCCGGTGGCATTGCTCCCCCCCCCCCAGGGCACCCGTCCCGCCTAACCCTGGAGCGGCTGACCACAAGATCTAGACCTTTGACTTCCCACGTACGTGCTTTGACCAGTGGACCTCTCCACCTGGTTGTGTCAGTTCGGCCCATAGGGACATCCGGGAGCAACATCCGGGTCAAACCCACAGCTACATCCCCTCCGTGTAGACCCGACGCATCTGTTTCCCCCCTCCGGTGCGTGGCGGCGCCATCCGTGAGGGGGGCACACCCAGCAGCGTCGCCTCTTTCGGACATGCCACAACACCACCCCGCATGTATGAGGGCCCGGTACTACGCTCCGGTGGCATTGCTACCCCCCAGGGCCCCCATCCCGCCTAACCATGGAGCGGATGACCACGAAATCTAGACCTTTGACTTCCGACGGACATGCTTTGACTAGTGGACCTCTCCACCCGGTTGTGTCAGGTCGGCCCATAGGGACACCCAGGAGGAACATCCGGGCCAAACCCACAGCTACATCCCCTTCGTGTAGACCCGACGCATCCATTTCCCCCTCCAGGTGCCGGCGGCAGCGCCGTCCGTGAGGGGGGCACACCCCGGAGATGCGTGTCGCCTCTTCGGACATGCCACAACACCACCCCGCATGTATGAGGGCCCGGTACGACACTCCGGTGGCATTGCTACCCCCAAGGGCCCCCGTCCTGTCACTAGTAGAAAACGGAGCTTTAAAACCGGTTTGTAAGGGCCTTTAGTGCCGGTTATGGAACCGGCACTAAAGTGTGGGCACTAAAGGCCTCCCCTTTAGTACCGGTTCGGCACGAACGGCGCTAAAAGTGCCACCACGTGGCGTGAGCTCGCGCCCTAGGATGGGGTACCTTTAGTACCGGTAGGTGTCGTTACTAAAGGTATTTTTTTGAATTTTTTTATGTAAAATATGGAAAAAAATTTGATTTTTTCGATTTTAATTTTTCTGAATTATTTGATGATTTAGTCTCTAATCACCTCTCTTAACTGCTCAAGTGTGGATCACTCATTCCAAATCATCTAACTTCCCGACCGGTCACCCATCCCTCTCACTACTCCAGCCCGAGCACGCTTAACTTTCAGGTTCTATTCTCCTTCGTTTCCGAGTCTGCACTTGTTGTTTTCGACAATAGTAAGATGTCAATCCTATTAACCCTCGTGAGTTTAGCTTGAGCATGAAGTCACACATTTCACCGTTTGAGTTTGAAACTATTATTCTAAAAAAACAGTAATTATTTAGTAACGCTAATATTTCTTGAATAAGTTTGACCATAGTCTGACCAAAATTCAAAAAATTGAAATAATTATTTAGTAACACTAATATTCTTGAATAATTATGTAGTAACATTAATACTTCTTGAATAAGTAGTTTGTCCAAATTTAACCAAATTTTTTAAAAAATGAAATTTGACCATATCTTTTTCCTTTTCGAATTTGAGGATTCTAAAAATTCCAAACAGGCTGTAGGCGGTCTCAATCGGATCACGGATTTTCGTGCTGAAATTTTTTGATATATTATACGTTTTATTCCGACATCGTATGCAAAAGTTAAAGCCTTTTAATATTTTCCCTACAAATTTTGCAAAAAATGTATAAATTTAAGATTTTTAATTTTCAAAACTAGTAGAAGTAGTAATATAACTTCGTCTCGAAGGATTTTATTTTTTGAAGTTTTATCATTTTCTTTTGATTTTTCAAAACTGAAATGGCGTCTGAGGTAGAGTTTGAAAATTGGCCCCTTTAGTACCGGTTCGTGCCACGAACGGTACTATAAATTAGACCTTTAGTACGGTTGGTAACACAAACCCGGTACTAAAGGGCTTCGTGAGGACCCGGCTTTGGCCTTGACTGCCACTACCCCTTTAGTACGGTTCGTAGCGCGAACCCGGTACTAAAAACTCAACACGAACCGGTACTATTGATCGCCGCCACGAACCGGCACTATTGATCACATTAGTGCCGGTTTTTTTTACAAACCGGCACTAATGTGCTTCACATTTGACCATTTTTCTACTAGTGTGTCTAACCATGGAGCGCTTGACCACGAGATCTAGCCCTTTGACTTCCCACGGACGTGCTTTGACCAGTGGACCTCTCCACCCGGTTGTGTCAGGTCAGCCCATAGGGACACCCGGGAGCAACATCCGGGCCTAACCCACAGCTATATCCCCTTCGTGTAGACCCGACGCGTCCGTTTCCCCCCTCCAGGTGTCGGCGGCGGCGCCGTCCGTGAGGGGGGCAAACCGCGGACGTGAGGGGTCACACTCCGGAGACGGGTGCCGGGCGTTTTCTGTTGGGGAACGTAGTAATTTCAAAAAAATTCCTACGTACACGCAAGATCATGATGATGGCATAGAAACGAGAGGGGAGAGTATTGTCCACGTACCCTCGTAGACCGTAAGCGGAAGCGTTATGACAACGCGGTTGATGTAGTCGTACGTCTTCACGATCCGACCGATCCAAGTACCCGAACGTACGGCACCTCGAAGTTCAGCACACGTTTAGCTCGATGGCGATCCCCGACTCCGATCCAGCAAAGTGTCGAGGATGAGTTTCGGCCACGACGGCGTGGTGGCGATGATGATGCTCTACCGCGCAGGGCTTCACCTAAACTCCGCGACGATATGACCGAGGTGGAATATGGTGGAGGGACACCGCACACGGCTAAGGAGCGATCCGTAGATCAACTTGTGTGTCCATGGGGTGCCCCCTGCCCCGTATATAAAGGAGTGGAGGAGGGAGGGCCGGCCCTCTCTATGGCGCGCCTAGGGAGTCCTACTCATGGGGAGTAGGATTCCCCTTTCCTAGTCCAACTAGGAACCCTTCCATGTAGTAGGAGTAGGAGAGAAGGAAAGGGAAGAGAGAAGGAGAAGGAAGGAAGGTGCGCCCCTCCCTAGTCCAATTCGGACTAGTCCAAGGAGGGTCCGCCACTCTTTGGCCCTTTCTCTCCTTTCCGTATGGCCCAAAGAGGCCCAATACGAATTCCGTAACTCTCCGGTACTCCCAAAATACCGAATCACTTTCGGAACCTTTCCGAACTCCGAATATAGTCGTCCAATATATATCGATCTTTACGTCTCAACCATTTCGAGACTCCTCGTCATGTCCCCGATCTCATCCGGGACTCCGAACTCCTTCGGTACATCAAAACTCATAAACTCATAATAAAAGCATGCCATCGTAACGTTAAGCGTGCGGACCCTTACGGGTTCGAGAACTATGTAGACATGACCTAGAACTATTCTCGGTCAATAACCAATAGCGGAACCTGGATGCCCATATTGGCTCCTACATATTCTCTGAAGATCTTTATCGGTCAAACCGCATAACAACATACGTTGTTCCCTTTGTCATCGGTATGTTACTTGCCCGAGATTCGATCGTCGGTATCCAATACCTAGTTCAATCTCGTTACCGGCAAGTCTCTTTACTCGTTCCGTAATACATCATCTACGCAACTAACTTATTAGTTGCAATGCTTGCAAGGCTTATATGATGTGTACTACCGAGAAGGCCCGGAGATACCTCTCCGACAATCGGAGTGACAAAACCTAATCTCGAAATCGCCAACCCAACATGTACCTTTGGAGACACCTGTAGTACTCCTTTATAATCACCCAGATTCGTTGTGGCGTTTGGTAGTACCAAAGTGTTCCTCCGGTAAGCAGGAGTTGCATAATCTCATAGTTACCGAATATGTATAAGTCATGAAGATAGCAATATCTATATACTAAACGATCAAGTGCTAGGCGAACGGAATGGGTCATGTCAATCACATCATTATCCTAATGATGTGATCCCATTAATCAAATAACAACACATGTCTATGGTTAGGAAACATAACCATCTTTGATTAATGAGCTAGTCAAGTAGAGGCATACTAGTGACTATATGTTTGTCTATGTATTCACACATGTATCATGTTTCCGGTTAATACAATTCTAGCATGAATAATAAACATTTATCATGATATGAGGAAATAAATAATAACTTTATTATTGCCTCTAGGCCATATTACCTTCAGTCTCCCACTTGCACTAGAGTCAATAATCTAGTTCACATCATCATGTGATTCAACATCAATATTCACATCTGTATGTGATTAACACCCATAGTTCACATCGTCATGTGACCAACACCCAAAGGGTTTACTAGAGTCAATAATCTAGTTCACATCGCTATGTGATTAACACCCAAAGAGTACTAAGGTATGATCATGTTTTGCTCGTGAGAGAAGCTTAGTCAATAGGTCTGCACATTATTCGAGCCGTAAGTATTTTGCAAATTTCTATGTCTACAATGCTCTGCATGCAGGCTACTCTAGCTAATTGCTCCCACTTTCAATATGTATCTAGACCGAGACTTAGAGTCATCTAGATTAGTGTCAAAATTTGAATCGGCGTAACCCTTTACTTACCTAACCTTTTGTCACTTCCATAATCGAGAAACATATCCTTATTTCACTAAGGATAATTTTGACCATTGTACATTGATCTACACTTAGATCACTATTGCACTCCTTGCCAAACTTAGTGGTAGGTTATGCAATAGATCTGGTACACAAGATGGCATACTTTATAGAACCTATGGCTGAGGCATAGTGGAATGACTTTCATTCTCTTTTGTATTTTCTGCCGTGGTCGGGATTTGAGTCTTACTCAATTTCACACCTTTGCAACACAGGCAAGAACTTTTCTTTGACTGTTCCATTTTGAACTACTTCAAAATCTTGACAAGGTATGTACTTATTGAAAAAAACTTATCAAGCGTCTTGATCTATCTCAATAGATTTTGATGCTCAATATGTAAGTAGTTTTACTGAGGTCCTTCTTTAAAAAAAAACTCCTTTCAAATACTCCTTTATGCTTTGCAGAATAATTGTACATTATTTCCGATCAATAGTATGTCATTCACATATACTTATCAGAAATGTTGTAGTGCTCCCACTCACTTTCCTGTAAATACAGGCTTCTCCAAAAGTCTGTATAAAACCATATGGTTTGATCTAATCATCAATCATATATTCCTACTCTGAGATGCTTGCACCAGTCCATAGATGGATCGCTTGAGCTTGCACATTTTGTTAGCTCCTTTAGGATTGACAAAACTTTACGGTTGCATCATATACAACTCTTCTTTAATAATCCATTAAAGAATGTAGTTTTGACATCCATTTGCGATTTCATAAAATGTGGCAATTGCTAACATGATTCGGACAGACTTAAGCATCGCTACAGTTGAGAAAATCTCATTGTAGTCAACACCTTGAACTTGTCGAAAACCTTTTTGTGACAAGTCGAGCTTTGTAGATAGTAACACTACTATCAGTGTCCGTCTTCCTCTTGAAGATCCATTTATTTAACATGGCTTTCTGATCATCGAGCAAGTCAATCAAAGTCCATACTTTGTTCTCATACATGGATCATATCTCAGATTTTATGGCTTCTAGCCATTTGCGGAATCTGGGCTCATCATCGCTTCCTCATAGTTCGTAGGTTCATCATGGTCTAGTAACATGACTTCCAGAATAGGATTACCGTACCACTTTGGTGTGGACTGTACTTTGGAAGACCTACGAGGTTTGGTAGCAACTTGATCTGAAGTTTCATGATCATCATCATTAACTTCCTCACTAATTGGTGTAGGAATCATCGGAACTGATTTACTGTGATGAACTACTTTTCAATTCGGGAGAAGGTACAAATTACCTTATCAAGCTCTACTTTCCTCCCACTCACTTCTTTTCGAGAGAAACTCCTTCTCTAGAAAGGATCCATTCTTAGCAACGAATGTTTTGCCTTCGGATCTGTGATAGAAGGTGTACCCAACAGTTTCCTTTTGGGTATTATATGAAGACGCACTTCTCCGATTTGGGTTCGAGCTTATCAAGTTGAAAACCTTTTTCATATAAGCATCGCAACTCCAAACTTTAAGAAATGACAGCTTAGGTTTCTTCGCTAAACCATAGTTCATACGTTATCGTCTCAACGGATTTAGATGGTGCCCTATTAAACGTGAATGCAGTTGTCTCTAATGCATAACCCCAAAACGATAGTGGTAAACCGATAAGAGACATCATAGGTCGCACCATATCCAATAAAGTGCGGTTACGACGTTCGGACACACCATAACGTTGTGGTGTTCCAGGTGGCGTGAGCTGTGAAACTATTCCACATTGTTTTAATTGAAGACCAAGCTCGTAACTCAAATATTCATCTCCACGATCAGATCGCAAAAACTTTATTTTCTTGTTACGATGATTTTCAACTTCACTCTGAAATTCTTTGAACTTTTCAACTATTTCAGACTTATGTTTCATCAAGTAGACATATCCATATCTGCTCAAATCATCTGTGAAGGTCAGAAAATAATGATACTTGCCACGGGCATCAACACTCATTGGATCGCATACATCAGTATGTATTATTTCCAACAAGTTTGTTGCTCGTTCCATTGTTCCGAAGAACGGAGTTTTAGTCATCTCGCCCAAAGGCACGGTTCGCAAGCATCAAATGATTCATAACCAAGTGATTCCGAAAATCCATCTTTTATGGAGTTTCTTCATCGCTTTACACCGATATGACCCAAACGGCGGTGCCACAAATAAGTTGCACTATCATTATTAACTTTGCATCTTTCGGCATCAATATTATGAATATGTGTATCACTACGATCGAGATCCAACAAACTATTTTCATTGGGTGTATGACCATTGAAGGTTTTATTCATGTAAGCAGAACAACAATTATTCTCGACTTTAAATGAATAATCGTATTGCAATAAACATGATCAAATCATATTCATGCTCAACGCAAAGCCAAATAACATTTATTTAGATTTAACACTAATCCCGAAAGTATAGGGAGTGTGTGATGATGATCATATCAATCTTGGAACTACTTCCAACATTCATCGTCACTTCCCCTTCAACTAGTCTCTGTTTATTCTGTAACTCCTTTTTCGAATTACTAATCTTAGCAACCGAACAAGTATCAAATACTCAAGGGTTACTATAAACACTAGTAAGGCACACATCAATAACCTGTATATCAAATATACCCTTCTTCACTTCGCCATCCTTCTTATCCACCAAATACTTGGGGCAGTTCTGCTTCCAGTGACCAGTTCCTTTGCAGTAGAAGCACTCAGTCTCAGGCTTAGGTCCAGACTTGGGCTTCTTCATTTGAGCAAAACAACTTGCTTGCCGTTCTTCTTGAAGTTCCCCTTCTTCCCTTTGCCCTTTTCTTGAAACTAGTGGTCTTGTTAACTATCAACACTTGATGTTTTTCTTGATTTCTATCTTCGTCGATTTCAGCATCACGAAGAGATTGGAAATTGTTTTCGTCATCCCTTGCATACTATAGTTCATCACGAAGTTCTAGTAACTTAGTGATGGTGACTAGACAATTCTGTCAATCACTATCTTATCTGGAAGATTAACTCCCACTTGATTCAAGTGATTGTAGTACCCAGACAATCTGAGCACATGCTCACTAGTTGAGTGATTCTCCTCCATCTTTTAGCGATAGAACTTGTTGGAGACTTCATATCTCTCAACTCGGGTATTTGCTTGAAATATTAACTTCAATTCCTGGAACATCTCATATGGTCCATGACATTCAAAACGTCTTTGAAGTCCCGATTCTAAGCCGTTAAGCATGGTGCACTAAACTATCAAGTAGTCATCATATTGAGCTAGCCAAACGTTCATAACCTCTGCATCTGCTCCTGCAATAGATCTATCACCTAGCGGTGCATTAAGGACATAATTCTTACGTACAAGAATGAGGATAAACCTCATATCACGGATCCAATCCGCATCATTGCTACTAACATCTTTCAACACAGTTTTCTCTAGGAACATATTAAAACAAACATATGAAAGCAACAAACATAGGGAAGCAACAACGCGAGCTATTGATTTACAACATAATTTGCAAAATACTACCAGGACTAAGTTCAATTAATCATATTACTAAAGAACTCCCACTTAGACAGACATCTCTCTAGTCATATAAGTGATCACGTGATCCAAATCAACTAAACCATAACCGATCATCACGTGAGATGGAGAAGTTTTCAATGGTGAACATCACAATGTTGATCATATCTACTATATGATTCACGCTCGAACTTTCGGTCTCCGTGTTCCGAGGCCATATCTGCATATGCTAGGCTCGTCAAGTTTAACCTTTGAGTATTCGCGTGTGCAAAACTGGCTTGCACCCGTTGTAGATGGACGTGAGAGCTTATCACACCCGATCATCACGTGTTGTCCGGGCACGACGAACTTTGGCAACGGTGCATACTCAGGAGAACACTTCTTGATAATTAGTGAGAGATCATCTTAAAATGCTACCGTCAATCAAAAGCAAGATAAGATGCATAAAGGATAAACATCACATGCAATCAATGTAAGTGATATTATATGGCCATCATCATCTTGTGCTTGTGATCTCCATCTCGGAAGCACCGCCGTGATCACCATCGCCACCGGTAGCGACACCTTGATCTCCATCGTAGCATCGTTGTCGTCTCGCCAACTATTGCTTCTCGACTATCGCTACCGCTTAGTGATAAAGTAAAAGCAATTACATGGCTTTGCATTTCATACAATAAAGCGACAACCATATGGCTCCTGCCGATTGCCGATAACTTCGGTTACAAAACATGATCATCTCATACAATAAAATATAGCATCACGTCTTGACCATATCACATCACAACATGCCCTGCAAAAACAAGTTAGACGTCCTCTACATTGTTGTTGCAAGTTTTACGTGGCTGCTACGGGCTGAGCAAGAACCGTTCTTACCTATGCATCAAAACCACAGCGATAGTTTGTCAAGTTGGTGCTGTTTTAACCTTCGCAAGGACCGGGCGTATGCTTTTCAGTTCAACTAAAGTGAGAGAGACAGACACCCGCCAGCCACCTTTAAGCACAAGTGCTCGTAGCGGTGAAACCAGTCTCCGTAACAGAATCAGACGCGTAATGTCGGTCCGGGCCGCTTCATCTCACAATACCGCCGAACCAAAGTATGACATTTTGGTAAGCAGTATGACTTGTATCGCCCACAACTCACTTGTGTTCTACTCGTGCATATGACATCTACGCATAAAACCAGGCTCGGATGCCACTGTTGGGGAACGTAGTAATTTCAAAAAAATTTCTACGCACACGCAAGATCATGGTGATGGCATAGCAACGAGAGGGGAGAGTATTGTCCACGTACCCTCGTAGACCGTGAAGCGGAAGCGTTATGACAACGCGGTTGATGTAGTCGTACATCTTCACGATCCGACCGATCCAAGTACCGAGCGTCTGGCACCTCCGGGTTCAGCACACGTTCAGCTCGATGGCGATCCCGGACTCCGATCCAAAGCAAAGTGTCGGGGATGAGTTCCGTCGGCCTGACGGCGTGGTGACGATGTTGATGCTCTACCGGTCAGCAGGCTTCGCCTAAACTCCGCTGACGATATGACCGAGGTGGAATATGGTGGAGGGGCACCGACACGGCTAAGGAACGATCCGTAGATCAACTTGTGTGTCCATGGGGTGCCCCTGCCCCGTATATAAAGGAGTGGAGGAGGGAGGGCCGGCCTCTCTATGGCGGCGCCCTAGGGGAGTCCTACTCACGGGAGTAGGATTCCCCCTTTCCTAGTCCAACTAGGAACCCTTCCATGTAGTAGGAGTAGGAGAGAGAAGGAAGGGAAGAGAGAAGGAGAAGGAAGGAAGGGTGCGCCCCTCCCTAGTCCAATTCGGACTAGTCCAAGGGAGGGGTCCGCCACTCTTTTGGCCCTTTCTCCTTTCCCGTATGGCCCAAAGAGGCCCAATACGAATTCCGTAACTCTCCCAGGTACTCCCAAAAATACCCGAATCACTCGGAACCTTTCCGAACTCCGAATATAGTCGTCCAATATATCGATCTTTACGTCTCAACCATTTCGAGACTCCTCGTCATGTCCCCGATCTCATCCGGGACTCCGAACTCCTTCGGTACATCAAAACTCATAAACTCATAATAAAACTGTCATCGTAACGTTGTTGCGTGCGGACCCTACGGGTTCGAGAACTATGTAGACATGACCTAGAACTATTCTCGGTCAATAACCAATAAGCGGAACCTGGATGCCCATATTGGCTCCTACATATTCTCACGAAGATCTTTATCGGTCAAACCGCATAACAACATACGTTGTTCCCTTTGTCATCGGTATGTTACTTGCCCGAGATTCGATCGTCGGTATCCAATACCTAGTTCAATCTCGTTATCGGCAAAGTCTCTTTACTGATTCCGTAATACATCATCTCGCAACTAACTTATTAGTTGCAATGCTTGCAAGGCTTATATGATGTGTACTACCGAGAAGGCCCAGAGATACCTCTCCGACAATCGGAGTGACAAAACCTAATCTCGAAATCGCCAACCCAACATGTACCTTTGGAGACACCTGTAGTACTCCTTTATAATCACCCAGCCATTGCTAGACGCTTGGTAGTACCAAAGTGTTCCTCCGTAAACTGGAGTTGCATAATCTCATAGTTACCGGAATATGTATAAGTCATGAAGAAAGCAATAGCAATATACTAAGCGATCAAGTGCTAGGCTAACGGAATGGGTCATGTCAATCACATCATTCTCCTAATGATGTGATCCCATTAATCAAATAACAACACATGTCTATGTTTAGGAAACATAACCATCTTTGATTAATGAGCTAGTCAAGTAGAGGCATACTAGTGACTATATGTTTGTCTATGTATTCACACATGTATCATGTTTCCGGTTAATACAATTCTAGCATGAATAATAAACATTTATCATGATATGAGGAAATAAATAATAACTTTATTATTGCCTCTAGGGCATATTTCCTTCATTTTCAACCGCCACAAAACTTCTGTCGGCATAGCTGCTTCTGATTTTAATAAAATATGAGGACCTATATTCAAAAGAACATGACCGCACATTATGAACGTGCTCGAAAAAATACAAACTATATATATTCATAATCTATGGAAAAAAATACAAACTACATATATATTCATATGTATGTTTATATTTACACATGCTACATGTCAGTTAATATAATAATACATAAAAAGCATTACAAAATATATATGAAAAAAAATCTAACTATGCCGATGGCATTGCCGTCGGCATAGAGACGGCCAGGGTTTAGGCGGACGGCGTGCCGTGGATCGCTTACATGGCAGATATGCCGACGGCAGCCGTCGGCATATGTTCTGGTGCGCCCCGGATCGGTGACGTGGCATGCGGACCTATGCAGACGGCCCCCGTCCCGGCCATCGGCATAGCCCTCACGACGTTAGCCGCCCGTCACGAGCAAGGTCGCCGGGCCCATGAGTATGCCGACGGCCAATGTAAGCCGACGGCAGCTATCGGCGTGCTCGCAGCTAGGCCGACGGCCGTTCTGTGCCGACGGGTGCCGTCGGCTTAGCTCTGGGTAGCCCGATGGCCTAGATATGCCGACGGCCAGGACCAGGCTGTCGGCATAGGCCCGAATAGGCCGACGGGGGCCGTCGGCATTGTTTTGGATATTGGGGTAGCACCCTGTTCCGATACTGTACATGTATTTTTGTATAAACTAAACACTGTTCGCCTACTAGTTAGCAGCAAATCAATGCTCTTGGGGGTCTGGTCCCCTCTCCTCAAGAATCGCCGGAGACGGAGGCCGCCGACGTCTTGCTTCGATGGATGATTCGTTTCGGCCGTGGGCCCGGGCCCTTCACCAATGGGTGGTGTTGACTCCTCTTGTTCGCGTGCACTTGGGCGTCGAGAGAGCAATTCTTTGTCAAGCTTTTGGGCTGGGCCAACCAGCACCGGTCCAGTCCAGCGAGAAGCCCAACAATGCCTTCTCTCAGTGATAGAGCTGCAGTTTCAACACGTCAAAGACAAAAAAGAGCTGCAGTTTGGGACTTTAGGTGACCCTTTCGCCGAGCCGAAGACTTTATGTGCATACAGCCACAAAAGAGATCTTAATTTTAGAAGGAACTTTACACGGAGGCAGTATGAAAGCAATATAACCATTAGAGCTATTAAACTACTCCCTCCGTCCGAAAATACTTGTCGGAGAAATGGATAAAAGTGGATGTATCTAAAACTAAAATACATCTAGATACATCCATTTCTCCAATATGTATTTCCGGACGGAGGGAGTACTTATTACTCCACACATGATACGGCTACTGAAAATCCAAATCAGTGTCATGCTGATAATTTGGGTGTGACTTACAAAATGGCAAAAGAGATGCTCAGAATACATGCTTCAGCAGCGGCAATAAGACTGAAATCGAAACATTTGTCTTACAAATTCAATCACTAGTAGAAAACAGGGCTTTTGTCCAGGCCAGTTTAGCCCATTAGTCCCGGTTCAATCCAGAACCGGGACCAATGGAGCTATTTGCCCCGGTTCGTGAGCCCAGGGGGCCGGCCAGACCACGTGGGCCATTGGTCCGGTTCGTCCGGACCTTTTGGTCCGGATTGGTGGAACGAACCGGGACCAATGGTCTGGCTCTGGCCCACCACTATTGGTCGGTTGGTGGCATGAACCGGGACCAAAGGCTTCCCTTTAGTCCCGGCTCATGCCACCAACCGGGCTAATGGTGCTGCCTATATATAGCACCTCGCGCAGAAGCGAGCACCTTTGCTCTGTTTTTTCTGGCCGAGGGGGAGAGGGCTTGGTGGTGCTCTAGCTCACCTCCTATGCACTCAAGGTGTTCGATGGAATGCCCGAGCCACACTACTTAAGGTTTCTCCTCTCCAAGCTCGACCGCCAAGCTCCATTTTCCTCAATATTTAGGTTTAGCGGTCCGTCACGCCCCGTCCCCGTCTTCATCGCCGCCGATCACCCGCGCCGATCTCATCGCCGGCACCACCGTGGTGAGCCTCTTGTTCTTATCTTCTTTTTGAAAGGAAAAATATTATTACTTGTTTGTTTAGATAGATACTTGTATTATTTTCTTACTTTTATTATTGCATCCTATATAGTGCGATGGTTTTGGTATCCGCCTCACGTCGGCCCTAAATCACATCTATGATTCGGATGTGGTATATATTATCTTTTCATAACTATTGGTTCATTTATTGTTTATGAAAATTATGCCAACCAACGTGACATAGATTTTATTTATCTAGGAGGTTGTTGAACCAGAAATTCCAACCGACCCTATTTAGAGGTTAAATTTAGTTGAAGAAGAAAACAATTTCTTGAAGGAAAAAATAAAAAAACTTGAGGAGGAGAAGATGATATTGGAGTTGCATGTTGCGGATGTCGTCGATGATCACAAGATCAAGATGGATGCAATGCGCTTGAAGATGAGAAAGATTAGAAAATATGCCATTCATACCGAGGCTTGGTATCATTATGCCGTTGGATCGAGTTGTTACCTTGGTTGCGATTATGATCGTGTTGTTTCGCATTGAAATGTTTTACATAGTTTCAATGTATGGTTTAATTAATTTAGATGCTCTGCGAGCTTTATGTTGTTAGATGAGAACTATGTATATACTTTGGTTTTTATGTGATGATGAACTTCTATTAATTTGGTCACTTAATTATCTATTCATGATGTTACGTAATGAAATTTGACACACTTAATTATATATAATGCCTTGAGATGAACCGCAATGGATGTACGGTGATGTAGACACACCTCCGAGTACATTAAGGGCGTGCATGATTTTCTCGAAGAGGCTGAGGCAAACAAGCGAGAATGGTTTTATGTGTTGTCCATGCCCTATATGTAGAATATGAAGTCTTACTCGACCGGAAAATCCTTCACACCCACCGCTTTACAAGGGTTTCATGCCACACTATAATGTTTGGACGAGCCGCGGAGAAATAGGGAGATGGAAGACGGCGAGGAAGAAGAGTACGATGACAACTATGTGCCCCTGAATACGGTGATGCTCTTGAACATCAAGATGCACCGGACGATGTGCACGATGGTGCTTTGGAACGCGAAAGCTTTGAAGATCAAGAGGAACCGCACGATGTGCCCGATGATGATGATCTCCGCCGGGTCATTGTCGATGCAAGGACACAATGCGAAAGTCAAAAGGAGAAGCTGAAGTTCGATCGCATGTTAGAGGATCACAAAAAGGGTTGTACCCCAATTGCGAAGATGGCAACACAAAGCTCGATCAGACTCGAATTGCTGCGGTGGAAGGCGAGAGAATGCTGTGCCTGATAAAGGATTTGAGAAGCTACTGAAAATAATGAAGAAGAAGCTTCCAAAGGATAACGAATTGCCTGACAGTATATACGCAGCAAAGAAGGTCGTATGTCCTCTAGGATTGGAGGTGGAGAAGATACATGCATGCCCTAATGACTGCATCCTCTACCGTGGTGCCTACAAGGATCTGAACGCATGCCGGTATGCGGTGCATTGCGGTATAAGATCGACGAGATGACCCTGAGTGATGTTGACGGCGAGCCTCCGGGAAGAGGGTTCTGCGAAGGTGATGTGGTATGCTCCTATAATACCACGGTTGAAACGTCTGTTCAGAAAGCGGAGAGCATGCCAAGTTCATGCGATAGCACAGTGAGGACCGTAAGAAAGACGGGAAGTTGAGAGCACCGGCGACGGGTCATGATGGAGAAAAATCGAGAGAAAATCTTGGGATGAGTTTGCAAAGGACCCAAGGAACGTATGGTTTGCTTTAAGCGCGGATGGCATTAATCCTTTCGGGAGCAGAGCAGCAATCACAAGACCTGGCCCGTGACTCTATGTATGTATAACCTTCCTCCTTGGATGTGCATGAAGCGGAAGTTCATTATGATGCCGCTTCTCATCCAAGGCCCTAAGCAACCCAAGAACGACATTGATGTGTACCTAAGGCCATTAGTTGAAGAACTTTTACAGCTGTGGAATGGAAACGGTGTACGTACGTGGGATGAGCACAAAAAGGAGGAATTTGACCTAAAGGCGGTTTTGTTCTTGACCATCAACGATTGGCCCGCTCTCAGTAACCTTTTAGGACAGACAAACAAAGGATACCACACATGCACGCACTGTTTACTTGACACCGATAGTATACACCTGGGAAGCTGCAGGAAGAATGTGTACAGGCCGCCGTCGATTTCTTCCGACCAACCATCAATGTCGAAAGAAAGGCAAGCATTTCAAAGGCAAGGCAGATCACCGCAAGAAGCCCGCCATGCGTACCGGTGATCACGTACTTGCTATGGTAAATGATTTACACGTAATCTTTGGAAAGGGTCCCGGCGGACTAGCTGTTCGAATGACGCCGAGAATCACGCACCCATGTGGAAGAAGAAATCTATATTTTGGGACCTACCCTCTTTGGAAAGACCTAGAGGTCCGCTCTTCGATCAACGTGATGCACGTGACGAAGAACCTTTGCGTGAACCTGCTAGGGCTTCTTGGGCGTGTATGGGAAGACAAAAGATACACCCGAGGCACGAGAGGACCTGCAACGCTTGCACGAAAAAGAGGGCATGCCTCCGAAGCGATATGAAGGTCCCGCCTACGCTCTTCTGAAAGAAGAGAAAGAAATATTCTTTCAATGCCTTTCAAGATGAAGGTCCCGACCGGCTTCTCGTCGAATATAAAGGGAATAATAAATATGCCGGAGAAAAGTTCCGTAACCTAAAGTCTCATGACTGCCACGTGATTATGACGCAACTACTTCCGGGTGCATTGAGGGGGCTTCTACCGAAAAACGTCCGATTAGCCATTGTGAAGCTATGTGCATTCCTCAATGCAATATCTCAGAAGGTGATCGATCCAGAAATCATACCAATGCTAAGGAGTGATGTGGCGCAATGTCTTGTCGGGCTTTCGAGCTGGTGTTCCCACCATCCTTCTTCAATATCATGACGCACGTCCTAGTTCATCTAGTCGACGAGATTGTCATTCAGGGGCCCGTATTTCTACACAATATGTACCCATTTGAGAGGTTCATGGGAGTCCTAAAGAAATATGTTCGTAACCGCACTAGGCCAGAAGGAAGCGTCTCCATGGGCCATCAAACAGAGGATGTCATCGGGTTTTGTGTTGACTTCATTCCTGGCCTTAAGATTGGTCTCCCTAAATCGCGGTATGAGGGGAGACTGATCGAAAAAGGCACGCTTGGAAGAGACTTCGATAATATGCAGGGGACGGATATTCTTGGTCTCAAGCACACTACAGCTTCTACTGAACTCTACCTTGGTGACCCGTATGTCGATGAACACAAGAACAGTCTGCGCCCAAACACCCGGAGCAAAGGCGACGACCGGATTACATGTGAACACATCAGACTTTCAGCAGCTTGGTTGGAAACACGTCTCGAGGTGACAAGACTGTTTGTGATGAGCTGTACTTGTTGTCGAGGGGACCATCTTCGATTGTAATGATTTGGAAAGGATACGAGATAAATGGGAATACATTTTACGATTGACCAAGATGAAAAGAGCACCAACCAAAACAGCGGTGTCCGCTTTGATGCAGTAACCGACAAGGGAAATGACACATATTATGGTTACATAGTATACATATGGGAACTTGACTACGGAGTAGATTTTAAGGTCCCTTTGTTTAAGTGCAAGTGGGTCAACCTGTCAGAGGCGGGTGCAGGTAGACCCACAAAGACGGAATGACAACAAAGGATCTGAAAATCTTGGGTACACCGACGAACCGTTCGTCCTAGCCAATGATGTGGCACAGGTTATCTATGTGAAGGACATGTCTACCAGACCGAGGAAAAGAAAAGATAAGGAAGCGAATACATCATACAATGAGCCAAAGCGCCACATAGTTCTTTCTAGGAAAAGGGACATCCCGGGAGTGGAGGGCAAGACAGACATGTCTCAAGAGTATGAAAAGTTTCATGAAATTCCCCCTTCAAAGTCAAGGCTGACCCAAGCATCCTGATAAACGATGAAGATTATCCATGGTTACTACAAGGCAATAAGCAACGACACAAGCGAAGAAAAGTGAAGACTTTCTCCCGCAACTATTATGATGATACCATGCCAACTTTGTAATGCATTTAGTATGATACCATTGTCCGTTTTGTACATGCACATGCTATGCCAACTTTTTCAGAGTTCATTTGAAAACTATGAATTGGAAAACCTCGCCAACTCAAGGGCGCCACACCGTTTATAAGCCCGTCCTCTACACACCGCTTTGTTGTAAGCGTAAACAAAATAAAATAAATAAAGCAACAAAGAAACTAAAAAGTGTTTTCAAATTTGAAAACTAATGGCACTAACAGAAAGTTTAAAATTTTTCTAAAACTAAAAGCAAAAAGAATTAAAAAATAAAGAAAAAACAACAAAAAATAAATAATGCAGAAAATGTAACAAAAACTGAAAAAAAATAAAAATAGCAACAATAAGTATTTTGTTGTAAGTAGAAACAAAATAAAATAAATAAAGCAACAAAGAAAAAAAAACAAAAAAGTGTTTTCAAATTTGAAAACTAATGGCACTAACAGAAAGTTTATAATTTTTCTAAAACTAAAAGCAAAAAGAATTAAAAAATAAAGAAAAAAACAACAAAAAATAAATAATGCAGAAAACAGAACAAAAAACTGAAAAAAAATAAAAATAGCAACAATAAGTATTTTGTTGTAAGTAGAAACAAAATAAAATAAATAAAGCAACAAAGAAAACAAAAAAAGAGTTTTCAAATTTGAAAACTAATGGCACTAACAGAAAGTTTGTAATTTTTCTATAACTAAAAGCAAAATGAATTATAAAATAAAGCAAAAAACAACAAAAACTAAATAATGCGTAAAATGTAACAAAAATCTGAAAAAAATAAAATAGCAACAATAAGTATTTTGTTTTAAGTAGAAACAAAATAAAATAAATAAAGCAACAAAGAAAAAAAAAAAAGAGTTTTCAAATATTAATACAAATGGAACTAACAGAAAGTTTATAATTTTTCTAAAACTAAAAGCAAAAAGAATTAAAAATAAAGCAAAAACAACAAAAATAAATAATAATGCAGAAAACAAAACAAAAAATCTGGAAAAAAATAGCGCCATCGGGCCCCCACGGCTGAATACGACCAGAAACCATACATGGGCCAGGATTCAGGCCTGCAGGAGGCCAAGTAGGCCCACAGGCACATAGCTAGTGACAGATTAGGCCCGAAAGCCTGCAGTTGAGAGGAGCTCGAGAGGGTGGGCGCAGCAGCGCTTATAAACCACTCTCGAGCCCTCTCAACTAGCGAGGTGGGACTAAACTTTTGGGCTGGCAGCACAAAGGCCTTTGGTCCCGGTTGGTGGCACCAACCGGGACTAAAGGGGTTTAGTCCCGGTTGGTGCCACGACCCGACTAATGCCCCTTTAGTCCCGTTGGTGCCACCAACCGACCAAAGGTCAGCTTCCGCCTCTTTGGGCTGCTGAAAATTAGCCTTTGGTCCCGGTTGGTGGCACCAAGGGACTAAAAGTGGCATTAGTCCCGGTCGTGGCACGAACCGACTAATGCCCTACTATATAAGAAAACACTTGGGAAATTTCAGATTTCTCGCCAGCTTCCGACGACGCCGAGCACATCGACGCCGCCAGTTGCCTCGACGCCGTCGCCCATTGCCGTCGCCGCCGTCGCCCGCCTCGCGTTGCCGTCGTCGCCGTCACGCCCACGCCCTGGGCCGCCTCGCCGCCTGCCCACGCCACGCCTCTGCCTCGCCTGCCTCGGCCTCCGCCCTGCCCACCACTGTCGTGGCCCGCCTGCCTTCGACAGCCGCCCTGCCCGCCTCGCCTCATCCGCGCCTCTGCCCCGACCCCGCCATCCTCGCCGCAGCTTGGTCCGGCCGCCGGCGCCCTCCTTTTTCATATTTTTTTAATATATATATTCTTGTTTTATATATTTTATTTTATGAATGTATTTATTTTTTCAATTTTAATATGCATGGTGTTTTCAATTGTTCTCGATTCAAGACATTAATTTTAGGTTAGTTTCATTTTTAGAAAAGTTTTATATATTTAGGACGAAGGAAGAGAAGGAAGAAGGAAGAAGAAGAAAAAGTTTTATATATGCAAAAGTTACAATTTTAGAAAAGTTTTATATATCTAGCTAGAAAGAAGGAAGAAGAAGAAAAGAAGGAGAGGAAAAAGGAAAATAAGAAGAGGAAGAAAGGAGAAGAAGAGGAGAGGAAGAAGAGGAGAAATAAATAAGAAGAGGAAAACAGAAGAAAAAGAAGAGGAGAAGAAGAAAGAAATAGAGGAGAAGAAGAAAAAACTAGAAAATATTCTATTTTTTCTTCTTCTCCTCTATTCCTTTCTTCTTCTCCTCTTTTTTTTTCTTCTTCTTTTTCTTCGATCTTCTCCTCTGTCATCGTCTATTTACCCCTCCCGATAACTTCAACATGAGGGGGGGGGGTCCATATCCCCTCCCGATAACTTCAATACGTGGGGGGGTCGATATACCCCCTCCCCGATAACATTAATTTCTCCCGTGTATGTATCTCGTAATTGTCGATATTACCCCCTTGAAGCGTTGTCGATATTATCCCGGGTCGAGGGTTCTAGGGTCGAGGGATCGAGGGTTCCAGGATCGTCTAGGGGTCGAGGGTTCCAGGGTCGTCGAGGGTTCAAGGGGTCGAGGATCGCCGAGGTCGAGAGGGTTCCTAGTGTCCAAGTATTGAAGAAATCCATGGCTTCATCATTGGCGGAAGTAACCATGGCATGATGGTACGAAGTCCTCCATTTCGAATGGAGTTCCGGATAGGATAATTTGCCTTTTTGTACTAATTTCAGCAAAGGCCTTCCAAATAACGATATTCGGAAGGTTCTTGCTGAACTTTGTACCAAAAAGCGAATTATCCTATCTCGGGACTCCGCTCCAAAATAACTTTGGAGAGCTTCGGACCATCATGCACCACATTTTCGCCTAATGATGAAGACATGGTTTTGTTGAATCCTTTGACACTAGGCAACCTCCCGACCCTCGGCGATCCTCGACCCTTGACCTCGATCGGCCGGGCGATCCACGACCCTCTACCCATCACAAGGGCGTCGATGCCCACGTCACTTGTGGGACATAGATGTAGTGTTCAACGCCGACCCCCTCCCGATAGCTTCAACACGTGGGGGGGGGGGTCGATATTACCCCCTCCTAGCTTGAAGCGTTCTCGAGGCCACCCCCTAACCTTTGAAGTGTTGTCGAGGCCACCCCAAACCCTAGAGAAGCAGCGTCGAGGCCACTAATATGATTCCTTATTGTTATTAGCTAGCTAGTTCTACGTTTGCCACTAATATATCCATATCTGTCATGTCTGAATAATAATTGTCATGCTGTAAATACTTGTAGAAACTATGGACACCCCCCGAGACGAAGCACAAGAAGCGTTGTTGAGGGACATAATCGCACAAGGAAGTGATGCCGTCTGCTCGTTGATGTTTCTCAATGACAACGATGGTCTAGAAGGAGAGGGTGAAGAAGCAGGTGGCTATGATTTACATGGTCTCGATGACCCAATGCCGGTGCAAGAAGGAGAGGGTGAAGAAGTAGACCGTGAGGACGGCTCCAAGGATCACCAAATCGAGTCCGCCAGGTATATATATTAGTTAAGCTTTGTCTTGACTAGCTCTCGTCTTTGTTTTGGTATGTACACATATTAATTAACTCTCGTCTTTGTTCTTTTTTCTAGCCCTCCGGATCGAGCACAACTTCGATAAAGAGACGAGGCCCGAAGAAAAAGTTGAGCTCGGATGAAAAGTTTGAGATCATACAAATCGCGCGCGACGGCCAACCGATTGAACCCTACCGGACAAAGAAGGCATTTGTTGCTCGGTCACGGCGGGTTCCGGTTAGGGACAAGATCCCGATCAGCAACCACCAATGGTATAAGCTTCTAGAACGAAGACCCCGAGGTGTCTTGTGTCAATGATATGCGTAAAATGATCTTTGGACTGAGCTGAAGTCAAATTTTACCCTACCGCTAGAGGATGATCCGGAGAAGCCAGTAATAGAGCCATTAATCAAGTCTTTTGCTCTTAAGAAGATGGCAGAACTATTCAGGAATTGGAAGAAAGAACTCAATACGTATGTCGAAAAAAATGAGACACCAGAATTCAAGGGCAAATATGAGAAGATCAGAGATGATCGCCCGCATTTGTGGCCTACAAGACATCGGAAAAGAGTAAAAAGATGTCGGCGACAAACAAGAGAAATGCTGCGAAGAAGAAGCTTCACCATCGCACGGGGTCGTGGTTACCTCAGAGTCTGCCTAAATGGGCCAAGGCTGAGAATGATCTCGCTTGATAAAGGGATCGAACCGAGACAATGAATCGCTGCATCGCTGCCGGACTTGGTTCTTCAGTGGCCGGCGGATCCTTGGACCCTATAACAGGAAGTGCATTTGGACGGACGAACAATTGGACATACCACCAAGAGGCTTCAAAGAATATATCGGGCAGCCAAAGAAGGGAAGTTCGTTCTGCATAGGAGAAGGACGAGCTCACAATGGCCCTCGGGAATCTCGAGCACCACGGACGGACACGAGGCACGCCAGTTCGCTTTCGTGGAAGGCTGGATTTCGGACGCAGGGGTTACAAAACCCATGAGAGGAGGAAGAAACCGGAGCAGAGCCTAATGCAAAGCGCTGCATTTAAAGGGTAATGGGGCTAGAGGAACGAGAAGAGGAACTAGAAGCAGCAGATCACAACAAACGACCTGCCAAGCTTCCCCTGCTACCCCGCCATCTCGGGAAGCAGCGTGGCTTCCACCGAGCTGCTTCAGCCGTAGTAGCATGCCTTGACGGCTCGCCGACTATCCCGTGGATGCTATCACGGATGCTGAAAATTGCCACCTTATGGCGCAATGGAGCAATTTGAAGGTCAAGGCGGCTGTTGGCTCTGTTTACCCTACTAAACCCGACTCAACTTTTCACCGCCGCCGATTCCGTAAGGATATGCTAAGGTGATGGTCGATGAAATAACGGAGGGATTTGAGGACCTCGGCTTGACCACCCTACCGGTGAAGGGGAGTATCGGTGGGTTCTCGCTCAAGACTCCATGCCTATGGCGGAAGGATCTCATCAACCTTCCGAATCGACGCCTCCGCCTCCTCCTCCTCCTCCCGAAGTCAGGCACTCCGCCTCCTCCACCGCCTCCTTCTCCGGGCGAGTGACGATCATGGCACTCCGGCTCCTTCTCCGGCGTGTGGCGGCACTCCGCCTCCTTCTCCGCCTGCACCGTGGCGCCGAGCAGCCAGCCTCCTCCTTCTCCGCCTCGTCGGCAAGAGGCGGAAGAGACCCGCCCGCCCGCTCCGGCTGCTCCGTAGGTCGTAGTCCTTCTCCTCCGCCTCATAAGCAAGGAAAGAAGACATCCGCTCCGTCTGCTCTGCCGGCGTCTAGCAGTACAGCCAAAGGCGGGAGGAGATACAGATTCGGTCCTTCTCTGAAAACGCGAGGATCGCGCAGAGGAGCAAGAAGACGCGAGTTACCGTACGAGAGGAGCAAGGAGGAAAACGCGAAGATCGCGCAGACCGAAGTGGATGACTGGTTTCAAGTGTTGAAAGCAAAGAGACATCCACCTCCGGAGGAGAAGGTAGATCCGGTGAAAGCGAAGCGCACTCTGGCTGCCCTGACAAAACCACCCATGTCTCCGCCGAAAGGCAACTATGAGCGCATTATTGGAAAGGCATTTGCGAAGCGGAGAGGTCGGGAAGTACCTGTCGATGATCAAAGGATGAAAGAACGACGAGCTGGGAAACAAATTGCCCAGCTCGGCGAACAAGCTAAGCAATCGTGCCCCCGCTCAAGGTGCTCGCTAGCGACATCGTTGATCCGAGGATGGTGCCCGGTTATGGCAATCCTGCAGATTACCTGCCCGACGATGTACATTATGATTTCTTGGAGGTGCAGATACAAAGATACGAAAGTACGGGAAGCCTCTCGTCAAAGATGAAAGCTCTCTATCAACGATGATGCGAAGATTGCATGATTGGTACATGAAAACCTGCAAAGAGTCCGAGGAGGAGTACTTTGTATGTGAGAGTTAAAAGGAGCATGACCTCCTTGGAATTGAACTGTTGCCTATTCCATTTGAGGAGTTCTATCAGTTTTTCAATCAATTGGCCCTCGCTAAAGCAACGGTCACCTGCTACGTCTGTAAGTAGTACTACTTACGTCATTAAGTATCTCTATATAACTCAGCTCTTTCATTGCATGTATTTATAAATATCCTCACTATATTATGCAGATTGAAGATCGCCGAAATGAAGAAAAGACAAGTGGGTGATATTGGGTTCATTAACACATATCTCATAGATGCAAATGAGGTTAAATATCATGCCGAAGAAACCGAGGCCAACTTGCTACGATCGTTGGAAATAAATGAACACAAAATATAATACTCTTTCCTTACAACTACAAGTGAGTGTTACTGTCTTGTGGCATATTCGGTTTCCTTATTAGTCCAGGTTATAGTAATGTAATATTGATGAGTTATGCATGCGTGCGCAGGTACCACTATATTCTCCTAGAGATTAAGCTTGAGCAGGGAGTATTAACTGTCTTAGACTCGAGACGAAAAGATCCCAAGGAGTATGCGGACATGACTGAAATGCTCGACAAGTAAGTTAAATCGATCATTATCCACCATATCAGCAACTTTGTTCATTTCTGATATCAAGTAATTGTTTTCTTTGTATGGCAGGGTTTGGAGAAAATTCACCCAAAAAGCTCCGGACTACCGAAGAAGCTGCAATTTAGACACCAGTAAGTACTATATAGTAGCATATTCCACGCATCTCCTAGTGATTCACGCGATAGTTTCATCAATACCATTTAGCATGCTTGCTAATTATCATTTTGATTGACCTCTGTTACTTGTAAAGTGGTTGTGGCAGGAACAAGGGAATGATTTCTGTGGATACTACGTTTATAGTCCATCCGCCACCACGACCTGTGAGGGGCTACTCCGACAAACAATATGAAGTGCGTAAATAAAAATATTCACAATTTTATTTTATTACCATCATTTGTGTTGAGTTTCATTCATTCATATATATATATATACACAAACATATATGTGTGTGTGTGTGTATTGACCCCTTTCTTAAAATTAGATGTTTCGGAAGCGGGATGAACTCCTAGCACCAGATCGCATGCGAGCAATTCAAGAGGAATTGGCGGCATTCTTTCTTGACCACGTGATCGCTGAAGACGGAGAATACTATGTGGACCACGCGTCCGTATTGTAAAAGATAATTATTGTATATATGTAGCCAGTAGTGTCGGATAGATATACGAGAACTTGTTGTTCGACCAATCTCTCGGAGAAGGAGAGGTGGTCGATATCACTTCTCTCTGTATGCATATATGTTCATGACGATCTTCTGTTTGCTTAATTACTTGCTAGCTAGCGTGTCTAACTAGTCCTCTCTATACGTATGTATAGTACATAGCGTCGACCAAGCACGGACAAAAGAGATGACACTTTTCTCTATTAATTAGCTAGCTATAGCACAATATATAAAACACCTAAATTAACCCCCCAAAACCCCCCCAAACCCCTTTTCAAAACAAAAAAACAAAACCACAGCCACAGAAATCTTGTGGCGTGGATGCCTATTGGTCCCCGGTTGGTGCCAACCGGGACCAAAACTTCTGCTGAGCTCAGCCGGACAGGCCACGTGGAGGCCCATCGGTCCCGATTACGGATTGAACCGGGACTAAAGGCAGTATTAGTACCGACCCTTTAGTCCCGGTTCATGAACCGGGACTAAAGGCCCTCACCAACCGGGTCAATAGGCCCCTTTTCTACTAGTGAATGCAAATTGTTGGAGACTGTTGACACGCTAAACCAGGCGGATTCTGGTGATCTCATCATTGCAACCATCGTCCACAGTCTGCTCCATGCCCCACAGAACTATCCTCCATAGTTTCATCGGCTGCTTTAGGAGCAGCAGCATATTTGGTGAGCAGGATCTGGGTCAGAAACTCGCAACCATTGCTCAGCTGCATGTCCTGGAATCCATCAGATGCATTGGTTGTTGTGTAGCACAACATCTCCATCCATACAGTCCCAAGTATCGCCATCTTATATGTGACCCCAAGGCCCCAAACTTCAGGTGCAGCAGTAGCCGAGCAAGTGTGGCTGCTTTCTCCATCACAACGTCGCCCGGGTAATCAACCGGAACGGCTGACCTCGGGTCAAAATGCCTGTCTTCCTTGATTTCCTGAATTATCTAGTAAGCTTTATCCACTTTTCGATCATAATCAATATATCTATTCAATCTCTTGCAGGTTTGGCGAAGCATGCTACGAGCATCAGCTTTGGAAGGCCGAATGTTAGGGTGCTCGACAAGGAGATACATCATGTAACCAGAGAAATGTTAAATGTGTATGGAAAAAATGTTGTCCATGTATTAAAAAATGATGAAAATTTTATCATGTATTTAAATAATTTTGATCAAACATTTAGAAAAATGTTGAACAAGTATTTGAAAATGTTATCAAGCATTTGAAAAAAGGTTAAAATGTGTATAGAAATAATGTGGTGCATGCATTAAAAACAGTAATCTTGTATTTGAAAAAATATAGTCAAGCATTTGCAAAATGTTGTATAGATTTTTTTTGACCACGTATTGAAAAAAATATTAATTTTTTATTTAATAAATGTTAATCAAGTATCAAAAAAATGTTAAAATGTTGTATAGAGAAACTATTGATCATGCACTAAAAAATGCTAAACTTGTTATTTATAAATGTTAATAATCATTTAAAAATTGAATAGAAAAATTGTTGACCGTGCATTAAAAAATGGTAAACATGTATTTGAAAAATGTTTAACGAGAGTTAGAAAAATGTTCTTAACGTATACGGAAAATGTAGAATGAAAAGCAAAAGAAAACAAGAAATGGAAAACCAGTCAAAACCTGAAAAAAACACAGGAAACCAAGGAAAAAATAAAATGAAAAAGAAAACCGATGAAACAAGTTCTAATAAAATCAAAAATAATGAAAACAAATAAAGAAACCGCTGAAAATAAAAAAAACTAAGAAACATAATAAATAAAAAGGGAAACAAAAAAAATGGAAAACCCAAATAAACCAATGAAAAGAATGGAAACAGGGAAAAATAACAAAGAAACAAAGAAATACAAAGAAAACCTGATAAAAATGTTGAAAGAAACAAAACCAAAGAAAACGAGGAAAAATGAAAGAAAATGAAAAAAAATCAATGAAAACTGAGAAATAAACAATGAAAAACCGAGAAACCAGCGAAAAGCAAGAAGAAACGAAAAAAGATGTTTAAAATTATAAGAACAGAAAAATCAGATAAACTAGTGAGAGTACAAAGAAAACCGTAACAATGAAACAAAACAGAAAAAAAACCTGCGGACCAGCGAACGAAGCACAGCAGGCGAACTCGATCGTGACACCTAGCACAGAAAAAAAAATACTCAAATGGGTTGGCCCAATAGCTACATCCCAGGGGGAAACTGTTGAGCGAGACAGAAGAAACTCTCGCATAATGCGAGATATAATCGCCGCGCCAGTTTTACAACGTCAACGATCACTGAAACTTGACTAAAACGCAACACCCAAAGCAGACAAATACTCCGACAAGTATTTCCAGACGGAGGGCAACAACAAGCTTACTTAGGCCATTAGCACCAGCACATTCCAGCGAGAAGCCTAAGTGCTGCATCCTCCCGGCGTGTTCTTAAGATGATAGGCGTCCTACCGGCCATGCTTATATGGAAGCAGAGTACACTGAAACTCAACTTCAACACAACATTCAGATCAGCGAAAACAGACAGCAGCAGAGATCACGGATCAGGGGAGAAACATTGCAGAAAAGAAGAAAGAACGCAAAATCTTCAAACACCAACTAACAGCAGAGCCGATCAGCAACCACAAGAGCTTGGAAATCCGTGAGCATCTGCAACACAGCATTCATTCTTCACAAGTTCCAGCGGAAGTATCAGAAGCTGCACTATGTTTACCAGCCTATGGCACACCATTCACTCGAGGATCAAATCATAAGCATCCAACATGTTGAACATGTGTACATGTAGTAGATCTGGATCCTGTATGCAGTATCTATAGTATCTGTCTCCCTCTGTATGTACGTGTATCTTAGGAAACAAGATACCGGCCGCACCCCTTGTACCTATATATATGTGCCTAGTGCACGATCAATCAATTATCGATGCACCAAATCATTCTCTACATGGTATCTATCACAAGTCGATCTCCCCGCTTCCGCTAACCCTAGCCGCCGCCTCCGCCGCCGCGACCTCCCGCTGCCGCCGCCTCTGCCTCTCTTCCCCCGCGCGCCCTCCCTCCTCCGCGCGCCTCCTCCCCACGCCGCGCCGCCTGCCTCCCGCCCGCCCGCGCCTTTCTTCAGCGCCGCCGCCGCCTCCCCACCCCGCCATGTCGCCCAACGCCTCCACCTACTCCAACCCCTTCGCCGTCGACCCGCCGAGATCCGCGACATCAACGTCCACGCACGCCGCGTCCCGTCATCCTCGACGCCTCCAGCTCCACGTACTTCGTGTGGAAGACGTACTTCACGCTGCTCTTCCGCGAGAACAATCTCGTGGACCACGTGGATGGCACCGTGGACTCCCGCGCCATGGTGGATGACGCCGAGTGGACCGCGATCGACGCCACGATCATCCGGTGGTTCTTCACCACCATCTCCAAGGACTTGTTCCACACGGTCGTGGCGCGGCGGCGACGCCCAGCGCCACTGTGGGTCAAGCTGAACGGCCTCTTCACCGACAACAAGCTTCAGCGCGCGTTTTTCAAGAATAGGAATTTTTGACTGTCACCAGGATGAACAGTCCATTGATGACTACAGCCGTCGCCCGAAGACGTTGACGGACGAGCTCCGTGACATTGGAGCCAAGGTGGACGACGACCTCCTCCTCAGCACGCTCACCGCCGGCCTCAACGAGGACTTCGGCAACGCCGCCTCCAACCTCACCTTGATGCCGGAGCCCTCCTTTCCCAAGTTTGTGGCGTACTTGAGGTTGGAGGAGTACAGTGTCTGGAGGAGTATATGTGCCTAGTGCACGATCAATCAATTATCGATGCACCAAATCATTCTGTACACAACAGATTGTTGAATCCGGATGAGATCCTCAAAGAACAAACAAGGAGCCCGAAGTTTCAAGAAAACCTGAATATGCATCAGTGCCCCTGTGTACGGCTGATTTACATTCCTACATGGATGTAGTATGAAAGCAATAGAGATTGTACTTCACACATGACGCAGTAAGTGAAATCCACACTAACACACTAATAATTCCGGTGGGACTAGCAGAAAAGGCAGAAAATGATAATGTCAGGAGTACAATCACCAGCCACAATAAAGACTGAAATGCAAATGGAGTTACAAATTCAACACAATGGCAAAAATGAAATTACAAAAACTTGATTTGAGGAGAACGGCTTCATAGATTGTTGACACACTCTATCAGTCAGCGGATTTCAATGATCTCATCGTCGCAATCATCTTCCACATACAGCTTGACGTGGCCAGCACCACCCTTCCCAGTTTTATCAGATGCTTTGTACGACTAAGTTATTTTACCGGAGGCGGGATGTACCGGAGCCGCATCCGCCGTTGGTCGTTTTTTGTCAAGATTCGTGCAGCTTTTATATTCTATTTCCGGATATAGAATACACATAGTAATACATGTACTAGTGTCAGATGAAGTCAGCTTTTTACGGAAGAAAGAGAGTTGAGTAGAGAGAACTGTGCATGCATGCCTGCATTCTCTCAGGCCATACATATGATATGCATTTTATGTTCATCCCCATATTTTTAATGATTCATATCTTTTGAACCAAATGTCTAATATTGAAACTTTTTGTATATTTGAATTCGTGGTGACAAGACCTTGAAAACAAGATCAATTTTGCATATATTTGAAATATATTTTGTTTTATATATTTCAATTATCTTTGAAATCATTTTCATAAAACATTAGATTTTAAAGCTATATTTCACTCATTTCAAGAAACTTATTTCAGAAACAATATTACACTCACTCAATTGAAAAACTAGATTTCACTTGTTTCAACAATAAACTTTACTTGTTTAAAAAAAATTAATATTTCCAAATTGTTTCACTCATTTCAAAGAATATAATTTCACTAGTTCCAAAATAAGTATTTAACAAATTTGAAAAATCACGTTTCACTGATTTGGAAAACTGATTTCACTCGTTGCAAAATTTATCTTAAAAACTAATTTCACTTTGTTTACCAAAAAAGTATTGAAATGCATTTCACTCAGCAGAGATATCTATTTCAAACATTAAAAAAGTCGTTAGATTTCACTTGTTTCAACAATAAACTTTACTTGTTTAAAAAACTAATATTTCCAAATTGTTTCACTCATTTCAAATAATATAATTTCACTAGTTCCAAAATAAGTATTACAAAATTTTGAAAAATCACAACTGACTGATTTGGAAAACTGATTTCACTCATTACAAAATATATCTCAAAAACTAATTTCACTTCATATTTACCAAAAAAGTATTGAAATGCATTCACTCGGCAGAGATATCTGTTTCAAACTTTGAAATAGTCGTTTGACACCAAAAAGATATATTTCACTTATTTCAAATAACTTATTTCACTCATTTCAGAAAATACATTACAGTCGCTCAATTGAAATACAATATTTCACTCGTTTCAAAAAACTAATTACACTCGTTACAAAAGATAGATTTCACTAGTTTCAGAAAAACACATTACAGTCACCCCATTGAAGACACAGTTTCAGAAGCTGAAATATGAAACTCACAAAGAAAACTATATTCTGAAAAGTGGTTTCAATCATTTCAATAATTGATTTCATTTTTTCAAAAATTGTAATTTGAAATGAGTGAAATTAGTATTTTGATATGATTGAAATAGTAAAAATTAAACTAGTTTAAGTATATTCAAGATTGGTCTTATTCTAAAGATCTTATGTTCAGGAATTTGAATATATGAAATTTTTGTATAATAGAACATTACTGTAAAAAATATTGGCCATCTAAAAATGTAAACAAAAATAAAATGCGAGAGAGAGGAGAGATGCCGCATGCATCCGTACAGCCCACTGCAAATAGTACTGCCTTTCCTGCCATGGGGCCTATTAATGTGACATTGATTTGACCATATACAAATGATTACCTGCCACAATACATGGGTATACATATGAATGGGTCCCACTTAAACTCAGATCACAAAGCAGCTGAACGGTGGATGTTATGCCGGTACATCCCCGCTCCGGTAAAAAGGAGTTTGCGCGGCTTTGCTATCTTGGGCATGGCAGCACGATACTTAGTAAGGAGCAGGATGTGGGTCAGAAACTCGCCACCATTGCTCAGCTGCCTGGCGTGGAATTCCCCAGTTACATTGGTTGCTGCGTAGCATAACATCTCCATCCACACTGACCCAATAATCACCATCTTATGTGTGAATCCCAACTTCATTTCGAGCATTGTCTGAACAAGGTTGCATGCTTTCTCCAGCACAGTGCTTTCCGGGAAAACAGCAGAACCGCCGTGTGTCGAGTCAACACATATTTCGTTGTAATAATCCAGAAATAACTTGTGAGGCCCATCCAAATACTTGACGTCCAGCTGATTGATGTACCGATCCTCGATCCAGGTTTGGAGAAGCTGTTGACCATCAGTTACTTCCACAGGCAGACTGTCAGGGTGCTCAACGACGAGGTACATCATGTACTGCGAGAGAGTATTGACTGCTTCAGCCATGTCCTTGTCGACCAGCTTCGATTTGACGGTAGGGTAATTGAGAAAAATGCATGTGGCTATATGCCAGATAAGCACACTCTGCTGAAATTCTAAACTCATGCTCCAGTCGAGCTCTTTGCACAGGTCGAAGCCGCTAAACCTGCGATCCCAGGACCCATTCTGGATGGCCACATCTTCAATTTCTACCATATGACTCTTGTCACCTTTGAGCAAGCCCCATACAAACCCCTTCACGGCAGGTGAAAGCTTGGCATGTTTGGTGGAGTGAGCTTTGATCTGCAAGTCATTGAGTCCAAGCACAATGGCTATTAATCCCTTGATGCTCGCCTTGCCAGTGTGAGCACAGAAGGATATGAAATTAAATTGCCCAACGGAATTGGACCACCTTCCATCCTTGACAATGATGAGGTGGTAACGTGCCAACAGAATTGAATTGGCCAGCCAGTACCAATCAGAGCGTCTTAGCAAGGCACATATCCAGGTCGACCCAATAGCCTTGATAACTGATGCCATCTCAAGTGTGCAAGCTCCTCCCAGAAGAGCAAAAGTGATAACAATATCGGGTGTGCTGTAACCATCTCTTTTGCTTCTTGTAAAGAACATAAGAGACACGAAGCAAGACACAAGGGAAATAGCACGGATGCAGTAGCCATAAAATGTGTGGATCACTTGAGCCTTGGTGTACAGCATGTCGTATGCCAGGGCGAGCTCCACCTCTACTGCCTTGTACAGCTCCCCAATTTGCCTCTTCTGTGTCAATTCATCTTCGCACTCACTGTCTTCGCATTGATATCCTTGTATATAACTCATTAGTACTTCTCTAACATCATTATCATGCATATTCATAGTTAGCATCTTCCTGCCTATGAAGGAAGACTTGACAAGTACATGGCACGACGCGTGTGCTCTCATCAAAATAAATGCATAAATTCCAAACTGTTTGTTTTTGGTGAAGGTGAGGCAGTCTCTTGCTTCGACTCACGGCCTCTCAACTTTGGGGGAGGACAAGGACCAATCGGGAAAGGGAAGCTTCTTTGTGAAAAGCGAACGGATTTTAGTATAAATCCTCCACACAAAAAGGGGCGTACACCGTGGGTATATATTTTCAAGCATATACCACGTATGAGCTTTCTTGCTTGCAAGCTTTAGTGCCCATATCCTCTCTCCGTACTTGACGAACCCAGCGGCCAGAACCAACATAGCGGTACGGACAAAGGTTGCCCCACCTGCGATGCTGTACTCGTAGAGCATATGCGGCGCCGGCGACCTGCAGAAACATATTCAGCAGGTGGCGCCGCCAGAATTGATTGTCCTCCAGGGCGTATGCGGTGATGGTGTCCTGGCCGCCAAGGTGCAGCAGGAGGAACGGCGCCCAGAACGCCACCAGCTGGTGCTCGCTGGACGGTTTGTTCCACAATGACGAGGACATGTGCCCCAGGGCATATGTTGCAACAACATCGGCAAACAGATATGCCAGCCTGAGAAGGGCTTTGAGAACAAGCGAGATGCTATAGCGGCGGATCCCAGCGAAGAAAAAGAGGATAACCTGCAAACTGAAGCTGACAACAACAGCAGTTTGGATCTCCCACTCGTTCCACAGTTCCAGCCAAGATGTCATCGGTGCTCCAGCTCCACCCATTGATAAGCCGACCTGCAAGCAAGAAATTAAATATAAATATACATAAATATCTATTTGAAACATGTCACAGTATATACAGCTTGAAGAAATAGTAGTAGACGCGCTAATGTATGCATGCGTACCTGTGGCTGAGCTAGGTTATATAACCTGCATGATATGAAGGTAGATTTGGCTTGTGAGAGCAAACTATGACACAGAACCGCAAACAAATTGCTAGCTCTGGGAGGGAGAGCTCAAGAGAGGTACAAGAAGAATGGAAGGACCAAGTGTATGCATATATATACATAAATCACTTAAAACAAACCAGTCAGACCCAGTTTTCCGTTCCAAGAAACCAGTGGAATGGCCTGCACGGATACCTTTGTTATTACTTTGTCACTTATAAACTACTCCCTCCGTCTCATAATAAAAAAACGTTTTTGACACTCGTAGTCCCATAATAAAAAAAGTGTTTTTGACACTAGTGTAAAAAACGCTTTTATATCATGGGACGGAGGGAGTAAAACTTTTTGTATATGTGATTCTTACAAGATTCTCCAACAGGTCTTTCCTATCTTTTTTTCTCTTGTCGATTTTGCTAAACCTAAATCATGTAGTACAAGCGACCGATGAGTTTATTTCGTTTGAAAAAGGGACTTCAATCCTATGGATTTATTGACTTGGTCCATACTCCCTGTCCCAAACTAGCTGACTCGGATTTGTCTAGATACAGAGTTCTAGACATATTTTTGTATTAGATACATCGGCAACTAGGCAAATCTAAGACAACTAATTGGGACAGAGGTAATGTTATATAGTAGTATGCCGTGCAAGTTGATTGCAACGCCTCATGAACAGAAGGGTCATTAAATGCATCCATTGGGAACCAGGCTCTTAAATGAAGTCAACTCCTGCATTGAGTGTGCATATATAGTAGTACTCTTACTCATCCATAGGAAGTCGGGCTCTTAAATGAAGTAAACTCATGCATCAAGTGTGCATGATATGATGGATATAATCTGACTGCACTAGCTCCACCTGAAACCCATGAGGCCATGAGGGAGTTGATCGAAAAAAGGTTTCCCCCGCTTTATATTATATAAAGCAACAGATACCGATCACAGGGTTACTGCCGGGGCGAACGGCACAACAAGCCCAAAAAGGAAAAAGAAGAAAAAATAAAAGCCAACAACGACAGCTCGACAAGCACAGATGATCCGCCACCGCTGCGCCCTCTATCTTCGTCCCACCACACGCCATGGAACCGGACCGCCGCATACCAAGCAGCACCTTCAAGAAGGAATGCGACGCCAATGATGCTGCTGCCCGGACATGTCCTAGGGTTTTCCCCGGCATACGGAGGGGAGCGGGGATGGGCAGCGCCGACGCCCTTCAGGAAGGAATGATGGCACCCTCAGGTGTCACAGCGTCGAGCCGGATGAACCGCGTAGATTTCTCCGGCATCCCCAAGCACCGCTACCCACTCGAACCAGGGCCATCCAACCATCTTGCCACCCGCAGGCACGCGCCACCACGGTCTTGGACACATCCACGCCGCCCCGCTGCGAACACCACCACGAGGCCAAGGAGACCGGAAAGAAGCGCCAAGCGACGGGAGGAACCACACCGAAGCCAAGCGGGAGGGAACCACCTCCCCGCCGACGTGCGGGAGGCCCGAGCCCCCGGTGACGTCGCGGTCGCCGTCCGGACGTGGCAGCAGGGCACACCAGGCCACCCCTGGCTCGGCCAGGCCCGCAACGGGCCAGCAAAGCCCCGCCGGCCATGCTGCAGCAAGCCGGCACTCGCCGCCGCTCCCAGCCGCCAACGCCGCACTCCCGCCTCCTCGAGGCCACGCCCGCCGCCCATCTCACCGCCATTGCCCGCCCAACCCAGATGGGGCCTGAAGGGCTCCAGATCCGGTCGAAGCGGGCTGGTTCGCCGCCGGCCACGCACTCGCCGCCAACGGGCGACGCTGCCGCTTAGTCGCCCACCCACGCCAAGCGCTGGATCTCCGCCGCCACGACGGACCGCCCGCCGCCGAAGAGCACCTCCCGCACACCGCCCATGCCGGGAGCACCGAGAGGGAAGGGCTGGAGGCCGCCGCCAGCGACTCAGGCCGTGCCCGACCACGGTGCCAACGACGGCGGGAGGGAGGAAGGGGGGGCTCTAGAGGAGGGGGCGCCAGAGCGCGGCCGGTCGCCCGCGGGGACGACGCGGTCGCGCGAGGTGCGAGGGATTTTCTCACCAAGATATTATTAATTGACCCCATGAGGGAGTTGAAGATAAGACATGTTAATGATAGATATACAATGAAAAACCTTGAATTAATTTCAATGGATGGGGCTATCTCGAGGCTAAGCTGCAGATTTTGTGCTCCATTGGGAATGTGCTCATGTGAATTTTGAACAACTAGTACGCCGCGCAACCCTACAGGTAGGGGCGGAGCTAGCACTATGGCATTGGAGTCAGCTGACCCCAATGGATTTATGTTAAACCTGTACCAAATTGATGCTAATCAACGAGTAATTACTGCTTAAACCCATGTAAATATATGAAGATGACCCAGTGACTAATTTAGCTGGCTTCGCCCCTGCCTACGATTATGTTAGTGCTTAATATTGTTTTCAGCAAAGGATTAAGTTTGTTTTCGCACCTGTGGGCAGAGCCACTAGCATTGGTTGATATTGTTTGTTGTGTACTCTGCTGGTTTACCTGAATTCAGTCGTGAGGCACGAAACATTAGACTCACGAGTGCATAACCTTGTTTTATACTCCCTCTGTCCCAAAATAAGTGTCTCAACTTTAGTACAGTTGTACTAAAATTGAGACACTTATTTTGGAAAAGAGGGAGTATATATTACACAGCTAATATCTTACATAAAAATCTTACCTGTGCTGTAATCTTACAACAGACGTTTACATGCTGAACATCGGCAAAGTTATAGTGGCCACTAGTAAACACATGCGACTGAATCATGCACACACACTGGCAGAGTGCCTTGCTTTCTTTGATTTTGCCACTGCAGCGTTCCTTCTTCGACTGCTCCGGTAGACGACCTCCTCTGGCTCCGGGCTAGAGGTAATTTCGATAATCTCCCCGGTCCTTTGTTCCTCGTCACGATCGAAATAACAATAAGGAGACGCGTGACGTCGTCATCCAGAAGGAAAAAGAAAACCCCAAAATGGCCTGGTTCAGTGTGAGAAGCGACTACCAGAAAACAGGACTAAGACATGAACATTAAGGAGATGGAAAAAGGAAGTCCAAAGAACAAACAGTCAAACAAGACCATGCCTTGGAAGGATCTTCACTCCCATTTAATCCAAGCAGTTCAAGCAAACAAATCCTAAGCTTTGCCCTGGTTCCAGTTAATCACAACATTAGAAAACAGGCTTTAGTAATCTGCTTTCAAGAGGTCAACCGAATTAAAAATAGTGTAAGTAACAAACATTCAGGCTGGTGATATTGTCACAAATGTGTTGTCGAAAAATTATAGAAAGAAACAGAAGGAGTGGTCTCCTTTTCACTGTTTCCTTTCGAGGACAGAAAAGTAGAATTACCTCTTCTGGACTCCTCAAAGTAGCGAAAGAGGCCATGCCTCCAAATTCCGAAGTCACGATCATTTGCATTCAGAATCAATTTTGAGAGAAGCTAACTTTATTCCTGAAATGATTTATCTTCCAGGTTTGCAGGTTAAGCAACTGAACTATACATGATTTCTCTCAAATGCTTCTTCATCAGATTTGCCACTTCAAAGATACCTAATAAGAACATCTTCACTCTTGTCTAGTACAAGTGATTCAAGCAAAAATTCTTCCCTTGATCTAGCCAACCACAAGACGAACTTCAAGAATCTGCATTCAAGATCTCAATGATTAAAAATACTGTGACAAACAAATAATTTGACGTACAGCCTGGTGGTGTGCATAAATATCACTTACATCCCATGAGCAAGCCTGCCATAAGCATAATCTTTGAGACAAGCTGAAGGTCTGATGTGCTAGTCCATATGGCAAAAAACTGGCATCCCAAGCTTTACATGTCAACGCCACCGAGAGCAAAGATAAGAACTCATTGCTGTTCGGAAAAGATAGTCGTCCTTACTCTGTGAATGAAAGAAACTGAGCAAATAATTGTGTGAAATAAAAGGATTATAATACGTGGTGGCAGCCGGGGAAAGTAATGCTACATTGTCACAGTAGGAGAAACCTGTGGATATCATATTTACAGAACCAGACAGCAAAATTCACTGACAGTAAATTGCACATACAGCAAGAGTTCATAAATACCACATCAGACATTACTGCATTTGCAGGAGTGTCCACGATCAGCAAAACAGTCTTGTCCTCAAGAAACAATGCCAATCAGAACTTGAGTATAACCACTCTATATTGAATAGCAGGCATAACAGCTTTATGCTAGATATATATCACAATGTCACAAAAGACCTTCTGTAACTGAGGAAGTTCTATCAACTGATTGTAATGACATAACAAGGCCTTGAATCACCAGTAGTCATTGCAAGAATCTATTCAGATCCCTCACAACAAACTCACAGTCCATAATGGCACTGATGAGCTTGACCACATCGTGGCAGTCGCAGCACATCATCAAGTTCTTCATCACCCAGATGGTCATCCCCTTGGGATAACCAGCAAACCAAACCCCAATGCCAACAACTCGCTGTGCACTCCAACCATCTCACCTTTCTTGTCCTCTCCATCCTCTTCGTGAGCATCAAAGACTCTGGTACTACCTAATTCACCCTTGTAACCCTTCTCCTGCATCTTACCCTCTAACTCATCAAGCAACATCATCACTTCACTTGCCCTTGCACCAGCCGGTGACACCAATCTAGCGTAGAACACGTAGGGTATGTCCTTTATCTCAATCCAGCTGCACCCTGGATCTTTCTGTATGCCTCGTCGCCTCATGTTTGACCATACAGCAGCAGCATTGTCAGTCTGGCCGGCTGAAGTGTATGTGTTTGACATCACTACTAGTGCACCTGCTACATCTCGGTTGAAATCTGACACTCAGTGGGAAGCCCTGGCGGCTAGATCTAACCGCCTATGTGTCCGGCAAGCTGACAGCAATGAGCTCCACAGCATGAGGGCGTCATGGCCTCCGACCTGCACTTCGTTGGCAAGCTCAAGTGCCTCCTCAAGCCGTCCTGTTCGGCCGAGCATGTCAACTGCACATGTATAGTGGCTGGCATGGAATGATGCCATATTTGCTCTGCATTGAGTGGAGGAGATGGAGACCGGTGTCAACAAGACCTGAATGGCTGCAAGCGTGCATAACAGATGTGTTTGCTTCATTTTAGAAAATGGGGGACATGTACACATGACAGATGTGTTTGCTTCATTTTAGAAAGGGACTTCGATCCTACGGATTTATTTACTTGGTCCTTCCATGTTCTATGGCGTGCAAGTTGATTGCTACGCTAAATCGTGAAGAAAAAAAGGATCGATACCTCGGAAGGATCTTCATCAGGTTTGTCATTTCGGATATATACAGGAAGACCATCTTTACTCCCACTTAATCCAAGCAATTCAAGCAAAAAAAAAAAAACCTCAGTTTTCCCCTGGCTCTAGTCAATCACCAATTCAGAAAACAAACTTCAGTGATATACATTCAAGAGGTAAATTGGCTTAAAATATTGCAAGTAATAGACACTCTGTCTGGTAAAAAAATTACAAACACATTGTCAAAAATTTACAGAAAAAAACAGAGAAGGGGCAGTATCTTTTTTCATAGTTTTCTCTTGAGGACAGAAAAGGTAGAAATACCTCAGCTGGACCCCTCAAGTAGTAAAAGGGATCATTGTCCTTGCCTACATATGGGCCATGGGTCCAAATTCCAAAGCCACGATCATTTGCATTCAGAGACTATTTTCAGAGTAGCTAGCTTTATTTCCTCACGATATGGAAGTGATTTGTCTTCCAGGTTTGCAACTTAACAAAGTGGACCATACAGGACTTCCTTTGAATGCATCTTCATCAGATTTGGCACTTGAAACATACTCCCTCCGTTCCCAAATAATTGTCTTTCTAGCCATCTCAAATGAACTACAACATACGGATTTTGCTCCCTATGTAGTCACTTGTTGAAATCTCTAGAAACACAATTATTTGGGAACGGAGGGAGTAGATAAGAAGAACATCTTCAATCTCTGGCCGGGTAAAATTTGAGCAGACTGATTATGTAGACGCTCCTACAATCATGGATTTAAAGCCTTCAAGTTTAAGAATCCGGGAGTCAAATCTAAGGGCCAATGAATGAGAAATGCCGAATCACTATGTTTTAGAGTGTAGATTCACTCATTTTGCTTCGTATGTAGTCACTTGTTGAAATCTCTAGAAACACAATTATTTGAAAACGGAGGGAGTAGATAAGAAGAACATCTTCAATCTCTGGCCGGGTAAAATTTGAGCAGACTGATTCTGTAGACGCTCCTGCAATCATGGATTTAAAGCCTTCAAGTTTAAGAATCCGGGAGTCAAATCTAAGGGCCAATGAATGAGAAATGCCGAATCACTATGATGATGTGTAGAAGCACAGAAAATTGGATAAGGCTCAAAGGATAATGCAATGCCTCTATATGCCGTAATGCCCCATTACTACAAAATGATCATGTGCCCGCAACCCGCGTTTATAATTTCATACGACATTCTGGTATCAAGTAGAAGCAGAGTAGCCTGAAATCACAACGAAAAATTAATTAGGTCCTACAGAAAGGAGTACTAATAGCAATGCATAAGCACTTCATATATACAGATGGGAAGCAGAAATCACCCTCCACATATAGTGATACATACGAAATTAGTGATACATAGGCGCACGGTGGAGAACATTTGAGAGGCATGTGGCACCAACGAGAGCGTGGGTAGCGACGGCCACCAGAAGCGAATGGAAATTGTCTAGAACATGGCCACACTTACCCATGTTCACGGGTAGCAACGGTGTCCTCGAGGCCATGCCAGGGCGGCTCCGGCGGAGGGGCCGCGAGGCGGCTGCAATTGAGGGGGATGGAGCGGCGCGACGCGATCCCATCGGCGAAGGTGCGGGGTAAGGGGCTAAGGGCGGCCAGCTCCCCGAGCGCGGCAAAATTTCGTGTTTTGACCCTTTTCCCTAACAATTTCAGGCTCTGACCCCGGTTTGAAATATTTTCGGGATTTGCCCTTTTGCTACCGCCAGGGCCTCTGGCGGTAGATTTAGACAGGCTACCGCCAGAGCCCCTGGCGGTAGGGTGTGACGGAGAGGGACGGCGGCCGTTTGCCTGTGCTGATGTAGATAAGTACCTTACCGCCAGGGGACTTGGCGGTAGCCTGTCTAACCCTACCGCCAGGGACCCTGGCGGTAGGGTCCTGTGTTTTGCCGTGTAAAGTTCCTGTAACAAAATATGCAAGGGCCCTGGCGGTAGGTTCACCCTACCGCTGTGAAACTGGCGGTAGGATGTCTAACCCTACCGATTCTCTGTTTTGTTGTTTCAAATTCATTTGGTTGCTTGTTTTCAAATTCAATATGACAACAATATCACAGCAAGTTTCATAAAATATGACAACAAATATCACAGATTTTAAACAATTAAACTTGGGCATCACATAGATCCATATTAAGATAACTTGAAGTGCATAGAACATTTCAAACGAACTTCAACTAATCAGTAAACGGAGTTCCACATAGTAGCAAACACATAGATCCACAAATAGCAAACACATAGTTCCACATAGTTTCACAACCACTAGACAAGTTCAACCAAACGAAGTCCAACCCAACTACAAGAGCCAACTATCGAAGAGCATAATCACTTGCTCCTTCCTCTCTTGGAGGTACGGTCCTCGTTGTTCTTTGAACGAAGCTCTTCAGTCTTCTTCTTGGGCCGTCGAGGAAGCGCGCGGTCTCTAGAAAGGGTACGGACTCAACAAATCCTTCTTCTTCGGGATTCCTCTTCGGCGGCAGTTGAGATGCTTGAGATGATTGAGTTGTTGGAGGTCCATAATCTTCATCGTACTCCTCCTCCCCGTTGCTCTCATCCTCCTCCTCCTCCATTTCTTCATGTGTGGCCTCCTCCTCCTCCTCCTCCTCCTCATCGTGAACCAACCTAGACGACGAGGGAGCATGGCTCAATGAGGCGATGTGACCCTGTGTGGCTACAGGCTGATAAGCTTCAACCGACCCAGCTCCAGCACACCCAAGCAGCCCTACCAGCTTGCGACAACGCTTCACGAACTTCTGCACTCACAATGAAACAAGGGCATAATAAGTATCACGTTTATGATTGCAAGTGAAGAAGATGCATCTGTTCCGAGGAGGCTGAAATTGTACCTTCATCGTCCCCCTCATTTTGTTCTCGAATTGTACGCTCCCGGGTATATCACCTAGTGCATCTGAGGCTTCAAAGATGCATCTGTTCAGCTCACCAGACTGCAACGACATAAGTCAGTCAAGTTGACAAATACAATAATTTAAATATAACCTCTCGGTTCAAACTTACCACTCTGTTGATGAGGGGGGCAAACTCCCTAAATCCACTGTGCATGTCTCTGATGCCGGTCTGGTAGGCCTGTTCCTCGGGGTCATCCCTCTCCAGCTCCGCGATGTCTTCCGCCGTCCACCGAGGCCTGAGACGAAGACGGTGCTTCTGGCCATCATCGTACCACTTCATGTGTCGGTTCAGGTAAGCATCCCAGTTAGTCACCCTCCTCTCCGCGTCTTTCCGGTACCTCCGTTGGTTCCACTCCGCCACATGATTTTTATGATGCTCTCCCCAGTCTGTGATCGACTGATTCTTCTGCCGGCTCATCCTGCAAGGCGTTAGCAACAAGAAACATCATAACAAAGTTGAACGCAATGAATTCATGGGCATGAAGAACAAGCGCGGGCACTCACAAGTGGAGCGCGTGGCCGCTGGTATCAGTGGGCTGGCCCGGTGGGGTACGTTGAAAAATCCTAAATTGCGTGGCCAGGCGTTGTGGCAAGTGCCACTCGACAGCGTACACACAGATCATGGGCACGATGCACCGCCAGAGATCACTGTCCTCATCGCACACCACGTTCAGATCAAAGTCCCACTCTCGGTCATGATACGGTCACCAGGTTACCTATTACATATACGGTGCTAAGTTGCCACTCTCGGTCAAAAGTGGAATCAAAGAGAAATTTGTTTAGCGAGTTCATATACATGCGTATGCGTCAAAGCGTCCAACTTGTTGGTGTAGGTCTTGTACGAAGTCTTGTTTAGGCCCGTGTAGAGTTTGACAATGTCCCACTCGTAAGCTACGGTGGGGTGTCGAGCCTCGTCGCCATCTTCGCTATAGGCACCCCATGGGTGTCTTGGCAGCTTCTCAGACGCCCCACCGGCAGATGCTCCCACATCCAAATAGAGAAGGCCTGCATAAAGCCACCCATATTGGACTTGTCTCCGTCCTCTGAGTTGCATCGTAAAGCTGCAAAAAATCAAATGAGGATCAGATATAACAAAATGTCATGGACATACTTTCTTAGGTAGGCAATTAGATACTCTCTTACCGAACAGTATAGGTAGGCAAGAGATGCGGTCCCCCAACTGTACCCTGCATCCCAATCGGCTAGGAAGAACAGATAGGACCAGTTGGCAGAGTTCTCGGATGCGTCTGGAAACACGACCTCCGAGAGAATATACCACAGGTAGGCCCTTGCGTACCACTCCACAGTTGTCTCGTCGGCGTCTTCGGGGCATGTCTTCCGGTGCTCCGAGATCCAGGACAACGACACATCGGATGTACGGTTTCCCTTAGCATCGGGGCAGCCGCCGATGAGGGTAGTAACCCTCTCCTGCCAGTTGGTCCTCTCCACTCGCCCGACCAGTGCATGACCATCGAGCGGCATGGCAGTAATCATCGCCGAATCCTCGAGGGTCACCATCATCTCCCCGCATGGGAGATGGAAAGAATGGGTCTCCGGTCGCCACCGGTCAATCAGAGCTGTCAGAGCTGCGTGGACAACCATCGGCGGCTGACGCTTGAACTGCAACACGAAACCCAACTGCCGGGCTTTCTTGAAGAACGGCGCGTAGCGCTCGTCGTAGTCCATATGCCCATGAACCCCGTGACCCCTCATGCGCAGTGGCTGGAGCATCTGTCAAAAAGTGAACGCCAAAAGTTAGGAAATTATTTTCATCAATCCGAAAACTTTGATCAATATTTCTTTCATATTACTTACCTCTCCGTTCTCTATGAAACGCACGATGACCCTTGTTGAATGCGTAGTCAAGCATGGAGTACCGTGGGCCGATGTTGTCTGCAAGAGGTGGCCGCCTTAATAAAAATTCATAAACAAAAACATCTTAAGCACATCATATCAAAATCATATCACCATGCACCATATCACAAAAAAAATCAAATCATATCACCATGCATCATGTCACAATGATGGATCAAATCATATCAACATTACTCATATCAAAAAAAAATTCCTTCCCCTCTTTAATCATATCAACATGCATCATATCACAAAAAAATCCTCCAACAATAATCTTCAATGTATTATCTCCCAACAACATGTTCATATCATCATATCAACATGCGGCATCACTCCAACATGCATCATATCATCATATTTTTAAACAAAAAAAAATCCTCCAACAGGCATCATTTCATCATATTTGATAACAAAAAAAATCCTCCAACATCTTCATATCATCATATCAACATGCATCATCAACCTACAATCAATTCCTCCCACATGCATTACATCATAATTTTTTTAACAAAAAGAATTATGAACTAGGGTTCATCTTTACACTAACATATGAACTATTGATTAGAGTTCATATTCATTACCACTACTTAGTAAAGAACTAAGAACTAGAACTAGAATCAAGCTAAAATAATCTTAGGTGAAAACAAATCCAATCTAAGTTCAAAAATATGAGGGATTTCAAGCAAATATTGCGTTGAATCGGAAGCAAGTTTGCAAAAACTAATTGGAGGGATCGAGGAGCTTACGATTCTCTCTTCGGGGCCATATCGATCCGCCAAAACGGTGATGAATCGGGAAGATCTGAGGGGGGAGTGGAGGAGATGAGAGAGGGAAAGAGGGCGACACTGGGGAGAAAATGAGGAACCGCCGATGGGGGAGGGGAGGTGGGGAGATGGGCAGGGGCGCGGGGTTTGGGCTAAATAACTATCCGGACCCTACCGTCGAGGCTCTGGCGATAGGTTTAGACAGGCTACCGCCAGGTGCCCTGGCGGTAGGGTGCGACGGAGGGGGACGGCGGCCGTTTCCGCGTGCTGACGTGGATAAGTACCCTACCGCCAGGAGCCCTGGCGGTAGGCTGTCTAACCCTACCGCCAGAGCCCCTGGCGGTAAGAAAAAGGGTCAAATCCCGAAAATATTTCAAACGGGGATCAGATCCTGAAATTGTTAGGGAAAAGGGTCAAAACACGAAATTTTGCCCCCGAGCGCAACAAGACCGTGGCATCCAGCGCCTCCCGCCACGCTCGCGGCCTGCCCACCGAGGCGCGACCCGTCCTCCTCCACCGGAGACGACGAGGCCGCCGCCGTGCCGGTCCAGTGGATGATTCGTTCGGCGTGGTGGGCCCAGGCCAGGCCGACCCGTCTCGCCGTGCATTGACGTCAGAGAGAAACTTTTTTCGACCGGCCGGGCCACTAATACCGGCCCATTCAAACGAGAACCTTGTATTGGCATAAGTAAACTTTTTTTCTGACCTGAATAACTAGCGTTCGATCGCGTGGGAGCTGCTACCATCGAACAATTCGTTCTCTAGAGGAGCAAGTCCAGAATGTGTTGGCTTTGGTTCATCAATTGGGATGTTCAATTTCAAACATTGTTTCCGTTTGGCTAAAAAATTAACTGGAACACATAAAATGTGTTTGAGCGCAAAGTGTTCGCAAGCACCTCTCCGGCCCAACTGGTGAGGGACTGAGGGCGCATGGCTAAACTGTAGCAAGGTTATTTGAGGAAATAAAACTTTCGCCAGGAGATTAGTTATAGTGAACTCTTTCAAAGAGCTGACGTCGCGTTGGATTTGCGCCAAGATCGGTGCGGCTAGGATGGGCGTTCGCCAGCATCAGCCTACCATTTCCCTTTTTTTATCTCAAAAAATATTTGTATCTTTTTTCAATAAAAAATTGTACGCCGTGTAATTAAAAGTTTGTTGGCATACCCCCCCCCCCCCCCCCAAAAAAAACTTCTTTCTCAGTTAAATTTTACTTAAAAAGTTGGCAATTAAGCAATATGCTTATTTTAGGATACACTTTTATTTACTGAAGAATCAATAATGAAACAAACAAAAAATCACTGAAGTCACATGTTCTCAAGTAACGGACATGAGCGCAGACTGCAGAGCATATGCCACCTACTTCATCAGAGATCATACAAGGTTCACATCCAACTTTGGAGGCCTACACAAAACTGAGCATGGTCCTGGCACAAGCACAACACATGGATGGGTGGGTCTCTAGTTATTCACCCTCGGATTCTTGCTCGCCGAACTCTACTCTTAAAAAGAGAGCACCTACCAGCCGGAAAGACTGGTTAGCTACCATATAAAACACAAACAGAGAGCACCTAGGGCACAGGAGATAGGCTGTCGAACTCGGAAAACAAACTGAACGAAAAAGAAAATAGAGGATGTTCTTTTTATAACTAACGAGCGAATATCCAGCGCCTCTGGCATCGTAAGAGTGTCATCGGCAACAGTTCACATACATTGGACGGTTCGAAAACGAATTACAAGCCTAAGGGTAGAAGCTAGCAATTTATAGAGTTTTCCTTTGCAGGCCGGAGCAAGTAGCCTCTGGCAAGGAAGGACATTAACGGCTCGGAAGCCCTGAAAAACAGCAGCACTGTAACTCGTGAACTGGATAAGGTGCATAGCAACTGGATAAGGACTAGTTATGCTAATACCAAGCACATACTAGAACATATGAAGAATAAGAAACTCGATATTATTCTAACAGATCCTTACAAAAGACCCTTGTGCATGTGCTCCACTTCTGTATAGATGTCCGAGTTTCAGTTACTCAGAACCCTGCCCGTCTCTATAATCTTTACTAGACAGAGAGTACCTGGGGGCGGATGGAGTAGGTAAAACATTACAAAACAGAAAAAGCAAAGGAGGGGATGTCCTTAGAATAAGAAAGAAAGCAAAATCATCCAACACCAACAGCTGGGAGCCGATCAGCAGCCACAAATGCTTGGAGGCCAGGAGAAGAACACACCTCACCGTTAAAACAGCAGATCAGTGTGGTGTTATCCACAGCGCTCGTGCACTTACAGACCACCGACGATGGTTAGCAGCTGGGTTCCCACGGCGCGGAAAGACAAACATCAACGAGCGTGTCAGCCGAGGTGGGGCCGCAGCTCCAAACAACAGCAATAAGGCATACAAACAGCAGGAAGGAAAAGAAGAAGGTGGTCAGCCGTCTCCTTGTCACCACACAGGAGACGGCCAACCCTCACCAGTACATCCATTCTTGAGAAGTTCCAGTGAAGATTTCAAAAGATGCAGTGTGTTTATCAGTCTTGAGAAGTTCCAGTGAAAAATCAGATAATGAAACATCCAACAAATGATGACATCATGAAAGAACCAGTAAACATTTCTACACGAATGCAGTATGAAAGCAATAAGCATTTATAGCTTTACTTTTGTATTTTAATTACACATGAAACAGCTAGTGAAATATGAATCACTATTATACTAATGATTTCAGTGGACTTACAAATTGGCAAAACCTGAGATTACATACTTCACCGGCCACAATAAGACTGAAATCGAAATGGCAGAGTCACAAATTCAACGCAATAAAGCACGAAAATGGAAATACATATAAAAAACTTGCGTAGGAGAACAGCTTTGCAAATTGTTGACATGCTCTATCTGTCAGTGGATTTCGGTGATCTCGTCGCCGTTGCCATCATCCACATTCAGCTCCACGTGGCCAGCACTACCATCCACACTTTCATCAGCTGCTCTCAAGTCCTCCCGGTACAGATTTGATGCTTTGGTTATAGCACGAGAATATTCAGTGAGAAGTAGGATGTGGGTCAGAAACTCGCCACCATTGCTCAGCTGCCTGGCATGGAATTCCCCAGATGCATTGGTTGCTGTGTAGCACAACATGTCTGTCCACACTGTTCCAATTATTACCATCTTATGTGTGAGCCCCAACTTCATGTCAAGCATTGTGTGAGCAAGGGTGCATGCTTTCACCAGCACAGCTTCGCCAGGGTGAGCATCCCAACCAGCTTGCGTCAAGTCGCCAGTACCATATAGTATTTGTATGTCCGTATCACAAATGCTCTTATTGTAATCCAGAATTGTCTGGTGAGACTTACACTCATCAGGGTGAAAAGAGGCACATGCTTTCTCAAACAGACTATAATCAGCTGCTCTGATGGGCAGAATGTCGGGGTGCTTGACGAGGAGGTACATCATGTAATCAGAGAGAGTATTCACTGCTTCAGCCATGTCCTTATCCTTGCCGACCAGCTGGGATTTGATGGCAGGGCCATTGAGGAAGGTGGATGTGGCTATGTGCCAGATAAGCACGCTCTTCAGAAATTCAAAACTCATGCTCCAATCGAGCTGCTCGCTGCGGTGGAAGCCCCTGAACCTGCGAGCCCAGTAACCACTTCTGATGGCCACATCTTCAATCTTTACCATATGACTCTTCTCACCTCTGACCAAGTGCCATACAAACTGCTTCAGGGAAGGTGAAAGCTTGGTATGTTTGGTGCACCGAGCTTTGTACCACAAGTCCTTGAGCCCAAAAATATCAGCTGTTGATCCCATGAAGTCGGAACTGGTGATGCGAACACAGAAGGATATGAAGTTGAACTGCCCGACAGAATTGGACCATCTTCCATCCTTGACAAGGACGAAGTGGTAACGTGCGAACAGAATTGCATTGGCCAGCCAGTTCCATCCCCAGGCGCCTTTCAAGATTGCATATGTCCAGGTCGAACCAATCACCTTGACAACTGATGCAATCTCCAGTAAGCAAGCTCCCCACAGAAGAGCAAAAGTGATAACAATGTCGGGTGTGCTGTAGCCATCCCTCTTGATTTTCATGAAGACCACAAGAGCGGTGAAGCAAGACACAAGGGAAATAGCACGGATGCAGTAGCCATACCGTGTGTGAATCACTTCTGCCTTGGTGTACAGCATGTCGTACATCAGGGCGAGCTCCACCTCGATTGTCTTGTAGAGCTCTCCAATGTGCCTCTTATGCTCCGCTGATGCATCTTCCTTCTCGTCGTCTTCCTTCTCGTCGTCTTCCCACAGCACTCGACCATTTAGTAGTGCAATTGTGGTATCACTCCTGTCTATGGACGCCTCATTCCTGTCTATGATTAAAGGCTTGACAAGCAAATGGCGCAACGCGTGTGCTGTCATCACAATGAATGCATAAATTCCAAACTGTTTGTTTTTAGTGAAGCAGTCCATTGCTTTGAATTTCCAGTCCAGAACTGATTCAGGGGCCGGCGGCACTTCAGTGACCCCACCCTCCGGCTCCGGACGGAAATCAATACAAATACAACAGATAATCCGCAGAAAAAGCCTATTTGGCCCTTTGGAACCCTTCTTGCTTGCGAGCTTCAGTGCCCATATTCTCTCGCCGAACTTGAAAACTCCGGCGGCCAGAACCAGCATAGCGGCAGTAACAAGGGTCGCCCCGCCCGCATTGATGTACTTGTAGAGCACATACGCGGTGCCGGCGACCTGCACAAACATGTTCAGCAGGTGGCGCAGCCACAGTTTATTGTCCTCCAGGGCGTACGCGGTGATGGTGTCCTGGCCGCCAAGGTGCAGCAGGAGGAACGGCGCCCAGAACGCCACCAGCTGGTCGACAGACGATTTCTTCGACAAGGACGACGAAATGTGGCCCAGGGCGTATATCGCAACGACATCGGCAAGCAGATACACCAGCCAAAGGAGGGCCTTGAGAATAGACGAGACGGTGTAGCGGCGGATCCCTGCGAAGAAGAAGAGGATAACCTGCAGACTGAAGCTGGCAACAACAACAACTTGGATCTCCCACTCATTCCACAGTTCCAGCCAAGATGGCATCGGTGCTCCAGCTCCATCCATTGATACACCACCCTCTGCAAGCATGAATTTTAACTATATCTTCATCTTCATATACACATCTCTATACATAGCTTCAAATAACAGTATGCGCGCAAATATATGATACATACCTGTGACTGAGCTAGGTGAACCTGACCCTACAAAGCTATAACACAGAACCACTGCAAATGGTTTGGTCCAGGAAGGAGAGCTCAAGAGAGGTTAAAGAAGAATGGAGGGGATTGAGTGTATGTATATAAACTTGAAACAAACCTATCAGATCCGGTTATCCCGTTTCAAGTAACATGGAGTTCCAGCCCATTTTGTGGATCAAATGGAAAAAGAAAGTAACATGGGGTGGCCTGTACGGGTATCTTTGTTATTTTTTGGTCATTTAAATACAAATGTTCGTTTTATATGCGATTCTTCAAGATTATATGCTTATTCCATTGATAGTAAGAGAAAGGTATATTTTTCATCCCTCAAATTTACTGAAAGTGGTCATCTCAGAGCAGACACGTAAAGACAGCAAGAAAATCGTGAGCTGACTCCTCCCGGCCTCGCGTCGTCCCCTTGGGCGACTCGGGGGCGATTAGGGTTCCGCCGCCGCCGCCACCCCCCTTCACCCCCTTCCTCCTCCTCGCCGCTACCAGAGACGGCCGCCGGGAAGCCCGTGCGGACGCCGGTGAAGGACGCGGCGGGGATCTCGGCGCTCCTTCCCTCTTGGAGGCCCATGGTTCCTGGGCCGGCGGCCCTTACCGGAGAGGCGACGTCGTCGGGCGGTGGGCGGCGTTCGCAGGGGGTGCTGGCCAGCGTGCCCGGCCGCGCGGGCGGCGGGTGGCTGGTGGAATCCGGCCGTGGCGAGAAGCTTTCTTCGTTAGATCTGGAGGTGCAAAATCCCTATCCCCTGCTGCCTCGCTCTCGCCTCCGGTGTGGGCTAGCGTCTGGCTCTGGCGTTGTTGCGTGTTGGTGGTCAGCTAGGGTACCGGGGGAAACCTTGGCCGGTCCGGCCGGCCCGGCGACGGCAACGCCGAAGGGCGCTGCTTTCCTCCATGGGGGCGCAGCCGAGGTCCCCTGCTCTCCACCCCGATACCCCTGCCCGGGTGAAAACCTTTATCCTCGGCGGATTTGGCGGTGGCAGCGCCCTGCGCGCCGTGACCTTGCTGGAGGCGTCGTCAAGGGTGCGGGGCTCGGTCGGGAGGTTATGCAGGTGAGGGATTGAGCTACCTCCTCTGTGTCGTCCGATTCCTTGAAGCTTGTCTCCACCTAGTTGGGCTTGGACTGTGGCGGAGCAGCCGGCGAGATATATCCCAAATCGATGTGGTCATCCTATGTCCACCTTGCGGTGCGAGGGCGACAATCTTCCAGCTCTAGGGTGAGTTTCTCGAAATCCCGACGGTACGGCGCCTACGAGCCATGGCGAGGGGGAAGGGTCCCTCTTCGATGATTGAGAGGGAAGATGTTGGTTCCTTTCTTCTTTACACTAGTAGAAAACAGGGCATTTGTCCCGGTTCGTAAGGGCCTTTAGTCCCGGTTCCTGAACCGGGACTAAAGGGTCGTTACTAATGCCTCCCCCCTTTAGTCCCGGTTCTAGCACGGACCGGGACAGATGTGCCTCCACGTGGCCGGTGCGCCGAGCCCAGGTAGGAGGGCCTTTGGTCCCGGTTGGTGGCACCAACCGGGACCAAAAGGCATCCCCGCGCGGGGGTTTTTGTTTTTATTGAAAGGGGGGGGTGGGGGTTTTGGGGGGGTAATTTAGGTGTTTCATATATTGTGTTAGCTAGCTAATTAATAGAGAGAAGTGTCCTCTCTTATGTCCGTGCTTGGTCGACGCTACGTACTGTACATAGAGAGGCCGTCGACACGCTAGCTAGTAAGAAAATGAAGGGAACCATTAAGTACAGAAATTCGTCATGCATACCGAGAGAAGTGATCGATCGACCTCTCCTTCTCCGAGAGATTGGTCGAACAACAAGTTTTCGTATTATCTATCCGACCACTACTAGGGAAAACCCTAGCAGTAGCGCTGGTTTTGTGCTCACTAGTAGCGCGGGTAGGCGCGCTACTAATAAGGCGCTAAAGCTATTGCTTAGCAGTAGCGCGTGCCCGCACGCGCTACTGCTGGGACAAATAGCTGCAACGTTTGTTCAATACCACGCTACTGCTAAGGTAACTACTTGCAGCGTGTTTCCTGTCCATCGCTACTAGTATTTTTTTATTTTTTTATTTTTAGTGTATTTATGTGCCATCGTACAAATATTGGTACAATACCAGTTATGAGGTTTACATCGTTATGTCCATAACAGTGTGTCAAATGAAGGTGGATTAGGTTCAAGTGGAGGCAATATGTGGTGCATGTCAAAAGTATACTACTAATCCAAACTTGATCTAGTTTGGACTAGTAGTACTTTGGATGTGCACCACATGCTGCCTCCACTTGAATCTAATCCGCCAAAGACAAGCTATTTAATCATCATCATAGTCATTACCACCAACAGTATTTATTTAATCACCACTAACACTAGCTAATAATAATCATCATAGTCATTACCACCAACACTAGCTATTTTATCATCATAGTAATAGTGTAGCACATCATCATCCTCAAACTCATTTCTAGCTAGCTAATCACTCCTGCTGCTCTCTCTTAGGTAAAATAACATAAAACATGTATAGCTCTCCTCCTTGATCAAGCTGGAGCATGCAGATGAACCTGTCTCCTAATCGTGGGTAGCACATCTGTTTGCTGCCCCCTAGTACTTCTCTGCACTCCCCCATCACATATTTGGTCCAGTCTTGCACTATTAAGCATCCGTCGCTAATCTTGAATGCACTAAAGTAATCTGTAGGATATCTTGGCCGTAAGCTGATAATACTCATGGTACCTTTAGTCTCAATCCCATAAGGCACAACATTCATCGGGAGTCCCTGTTGAAGAACATCGTATGGTAACATACTTAGCAATGAAGTTTAGTTTCAAAAATAATGTATGGAAAAGATGCACTGATGACAAATAGTAAAAATCTTACCATCCTTCCTAAATAGATGTGACCGTAGTTCATTACGAACACTATTGGTCGCACATTTTCAGTACTAACATTTCTAAATGCAGGAAGAAAATTTGTCTTGACAGTATCAAGATCCTCAAGCCATGAAACATAATGACTGAGCTCCTCGCAGTTGAGTTCAGCCCCGGCACAGTATACGGTCCTGTCTACCAAGCGCTGGACATGTTTGCTTGCACCGAAATAAGCTGACAATACAAATTAGTTGTCAACTATTTTTGAATAAACAATATCAAATACATAAATATGGTTGAGAAACTTACATAATGGTATAACTGGAGGCGTCTGCACATCGACCCAGATGTCGGTATTACCTTCAATATCATCTTCGGAACGAATATCAAAGGTGATAACCATATCAGGCTCAAATGCATAAGTCTTGCATAGTGCTCGCCATGTTTTGCATCCAAAATAGGTGTAGTCGTCTGATTTGTAGTCGTCAAAATAGGTGTAGTCGTCCTCACCAACCTGCGCCCCCCGGTAGGTAGCGCCTCCCAGTACCACCCCGGCGGAGCCCAGTCCCGGACATGGCCGATCTGGTCAAGCAGGTGTCGTCCTCCGCCGACCCGGCCGAGGATGCGGATAGGCATCGTCCACGTCGAGGCGGGAAATATTGCTTTAAATAAAAAATAGAAACAAGTTCTTACTAACTAGTTCTATTAATTCAACTAGATCTTACTAAAATAAACTTACTATAAATAAAAATATTCTAGTACCTAATTAGTACCTAGTTCTTACTAACTAATTAGTACCTAGGAACTACTGCCCTAATTACCATCTAATTTGATGAACCTATAGGGGTGGAAAGTGGTAGCGGATATTTCAATTATCCAACTATAAAGTGAAATAAGTGGTCAAATTTTACTCGTTTTTTGATTCATCTTAGAAATTTGATTCGTTTTCACCCTTACATGAACCCTAACTCATTTGAGCCACATCCGCATCCGATTTGTTTCCGCTCTTACATGAACCCTAACTAATTTGATGCAACTAAAATACAAAGAAACCCTAGGCAGAGGTAGGGGAGAGGGAGGAGCAGGCGTGCTCACCTCGGGTGCCTGCGACGAGGGAGGGCACGGCGGGCGTTGAGGTCGGGTCGGGGCTCGGGCGCTGGGCGAATGGCGGCCCGCCGAGGTCGGGTCGGGGCAGCGTCCGGGCGGCGTTGAGGTCGGGGCGGGGCGGCGTTGAATCTGGGTCGGGCGGCGTGAGGGTGCGGAGAGGCCAGCGGCCGACCCGACGGCGGGCGAGAGTGGAGAGAGTTGGATTTGGGGGAAGTGGCCGCGTGGGGAAGGACGAACCCCGTGGTTAAGTCAGAAGTAGCAGTAGCGCGTTCCAGGAAAAGCGCTGCTGCTATCTTAGCTACAACGCGTTCTGTGATACACGCTACTGCTACTCCTTTCTCTTTTTCCCCTTTTTCATTTAGTTTTCTTCACATTTTATTTGTTTCCTTTCACCTTATTTTATTTCTTTCATTTTCAATTACCTTTCCATTTTCTTTCCATTTAATTTTATAACCTTTAGCAGCAGCGAATTTATATTAAAACGCGCTGCTACAAACATAGTAGCGGTAGCGCGGTTCGTCATAGATCGCTACTACTATGTGTAGCCTATCGGCTAAGCCGTGGGAATTTTAGTAGTAACGTGTTTACAGCAAGACCCGCTACTGCTAGATTTGTATCTGCAGCGTGGTTTCCTCAGGCGCGCTACTGCTAATTAGCACCAGCGTACTTTTTTGACCCACGCTACTGCTAAAGTTCTGTGTATAAGGTTTTCCTAGTAGTGGACGCTACTGGCTACATACATATACAATATGTAAGATCTCTTACAATCCCCTAGCAATTGAAATCGAGTTCCACATGGTATTCTCTGGCTTTATTGATGAAGTGGTTAAGAAAGAATCCCGCCAATTCCTCTTGAATTGCTTTCATGCGATCTTGTTCTAGGAGTTCATCCCGCATCTGCCACGTCTAATTTGAAGAACGGGGTTAATACATATATGAATAAAACTCAACAGAAACGATGGTGTAATAAAATGAAATTGTGAATATTATTGCTTACGCACTTCATATTGTCTTTTAGAGTAGCCCCATTTATTTTTCAAAGTCGCATTGTAGATGAACTCGCACACGTAGTATCCACAGAAATCATTCCCTTGTTCCTGCCACAAGCACTTTTACGAAATAGAGGTCAATCAAACTGATAATGAAGCATTATAAATGGCATTGATGAAAGTACAGCTATAGAATTAACGGAGATGCGCGCGCAACTAGCTAGCTAGTAGTACTTACTGGTATGTATATCGCAGCTCCTTGACAGTCCGGAACTTCTGCGGTGAACTGTTTCCAAACCCTGAAAGACAAAGAAAATAATTATTATTACTTGAGATATCAGGAAATGAACAAAAAGTTGCCGATATGGTGCGATAATGATCGATTGAACTTACTTGTTGAGCAAATTAGTCATGTCCGCATAGGTTTGGGGATATTTTCGTCTCGATTCTAAGACGTTTACTACTCCCCGCTCAAGCTTAATCTCCAAGAACATAGTGGAATCTGCACGCATGCATAACTCATCAATTACATTACTATAACCTCGCTCGAGTAATAAGGGAAACCGATTATGCACACGACAGTAACACTCACTGGAAGTTGTAAGGAAAGAGTATTAAATCTTTGTTTTGATTTTTGATCAAGGATTGTAGCAAGTTGGCCTCGGCCTCTTCGGGGTGCTTTGTAACCTGAATTTCATCTATGATATTTGTGTTAATGAACCCAATATCATACATTTCTTGTTTTTTGCACTCGACGATCTTCAATCTGCATAATATAGTGAGGATAATTAATTATAAATACATGCAATGAAAGAGCCGAGTTATATATAGAGACTTAATGACAGAAATAGTACTTACAGATAGTAGCAAAAGACCGTTAATTTATCGAGGGCCTTTTGATTGAAGAACTTGAAGAACTCCTCAAATGGAACAGTCAACAGATCAGTTCCAACGAGGTCGTGCTCCTCTTTAATATTCAGATACAAAGCATTCGTCCCCCCAGACTCTCTGCAGGTTTTCATGTACCAATTATGGAATCTTCGCATCATAGTTGTTAGAGATTTTTCATCTTTGACGAGAGGCTTCCCGTACTCGTATCTGTGTTCGTCCACCTCCAAGAAATCAGGAAGTTGATCGTCGAGGCGGTGTCTGCAAGATTGCCATAACAGGCCACCGCCCTCGAGCATTAGCGATTTATGTCGCCGCTAGACACACCGAGGCGGGGGCACGATTGCTTTGCTTGTTCGCCGAGCTGGGCAATTTTTTCCCCAGCTGCTCGTTCTTTTAACCTTTTATCACCGACAAGATTTCCGACCGCTCTGCTTCGAGATATGTCTGTTCAGTAATGCGCTCATAGTTGGTTCTCGACGGAGACTTCGGTGGTTTCCTCAGGGCATCGATAATGCGCTTTGCTTTCACCGGATCTACCTTCTCCTCTGGAGGTGGATGTCTCTTTGCTTTCAACCCTTCAAAGAAGTCGTCCACTTCGGCCTGCACGATCTTCGCTTTCCTCCTTGGTCCTCTCGCACGGTAACTTCTCTAGAGGTTTGAGAGAAGGACCGTGTCTGTATTGCCTCCCGCCTCCTGCCGTCAGATCTTGCTACGCCGGAGCAGACGGAGCGGCTGCGGCGCCTGTCTTTTTTCGTGCTTGCTTATGAGGCGGAGGAGAAGGACTACGACGCGCCGGAGTAGCCGGGGCGGCGGCGGGTCTCTTCCGCCCTTGCTAGCGAGGCGGAGAAGGAGGAGGCTGCTGGCTGCCTTGGCCACCAGCGGAGAAGGAGGCGGAGTGCCACCACGCACTGTAGAAGGAGGAGGCTGCCGGCTGCTCGGGCGTCTTGCCTTGCAGCGGAGAAGGAGGCGGAGTGCCGCCACGCCGCCGGAGAAGGAGGCCGAGTGCCCTGATCGTCACTCACGGGAGGAGGAGGCGGTGGAGGAGGCGGAGTGCCTGACTCGCCAAGGAGGAGGAGGAGGCATCCAGTTCGAAGCTTGATGAACTCCTTCCGTCATAGGCATGGAGTCTTGAGGCAGTAACCCAACTGAGTCTCCCCTTCACCGGTAGGGTGGTCAAGCCGAGGTCCTCAAATCCTCCGTTATTTCGGCCCACCGTTACTCCTAGCATATCCTTCTGAATCGGACGACGGTGAAAAGTTGCGCCGGGTTCGAAGGTTGAACTTGGCCAATGACAGCCGCCTTGACTTTTAAGTTACGCCATTGCATCATAAGGTGGCAATTTTGAGCCTCCGTGATAAAATCCACGGGTAGCTAGCGTGAGCCGTCAAGACATGCTCCGGTGAAGCAGCTCGGTGGAAGCCACGCTTCTTCTCCGCCGAGATGGCGGGGTAGCCGGGGAAGCTTCGCGGTGGTTTGCTGCGATCTGCTTCTCGTTCCTCCAGCCCTTGTACCCTTTCGTGAAGCGCTTGCAGTTGGCTCTGCTCCAGTTTCTTCCTCCTCTCGTGGGTTTTGTAACCCCCTGCGTCCGGAAAACCAACCTTCCACGGAATGGAGCTGGCGTGCCTCGTGTCCTTCCAGGTGCTCGGGATTCCCGAGGGCCATTGTGAGCTCGTCCTTCTCCACTGCAGAACGAACGTCCCTTCTTATTTGCATCGATATCTTGTCGAAGCCTTGTGACTGGTGTTTTCGGTTGCTCGTCCGTCCAGCGGCACTTCCACGATCTGAGGTACAAGTGTTTCTTATATAGTCGAAGCATTGGTCGGTTCGTGGCACCAACGGGACCAATGCCCCATTTAGTCCCGGTTTGTATCACCAATCGGGACCAAAAGGCCGATTTTCAGCCCAAAGGGCGGAAGCGGCGACCTTTGGTCGGTTGATGGCACCAACCGGAACTAAAGGGGGGCATTGGTCCCGGTTGGTGCCACGAACCGGTACCAATGCCCCCTTTAGTCCTGGTTGGTGCCACCAACCGGGACCAAAGGCCCCTATGCTGCCCGCGTCCCGGCCAAAGATTAGTCCCACCTTGCTAGTTGAGAGGGCTCGAGAGTGGTTTATAAGCGCTGCTGCGCCCACCCTCTCGAGCTCCTCTCCACTGCAGGCTTTCGGGCCTAATCTCATACTATGCTGCTGTGGGCCTATTGGGCCTTCTGCGGGCCTCAATCCTGGCCCAGGTTGGGTTTCTAGTCGTATTCAGGCCGTGGTGGCCCAATAGGTGGCAGTTTTTTTTAGTTTTTTTTCCGGTTTTTTTGTTTTGTTTTTTTGCATTATTAATTTTCTTTTGTTTTTTTCTTTATTTTTTAATTCTTTTTGCTTTTAGGTCAGAAAAATTATAAACTTTCTTTTAGTGCCATGAGTTTTCAAATTTGAATAGTTAAAATTTGAATTCTTTGAAATTTGTGTGAATCACAAGTTTGTGATTAACTTTACTATAAAAATAGTTTTTTCATTTTTTGTTTTTTGCATTATTTATTTTCTTTTGTTTTTTGCTTTATTTTTTAATTCTTTTTGCTTTTAGGTCGGAAAAATTATAAACTTTACATTAGTGCCATTAGTTTTAGAAAATTATAAACTTTTACATTAGTGCCATTAGTTTTCAAATTTGAATAGCTAAAATTTGAATTCTTTGAAATTTGTGTGAATCACAAGTTTGTAATTAACTTTACTATAAAAATATTTTTTTCATTTTTTTTGCATTATTTATTTTCTTTTGTTTTTTGCTTTATTTTTTTAATTCTCTTTGCTTTTAGGTCAGAAAAATTATAAACTTTCTGTTAGTGCCATTAGTTTTAGAAAAATTATAAACTTTTTGTTAGTGCCATTGGTTTTCAAATTTGAATAGTTAAAATTTGAATTCTTTGAAATTTGTGTGAATCACAAGTTTGTGATTAACTTTACTAAAAAAATGAGCATAGATGCGCCTATAGAGAGAATTCAACCTAAATTCATAATAAATATCTATGAATTTCAGAGAAATTCAAGATGAATTTAGGTCGATTCCCTGTATAAGGGCATCTATTTGCACTCTGAGAGGAGCTCAACAAGGCAGAGATGGAGGGGCTTATAAACCGGTGTGAGCGCCCTTCGGTTGGCGAGGTGGGACTAAACTCGATCAAGCGAGGACCAACCCTTTAGTCCCGGTTTGTGGCACAAACCGGGACTAATGGTCATGGGCCAGGGGGAGGCGCATTGGTCCCGGTTCGTGCATGGAACCGGGACCAAAAGGTCCAGACGAACCGGGACCAATGGCCCACGTGGCTGCCCTCTTGAGTGTTCTTTGTGAGAACATAGTTGACAAGGAGCAAACTGGGATTAATGGTATTACGAGGGCCGAACCATAAGACATTAAAGCATTTCAAATGAACTCAAAAGTTGAAAGTTGGCATGGTATCATAATTTCACCCACATAGCATGTGCATGTACAAAAGCGGACAATGGTATCATACTAAATGCATTACAAAGTTGGCATGGTATCATCATAATAGTTGCGGGAGAAAGCCTTCACTTTTTCTTCGCTTGTGTCATTTGCTTATTGCGCCGTAACCATGGATAATCTTCATCGTTTATCAGGATGCTTGGGTCAGCCTTGACTTTGAAGGGAGGAACTTCATGAAACTTTTCATAATCTTCAGACATATCTGTCTTGCCCTCCATTCCCACGATGTCCCTTTTTCCTGAAAAAACTATGTGGCGCTTTGGCTCATCGTATGATGTATTCGCTTCCTTATCTTTTCTTTTCCTCGATGCAGTAGACATGTCCTTCACATAGATAACCTGTGCCACATCATTGGCTAGGACGAGCAGTTCGTCAGTGTACCCAAGATTTTTCAGATCCACTCACTAGTAGAAAAGAGGGCTTTGGTCCACCGGTTTAGCCCATTAGTCCGGTTCGATCTAGAACCGGGACTAATGAAACGATAATCCGGTTACGTGCGCCCGAGGGCCACGTGGGCCATTTGTCCCGGTTAAATGCAGACCTTTAGTCCCGGTTGGTGCCACGAACCGGGACTAAAAATGCGATACCCATTAGTCGGTTCGTGCCTGGCAACCGACTAAAGGGTTAGACCTTTAGTCCCGGTTGGTGCCACGAACCGGGACCACTGGGGTTTGAGGCATTAGTACCGGTTCATGGCACGAACCGGTACTAAAGGTCCCATTTTCAAACTCTACCCCCTGGATCGCCTTTTCAGTTTTAAAACAATTAAAAGAAAATGATGAAAATGTCAAAAAATAAAAGAAAATAAGTTTCCCATGTGATATGTGGTCTAGTTGTTGGGAAAATTTGCAAATATGAATTTCGACTTTATTTGCAAAATCCCTCGAGAATTTGTAAAATTGGGCATAACTTTTGCATACTAACTCGGATGAAAAAGTTTTTTATATGAAAAATCATCTACGCGAAAAGTTACATCCAAATTTAACTGGGGGAACCCCGTTAAACATTTTCAAAATCCTCAAAAACCTAACAGAAAAAAGTTACGGGGCTTTTAAGATCTAGAGTGGAAAAAATCGAAAAAAATTCAAGCTGTGGTCAAACAATGGTCAAAGTAATTATTCTAGAATATTAGTGTTACTAAATAATTATGTCAGTTATTTTGAATTTTGGTCAAATCTGGTCAAACTATGGTCAAACTATTGTCAAACAATGGTCAAACTAATTATTCAAAATAACTATTGTTTTTTAAATAATTATTGTTTTTAAAACAATAGTTTCAAACTCAAAAGTGAAATGTGTCACTTCATGCTCAAGCAGAATTCACGAGGGTTAATAGGATTGACATCGTACTATTGTCACGAAAGCAACAAGTGCAGACTTGGAAGCGAGGAGAATAGAACCCGGAAGTTAAGCGTGCTCAGCCGGGGAGTGGGAGGATGGGTGACCGTTCGGAAGTTAGATGATTAGGAATGATGAGGGGTGATTAGAGATTAGAGGATAAATTGAGCGTTGATGAGGGTGGTGATTAGAGATTAGAGGTTAAAATAATTCAGAAAATTGAAAATAAAAAATTCAAAAAAAATTCAAAAAAAATTTCAAAAAAAAAATCATAAAATTTCCTTTAGTCCAAGGTGGAGCTCCACGTGGCGCGGCCTTTAGTCCCGGTTCTGGATTGAACCGACTAAAGGGTGGAGGCATTAATCTGACCCTTTAGTCCGGTTCATGAACGGGACTAAAAACCCTCACCAACCGGGACAATAGTGACTGTTGTCATTCCGTCTTTGTGGGTCTACATGCACCGCCTCTGACAGATTGACCCACTTGCACTTAAACAAAGGGACCTTAAAATCTACTCCGTAGTCAAGTTCCCATATGTCTACTATGTAACCATAATATGTGTCCTTTCCCTGTCGGTTCTTTGCATCAAAGCGGACTCCGCTGTTTTGGTTGGTGCTCTTTTCATCTTGGTCAATCGTGTAAAATGTATTCCAATTTATCTCGTATCCTTTCCAAATCATTACAGTCGAAGATGGTCCCCTGGACAACAAGTACAGCTCATCACAAACAGTGATGTCACCTATGAGAAGTGTTTCCAACCAAGCTGCGAAAGTCCCGATGTGTTCACATGTAATCCAATCGTCGCCTTTGCTCCGGGTGTTTGGAGCCCAGATCGTTCTTGTGTTCATCGACATAAGGGGTCACCAAGGTAGAGTTCTATAGAAGCATGCGGTGTGCTTGAGACCAAGAATATCCGTCCCTGCATATTATTGAGTCCCTTCCAAGCGTGCCTTTTCGGTCAGTCTCCCCTCATACCGCGATTTAGGGAGACCTATCTTCTTAAGGCCAGAGCAGAAGTCAACACAAAACCCGATGACATCCTCGGTTTGATGGCCCATGGAGATGCTTCCTTACGGCCTAAGCGCGATTACGGACATATTTCTTTAGGACTCCCATGAACCTCTCAAAGGGGAACATATTGTGTAGAAATACGGGCCCCTGTAATGACAATCTCGTCGACTAGATGAACTAGGACGTGCGTCATGATATTGAAGAAGGATAGTGGGAACACCAGCTCGAAACTGACAAGACATTGCGCCACATCACTCCTTAGCCTTGGTACGATTTCTGGATCGATCACCTTCTAAGAGATTGCATTGAGGAATGCACATAGCTTCACAAAGGCTAATCGGACGTTTTCCGGTAGAAGCCCCCTCAATGCAACCGGAAGCAGTTGCGTCATAATCACGTGGCAGTCATGAGATTTTAGGTTCTGAAACTTTTTCTCAGCCATATTTATTATTGCCTTTATATTCGATGAGAAGCCAGTCGGGACCTTCATACTAAGCAGGCATTCAAAGAATATTTCCTTCTCTTCTTTGGTAAGAGCGTAGCTAGCAGGACCTTCATACTGCTTCGGAGGCATGCCATCTTTTTCGTGCAAACATTGCAGGTCCTCCCGTGCCTCGTGTGTATCTTTTGTCTTCCCATACACGCCCAAGAAGCCTAGCGAGTTCACGCATAAAGGTTCTTCGTCACGTGCATGACGTCGATCGAAGAGCGGACCTCTAGGTCTTTCCAAAGAGGGTAGGTCCCAAAATATAGATTTCTTCTTCCACATGGGTGCGTGTCCCCAAAGATCACTCGGAACAGCTAGTCCGCCGGGACCCTTTCCGAAGATTACGTGTAAATCATTGACCATAGAAAGTGCGTGATCACGGAGTGCGCATGGCGGGCTTCTTCCGTGATCTGCCTCACCTTTGAAATGCTTGCCTTTCTTTCGACATTGATGGTTGGTCGGAAGAAATCGACGATGGCCTGTACACATTCTTCCGCAGCTTCCCAGGTATATACTTTCGGTGTCAAGTAAATAGTGCGTGCATGCGTGGTATCCCTTGTTTGTCCGTCACGAAAGGTTCTTGAGAGCGGGCCAATCGTTGATAGTCACGAATAGCAACGCCTTTAGGTCAAATTCCTCCTGTTTGTGCTCATCTCACGTACGTACACCGTTTCCATTTCACAGTTGTAAAAGTTCTTCAACTAATGTCCTTAGGTACACATCAATGTCGTTCTTAGGGTTGCTTAGGGCCTTGGATGAGAACGGCATCATAATGAACTTCCGCTTCATGCACATCCAAGGAGGAAGGTTATACATACATAGAGTCATGGGCGGTGTTGTGATTGCTGCTCTGCTCCCGAAAGGATTAATGCCATCCGCGCTTAAAGCAAACCATACGTTCCTTGGGTCACGTGCAAACTCAGCCCGATACTTTCTCTCGATTTTCTCCATCACTGCGACCCGTCGGCGGGTGCTCTCACCTTCCCGTCTTTCTTACGGTCCTCAACTGTGCCATCGCATCAACTTGGCATGCTCTCCGCTTACGAGCAGGACGTTTCAACCGTGGTATTATAGGAGCATAACACATCACCTTCGCAGAACCCTCTTCACGGGGCTCGCCGTCAACATCACCGGGGTTATCTCGTCGATCTTGTACCGTAATGCACCGCATACCGGGCATGCGTTCAGATCCTTATGCGCATCATGTAGAGGATCACGATCATTAGGGCATGCATGTATCTTCTGCACCTCCAATCCTAGAGGGAATACGACCTTCTTTCCTGCGTATGTACTGTTGGAAATATGCCCTAGAGGCAATAATAAAAGCATTATTATTATATTTCCTCGTTCATGATAATTGCCTTTTATTCATGCTATAATTGTATTATCCGGAAATCGTAATACCTGTGTGAATACATAGACTACAATACGTCCCTAGTAAGCCTCTAGTTGACTAGCTCGTTGGTCAACAGATAGTCATGGTTTCTCGACTATGGACATCAGATGTCATTGACAGCGGGATCACGTCATTAGGAGAATGACGTGATGGACAAGACCCAATCCTAAGCATAGCACAAGATCGTGTAGTTCGTTTTGCTAGAGCTTTTCCAATGTCAAGTATCTCTTCCTTAGACCTTGAGATCGTGTAACTCCCGGATACCGTAGGAATGCTTTGGGTGTACCAAAGTCACAACGTAAGCGGGTGACTATAAAGGTGCACTACAGTATCTCCGAAAGTGTCATTGGGTTGACACGGATTGAGGCGGGATTTGTCACTCCGTATGACGGAGAGGTATCGCTGGGCCCACTCGGTAGTGCATCATCATAATGAGCTCAAAGTGACCAAGTGTCCGGTCACGGGATCATGCATTACTGATGCGAGTAAAGTGACTTGCCGGTGGCGAGGCTGAGCGAGGTATTGGGATACCGACGATCGAGTCTCGGGCAAGTAAAATAACGTCTGACAAAGGTAATAGTAAACGGGGTTGCTTGAATCATTGACATCGTGGTTCAACCGATGACATCATAGAGGAGCATGAGGGAGCCAACATGGGTATCCAGATACCGCTGATGGTTATTGACCGAGAGCCGTCTCGGTCATATACGCATGTCTCCCGAACCCGTAGGGTCTACACACTTAAGGTTCGGTGGCGCTAGGGTAATTAGGAAGACTTGTATGTGATTACGAATGTTGTTGAGTCCGGATGAGATCCCGGACGTCACGAGGAGTTTCGGAATGGTCCGGAGGTAAATAATTATATATAGGAAGTGGTATTTGACCATCGGGAAAGTTTGGGGTCACCGGTATTGTACCGACCACCGGAAGGGTCCCGGGGTCCACCGGTGGGGCCACCCATCCCGGAGGGCCCCATGGGCTGAAGTGGGGAGGAACCAGCCCATAGTGGGCTGGTGCGCGCCTTGGCCCACCTCGCGCCTAGGGTTGGAACCCTAGGGTGGGGGCGCCCACTTGCCTTGGGGGCACTCCACCCCTTGGCCGCCGCCCCTTGGGAGATGGGATCCCCAAGGGCCGGCGCCCCCCCTGCGGACTATATAAAGGGAGGGGGGAGGGGGGCAGCCGCACCCCAAGCCAAGGCGCAGCCCCTCCCCTCCCCAACACCTCTCCTCTTCCGTACGTGCTTGGCGAAGCTCTATCGGAGTACTGCTGCACCAACTACACCACGCCGTCGTGCTGCCGTTGGAGCTGTCTTCCTCAACCTCTCCTTCCTCCTTGCTGGATCAAGACGGAGGAGACGTCATCCGTTCCGTACGTGTGTTGAACGCGGAGGTGCTGTCCGTTCAGCACTTGGTCATTGGTGATCCGAATCACGGCGAGTACGACTCCATCATCACCATCCCCTTGAACGCTTCCTTTCGATCTACAAGTGGTATGTAGATGCAAACTCACTCCCTTGACTCGTTGCTTAGATGAACTCATAGATGGATCTTGGTGAAACCGTAGGAAAAATTTTAATTTTACGCAACGTTCCCCAACAGTGGCATCATGAGCTAGGTCTGTCGTAGTTCTCTATTGCACGAGTAGAACACAATTTGTTGTGGGCGTAGATCTTGTCAACTTGCTTGCCGCTACTAGTCTTATCTTGCTTCAGCGGTATTGTGGGATGAAGCGGCCGAACCAACCTTACACGTGCACGCTTCGTGAGACCGGTTCCACCGACTAACATGCACTAGTTGCATAAGGTGGCTGGCGGGTGTCTGTCTCTCCCACTTTAGTTGGAGCGGATTCGATGAAAAGGGTCCTTATGAAGGGTAAATGGAAGTTGACAAAATCATGTTGTGGTTATTCGTAGGTAAGAAAAGCGTTCTTGCTAGAACCCAATTGCAGCCACGTAAAGATGCAACAACAATTAGAAGACGTCTAACTTGTTTTTGCAGCAATTGTCATGTGATGTGATATGGCCAAGTTGTGATGAATGATGAATGACATATTGTGATGTATGAGATCATGTTCTTGTAATAGGAATCACGACTTGCATGTCGATGAGTATGACAACGGCGAGAGCCATAGGAGTTGTCTTTAATTTTGTATGACCTGCGTGTCATTGAAGAACGCCATGTAAATTACTTTACTTTATTGCTAAACGCGTTAGCCATAGAAGTAGAAGTAGTCGTTGGCGTGACAACTTCATGAAGACACGATGATGGAGATCATGATGATGGAGATCATGGTGTCATCTGCGGTGACAAGATGATCATGGAGCCCCGAAGATGGAGATCAATGGAGCTATATGATATTGGCCATATCATGTCACTACTATATAATTGCATGCGATGTTTATTATGATTATGCATCTTGTTTACTTAGAACGACGGTAGTAAATAAGATGATCCCTTACGACAATATCAAGAAGTGTTCTCCCCTAAGCGTGCACCGTTGCTAAAGTTAAATCGTTTGAAGCACCACGTGATGATCGGGTGTGATAGATCCTTACGTTCACATACAACGGGTGTAAGACAGTTTTACACATGCAAAACACTTAGGGTTAACTTGACGAGCCTAGCATGTATGCAGACATGGCCTCGGAACACGGAGACCGAAAGGTCGAACACGAGTCGTATGGAAGATACGATCAACATGAGAATGTTCACCGACGATGACTAGTCCGTCTCACGTGATGATCGGACACGGCCTAGTCGACTCGGATCGTGTAACACTTAGATGACTAGAGGGATGTCTAATCTGAGTGGGAGTTCATTAAAATAATTTGATTAGATGAACTTAATTATCATGAACTTAGTCTAAAACCTTTGCAAATATGTCTTGTAGATCAAATGGCCAATGCTCATGTCAACATGAACTTCAACGCGTTCCTAGAGAAAACCAAGCTGAAAGATGACGGCAGCAACTATACGGACTGGGTCCTAACCCGAGGATCATCCTCATAGCTGCCGTGAAACAATATGTCCTAGAAGGACCGCTAGGTGACGCTCCGTCCCGAAGAACCAAGACATTATGAATGCTTGGCAGTCTCGTTGATGATTACTCCCTCGTTCAAGGCGGCATGCTTTACGACTTAGAACCGGGGCTCCAAAAGCGTTTTGAGCAACACGGAGCATATGAGATGTTCGAGGAGCTGAAACTAGTTTTTCAAGCTCATGCCAGGGTCGAGAGATATGAAGTCTCCGACAAGTTCTATAGTTGTAATATGGAGGAAAACAGTTACATCGGTGAGCACATACTCAAAATATGCAGGTTGCACAACCGCCTTTGTCCCACTGGACATAAACCTCCCGGACGAGGCGGTCATTGACAGAATCCTTGATCGCTTCCCACCAAGCTACAAGAGCTTTGTGATGAACTACAATATGCAGGGGATGGTGAAGACCATTCCCGAAGTATTCTCTATGCTAAAGTCAGCAGAGGTTGAAATCAAGAAAGAACATCAAGTGTTGATGGTCAATAAAACCACTAAGTTCAAGAAGGGCAAGGGCAAGAAGAACTTCAAGAAGGACGGCAAGGAGGTTGCTGCGCCCGGTAAGCAAGTTGCCGGGAAGAAGTCAAAGAATGGACCCAAGCCTGAGACTGAGTGCTTTTATTGCAAGGGGAAGGGTCACTGGAAGCGGAACTGCCCCAAATACTTAGCGGATAAGAAGGCCGGCAACACCAAAGGTATATTTGATATACATGTAATTGATGTGTACCTTACGATTACTCGTAGTAACTCCTGGTATTTGATACGGTGCCGTTGCTCATATTTGTAACTCACAACAGGAGTTGCGGAATAAGCGGAGACTGGCGAAGGACGAGGTGACGATCTTGGCGTCGGGAATGGTTCCAAGGTCGATGTGATCGCCGTCGTACGCTACCTCTACATTTACCTACGGGATTAGTTTTAAACCTCAATAATTGTTATTTAGTGCCAAGTTTGAGCATGAACATTGTATCGTGATCTCGTTTAATACGAGATGGCTACTCATTTAAATCAGAGAATAATGGTTGTTCTATTTATATGAGAGATATGTTTTATGGTCATGCTCCGATGGTCAATGGTTTATTCCTAATGAATCTCGAGCGTAATGTTACACATATTCATAGCATGAATACCAAAAGATGTAAAGTTGATAACGATAGTCCCACATACTTGTGGTAATCGCCGCCTTGGTCACATTGGTGTCAAAGCGCATGAAGAAGCTCCATCTTGATGGACTTTTAGAGTCTCTCGATTATGAATCATTTGACACATGCGAACCATGCCTCATGGGCAAGATGACCAAGACTCCGTTCTCCGGAACAATGGAGCGAGCAACCAACTTGTTGGAAATCATACATACCGATGTATGCGGTCCAATGAGTGTTGAGGCTCATGAGGAGGATATCGTTATGTTCTCACTCTCACCGATGACTTGAGTAGATATGGGTATGTCTACTTGATGAAACACAAGTCTGAGACCTTTGAAAAGTTCAAGGAATTTCAGAATGAAGTAGAGAATCAACGTGACCGAAAGATAAAATTCTTACGATCATATCGTGGGGGAGAATATTTAAGTCACGAATTTCGTACACACTTAAGAAAATGTGGAATCGTTTCACAACTCACGCCGCCTGGAACACCTCAGCGTAACGGTGTGTCCAAACGTCGTAATCGCACTCTATTGGATATGGTGCGATCTATGATGTCTCTTACCGATTTACCGCTATCATTTTGGGGATACGCTCTAGAGACAGCTACATTCACTTTAAATAGGGCACCGCCTAAATCCGTTGAGACGACACCGTATGAATTATGGTTTGGGAAGAAACCTAAGCCGTCGTTTCTAAAAGTTTGGGGATGCGATGCTTATGTCAAGAAACTTCAACCTGAAAAGCTCGAACCCAAGTCGGAAAATGCGTCTTCATAGGATACCCTAAAGGAAACCATTGGGTATACCTTCTACTTAAGATCCGAGGGCAAGATCTTTGTTGCCAAGAACGGATCCTTTACGGAAAAAAGTTTCTCTCGAAAGAAGTAAGTGGGAGGAAAGTAGAACTTCGTGAAGTACTACCTCTTGAGCGGGATAGTAGTGCAGCTCGGGAAAATGTTCTGTGATGCCTACACCAACTGAAGAGGAAATTAATGATGATGATCAAGGTACTTGGATCAAGTTGCTCTTGAACTTCGTAGGTCCACTAGGACACGTTCCGCACTGTGAGTGGTACGGCAACCCTGTCACGGAAATCATGTTGTTAGACAACGGTGAACCTTGAACTATGAAGAAGCGATGGCGGGCCCGATTCCAACAAATGGCTCGAAGCCATGCAATCCGAGATAGGATCCATGTATGAAAACAAAGTATGGACTTTGATAGACATGCCCGATGATCGGCGGCGATAGAAAATAAATGGATCTTTAAGAAGAAGGCGGGGCGGATGGTAATGTCACCATCTATAAAGCTCGACTTGTCGCTAAGGGTTATCGGCAAGTTCAAGGGATTGACTACGATGAGACTTTCTCTCCGTAGCTAAGCTTAAGTCCGTCCGAATCATGTTAGCAATTGCCGCATACTATGATTATGAGATATGGCAGATGGACGTCAAAACAGCGTTCCTTAACGGTTATCTTAAGGAAGAGCTGCATATGATGCAGCCAGAAGGTTTTGTCGATCCTAAGAATGCTAACAAAGTATGCAAGCTCCAGCGATCCATTTACGGGCTGGTGCAAGCATCTCGGAGTTGGAACATTCGCTTTGATGAGATGATCAAAGCGTTTGGGTTTATGCTTGAGACTTATGGAGAAGCTCTGCGTTTACAAGAAAGTGAGTGGGAGCTCTGTAGCATTTCTCATATTATATGTAGATGACATACTTTTGATGGGAAATGATATAGAACTCTTGGACAACATTAAGGCCTACTTGAATAAAAGTTTTTCAATGAAGGACCTTGGAGAAGCTGCTTATATATTAGGCATCAAGATCTATAGAGATAGATCGAGACGCCTCATAGGTCTTTCACAAAGCACATACCTTGACAAGATTTTGAAGAAGTTCAAAATGGATCAGTCCAAGAAAGGGTTCTTTTTTGCCTTTGCAAGGTGTGAGATTGAGCTCGGCTCAATGCCCGACCACGGCAAAAGATAAATAAGAGATGAGCGTCATCCCCTGTGCCTCGGCCATAGGATCTATTATGTATGCCATGCTGTGTACCACACCTGATGTAAACCTTGCCGTAAGTTTGGTAGGAAGGTACCAAAGTAATCCCGGCAAGGAACACTGGACAATGATCAAGAATATCCTGAAGTACCCAAAAGGACAAAGGACATGTTTCTCGTTTATGGAGGTGACGAAGAGCTCGTCATAAAGGGTTACGTCGGCGCTTAGCTTCGACACAGACCTGGATGACTCTAAGTCACAAACCGGATACGTGTATATGTTGAATGGTGGAGCGATGGCTGAATGCATTTGCAAGCGAAGCGTCGTGGCGGGATCTACATGTGAAGCGGAGTACATGGCAGCCTCGGAGGCGCGCGCATGAAGCAATTTGGGTGAAGGAGTTCATCACCGACCTAGGATTCATACCCAATGCGTCGGGGCCGATCAAACTCTTCTGTGACAACACTGGAGCTATTGCACTCGCCAAGGAGCCCAGGTTTCACAAGAAGACCGAGCACATCAAGCGTCGCTTCAACTCCATCCGTGAAAATGTTCAAAATGGAGACATAGAAATTTGCAAAGTGCATACCGATCCGAATGTCGCAGATCCGTTGACTAAACCTCTTCCATGGGCAAAACATGATCAATACCGTAACTCTATGGGTGTTCGATTCATCACAATGTAACTAGATTATTGACTCTAGTGCAAGTGGGAGACTGTTGGAAATATGCCCTAGAGGCAATAATAAAAGCATTATTATTATATTTCCTTGTTCATGATAACTGCCTTTTATTCATGCTATAATTGTATTATCCGGAAATCGTAATACATGTGTGGATACATAGACTACAATACGTCCCTAGTAAGCCTCTAGTTAACTAGCTCGTTGGTCAACAGATAGTCATGGTTTCCTGACTATGGACATCAGATGTCATTGACAACGGGATCACGTCATTAGGAGAATGACGTGATGGACAAGACCTAATCTAAGCATAGCATAAGATCACGTAGTTCATTTTGCTAGAGCTTTTCCAATGTCAAGTATCTCTTCCTTAGACCTTGAGATCGTGTAACTCCCGGATACCATAGGAATGCCTTGGGTGTACCAAAGCGTCCTGGCAACGTATTGGGTGACTATAAAGGTGCACTACAGGTATCTCCGAAAGTGTCTGCATTGGGTTGACACGGATCGAGACTCGATTTGTCACTCCGTATGACGGAGAGGTATCGCCGGGCCCACTCGGTAGTGCATCATCATAATAAGCTCAAAGTGACCAAGTGTCTCGGTCACGGGATCATGCATTACAGACGAGTAAAAGTGACTTGCGGTGGCCGAGGCTGAGCGAGGTATTGGGATACCGACGATCGAAGTCTCGGGCAAGTAACATACCGTCGACAAAGGGAATAGTATCACGGGGTTGCTTGAATCCTTGACATCGTGGTTCATCCGATGACATCATCGAGGAGCATGTGGGAGCCAACATGGGTATCCAAATCACGCTGTTGGTTATTGACACGAGAGCCGCCTCGGTCATGTATGCGCATGTCTCCTCGAACCCGTAGGGTCTACACACTTAAGGTTCGGTGACGCTAGGGTTATTAGGAAGACTTGTATGTGATTACCGAATGTTGTTCAGAGTCCCGGATGAGATCTCGGACGTCACGAGGAGTTCCGAAATGGTCCGGAGGTAAAGAATTATATATAGGAAGTGGTATTTTGACGCCATCGGAAAGTTTTGGGGTCACCCGTATATGTCTGGGACCACCGGGAAGGGTCCCGAGGTCCACCGGTGGGGCCACCCATCCCGGAGGGCCCCATGGGCTGAATTGGGAGGGAACCAGCCCATAGTGGGCTGGTGCGCCTCAGCCCACCTCCCGCGCCTAGGGTTGGAACCTAGGGTGGGGCGCCCAGCTGCCTTGGGGGCACTCCACCCCCTTGGCCGCCGCCCCCTTGGGAGATGGGATCCCCAAGGGCCGCGCCCCCCAAGGACTATATAAAGGGAGGGAGGGGCAGCCGCACCCCAAGCCAAGGCGCAGCCCTCCCTCCCAACACCTCTCCTCTTAAAATGCGTGCTTGGCGAAGCTGCTGCCGGTATCTTCTTTGCACCAACTACACCACGCCGTCTTTGCCGTTGGAGCTGTCTTCCTCAACCTCTCCTTCCTCCTTGCTGGATCAAGACGGAGGAGACGTCGTCCGTACCGTACGTGTGTTGAACGTGGAGGTGCTGTCCGTTCAGCACTTGGTCATCGGTGATCCGAATCACAGCGAGTACGACTCCATCATCACCATCTCCTTGGAAGCTTCCGCACTCGATCTACAAGTGGTATGTAGATGCAAACTCACTCCCTTGACTCGTTGCTTAGATGAACTCATAGATGGATCTTGGTGAAACCGTAGGAAAAATTTTAATTTTCTGCAACGTTCCCCAACATGTACTGTGGGTTAATTCCTTATCCTTTGGAAGCCTCTTCTTCAATATTTTCAGTAGCTTCTCAAATCCTTTGTCTGGCACAGCATTCTCTGCCTTCCACTGCAGCAATTCCAGTACGGTACCGAGCTTTGTGTTGCCATCTTCGCAATTATGGTACAACCCTTTTTTGTGATCCTCTAACATGCGATCGAAAGTCAGCTTCTCCTTTTGACTTTCACATTGCATCCTTGCATCGACAATGACCCGACGGAGATCATCATCATCGGGCACATCGTCTGGGTCCTCTTGATCTTCAGCAGCTTCGCCCGTTGCAGCATCATCGTGCACATCGTCTGGTTCCTCTTGATGTTCAGTAGCATCACCGTATTCAGGGGACACATAGTTGTCATCGTACTCTTCTTCTTTGCTGTCTTCCATCATAACCCCTATTTCTCCGTGCCTCGTCCAAACATTATAGTGTGGCATGAAACCCTTGTAAAGCATGTGGGTGTGAAGGATTTTCCGGTCAGAGTAAGACTTCATATTCCCACATATAGGGCATGGACAACACATAAAACCATTCTGCTTGTTTGCCTCAGCCACTTGAAAATCATGCACGCCCTATAATGTACTTTCGGAGGTGTATACATTACCGTACATCCATTGCGGTTCATCTGCGTGCATTATATATAATTAAGTGTGTCAAAAATCATTACGTAACATCATGAATAGATAATTAAGTGACCAAATTAATAGAAGTTCATCATCACATTAAAACCAAAGTACATACATAGTTCTCATCTTCAGCGAAAATCATTACAGAACAACATAAAGATCTACAGAGCATCTAAATTAATTGAACCATACATTGAAACTATGTAAAACATTTCAATGCGAAAACAAATGTGATCATAATCGCAACCAAGGTAACAACTGATCCAACGGCATAATGATACCAAGCCTCGGTATGAATGGCATATTTTCTAATCTTTCTAATCTTCAAGCGCATTGCATCCATCTTGATCTTGTGATCATCGATGACATCCGCAACATGCAACTCCAATATCATTTTCTCCTCCTCAATTTTTCTTATTTGTCCTTCAAGAAATTGTTTTCTTCTTCAACTAAATTTAACCTCTCGACAATAGGGTCGGTTGGAATTTCCGGTTCAACAACCTCCTAGATAAATAAAATCTATGTCATGTTGGTCGGCATAATTTTCATAAACAATAAATGAACCAATAGTTATGAAAAGATAATATATATACCACATCCGAATTATAGACAGGACGAGGGCCGACGGGGGCGGATACCAAACCATCGCACTATATAAGATGCAATAATAAAAGTAAGAAAATAATACAAGTATCTGTCTAAACATACAAGTAAGAATATTTTTCCTTTTAGAAAGAAGATAAAAACAAGAGGCTCACCACGGTGGTGCCAGCGATGAGATCGGCGCGGGTGATCGACGGCGGTGAAGACGGGGACGGGGCGTGACGGACCGCTAAACCTAGACAAATATTGAGGAAAATGGAGCTTGGAGGTCAAGCTTGGAGAGGAGAAAGCTTAAGTAGTGTGGCTCGGGCATTCTATCGAACACCTTGTGTGCATAGGAGGTGAGCTAGAGCACCACCAAACTCTCTCCCCCTCGGCTGCCATAAAAAACAGAGCAGTGTGCTCTGCTCTTACGCGAGGGGTTATAGATAGGCTCCTCATTGGTCCCGGTTGGTGGCATGAACCGGGACTAAAGGGCAGCCTTTGGTCCCGGTTCAATCCACCAACTGGGACCAATAGTGAGTGGAGCGAAAGGCGAGGCCCATTTGTCCCGGTTCGTCCCACCAACCGGGACCAAAAGGTCCAGACGAACCGGGACCAATGGCCCACGTGGCCCGGCCGGCCCCGGGCTCACGAACCGGGTCCACGTTACCATTGGTCCCGGTTCTGTCTTGAACCAGGACTAATGGGCTGACCCGGCACTGGACCATTGCCCCTTTTCTACTAGTGTTAGGTGTTCACGAGCACGGTCCATCCTCGAAGGTCGGCTATGTCTGTTGCGCTGCTCGCTTCTTACGCTGCATATGATCCTGGTATGTAGTGCTCGGCCTTTGCTAGCTGCAATTCATTGCGTCTTGTGGAGGTTGTAGTGAGTAGGCTTTCCAGTGTTCCCCGTTGTATCGTTCTGACCGTTGTAAGTTGGGTTGTCTGTTGTAATTCCTGGCCGGTTGATGGGTTTGTTAATTCAAAGACGGGCTCTCTGCGAGCCTTCGTTCTAAAAAAAGTTTACTGAAAGTCTCCACCTAGTCCCTCAACTTTTACTGGGCGACATTTGGTCCGTCAAGTGTCAAAACTGGACACAATTAGTCCAAAACCAGATTAGAGAGGAAAACCGGCCATGTGCCCCCTTCCCCTCCCGTTTCTCTCTCCAGCTGAGCTATCTACATGTGCCTACCGCCGAGGAAAACCAGCCGCCTACCTGCGCCGTCGCCAGAACCCTACCCCCGCCTAAGAGTATCTCCAGCCGCGCCCCGAACAAGGCCCCCGAGGCGACTTTTCGGCAGCCGGCACCAAAAAATCGGCCCAATCGCGCCCCAAGGGCCCAGTTTTTGCTCGGGCGAAATTACGCCAGCGGACCAACCCGAACCCCAGCGGCTACTGGGGGTGCTCGAGGCGCCGGGCGAATCGTTTTTAGCGCGAAAGAGCCGCGGGCCCTCCTTGCCAGCGACTCGTCTCTCTTCTCGCCGCTTCGTCGTCCTCATCGCCTCGTTTCCTGCGTCGAGTCAATGCCAAAGCTGCCGCGCCGGTCAGCCTTCATTGATGCCTCACGAAGCGCGGTGAAGGCTGGACGGCAACGTCCCTCGCCCGCCACGCGCACGCGCGCCTCCGCCTATATAAGCCGACCCCAGCAGCTGAAGACACGCCTGAGCCTCCACCGCCCGACGCCATTTCTCCCCTTCCTCCCTCTCCTCTCGCCGTCTCCAGTTCAAAGCATGGACGGCGCTTCCCAGCGATGGCGTGGTGGCGAAGCAACCCGGCCGCCGCCATCTTCGCGAGGACGGCTTCGGCCTCCTCTTGAGCCAAGTACCGGTCCCGCTGGACATGCGGGTGCCCGGTGTGGAGAATCAGCGCCGGCGGCGTCGGTGCCACCACCGCCACCGAGGCGGCGCGTCGCGGAGATCGCAGCGTATCCAGCCTCCACGCCGCGGCGGGCGAGGAAGGACATGATATCGTCCCGACAACCCGACTCGAGGAGCCATACTTCCGCCGCCGCCACGCCGAACAGCTCGAGGCCCACGAACGGCGTCGTGCCCTCGGAAGGCTCAACTCCGAGGGGCGCGCGATGTGCGGGGCCTGCCCGCCACACGCTGGAGGTCGCCCTTGAGTACATCGAGTGCGGCAACACGCCGAGACTTCAGTACCCGCTCCCCGTCCTTCTTCTCGCCGGCGTGGGAGCTTCGTGGGACGCCGGCGCATGGAGCAGCCAGGCGTCCTCCTCCTCGTCCGGCCGCTCGTCCGGCACTCTCGCCTCCGCCCGTCAAGCCGTAACCCCAGGACACGCCTGTCAGCGGGCGCACCCGCAACTCCGGCGTCCGCATCTGCGACTCCACCCCCCCCCTCTGGCCGCTTCGTCCTCGTCGCGCCCAAGCCAGAGCCCGGCCTCCCCATGGAGTACGAGGAGATAGCCCGGCGCTGCTTCTCCGACAAGGAGGCCCTACAGTGGGCGCGGGACGACTACCTCCGCGACGAGATGGTCCGGCAGCGCTGGGCCCTGGAGGAGATAGCCGCCCACAAACGTGGGCACGAGGACGAGCACGACGTCGTGATCCTCGACAGCGACGACGACGAGGACGCCCCGGACCGTCCAACCCGCCCGCGCCAACCGGGGAGAGGGTTGCGTTAGGGGACGGCGGCGGGCGGAGGCGGCGATGACGAAGACGACAATGACGACGGCGACGACTACACGCGGTTCTACAGCCTCCTCGGCATGTAGAACTGCAAGGGCGGCGGGCGGGGAGGAGCGGCGAGGGAGACGTCGAGGAGCAGCCTTGTAGTTTTTTTTCTTTTTTGTAAAATATGTTTAAATATGAACGAACTCGCTGAAGTTTGATTGAATTTACGCCGTGTTTGTGCCGTAATTAAAATTTTCAAAAAAACGTGAACGCCACGACAGGTGGGCATCACGCCCCCAGCGCGTGGTTTAGCGCCGATGCGCCCCAGGGGCGATTTTTAGCGCCTCCTGGGGGGCCAATGGCTGGAGACTAACTATCCATCTGTGTCGTTGGCCATGCGCTGCCACGCCATCCACCCGCCCCACCCTCGGCAGCGCGTCACCAGGCACCCATACCATGCCGCATAGCCGCACCACACCCTACCCGCACCGTCCTTCCCGTCCCTTCCCCTCCTTATTTGACATCCCTACTCCGGTGAGCAACTCGGGGGTCACACGGATCCATCGAAGGCCAGGTCGTTGTTGGCCACACCTTCACTGGTCTCAACGTCAACGCAGGGCACCGACGCTGGTTGCGCTCTCCCACCAATGGCGGATCCGCCGTGACGGTTAGCCAATGCCGGCACGCCTCAGATCCGTCTACGCCGGAGGCCGTGCTGGTTGGCGCCAAGGAGCGCAGAGAGGGTTCCGCCATTACCGGAGGCCGTGCTTTCGCCCCGCTTTACATATAAAGCAAAGATCAACAGTATCCGGTACAAACGCGCACCCCACAACAAACGCACACACACTCAAGGCAGGATACATAGGCGCTGAGCGCAACAACACCATCCCTAGCACTACGCGAAGAGGTGAAGCCGCATATGACGAACCGTGGGCTCCAAGGCGCCGCCTTCAGGAAGGGGACGACACCGGAGTGCCCCCACCGCCCGATCCGGGGATCAGAGTTTCCCCTAGAGCAACACGACGGGCAATGAGAGCCATGACGACGCCTTCATGAAGGGAACGAGTTTCGCCGCCGCCGGTCCATCCGAAGATAGAGCAGGTTTTCACCCCAACCACCATTCACCGCCACCGAACGCCACACCCCGGCTACCACGCGGCCCGCACGGCCGTGGCAACCGGGCAGCACCAAGCCACGGGCTCTGCCCAAGAACCACGCGGACTCACCACCAGGGCCGCCGCCCCGGCATCCAAGACCTTGACACCACCTCACCGAGATCCGCTGCTACCCCAACCAAAGACACGAGTGGAAAGGATGCGCCTTTCGCACCCGTGGGCTGTCCCCAGTGCCGAGACCCAATAGGTCGGCCAAAACTGGCCCCCATCGCTCCGTCCTCGGCACCGTTGCCCCTTCCTTTGAGTTGCGGCACCGCCAAAGAACACAAGTGAGATTTGATGGCCCTCCCTCCCTTGATGCGGCGAAAAAGGCCCGATTAGCGACATGAACCCACCTATGTCACCCTCAACTCTTCCTCGATCTACTACGTCGATAGGAACCATCGTCAGTGTGTGCAGTCCACGCTCTGGATACCCCGTCGTTGGGCTCACATGCGCTGTTGTCTCCTGCGGCAACATCGGCGTGTCGTGGTGGGTACAGATGGCGAGGAGGTGGTCGAGGGCCTTTTCAATAGCGGTGCAACATTCCTATGGGCCGTGAGGTGTTAGAGACATGGAAGATCGCTGATAGCTTTGCCGACAATGTGGCGACGAAAGGAAGTGGCCTCATCGTGAATTGGGCCTTGAGATGGAAGAGAGAGAAAACCGGGCTTCCACATGGCCAGTTCTACTAAAATATGAGTTGCGAAACTTACCTGGTTTTGAGAGTTGAAGGACCAAATTTCGCCTAAAATTCTTGAGGCACCAAATGTAGACTTTCGATAAACTTGAAGCACGAGAATATACTTTTCTCAAATAGTAGTAATGATAGTGGGATTCGGTCCTGAGTGGCTTCCTACCTTTTTCTCTTTTCCGAAAGAATTCATCTATCTTCAACACTATCATGACCTCAAATTTACGATCTGGTTGTCGTGGTCGACATGTACATATGCCCGATAGCCAAGTTGACATACAAAAATGATGAATGGAGGGCACATGCACACAACGGATGAGTTTACTTCATTTCAAAAAGGGACTTCGACCCTACAGATTTGTTTACTTGGTCCTTCCATGTTCTATAACGAGCAAATTGATGGCAACGCTCAATCATGGAGAAAGAATATTAATGAAATGCACCCGTCGGAGGTTGGGCTTTTATATGAAGTCAACTCCTGCATCAAGTGTGGACATATACTATGTACTCCTAACTCCTATCTTTATGCAAGAACACATGCACTCCTAACGTGCAACTTGATTATGGAGAGTTAACTGGAATACGATGGATATGACATGCACTAGCTCCATCTGAAACCCATAAGGCCATGTGAATTTGAAGATGAGACATGTTAGCAATAGATATATAATGACAAACCTTGAAATAATTTCAGTAAAAGGGGCGATCTGGAAGTTTAAGCTGCGGATTTTTGAGCTCACAAGAATTTTGAACAAATATTACGCCAAGCACCCATATGGGTGATTGTGTTAGTGCTTTAGTATTGTTTCCTGCAAAGGACTAAGTTTGTTTCCGCACCTGTGGGCAGAGCAGCCAGCCTCGGTTGATATTGTTTGCGAATACTTGACTGGTTTACCTGAATTCAGATGTGAGGCACGGAACATCAGACTTCAGACTACAGAACCTACACTGGTTTTATACGGAGTATATATTAGACAGCTACAATCTTACATGAGTAAATAGCATAAAACTACTACTTTACAGGTCAAGGTTTCAAAAAACTACCGGATATTTTTTTCTCTCTGATAACTACCAAGTCAGGGGTCGGCTGTTTCAAAAAACCCAAATCGCGGTGTGATTTAAAATCAATCCAGATTATGACAGGTTGGGCTCGCATCTAAACAGGACGTTTGTTTGACTGTTAGCTTACAGATGGGGTCCACATGTCAGCCTCAACCTCCTCTTTTGAATCATTTCCTCTCTGCCTCATTTCGTCGAGCACCTTGTGTGCGTGTAACTCGATGGGGAGGAGAGCTCGGCTGCTCGTCGGGGACGAGAGCTTGGTTGCTCCTCGGGGAGGAGAGCTTGCTAGATCCGGTGCGTGGCCTCAGATGTGAACATGGCGGGTCAGGTGGCGGAGGTCGAGGTCCAAGGTAGGCTCGCGCCGTTCATGGCCGTACGTGGGCGGCGGGGCGCAGCCGTCGCGAGACAACGCCGGCGGGTCGATTCCGGTGGCTGCCGTAGCTCCGCCGACCTGTCCACCCTCGCGCGAGTCGGGCCTGCGCTCGGCGGCGGGAGCGGTCACCGCTAGACTCCAGGAGAGCACGAGAGGGCATGCGCGTGTGGTCGCTCCTGCGGAGGGGGAGCCGGCTACGCAACAAGGCTGCCGGCGTGGGGACCGGTAGGCAGAGGTGCTGCGGTCCCGCCAGCGGCGGGGCGCGACGGCGCGGTGCGGGGCCGAGCTCGGAGGGCGCGTCAATGGCCGCAGCCGGCGAGATTGAGTTCGAGGCGGGAGAAGGAAGGAAACATGCGGGGGTGGCTTTTGGAGCGCGGCGGTCGACGGCGACCTCGCCGGCGACGGCGAGAACACCGAGAAGGCGGATCAATGGGCGGCGGTGCTGCCGGCTGGGTCGCGCGCTCCTGGGTCGCCCTCCCCCTCGTCCGTCACTTGTCTTCTTTTCATTGCAAATTTTATTGCCAATGACATGTGAGCCCCCCAGTCATAACGGGTCAACTTAACGATTCAACCACGTTGACTTTTGTGCCACGTGGGACCTGACGCGTGGGCCACATCTGTCAGAAAACAGTTTAAATCTTAAGCACACGGCGATTTGGGTTTTTTGAAACAGACAACCCCTGCCTTGGTAGTTATCAATGGAAAAAATATTTTCGGTAGGTTTTTAAAACCCTAACATGTAAAGTAGTAGTTTTATGCTATTTACTTATCTTACATCAAAATGTTACCTGCATTGGAATCTTACAACAGATGTTTTCTTTCCTGTGGCTGAACTTGGTTAACCTGACCTCCCTGATATGAAGGTAGAATAATTCGGCTTATTTTATTTTATTTTCGAAAAGGGGTGTTACCCTAGCCTCTGCATCAGAAAGATGCATACGGCTCATATTATTAATAAAAATCCAGCAACAAAGTCTCTAAGTCTCGAAGTAAGAAATAAAACAAGACGCTCATAAGAGCCTAATCGAAAGCCACAACCGGCTGGCAAATAAAATAGGAGCACTACATGCCTATCCTATTACATGACCGCCATCCAAACCGGTTGAAAATAACCCGAGCTACCATCTCCCCATCGGAGTAGACGCGATAGCCAACGCCCGACCTCCGTCGGAGTGAGTAGCGACCACATATGGATTAATCTTTGTGGCCTGAGGATAACCCGCAAAAAGTGAATGTTAAATCGATCTGTTAAAAACCAAATCATTTCTGCAGTTCAGACTGCCCATAATAAGGCACAAACTCCAACACGAATGTGCCTCGCTATATCTGAGTCAACCCCATCAAGCCACGTTCCAAATAACATGTTGATGGAGGTGGGCGGAGTAATATTAAAAGCAATATGAATCGAACGCCAAAGAATCTTAGTGAGCGCACAATCTAGAAAGAGGTGTTTGATAGTTTCGTTATGGTCACAAAAACTACACCTAGCAGAACCCATCCAATTGCGTTTTGCCAGATTATCCTTTGTCAAAATGACTTGTTTATGCACGAACCACATAAACACTTTGATTCGCAAAGGTACCTTTACTTTCCGAGCGATGCTTGAGGAGGGAATTACACTAGAGTTTATGATATCCGGATACATGGATTTGACCGATAACACGCCATCCTTAGTCGGTTTCCAATACAACCGATCGCTCTTTGAGACAACCGGACATCCATCAACCTTCTTACAAGATGAAGCCAGGCCTCCCAACGATTGCCAACTAGCGTCCTCCGAAAACTAATATTGAGGGGAGTGGATTGTAAAACGTCATAGCGTAAGCTTCTCGACGTTGAACAACGTTGTACGTAGTAGGATATTGAAGTGCAAGGGGCGTCTCCCCAAGCCACGTATCCTCCCAGAACCTCGTATTAGCTCCATTTCCGACTAAGAACCTTGTCCTGTTGAAAAAGAGTGGCTTGACTCTCATCAACCCTTTTCAAGGTTGCAACAACACTGGACCACAGCAAAACGGTAAGTTAGGGGAGGAAGAGCAGAGGGGAGGTACAGGAAGAATGGAGGGATGGAGTGTATGCGTCTATCTTCAACGCTCTCATAGGTCTCAAATGTCAGATCTGGTCAGCACAAGTACATGTGAGCCAGCGTGTTCCAGTCCACCATGTTGACACATACAAAATGATGAATGGAGGACACGTACACATCGACGGATGAGTTTACTTCATTTCAAAAGGGACTTCAGACCTATGGATTTGTTTACTTGGTCATTCCATATTCTATGGCGTGCAAGTTGATGGCAGCGCTCAATCATGCAGAGATAAGAGATTAATTAAATGCACCCGTCGGAAGTCGGGATTTTAAATGAAGAAAACTCCTGCATCGAGTACATATATATACACTGCTCCTATTATTTCTGAAGGCAACTTGCTGATGGACTGTTAGGGACAGCAAGCACATTTTGGCGTACTATGGCCACATGCTTGCACTTTAAATATCTTGTCAAAATATACATCGTTTTGTGCGCGGGTGGGCCAAAAATGAGAGTGAGATCTATAAACAGGAAAAAGAGCGTCTTACTCAATTGATCGAGACTTTAGACTTAAAGGCAGAGGTAACTCTTCTCTCTGTCCATGAGCATCGAACGAAGTCCCGGGCTGAGCAAGGTCTACGGACCCTCTTGAGAGAAGAGGAGCTGAAGTGGGCATTGCGTGCGAAAACAATGAAGGTTGTCCAAGAGGATTACAATACACAATTTTTTCATATGGTTGCAAATGGCAAGCATAGGAAGAAAAAAATTATACAGCTTGAACAGGACGAGGGGACAATAGTGGGGCATGAAAATCTGAAGGCATACATTTCTAACTATTATAAAAAACTTTTTGGTCCCCCTAATTCATCTACGGTGTTCCTGGACGAATCTGTGATTGATGATATACCTCAATTACAGGCAGCAGAGAATGATGTTCTCTCTGCACCGTTTACTGAAAAAGAGGTTTATCAGGCAATTTCCCAAATGAAGCCGAATAAAGCATCGGGACTAGATGGATTTCCCGCTGAATTCTATAAGAAATGTTGGCATATCATTAAACATGATCTTATGCCTATGTTTCATGATTTTTTCGACGGTCATTTGGAGTTGCTTCATCTTAACATTGGGACGATCACGTTGTTACCTAAGAAAGATGAGGCTGTTTGGATCGAACAATTCCGCCCCATTTGCCTGCTGAATGTGAGTTTCAAAATATTCACAAAGGTAGGAACTAATAGATTGACACAAATTGCTCATCCGGTAATCTAACCGAGCAGAACAGTGTTCATGCCGGACGACATACATACTTTGGAAGGGGTAGTCGTTCTACATGAAATGCTTCATGAGATCCACTCGAAGAAACTAGATGGGGTTATTTTCAAAGTGGACTTTGAGAAGGCGTACGATAAAGTAAAATGGTCTTTTCTTCAACAGGCAATGCGTATGAAGGGTTTTACTAAAACTTGGAGGAAGCAAGTTGATACCCAAGTACAAAGGTAGTGTAGGAATCAAGGTGAGCAGCGACATCGGTCACTATTTCCAGACACATAAGGGGTTACGACAAGGGGATTCCATGTCTCCTCTTCTGTTTAATATTATGGCAGATATGCTGGCCGTCATTATTGGCAGGGCCAAGCAGCATGGCCACGTAGAGGGTCTAGTTCCTCATCTTGTTGATGGAGGGGTTTCCATTCTACAATATGCTGATGACACTATTCTCTTCATGGATCATGATATGGCTAAGGCACGTAATATGAAACTTATCTTATGTCTCTTCGAACAAATGTCTAGATTAAAAATCAATTTTAAATCGGAGGAGGTGTTCTGCTTTGGGAAGGCCAAAGATGAGGAACACAAATACAGACAACTGTTTGGGTGCGAGTCGGTGCCTTACCATTCAATTATTTGGGTATACCGATCCATCACCGTAAACTCTCCAATAAAGATTGGAAATGTATTGAAGAACGAATTGAAAAAACTGAGCTCTTGGAAGGGTAAGCTTATGTCATATGGAGGTCGGCTAGTCCTGATTAACTCGGTATTGACTAGTATGCCGATGTTCCTTCTGTCGTTCTTGAAGTTCAAAGAAGTTTGCAAGCGTCTTGATTTCTTTAGATCACTCTTCTTTTGGCAGTCTGATGAGGCCAAGCGGAAATACCGTCTCGCACGATGGGATATCATTTGCCGACCTAAAGACCAAGGGGGTCTCGGCATTGAAAACTTAGAAATCAAGAACAAACGTCTTATGAGCAAATGGCTCTACAGGCTAGAGACTGAGCCCAGAGGGTATGTGGTCTCAAATCTTGCGTAATAAGTATCTGCATTTGAAAACGCTAGCCCAGGTTACCATGAGACCGACTGATTCGCCGTTCTGGAAGGGACTTATGCGCACGAAGGACCTGTTCTTTCGTAGGGCCAAATTCTTGGTTGGTAATGGCATGTCAACAAGATTTTGGGAAGACACATAGCTAGGAGAGACGCCTTGGCCATCCAATATCCTACACTCTATAATATTGTGCAACGTAAGGAGGATTATGTGGGTACCGTCCTTCAAACAATTCCCTTGAACATCCAATTCGGACGAGTGTTAGTTGGTGAGAGATGGACCGCCTGGATGCACCTGGTCCGGAGATTGATAGAAGTTCAACTCTCCGATCAGCCGGATTTAATACAATGGAAATTAACTACGAATGGGAGATTTACGGTGAATCTTTTTATATGGATCTCATTAATTCTGGCCCCCTATCACGGTCGCTACACTTTTGGAAAGTTAAGATTCCTTTGCGTATTAAAATATTCATGTGATTTGTTCACAAGCAAGTGATACTCACCAAGCACAACTTAATTAAGAGGCGATGGGTAGGTTCTTCGCGGTGCTGTTTTTGTGATCATGATGAAACAATACAACACTTATTTCTTGAATGCCCACTTGCCAAGTTACTTTGGAGAACGATTCATATAGCTTTTAATATTAATCCTCCAGTTGATATTGCGTCTTTGTTTGGGACGTGGTTAGCTGGGGTGGAGCAGATTACTGCGGCTCATATTCGGATTGGAATATGTGCGCTATTATGGCCTATATGGAACTGCAGGAATGATATGATTTTTAACAGAAAACACACTTTAACATTTTTGCAGGTTATCTTCAGAGCTACAGCTTGGATCCGTACGTGGTCCTTACTCACTCCTATGGACTCCAGGGAGCCTTTGGTTACTGGGTGCAACCAATGGGAGATGGTAGCTCGGATCATCTTCAACCAGTTCGGATGGCGCTCGCATAACAGGATAGGAGTCTAGAGAGCTTATCCTTTTTATTTTCATTGTGCCGGTTGACGTGGTTCGCTTGTACTTTACCTTTCTTTTTGATACTCTTTTCTGCTCCATTTTGTGAGCTGTAAGACTTTTATGACGATTCTGGATTGTTAATAAGATGGCCACATGCATCATCATGATGCAGAGGCCGGGGTACGCCTCCATTTAAAAAAAAATATACATCGTTTTGTGTGCTATGAGCCTATATGATAAACAAAATACTGTGCTTCCAAATAACACGTTGTTTTTATCTTGACTTGACTTAGGGCGGAGTACGTACACACGGCAAAAAGGAAAATTGATGAAAAACGATGGGAGAGCTTCCCTTTATTGCCACATCAAAGAATGATAAATGGACATGTACAGAGGACAGACGAGTTCACTTCATTCAAAAAAGGGATTTTGATCCTATTGATTTATTATTATATTTTATAGAAAAAAGGTTTTATGACCAGATTTATTGCGAAGCTTAAGGATCCCGTATTTACTTGGTCGTTCCATTCAGGGCCGGCCCTGTGTTTCAGGAGGCCCTAAGCGAACTCGACGACATGGACCCCTATGTCCTAAGTCCTAAGACAATATATATGTATGCGTGTGTTATATATATATAACTTATTAAAAGTAACTTTCAATCACACATCTTTAGTTTAAAATATGAGTATAATAATTCGAATGACTCCATCGAGAACAATAATAACCAAATTCGAACCGACTCCACAGAAAACAATGGTACTAGAAAGATCGCAAAATGAAACTAACATGACATGATTACCTCAAATAAGAACGAAATTAGACTGACTCCATCGATTGCTCAGAAGTAGTTTCTTGCCCTTGTTCTTCACTGACATCAACATTGCTTGAAGATGTAAAGTAGTTATTCAAACAACCCTTCAGTGCTAGAATTTTTAGATCACTTTCTTTCTTTTCCTCATTTTTCAGCACCGACAATTGCTTCTTCTTAGGTAACATGGCAGGCTAATGTCCTAAAATCATGAAGAAAAGATCAAAAGAGCATACAAAAAATTAGGAATTTATAGATCGGATGATTGGAACCCTAGGTATTGCCGTATTGCCGCGGTATCGGATGCCGGATGGCCGATTGGCCGGGCTGCCGCTTGCCTGCCGGACTGCTGTGTGGTGGCGACGGCGAGCCGGCGAGGCGAGGGTGACGCGGCAAGGGCCAAGGGGCAAGGCGCCGCGCCGAGCGAGTGAGAAGGCCGACGGGCGGGCGAGGGCGACGAACCTACGAAGGAAACGTCGAAACGAGCATGAGTCACGGCGCGCCGCCTCTGGCGTATCCATCAACGATCGCTAGCTAGCTATATCTGGGCCGCCTAGCCCATCCTATTTCTTTTTTTGCTTCTTTTGTAATTTATTTACTTCCTTTTTGCTGGGCTATAGTATATGTATATACTTCATCATGTGCCCCCCCTCGCCTGGGCCCTGGGTCGTCGCCCCGTCGCCCATGCCCCAGGGCCGGCCCTGGTTCCATTTTCTATAGCATGGAAGTTGATTGCAGAGCTCAATCAGGAAGAAAAAAGAAGATCAATTAAATACATCCATTGGAAGCCGGGTTTTTAGATGAGAGCGCTGATTATGGACATCGGAAGCCGGGCTGCATCAACTGTGCATATATACTGTGCACTTCTATTATTTCTAACGGCAACTTGTTTATGGACAGTTGGGACTGGAATATGTTAATGTATATTCAGCATGTAATCAGTGTAGTTATGACTATAGATTAGGTAGGATTATTTCCTATTATTTGATCCTTGAGATCTCATGTAATCCTATGTATTCTTGGCAACCAAGATCGCCTCCATACTAATACACAGCAAGTCCGTCGAGTTACGTACGACAAAACATATTCCATCTTTTTCAACTTGGTAACCAGAGCCCGATCCCATCTTCTCGCCATGGCCGGCACCACCGCCGGCACGCTCATCACCACCACCGCCGGTGTGCTCGTCTCCAGCCCCACCATCACCATGCCGTCGCTCGCCGGACTCATCACCGTCTGCCTCACCCGCGCCAATTTCCTATTGTGGAAAGCGCAGGTCATACCTAACCTCACCGGCGCCGGCCTCTTCGGCTACCTCGACGGGTCCATCCCTGCGCCACCGAAGACGATGGTCCAGGGCACCGCGACGCTGCACACTCGGTGCCCAACCCCGAGTATGAGCCATGGCGGCGCACCGACCAGGCCGTGCTCGGCGCGCTTCCTGTCTTCCATGACGGAGGAAGTGCTCGCTCGAGATGACGCGAGTGACCTCCTCGGCGGCCGTCGATCCGCCCTCGGCGCCATGTTCACCGCTCAAAACCGGGCCAGCGTCGTCAACCGCACACAGCTGTCGCAGACGAAGAAGAACGACATGTCCGCGGCAGAGTTCTTCCACAAGATGATCTGGCTATGCGAACGCGTTGGCCACCGTCGGGCGAGGTACTTGTCAGATGACGAGATCATTGGGCACATCATCGGGGGCTGGGACAGGAGTACGACCCGCCCATGACAGCGCTCTCTGTCTTCACCGGCCAAGTGAGCCTCTCCGGTTTTTATTCTTATCTTCTCAGTTTTGAAGCCCGTCAAGAACAGACGCTGCCAACAGCGCCATTTTCATCCGCCAACAACGCCATGCGCCATGGCAATGGCAACGGGTCACGTGATGCTAGCCGCAACAGCAACAACAACCATGGGAGTAGGAACGGCAGCCACCATGGTGGCAATGGCGGCCCGCTATGGCAACGGGCGGCAACCGTGGCAACAACGGTGGACGCCACAACGGCGGTGGTGGCGGCGAAACCGTCGCCCACCCCGGTGCCAGATATGCCGCTGGAGGGCACTCGCCACCGACCGTCGTGATCGCTACAATCACGCCTACCAGCTCGGACGACCATCGCCAGCGGCAACATGGTGACATATAGTCACCGCGACAACAATTGGTACCTTGATACAGGGGCCACCGACCCCCTCACCAGCAACCTCGACCGTTTGACGATGCACGAGCGCTATGGTGGGAAGGATCAAGTTCAAGTTGTAAACGGTGCAGGTTTGGAAATTTCTCACGTTGGTCATACTAAACTAGCTGGCTCACGTGATACCATCCATCTTAATAATGTGTTGCATGTTTCTGAAATTCACAAACACCTTCTTTCTGTTTACCGTCTTGTTTCGGATAACCGAGTGTTTGTGGAATTTCACAAATATTTCTTTTTTGTGAAGGACAAAATCACGAGGAGGGTCCTTCTTCACGGTAGAAGTCGACATGGTCTCTACCCAATTCCGTATGGTCGGCCATCAACGTCATCCTCACATCGGCGTTTTCCGGAGTTTGGTCTTCATCGAGTCAGTGGCATCATCGCTTGGGTCACCCTTCAAATAATGTAGTTGAGTCTGTCGTTCGGACAAATAAACTCCCTTGTTCGTCGAGTCATGATACTTTTGTTTGTGATGCTTGTCAACGCAGCTTAAAAGTCATCAATTACCTTACAATAATTCTTCGCGTGTTTCTTCGCAACCACTTGAGCTTATTCATACCGATGTGTGGGGGCCTGCCCTCGCCTCATCTGGTGGTTTTAAATTTTATGTTAGCTTCGTTGATGACTTTAGCCGTTTTACCCGGATTTATCTTCTCAAACATAAATCTGACGTCGAACAAGTTTTCTACAAATTTCAGGCCCATGTCGAACGACTTCTTAACACAAAAATCCGTTCGGTCCAATCTGATTGGGGAGGCGAGTACCACTGCTTGCACAAATTTTTTCAACGTGTTGGTATCTCTCATCGCATATCGTGTCCACACACATCCCAACAAAATGGTATCGCTGGCGAAAAGCACCATCACCTCGTTGAAACCGGGCTTGCTCTCCTAGCTCACTCCAATCTTCCTTTGCGTTATTGGGATGAAGCTTTTCTCACCGCATGTTATTTGATCAATCGCATGCCTAGTCGGACCCTTCAAAATATGCCACCACTCACACGCCTCCTTAACATCACTCCCGATTACTCTTTTCTTACGTGTCTTCAGTTGTGCATGTTGGCCTAGTCTTCGTAAATATAACTATCGGAAACTTGAGTTTCGGCTCAAAGATGTGTGTTTTTCTCGGATATAGTCCGTTTCATAAAGGGTATAAGTGTCTTGACAAGTCCACTGGTCGCATATATATCTCTCGAGATGTTGTCTTTGATGAAAAAGGTTTTCCTTTTGCGACTAGTGTGTGTCTCGATTTGTCTCTCTTAAATCCTCCCGTGACTTTTCCTTCTCATGAGCCAGTAGTTCAGGATGCTAATGTGAGAAACTACAATCTGTGTTTTTGTTTCCTGAGTCATATCCTACAGGTACAGAGACGCAGCTGCCATGCACTAGCGTGACGGACGTACATGCTACACCCCCATGCACCTAGCCCGCCTGCGGCACTAGGCTGCATCCTGCTGACCAGCGCGCGCTCCGGCGCCCTCCGATGCGCCCTCTGGCATCGCCCCGTCGGGTGGGCCTGGTGCGGTCTAGTCGCCCGAGCCGTCGCTCGCGCGTGCCATAGCCCAGCATGGAGCCTCTTCGTCCGATGCAGCTGCACACGATGCAGATGCACACGACGGGCTGGGCGAAGCTGCATCTGGCGCGCCCGGCGCCAGCCGCGGCTGTCTCCGGCGGGCTGGGCGGCAGCGCCCGACGCGCCTATGCTCTGGTGCGGTCGACTGCGTACATGTGCGTGCAGATGCCACCGCCGGAGCATCCTCGGCAGACTCCCGTCGTCGGCTTCTCGCCGGCGCCCCTCCCGGCGTGCTCGCACACGCCTACTGAACAATATTCGGCGCCCAAAGGTTCCATCTGATGGCACTTTGTCCGATATAGTCCGTGTCGTCAGCGGTTTCAGTGCCGTCGTCTCCGTTCCAACTTCTGGCGTCGGCAGGCTCTTATTGATCCTGCTTGGACAGCTGCTATGCAAGAGGAGTTCTCTGCCCTTCAGCGCACTCAGACATGGTCACTTGTGCCTCGTCCTCCGGGCACTAACATCGTCAGCTGTAAGTGGATTTTTAAGCTCAAGGAACGATCTGATGGCTCTCTTGACAAGTACAAAGCTCGCCTAGTTGCTCGTGGGTTTACTCAGCAGTATGGTGTTGATTATGTTGCCACTTTCAGTCCGGTTGTTAAACCGGCCACTGTTCGCCTTGTGCTGTCACTTGCAGTTTCGCAGGGTTGGTGTTTGCGCCAGATTGATGTCAGCAATGTGTTCCTTCATGGTTTGCTTAATGAGAATGTATACATGCAGCAGCCTCCAGGTTTTGAGGATCCTCGATTTCCTCACCATGTTTGCAAGCTTCGGAAGTCTATTTACGGACTCAAACAGTCTCCGCGGGCTTGGTACTCCCGCCTCAGTGGCCGGCTGCAACAACTTGGGTTTCATTCATCCAAGGCCGACACCTCTCTCTTCATTTTCCGGCGAGGCAATGTAGTTATTTACATGTTGGTCTATGTTGATGATATTGTCATTGCTGGATCCTGCTCCCATACAGTGGATCGTTTGCTTCGCACTCTAGGTGGGTCCTTTCCCATCAAGGACCTTGGTCACCTTTCTTACTTTTGGGATTGAAGCCACCTACAATTCAGGGGGAATGGTGTTGTCTCAACGCAAGTATGCTGATGATCTTCTTCATCGTGCTCATATGGAGAATTGCAAGGCGGTTTCTACTCCCATGTCAGTAACTGATAAGTTGGCAGCAGATCTTGGTACTCCTCTCAGTCATGATGATGCTTTTAGCTATCGCAGCATGGTTGGAGGGTTGCAGTATCTTACCCTCACTCGTCCTGATATTTCATTTGCTGTCAACAAGGTGTGCCAATATCTAGCCAAACCCACTGATGTGCATTGGGAGGCGGTGAAGCGCATACTGAGGTATATCAAGGGTACTGTGACTCTTGGACTCTATATTCGCCGGTCAAGCTCCAGACTTTTGAGTGTGTTCACTGACGCTGACTGGGCAGGATGTGTCGATGTCAGACGCTCTACTGGTGGTTTTGTGGTCTTTCTTGGTCCTAACCTGATATCATGGAGTGCTCGTAAGCAACCCACAGTTTCACGATCCAGTACTGAGGCGGAGTACAAGGCACTAGCAAATGGCACAGCTGAAGTTACTTGTAAGAGAAAAGGTGGGCGCAAGGAGCTTTGGATGTTCGCTTTGTGTCTTCCGGTGATCAAGTGGCAGATGCTTTCACTAAACCTGCTACAAAAGCCATGTTGGAGAAATTACGACACAATCTCAACCTTGTGGCCGGTTGAGATTGAGGGGGAATGTTAATGTATATTCAGCATGTAATCAGTGTAGTTATGACTATAGATTAGGTAGGATTATTTCCTATTATTTGATCCTTGAGATCTCATGTAATCCTATGTATTCTTGGCAACCAAGATTGCCTCCATACTAATACACAGCAAGTCCGTCGAGTTACGTACGGCAAAACATATTCCATCTTTTTCAACTGAATATGCACTTGGCTCCATCTGAAACCCATGAGGAGGCCATGAGAGTTTTGAAGATAAGACATGTTAGTGACAGAATACAAAGCAGAGATCTGCAAGTTAAGCTGCCGATTTTGTACGCCATGCACCCGTATGGGTGATTGTGTTAGTGCATTCGTACTGTTTTCGGCAAAAGATTAAGTTTGTTTTCGCACCTGTGGACAGAGCAGCTAGCAGCAGTTGATGCACCTGTACTACCTGAATTCAGAGGTGAGGCACAAAACATTAGACTTAGGAGTGCATGACCTTGTCTTATATGTATCACATAACTACTGCACCCTCTGTTCCTAAATGTAAGACGTTTTTGCAGTTCAATTTAAACTGCCAAAGCATCTTACATTTAAAAACAGAGGTAGTATCTTACATCAAAATCTCACCTGCAGTGAAATATTACAGCAGACGGTTACATTCATTTGAACCAGTGGCTACTACTAAACACATGCTACTGGATCATGCATGCACACCGGCACACCGGCAGGGTGCTCTGAGAAGTTCTAGTACTGCTGCTGCTTAGATCAGGCTGATTAGCTGAGAAGATGTCTCTGGAAGTTCAAGATGGCGAGGTTGACATTGTGATTGCAGCACTCCAGCCCAATCTGACCTCTTTCTTTCAGGCGTGGCAGCCATTTTTCTCCCGGTTTGACATCATTGTTGTCAAAGATCCAGAGTTGGCAGCAGATCTTCAGATCCCTTCAGGTCTTAATGTGAAGGTTTACACAAAGTCTGACATTGATGGACTGCTTGGTGCCACATCCATTAACTTCTCTGGCCACTCATGCCGTTACTTTGGGTACCTTGTTTCACGCAAGAAGTATGTCATCTCGATTGACGACAACTGCCTCCCAGCAAAGGACCCTGCTGGGATGATTGTTGATGCTGTTACACAGCACATGATCAATTTAAAGACACCCGCCACACCTTTCTTCTTCAACACACTGTATGACCCATACCGCAAGGGTGCTGACTTTGTCCGTGGATACCCATTCAGCCTGCGTGAGGGGGTTGAATGCATGCTCTCATGTGGTCTGTGGCTGCACAATGCGGACTACGACCCAATGACGCATGTGGTGAAGTGGAACCAACGGAACACAAACTATGTGGATGCTGTGATGACAGTTCCACTCGGTGCGATGTTCCCTGTCAGCGGGATAAATGTTGCATTCAACCGTGAGGTTCTGGGGCCCGTGATGTTCCCTGGCCTGCGGATTCGCAAGGAAGGGAAGCACAGGTGGGACACCCTTGAAGACATATGGAATGGCCTGTGTGCAGGGGCGTAGCTATGTAGAGCTAGCCGGTGTCACCGGCACCGGGTCCAATTTGAACTTGCTTAATGTAATTCATTGATTTAGTGTGTAAGTCATTGAATTACTCCCTCCGTCCCAAAATAAGTGTCTCAACTTTGTACTAGCTCTAGTATAAATTTGTACTAAGCTCAAGACACTTATTTTGGGACGGAGGGAGTATTTGACATGTAGGCATGCTCTCTTCTATGTGGACACCGGGTAATTTCTAATCTGGCTCCGCCCCTGCCTGTGTGCCAAGGTGGTCTGCGACAGCCTGGGTTACGGCGTGAAGACCGGACTGCCTTATGTGATGAGAAGTGACGCAGAGGCAGGCAAGGCCTTGGAGAGCCTCAAAGAGTGGGAAGGGGTGAAAGTTATGGACGATGTCCTTCCCTTCTTCGAGTCGCTCAAGCTATCAAGGACCGCAGTTACTGTCGATGACTGCGTTAAGGAGCTAGCTGGCATTGTGAAGCAGAAGCTGGCGCCAAAGAATGCAATCTTCGCCAAAGCTGCCGATGCTATGGAGGAATGGACCAAGCTCTGGAAATCTCATGGAGCTCAGAACGCGTAATACTGGACTGCGTCCATTTTATCCATCAAGATACTTATTTTTCTTCTTCTTGGACTTTAAAATTTCCATATGCACTGTTATGATGCAGCTGAATAAACAATGTTTCCGTGTGAGGGGAATTTGTGATGTAGAACATGTAGTTGCCAGGTGTTCGGTTTGTGTATGCTCAAGAACCGTGTATACCAAATCAAAAAGGCTTGCATGATTTACAAGGAAGTGTTGTGTTGCACTCTCCTCTGTATTCTTGTCCAGATGCATTTCATCCATGTTTCTTTCCTCTGAAAAGTGTTTCTGAAACAAAGTTCCTCATGCAAAATGTAGTCACTGGTTTTCTTGCTTTTGCTACTGCGGCATTGATTCTTTGACTGCTCTATCGATGGCCCGGTTCAGTGCGAGAAAAGGCACAACCAAAGCGCCTACCAAGAAACAGGACTGAGACACGAATATTAAGGAGATAGGAAAAGCAAAGTTCAAAGACCGAACAGTCAAAGAGAACCATACCTCAGATGGATCTTCATTAGGTTTGTCATTTCAGAATTAAGATACAAACAGAAAAAACAACTTCACTCCCACTTAATCCAAGCAATGCAAGCCAAAAAATAAGTCCCGGGCTTTCCCCTGGTTCTAGTCACACCACTTCAGAAGACGAACTTTGATAATCCACATTCAAGAGGGCAATTAAATTAAAAAAATATTTGAAGTAACTAACGTTCAGGCTTGTACTGTTATAAACGTGTTGTCTAAAATTTACTGGAAGGAACTGAAGGAGCAGTATTGTTTTTATCGTTTTCTTTTGAGGACAGAAAAGTAGAAATACCTCTGCTGGACCCCTCAGGTAATAGAAGGGATCACTGCCGTTGCCTACACATGGCCCATGGCTCCAAATTCCTAAACCACAATCATTTGCTTCCGGAGACCGTTTTCAGAGATAAAGTTGCCTACACATGGCCCATGACTTGGTTAATCTTGGTTTTATCAAGAAGAGCGGACAAGATGGTGGCAGTCCTTATTATGTTGTACATGACCTACTACATGACTTGGCGGTGAAGGTTTCTTAGCATATCTAGTTGTACTGTGAGATATGTACAATCCTCCCCATCTACACGTCACTTGTCTATCATTATAGATGAGAGAGATTTCAATGATCAAATAGCCTTTGATGATTTTAAGAGGAATTTGCGTACATTGCATGCGAAGTTGAAAGTTGAAAATCTACAAACTGTGTTGTTATTTGGAAAATCCCATGGAAGCTTTGCAAAGACTTTTGGTGATTTGTTTGCAGAAGCAAAATCCCTTCATACTATTTCATCTTATAGTTATATTTTGGAGGATGTGTTCGGCAGCCTTCCGAGATTTCTCCATCTTCACTACCTAAGGATAGATGCAAAATTAAGTTTGAACACAAATATCTCAAGATTTTATAACCTGAGGGCCCTAGATGTTCAACGATGCACTGTCCACCTTGGTCTTCATAGAGCAATGAGCAACCTTGTATAAATGTGTCATTTTTTGTCCAAGACGTCGGTTTCGAGTTAAGGGAGATAGGACAGTTGGAACAGCTTGGTGGGTTACTAAGAATCTATAACATTGAGAATGTTGAACGGAAGGAAGAAGCGGATGAAGCAAAATTGATACACAAAATCCACTAAGAGGAGCTATAATTACACTGGTGTATATATGGAGAAATACATGTTCAACATTTTTCAAATACTTGTTCAACATTTATAATACTTGTTAACATTTTTAAAATAGTTGTTCAACATTTTTTAAATACTTGTTCAACATTTTATTTTGAATGCTTGATTAACATTTTTATATACATGATCGACATTTTTTCAAATACTTGTTCAACATTTTTCAAATACTTGTTCAAAAAAAATTAAATACTTGTTTCAAATGTTTTCTGTTATGTAATATTTTGAAGTATAAACAAGGACAAAAATAAAGCAAAAAATGAAATCAGAAAATGTAAAAAAACGAGGATCTGGCCTCTCTCGCGCCTGGGCCGGCCCAATTCGCCCTCTCCTTCAGCAAGCATTCCCTCACTCTCGCGGAGAGGAAATAGAAACAACTAGTTGATGAGCGCTCCTTTGGGAGCCTCACAACGATTAGCGCCACTTGTCGTCCACTTAGCCGCCCGCCACGTGTTGTGCTCTGGGCGCTCCCTTCGGCTTTTTTTACGCACGCGTTTTCGGCTATTAAATGGTTTTTCCTGGGTTATCCCGACGTTTTGGTTTTCCATCGGTCTTCCTTAGCTTTTGGGCCAAAAAAAATTTTGAATTTCTTTTAGAGAAAATGCATTTTCTTTTTTTTTTTGGCTTCCACAAGAGGCACAGTTTTGCTTCCGCTGGAGGCACGGTTTTGCTTTCGAGAGAGGCACAACCATGCCTCTCGGAAACGAAAAAAACATGTTTTCTGTTTTTTTTTCTTCCGCGAGAGGCATGGTTTTGCTTCCGCGGGAGACGCGGTTTTGCTTTGAGAGGCATGACCATGCCTCTTGGCAAATGGAAAAAAAACTCGTTTTCTATTTTTTTTTCTTCCGCGAGAGGCATGGTTTTGCTTTTGCGAGTGCCTCTCGAAAAGAAAATGTGTTTTCTGTTTTTTTCTTTCACGAGAGGCATGGTTTTGCTTCCGCGAGAGGCACGGTTGTGCTTTCGTGAGAGGCAGGCCGTGCCTCTCGGAAACAAAAGAAACACAATTTTTTTGTTTTTTCCTTCCGCGAGAGGCACGGTTTTGTTTTTGCGAGAGGCACAGCTGTGATTCTGCGAGAGGCACGGTCGTGCCTCTTTCAGAAAGGAAAAAAACCGTGCTCCTAGTTCGGTTTTTTCGTCCAGTTTTTTTTGTTAAAAAAGTACATTAAAACCTATCAACATGGGATCTAGTTTTGATGATCTCGACGTGAGGAATCCAATGGTGAAAACGGTTTGAGATTTGGACGCATGGTTTAAGAAAAAAACATTTTGAATAAATGGATCTACAAAAAAAAAACTCTCGGTGTGCCACTTGTCACTATCTGAGAAGGTGGGAGTGATCTTTGCGAGGAGTACTCCTCAATTAGTGATTTCGGGAAAATAGGGCGCCCTTATTATATTGAGTCCTCTTCCTTGGCGCCTTATGCGCCACTTTTGCCTGGTGGCGCTCACGTGCAGCTCACTTGGGCCGGCCCATTCATTCTATCGTCCCCCTCGCTCGATCATAGTGGTGCTCAATCGAGCCCTTCCTAGCATCGCTCGACAAAAAAACTCGCTTGATAGATTCAGTTGACAACGTTGATCAGTTTAGTTGACCATGTTGAAATTCTTTTTAAAAAAGTTCATCTCTTTAAAAGAAGCTCATCAATTTTCCGGAGAAGTTCATTGAATTTTTTTAACAACATTGGATTTGAGAAAAGTTCATCGAATCTAAAAAAAGTTCATCAAATCTGAAAAAAATTTCACCAAATTTTGAAGAAAGATCATCGATTTGAAAAAAGTTCATCAAATTTGAAAAAAAAGGTTCATCAAATTTGGAAAAGTTCATTCAATTTTGTAAAAGTTCATTCAATTTGAAACAAAGGTCCGTTCAATGAGCATTAAGGAAAAAACTGAAAAAAATTGTTCCAAATAAAAAATAATATCAAAAGGAGAAAAGAAAAAGGAGTAAGAAAAAAAAGAGGAAAGAAGTTTCAATTAAGCACATAAGTTGTAGTCAGTAGGGTGGTTAGCGCAGCGCATGTTGACCAGGAGGTCCCCTGTTCGAATGCTGGCCTACCAAATGGCATATATTCATTCGATGCTTAAGACGTCGAATAGGATTTGGCCATTATACTACCATTATTGAAGTAGATTGAAAGTAATTTTTAGTTGGGCCCCTTTTGCCCGGACTATGGTCCAGCCCTGGTCGGAAGCCTGATGCGTGTGTTGCTCGGCTGGGTCTGTTCCTCAAAAAACAAATTGGCTGGGGCATTAGTGATATGTAAGAGGAATTAAATGCGCGCTCCGTTTAAAAAATAAAACTGCACAAGCGTTGGCCGTGGGGAGATATGTACTGTTACCTCCGTCCTGCCCCTTTGTATTTTGTGTCAATTTTTACTAGAGATTTAATTGACAAAATATCAATGCATGTCAAAAAAAATTATATCCTTGGATTTATATTGAAACATAGTTTCCAATTATTTTATTTTTTATGACATGCATTAACATTTTGTTAGTTAAATTTAAAGTCAGCATCTAGCGTGAAATAAATGGTCTAATAAACTAAGATGGAGGTAGTACGTACTCTGCAGCAGTAGTACCGGTGGCCCGCTGTCCACCGCGCGTCCGTCTGCTCGGTTGCTGCGCGCGTACGCGAACAGGCGAACATCTGCTACATACTCCCTGAACTAAAACCACGACGAGTAAATCGGAACGGAGGGAGTACATACAACCACACCATTGTTCTATCGGCTCCCCTTCGTCTTGTTTCTCCGTAGTAGATTACGTGTTGCCGTGGCTATCGCTGCCACGCGCCCACGCCTTCGTCTTGTCTCGACGCTCACGGTCACGGGGAGTCCGTCGCCAGATCACGACGACCTCCCGTTTTAGAAGCAGGACCGGCGGGCGGCAGAGCTCGCCGCACCATCCTTTCTCGCCTTAGGCAGTGGGGTGGGGCCAACGACGGCGCACGGTCGAGAAGAAAAAGGTGGAAGAAATCGTCTCCTCTGCAGCAAGTGGTACGGCCGATGCTTGATATTCTTCTCTTTTCAAGTCCAAGTCCAAATAGACTGCTTTTGAAGGAGTGCTACACCGCTCCAGACCGCTCAAGTCGCCACCGTACCATAGTGTCCGTCCGTTTGGCTGCTGCCTGGGCGCGGCCACGAGGAGAACAGCTGCGCAACTTAACACCCGCACCAAAAGTTGGTGGGATGGCGACGGCGCGCATGCGGTCTTGTCATTAGCTTTTTTTTGACATGGTATTAGCCCGTCAGAACGGGCGCGCAAGTCAGCTAGGGACCTCTCAAAGAAAAAAACAAGTACACGTATGGTCATTTCAGAGAATTTTGAAATGATATCTTCAGCGAATCAATCTGTGGTTGGATGGTTAGAGAGGCGATTGGTATTCATCGAGTTCAAATCGCAGTCTTCGCATTATTTCTGGATTTATTTCAGGATTTCCGGCGATGCATTTTTAGTGGCAGGAGATGTTCCCGTCGATGACGAGGCGCCTACGGTGACTTCGGAAATTTCAAGATGACATGCCGGCTCAGTCTCTCGGAGGTGCTCATATTCCGATATAATTCCGCGGGTAGAAAGCGCCTTAGTTCACTGATAACCCACAAGTGTAGGGGATCGCAACAGTTTTCGATAAGAGTGTCGAACCCAACGCTGAGCTTAGAACAAGTATGAAACTAGAAGTACTTTGTAGGTGTGATAGGATAGGTTTGCAAGATAATAAAGAGCACGTAAACATAAACTAGGGGATGTTTAGATAAAGAAGCAATAAAGTAAATATAGTGAGTGTGGAAAAGTGGTGGTAGGAGTTGTGAAAGTGCCCCTAGGCAATTGACTACATTACTAGACCGATAGCAAGTTTTATGTGGGAGAGGCATAAGCTAACATATTTTCTCTACTTGGATCATATGCACTTATGATTGGAACTCTAGCAAGCGTCCGCAACTACTAAAGATTCATTAAGGTAAAACCCAACCATAGCATTAAAGTATCAAGTCCCTTTTTTCCCATACGCAAAAATCACCTTACTCGGGTTTATGCTTCACACTCAAGCAACCCACTATAAGCGAATCATGAACGTGTTGCAACACCCTACAGTGAGGAATCCCTCACGCTTGCACGACCACGGAGGGCACAATAGGACAGCAACATAACCACAAGCAAATTAAATCAATCATAACAATTCATCAATCACCGATAGGACAACGAAAATCTACTCAGACATCATAGGATGGCAACACATCATTGGAAAATAATATGAAGCATAAAGCACCATGTTCAAGTAGAGGGTACAGCGGGTTGCGGGAGAGTGGACCGCTGGATATAGAAGGGGGAAGATGATGGAGATGTTGGTGAAGATGACGGTGGTGTTGGTGAAGATCGCGGTGATGATGATGGCCCCCGGCAGCGCTCCGGTGCCACCGGAAGCAAGGGGGAGAGAGGCCCCCTTCTTCTTCTTCTTCCTTGACCTCCTCCCTAGATGGGAGAAGGGTTTCCCCTCTGGTCCCTGGCTCCCATGGCTTGGGAGGGGCGAGAGCCCCTCCTAGATTGGATCTATCTCTCTGTTTTTCTGCGTTCTCTGATTCTGCCCTAACACCGTTTCCTTTATATCGGGAGATCCGTAACTCCGATTGGATTGAAACCTTTGCCCAGATCGTTTTCCAAAAATTAGCTTTCTTGCGGCCAAAGAAGGGCATCAACCGCCTTTACGGGTGGCCCACGAGATAGGCGTGCCCCCACTGGTGATGGCGTGGGCCACTCTCGTGGCCACCTCGGGCACCGTTTCGCGTTGATTCTTCCTCCCAAAAATCACAAATATTCCAAAATAATTCTCCGTCCATTTTTATCCCGTTTGGACTCCGTTTGATATTGGGTTTCTGCGAAACAAAAAACATGCAACAGACAGGAACTGGCACTGGGCACTGGATCAATATGTTAGTCCCAAAAAATAATATAAAAAGTTGACAAAAGTATATAAAAGTTGAATAATATTGGCATGGAACAATCAAAAATTATTGATACGACGGAGACGTATCAGCATCCCCAAGCTTAATTCCTGCTCGTCCTCGAGTAGGCAAATGATAAAAAAGATAATTTTTGATGTGGAATGCTACCTAGCATAATCTTGATCATATGTCTAATCATGGCATGAATATTAAGACACGAGTGATTCAAGGCAATAGTCTATCATTTGACATAAAAACAATAATACTTCAAGCATACCAACCAAGCAATTATGTCTTGTCGAAATAACATTGCCAAAGAAAGCTCATCCCTACAAAATCATATAGTCTGGCTATGCTCCATCTTCGTCACACAAAATACTCCCATCATGCACAACCCCGATGACGAGCCGAGCAATTGGTTCATACTTTTTAACGCGCTTCAGCTTTTTCAACTCTTACGCAATACATGAGCGCAAGCCATGGACATAGCACTATGGTGGTATAGAATATGATGGTGGAGGTTTATGTGGAGAAGACAAAAAGGGAGAAAGTCTCACATCGACGCGGCTAATCAACGAGCTATGGAGATGCCCATCAATTGATGTCAATGCGAGGAGTAGGGATTGCCATGCAACGGATGCACTAAGAGCTATAAGTGTATGAAAGCTCAAACTAGAAACTAAGTGAGTGTGCATCCAACTTGCTTGCTCATGAAGACCTCGAGGCGTTTGAGGAAGCCCATCATCGGAATATACAAGCCAAGTTCTATAATGAAAATTCCCACTAGTATATGAAAGTGATAACTCAAGAGACTCTCTATATGAAGAACATGGTGCTACTCTGAAGCACAAGTGTGGTAAAAGGATAGTAACACTGCCCCTTCTCTCTTTTTCTCTCATTTTTTTCTTTTATTTTTCATTTTTTTTATTTTTTACTTTTTTTTATTTTTTTTCTTTCTTTTTGGTGGGCTTCTTTGTCCTCTTTTTTTTGTTTGGGCTTCTTTGGCCTCTTTTATTTTTCATAAAGTCCGGAGTCTCATCCCGACTTATGGGGGAATCATAGTCTCCATCATCCTTTCCTCACTGGGGCAATGCTCTAATAATGATGATCATCAAACTTTTATTTACTTACAACTCATTATTACAACTCGATATCGAACAAAGATATGACTCTATATGAATGCTTCGGCGGTGTCTTGGGATGTGCAATGATCTAGCATAGCAATGACATCAAAAAACGGACAAGCCATGAAAACATCATGCTAGCTATCTTACGATCATGTAAAGCAATATGACACTAAATGCTCAAGTCATGTATATGATGATGATGGAAGTTGCATGGCAATATATCTCGGAATGGCTATGGAAATGCCATGATAGGTAGGTATGGTGGCTGTTTTGAGGAAGATATAATGAGGCTTATGTTGGGGAACGTAGCAGAAATTCAAAATTTTCTACGCATCACCAAGATCAATCTATGGAGAGACTAGCAACGAGAGAGATAGGGAGTGCATCTTCATACCCTTGAAGATCGCTAAGCGGAAGCGTTACAAGAACGCGGTCGGTGGAGTCGTTCACGAAGCGATTCAGATCGCGGCCGAAACCGATCTAAGCACCGAACAACGGTGCATCCGTGTTCAACACACGTACAACCCGGGGACGTCTCCTCCTTCTTGATCCAGCAAGGGGAGAGGAGAAGTTGAGGGAGAACTCCGACAGCACGACGGCATGGTGGTGATGGAGCTCGTGGTTCTCCGGCAAGGGCTTCGCCAAGCACTACGGAGGAGGAGGAGGTGTTGGAGGAGGGAGAGGGCTGCGCCAGGGGAAGGGTGCGACTGCCCTCTCTCTCCATCACTATATATAGGGGGAAGGGAGGAGGGGGAGGCACCCTAGGGTTCCCTAGGGGAGGGATGGCGGCCACAGGGGAAACCCTAGATGGGTTTGGGCGCCCCCACCCCCTAGGAAACTTGCCCCCCAAGCCGGGAGGGGCGGCTGCCCTAGAGGTGGCGCCCCCACCTCTCCTGGTTACGTGAGATGGGGTGGGAGGGGCGCTCAGCCCCTTACTAGGCTGATGTGCCCTCTCCCCTTGGCCCATAAGGCCCCCCAACGCTTGCTGGGGCCTCCGAAACCCCTTTCGGACACGCTGGTCATCACCTGGTACCCCCGGAACAATTCCGGACTCCAATACCCTTCGTCCAATATACTGATCTTCACCTCCGGACCATTCCGGAGCTCCTCGTCATGTCCGGGATCTCATCTGGGACTCTGAACAACCTTCGGTAACCACATACTATTTCCCATAACAACTCTAGCACCACGAACCTTAAGTGTGTAGACCCTACGGGTTCGGGAATCATCTGCGAACATGACCAAGGGCGTTCTCGGCCAATAACAAATAGCGGGATCTGGATACCCATGTTGGCTCCCACATGTTCCACGATGATCTCATCGGATGAACCACAATGTCGAGGATTCAAGCAATCCCGTATACAATTCCCTTTGTCAATCGGTGCATTACTTGCCCGAGATTCGATCGTCGGTATCCCAATACCTCGTTCAATCTCGTTACCGGCAAGTCACTTTACTCATTCCGTAATGCTTGATCCTGTGACTAACTACTTAGTCACATTGAGCTCATTATGATGATGCCATACCGAGTGGGCCCAGAGATACCTCTCCGTCATACGGAGTGACAAATCCCAGTCTCGATTCGTGCCAACCCAACAGACACTTTCGGAGATACCAGAGTGCACCTTTAGAGCCACCCGATTACGTTGTGACGTTTGGTACACCCAAAGCACTCCCTACGATATCGTGGAGTTACACAATCTCATGGTCTAAGGAAATGATACTTGACATTAGAAAAGCTTTAGCAAACGAACTACGATCTTGTGCTATGCTTAGGATTGGGTCTTGTCCATCACATCATTCTCCTAATGATGTGATCCTGTTATCAATGACATCCTATGTCCATGGTCAAGAAACCATAAGCATCTATTGATCAACGAGCTAGTCAACTAGAGGCTCACTGGGGACATGTTGTGGTCTATGTATTCACACGGTATTACGATTTCCAGTTAATACAATTATAGCATGAACAATAGACAATTATCATGAACAAGGAAATACAATAATAACCATTTTATTATTGCCTCTAGGGCATATTTCCAACAGTATCCCACTTGCACTAGAGTCAATAATCTAGTTCACATCACTATGTTATTGTAATGAATTCAAAGCCCATGGTGTTTGATCATATCTCGCTTGTGAGAGAGGTTATTAGTCAACGGATCTGAACCTTTCAGATCCGTGTGTGCTTTGCAAATCTCTATGTCATCTCCTAGATGCAGCTACCACGCTCTATTTGGAGCTATTCCAAATAATTGTTCTACTATACGAATCCGGTTTACTACTCGGAATAATCCGGATTAGTGTCAAAGTTTACATCGGCGTAACCCTTCTGACGAACTCTTTTACCACCTCCATAATCGAGAAAATTCCTTAGTCCACTAGTTACTAAGGATAAGTTTGACCGCTGTCCCGTGATCTATTCCTGGATCACTCTTGTACCCTTAGTGACTCATGGCAAGGCACACTTCAAAAAGGTACACAGCATAGCATACTTATAGAGCCTACGTCTGAAGCATAGGGGACGACCTTCGTCCTTTCTCTCTCTTCTGCCGTGGTCATGTCTTGAGTCTTACTAAATATTCAAACCTTATAACACAGCCAAGAACTCCTTCTTTGCCGATCTATTTTGAACTCCTTCAAAATCTTGTCACGGTATGTATTTATTTGAAAGTAGTATTAAGCGTTTTTGATCTACCCTTATAGATCTTGATGCTCAATGTTCAAGTAGCTTAATCCAGGTTTTCCATTGAAAAACACTTTTCAAATAACCCTATATGCTGTCCAGAAATTCTACATCATTTCTGATCAACAATATGTTAATAACATATACTCATCAGAAATTCTATAGTGCTCCCACTCACTTCTTTGGAAATACAAGTTTCTCATAAACTTTGTATAAACCCAAAATCTTTGATTATCTCATCAAAGCGTATATTCCAACTCCGAGATGCTTACTCCAGTCCTTAGAAGGATTGCCGGAGCTTTGCATACTTGTTAGCATCTTTTAGGATTGACAAAACCTTTTGGTTGTATCACATACAACCTTTCCTCAAGAATATCATCGAGGAAACAATGTTTTGACATCCTATACGCAAGATTTCATAAATCATGCGAATCGCTAATATAATTCCAACAGACTCTTTAGCATCGCTTCTGGTGAGAAAGTCTCGGTATGATCAACTCCTTGAACTTGTCGGAAAACATCTTAACGACAAGTCGAGCTTTCTTAATGGTGACACTTACCATCATTGTCATCTTCCTTTTAAAATCCATACTGTACTCAACAGCCTTACGACCATCGAGTAGTTACGCCAAAGTCTACACTTTGTTTTCATACATGGATCCTCTCTCGGATTTTATGGCCTCGAGCCATTCATCGAATCCGGGCCCACCATCGCTTCTCCATAGCTCGTAGGTTCATTGTTGTCTAGCAACATGACCTCCAAGACAGGATTACGTACCACTCTGAATCGATGCGCATCCTTGTCGACCTCACGAGGTTTGGTAGTGACTTGATCCAAGTTTCATGATCACTATCATAAGCTTCTACTTCAATTGGTGTAGGTGCCACAGGAACAACTTCCTGTGCCTGCTACACACTAGTTCAGTTATGGTTCAACAACCTCATCAAGTCTCCACCATCCTCCCACTCAATTCTTTCAAGAGAAACCTTTCCTCGAGAAAGGACCCGTTTCTAGAAACAATCACTTTTGCTTCCGGATCTGAAATAGGAGGTATACCCAACTGTTTTGGGTGTCCTATGAAGGTGCATTTATCCGCTTTGGGTTCGAGCTTATCAGGCTGAAACTTTTTCACATAAGCGTCGCAGCCCCAAACTTTTAAGAAACGACAGCTTAGGTTTCTCTAAACCATAGTTCATACGGTGTCATCTCAACGGAATTACGTGGTACCTTATTTAAAGTGAATGCGGTTGTCTCTAATGCCTAACCCATAAGCGATAGTGGTAATTCGATAAGAGATATCATGGTATGCACCATATCCAATAGGGTGCATTTATGATGTTCGGACACACCATCACACTATGGTGTTCCAGGCGGTATTAGTTGTGAAACAATTTCCACAATGTCTTAATTGTGTGCCAAACTCGTAACTCAGATATTCATCTCTATGATCATATCATAGAAATTTTATCCTCTTGTCAGGATGATCTTCAACTTCACTCTGAAATTACTTGAACCTTTCAATAATTTAGACTTTTGTTTCATCAAGTAAATATATACTTAGCATCTACTCAAATCATCTATGAACTAAGAACATAACGATATCCACTGTGTGCCTCAGCACTCATTGGACTGCACACATCAAAATGTATTACTTCCAACAAGTTGCTTTCTTGTTCCATCTTCTTTGAAAACAAGGCCTTTCAGTCATCTTGCCCATGTGGTATGATTTGCATGTCGTGATTCAAAATCAAGTGAGGCCAAATGATCCATCCGTATGGAGTTTCTTCATGCATATATACCACTAGACATGGTTCGCATGTCTCAATTTTTTTTTCAAAAACGAGTGAGTCCAAAGATCCATCAAACATGGAGCTTCTTCATGCGTTTTATACCAATATGACTCAAGTGGCAGTGCCACAAGTATGTGGTACTATCATTACTATCTTATATCTTTTGGCATGAACATGTGTATCACTACGGTTAGAGATTCAACAAACCATTCATTTTAGGTGCAAGACCATTGAAGGTATTATTCAAATAAACAGAGTAACCATTATTCTCCTTAAATGAATAACCATATTGCGATAAACATAATCTAATCATGTCTATGCTCAATGCAAACACAAAATAACAATTATTTAGGTTTAACACCAATCTCGATGGTAGAGGGAGTATGCGATGCTTGATAACATCAACCTTGGAAACACTTCCAACACATATCGTCATCTCACCTTTAGTTAGTCTCCGTTTAATCCGTAGCCTTTTATTTCGAGTTACTAACACTTAGCAACTGAACCGGTATCTACTACCATGGTGCTACTGAAGGAAATATGCCCTAGAGGCAATAATAAAGTTGTTATTTATTTCCTTATTTCATGATAAATGTTTATTATTCATGCTAGAATTGTATTAACCGGAAACATGATACATGTGTGAATACATAGACAAACTTAATGTCACTAGTATGCCTCTACTTGACTAGCTCATTAATCAAAGATGGTTATGTTTCCTAACTATAGACATGTGTTGTTATTTGATTAATGGGATCACCTCATTAGGAGAATGATGTGATTGACATGACCCATTCCGTTAGCCTAGCACTTGATCGTTTAGTACATTGCTATTGCTTTCTTCATGACTTATACATGTTCACTGTAACTATGAGATTATGCAACTCCCATTTACCGGAGGAACACTTTGGGTGCTACCAAACGTCACAACGTGAATCGGGTGATTATAAAGGAGTACTACAGGTGTCTCCAAAGGTACATGTTGGGTTGGCGTATTTCGAGATTAGGTTTTGTCACTCCGATTGTCGGAGAGGTATCTCTGGGCCCTCTCGGTAATGCACATCACTATAAGCCTTGCAAGCAATGTAGCTAATGAGTTAGTTACGGAATGATGCATTACGTAACGAGTAAAGAGACTTGCCGATGAACGAGCTTGAACTAGGTATTGGATACCGACGATCAAATCTCGGGCAAGTAACATACCGATGACAAAGGGAACAACGTATGTTGTTATGCGGTTTGACCGATAAAGATCTTCGTAGAATATGTAGGAGCCAATATGAGCATCCAGGTTCCGCTATTGGTTATTGACCGAGAATAGTTCTAGGTCATGTCTACATAGTTCTCGAACCCGTAGGGTCCGCACGCTTAACGTTACGATGACAGTTTTATTATGAGTTTATGAGTTTTGATGTACCGAAGGAGTTCGGTGTCCCGGATGAGATCGGGGACATGACGAGGAGTCTCGAAATGGTCGAGACGTAAAGATCGATATATTGGACGACTATATTCGGAGTTCGGAAAGGTTCCGAGTGATTCGGGTATTTTTGGTAGTACCGGAGAGTTACGGGAATTCGTATTGGGCCTCTTTGGGCCATACGGGAAATGAGAGAAAGGGCCAAAAGAGTGGCCGCACCCCTCCCCTTGGACTAGTCCGAATTGGACTAGGGAGGGGGGGGGCACCCGTCCTTCCTGCTCCGTCTCTCTTCCCTTTCCTTCTCTCCTACTCCTACTACATGGAAGGGTTCCTAGTTGGACTAGGGAAAGGGGACTCCTACTCGGTGGGAGTAGGACTCCCCTAGGGCGCGCCATAGAGAGGCCGGCCCTCCCTCCTCCACTCCTTTATATCTACGGGGCAGGGGCACCCATGGACACACAAGTTGATCTACGGATCGTTCCTTAGCCGTGTGCGGTGCCCCTTCCACCATATTCCACCTCGGTCATATCGTCATGGAGTTTAGGCGAAGCCTGCTTGATGAGAGCATCATCATCGTCACCACGCCCGTCGTCTTGTGGAACTCATCCCGACACTTTGCTGGATCGGAGTCCGGATCGTCATCGAGCTGAACGTGCTGAACTTCGGAGGTGCCGTCGTTCGGTACTTGGATCGGTCGGATCGTGAAGGCGTGCGACTACATCAACTGCGTTGTCATAACGCGCTTCGCTTACGGTCTCACGAGTGCGTGGACAATACTCTCCCTCTCGTTGCTATACCATCACGATGATATTGCGTGTGCGTAGGAAATTTTGATTTTTCTACGTTCCCCAACAGTGGCATGCGAGCCTAGGTTTTATGCGTTGATGTTATATGCACGAGTAGATCACAAATGAGTTGTGGGCGATACAAGTCATACTGCTTACCGGCATGTCATACTGTGGTTGGCGGTATTGTGAGATGAAGCGGCCCGGACCGACATTACGCCAGACGCTTACGGCGAGACTGGTTTCACCGCTGAGCACTCGTTGCTTAAAGGTGACCGGCGGGTGTCCATCTCTCTCACTTTCGTTGAACCGAGTGTGGCTACGCCCGGTCCTTGCGAAGGTTAAAACAGCACCAACTTGACGAACTATCGTTGTGGTTTTGATGCGTAGGTAAGAACGGTTCTTGCTCAGCCCGTAGCAGCCACGTAAAACTTGCAACAACAAAGTAGAGGACGTCTAACTTGTTTTTGCAGGGCATGTTGTGATGTGATATGGTCAAGATGTGATGCTATATTTTATTGTATGAGATGATCATGTTTTGTAACCGAGTTATCGGCAACTGGCAGGAGCCATATGGTTGTCGCTTTATTGTATGAAATGCAAACGCCCTGTAATTGCTTTACTTTATCACTAAGTGGTAGCGATAGTCGTAGAAGCAATAGTTGGCGAGACGACAACGATGCTACGATGGAGATCAAGGTGTCGCTACCGGTGGCGATGGTGATCATGGACGGTGCTCTGGAGATGGAGATCACAAGCACAAGATGATGATGGCCATATCATATCACTTATATTGATTGCATGTGATGTTTATCCTTTATGCATCTTATCTTGCTTTGATTGACGGTAGCATTTTAAGATGATCTCTCACTAATTATCAAGAAGTGTTCTCCCGAGTATGCACCGTTGCCAAAGTTCGTCGTGCCCGGACACCACGTGATGATCGGGTGTGATAAGCTCTCGTCCATCTACAACGGGTGCAAGCCAGTTTTGCACACGCGAATACTCGAGTTAAACTTGACGAGCCTAGCATATGCAGATATGGCCTCGGAACACGGAGACCGAAAGGTCGGCGTGAATCATATAGTAGATATGATCAACATAGTGATGTTCACCATTGAAAACTACTCCATCTCACGTGATGATCGGTTATGGTTTAGTTGATTTGGATCACGTGATCACTTAGATGACTAGAGAGATGTCTATCTAAGTGGGAGTTCTTAAGTAATATGATTAATTGAACTTTAACTTATCATGAACTTAGTCCTGGTAGTATTTTGCAAATTATGTTGTAGATCAATAGCTCGCGTTGTTGCTTCCCTATGTTTTTGCTTCCCTATGTTTTTATATGTGTTCCTAGAGAAAATTGTATTGAAAAATGTTAATAGCAATGATGCGGATTGGATCCGTGATCTGAGGTTTATCCTCATTGCTGCACAGAAGAATTATGTCCTTAATGCACCGCTAGGTGACAGACCTATTGCAGGAGCAAATGCGAGGCGTTATGAACGTTTGGCTGGCTCAATATGATAACTACTTGATAGTTTAGTGCACCATACTTAACGGCTTAGAATCGGGACTTCAAAGATGTTTTGAACGTCATGGACCATATGAGATGTTCCAGGAGTTGAAGTTAATATTTCAAGCAAATACCCGAGTTGAGAGATATGAAGTCTCCAACAAGTTCTATAGCTAAAAGATGGAGGAGAATCGCTCAACTAGTGAGCATGTTCTCAGATTATCTGGGTACTTCAATCGCTTGAATCAAGTGGGAGTTAATCTTCCGGATAAGATAGTGATTGATGTAATTCTCTAGTCACCATCACTAAGTTACTAGAACTTCGTGATGAACTATAGTATGCAAGGGATAACGAAAACGATTCCCGAGCTCTTCGTGATGTTGAAATCAACGAAGGTAGAAATCAAGAAAGAGCATCAAGTGTTGATGATTGACAAGACCACTAGTCTCAAGGAAAAGGGCAAAGGGAAGAAGGGGAACTTCAAGAAGAACGGCAAGCAAGTTGCTGCTCGAGTGAAGAAGCCCAAGTCTGGACCTAAGCCTGAGACTAAGTGCTTTTGCTGCAATGGAACTGGTCCTTTGAAGCGGAACTACCCCAAGTATTTGGCGGATAAGAAGGATGGCAAAGTGAACAAAGGTATATTTGATATACAAATTATTGATGTGTATTTTACTAGTGTTCGTAGCAACCCTCGGTATTTGGTACTGGTTCGGTTGCTAAGAGTAGTAACTCAAACAGGAGTTGCGTAATGAACAGAAACTAGTTGAAGGGGAAGTGACGATGAGTGTTGGAAGTAGTTCCAGGATTGATATGATCATCATCGCACACCCCTATACTTTCGGGATTAGTGTTAAACCTAAATAAATGTTATTTGGCGTTTGCGTTGAGCATAAATATGATTTGATCATGTTTATTGTAATGTCTGATTATTCATTTAAAGTCAAAGAATAATTGTTGTTCTGTTTACATGAATAAAACCTTCAATGGTCATACACCCAATAAAAATAGTTTGTTGGATCTCGATCGTAGTCATACACATATTCATAATATTGATGCCAAAAGATGCAAAGTTAATAATGATAGTGCAACTCATTTGTGGTAATCGCCGTTTAGGTCATATTGGTGTAAAGCGCATGAAGAAACTCCATGCTGATGGGATTTTGGAATCACTTGATTATGAATCACTTGATTCTTGCAAACCATGCCTTATGGGCAAGATGACTAAGACTCGCTTCTCCGGAACAATGAAGCGAGCAACAGATTTGTTGGAAATCATACATCTTTGATGTATGTTGTCCGATGAATATTAAGGCTCGCGACAAGTATCATTATTTTCTCGACCTTCACAGATGATTTGAGCAGATATGGGTATATCCGCTTGATGAAACTATAAGTCCTAAACATTTGAAAAGTTCAAAGAATTTCAAAGTGAAGTGGAGAATCATCGTAACAAGAAAATAAAAGTTTTCTACGATATGATCGCAGAAGTAAAATATTTGAGTTACGAAGTTTGGCCTTCGGTTAAACAATGTGGAATAGTTTCACAAACTCATGCCACCTGGAACACCACAAAGCATAACGGTGTGTCCGAACTTCATAACCGCACTTTATTTGATATGGTGCGATCAATGATGTCTCTTACCGATTTACCAATATCATTTTGGGGTTATGCATTAGAGACAGCTGCATTCACGTTAAATAGGGCACCATCTAAATCCGTTGAAACGACACCGTATGAACTATGGATTAGCAATAAACCTAAGGTCATCGTTTCTTAAAGTTTGGGGCAGCGATGCTTATGTTAAAAAGTTTCAAAATGATAAGCTCGAACCCAAATCGGAGAAGTGCATCTTCATAAGATACCCAAACGAAATTGTTGGGTACACCTTCTATCACAGATCCAAGGCAAATTTGTTGTCGAGAATAGATCCTTTCTAGAGAAGGAGTTTCTCTCGAAAGAAGTGAGTGGGAGGAAAGTAGAGCTTGATAAGGTAATTTGTACCTTCTCCCTTATTGGAAAGTAGTTTATCACGTAAATCAGTTCCGGTGATTACTACACCAATTAGTGAGGAAGTTAATGATGATGATCATGAAACTTCAGATCAAGTTGCTACCAAACCTCGTAGGTCTTCCTGAGTAAGATCCGCACCAGAGTGGTACGGTAATCATGTTCTGGAAGTCATGTTACTAGACCATGATGAACCTACGAACTATGAGGAAGCGATGATGAGCCCAGATTCCGCAAAATGGCTTGAGGCCATGAAATCTGAGATGGGATCCATGTATGAGAACAAAGTGTGGACTTTGGTTGACTTGCCCGATGATCGGCAAGCAATTGAGAATAAATGGATCTTCAAGAAGAAGACTGACGCTGACGGTAATGTTACTGTCTACAAAGCTCGACTTGTCGCAAAAGGTTTTCTACAAGTTCAAGGGATTGACTACGATGATATATTCTCACCCGTAGCGATGCTTAAGTCTGTCCGAATCATGTTAGCAATTGCCGCATTTTATAATTATGAAATTTGGCAGATTGATGTCAAAACTGCATTCCTGAATGGATTTCTGGAAGAAGAGTTGTATATGATGCAACCAGAAGGTTTTGTCAATCCAAAAGGAGCTAACAAAGTGTGCAAGCTCTAGCGATCCATTTATGGACTGGTGCAAGCCTCTCAGAGTTGGAATACACGCTTTGATAAGTTGATCAAAGCATATAGTTTTATACAGACTTGCGGTGAAGCCTGTATTTACAATAAAGTGAGTGGGAGCACTACCGCCTTTTGGATAAATATATGTGAGTAACATATTGTTGATCAGAAATGATATATAATTTTTCTGGAAAGCATAAAGGAGTATTTGAAAGGAGTTCTTTAAAAGAAAGACCTCAGTAAAGCTACTTACATATTGAGCATCAAGATCTATTGAGATAGATCAAGACGCTTGATAAGTTTTTCAATAAGTACATACCTTGTCAAGATTTTGAAGTAGTTCAAAATGGAACAGTCAAAGAAAAGTTCTTGCCTGTGTTGCAAAGGTGTGGAATTGAGTAAGACTCAAATCCCGACCACGGCAGAAAATAGAAAAGAGAATGAAAGTCATTCCCTATGCCTCAGTCATAGGTTCTATAAAGTATGCTATGCTATGTACCAGACCTATTGTATACCTTGCTACGTATTTGGCAAGGGAGTACAATAGTGGTCTAGGAGTAGATCCTTTGGACATTGGTCAAGAATATCCTTAGTGAGGACTAAGGAAATATTTCTCGATTATGGAGGTGATAAAAGAGCCCGTCGTAAAGAGTTACAACAAGGCAAGCTTTTTACACCGATCCAGATGACTATAAGTCTCAATCTGGATACATATTGAAAGTGGGAGCAATTAACTATAGTAGCTCCGTGCAAGAGCATTGTAGACATAGAATATTTGCAAAATACATACGGCTCTGAATATAGCACAGACCCGTTGACTAAGCTTCTCTCACGAGCAAAACATGATCACACCTTAGTACTCTTTGGGTGTTAATCACATAGCGATGTGAACTAGATTATTGACTCTAGTAAACCCTTTGGGTGTTGGTCACATGACGATGTGAACTATGGGTGTTAATCATATACAGATATGAATATTGGTGTTAAATCACATGGCGATGTGAACTAGATTATTGACTCTAGTGCAAGTGGGAGATCAAGGAAATATGCCCTAGAGGCAATAATAAAGTTGTTATTTATTTCCTTATTTCATGATAAATGTTTATTATTCATGCTAGAATTGTATTAACCTAAACATGATACATGTGTGAATACATAGACAAACTTAATGTCACTAGTATGCCTCTACTTGACTAGCTCATTAATCAAAGATGGTTATGTTTCCTAACTATAGACATGTGTTGTTATTTGATTAATGGGATCACATCATTAGGAGAATGATGTGATTGACATGACCCATTCCGTTAGCCTAGCACTTGATCGTTTAGTACATTGCTATTGCTTTCTTCATGACTTATACATGTTCCTGTAACTATGAGATTATGCAACTCCGTTTACGGAGGAACACTTTAGGTGCTACCAAACGTCACAACGTAATCGGGTGATTATAAAGGAGTACTACAGGTGTCTCCAACGGTACATGTTGGGTTGGCGTATTTCGAGATTAGGTTTTGTCACTCCGATTGTCTGGAGAGGTATCTCCGGCCCTCTCGGTAATGCACATCACTATAAGCCTTGCAAGCAATGTAGCTAATGAGTTAGTTATGGAATGATGCATTACGTAACGAGTAAAGAGACTTGCCAAGAACGAGCTTGAACTAGGTATTGGATACCCGACGATCAAATCTCGGGCAAGTAACATACCGATGACAAAGGGAACAACGATGTTGTTATGCGGTTTGACCGACAAAGATCTTCGTAGAATATGTAGGAGCCAATATGGGCATCCAGGTTCCGCTATTGGTTATTGACCGAGAATAGTTCTAGGTCATGTCTACATAGTTCTCGAACCCGTAGGGTCCGCACGCTTAACGTTACGATGACAGTTTTATTATGAGTTTATGAGTTTTGATGTACCGAAGGAGTTCGGTGTCCCGGATGAGATCGGGGACATGACGAGGAGTCTCGAAATGGTCGAGACATAAAGATCGATATATTGGACGACTATATTCGGAGTTCGGAAAGGTTACGATTGATTCGGTATTTTTGGGAGTACCGGAGAGTTACGGGAATTCGTATTGGGCCTCTTTGGGCCATACGGAAAGGAGAGAAAGGGCCAAAGAGTGGCCGCACCCTCCCCTTGGACTAGTCCGAATTGGACTAGGGAAGGGGCGCTCTTCCTTCCTTCTCCTTCTCTCTTCCCTTTCCTTCTCTCCTACTCCTACTACATGGAAGGGTTCCTAGTTGGACTAGGAAAGGGAAATCCTACTCCCGGTGGGAGTAGGACTCCCCTAAGGGCGCCGCCATAGAGAGGGCCGGCCCTCCCTCCTCCACTCCTTTATATCACGGGGCAGGGGGCACCCCATGGACACACAAGTTGATCTACGGATCGTTCCTTAGCCGTGTGCGGTGCCCCCTTCCACCATATTCCACCTCGGTCATATCGTCGCGGAGTTTAGGCGAAGCCCTGCGCCGGTAGAGCATCATCATCATCACCACGCCGTCGTGCTGACGGAACTCATCCCCGACACTTTGCTGGATCGGAGTCCGGGGATCGTCATCGAGCTGAGCGTGTGCGAACTCGGAGGTGCCGTGACGTTCGGTACTTGGATCGGTCGGATCGTGAAGACGTACGACTACATCAACCGCGTTGTCATAACGCTTCCGCTTACGGTCTACGAGGGTACGTGGACAATACTCTCCCCTCTCGTTGCTATACCATCACCATGATCTTGCGTGTGCGTAGGAAATTTTTTGATATTACTACGTTCCCCAACAGCTACTAGGAGTACTAGTAAAGTATACATTAATATAAAGTATATCCAATATACTTCTGTCGACCTTGCCAGCCTTCTCATCTACCAAGTATCTAGGGTAGTTCTGCTTCAGTGACCGTTCCCTCATTACAGAAGCACTTCGTCTCGGGTTTGGGTTCAACCTTGGGTTTCTTCACTAGAGCAGCAACTGTTTTGCCGTTTCATGAAGTATCCCTTATTGCCCTTGCCCTCTTTGAAACTAGTGGTTTCACTAACCATCAACAATTGATGCTCCTTATTGATTTCTACTTTCGCGGTGTCAAACATCGTGAATATTTCAAGGATCGTCATATCTATCCCTGATATGTTATAGTTCATCACGAAGCTCTAGTAGCTTGGTGGCAATGACTTTGGAGAAACATCACTATCTCATCTAGAAGATTAATTCCCACTCGATTCAAGTGATTGTTGTACCCAGACAATCTGAGTACAAGCTCAACGATTGAGCTTTTCTCAATTAGTTTGTAGGCTAAGAAACTCGTCGGAGGTCTCATACCTCTTGACGTGGGCATGAGCCTGAAATCCCAATTTTAGCCCTTGGAACATCTCATATGTTCCGTGACGTTTCAAAAACGTCTTCGGCGCCACAATTCTAAACCGTTTAACATTGCTGAACTATCACGCAGTCATCAAAACGTGTATGTCAGATGTTACGCAACATCCACGACTTTCGAGGTTCAGACACCGAAGCGGTGCATTAAGGACATAAGCCTTCTACGCAGCAATGAGGACAATTCTCTGCATTTACGGACCCAAATTCGCATAATTGCTACTATCAACTTTCAACTAAATTTTCTCTCGGAACATATCTAAAAACAAGAGAACTAAAAACGCGAGCTAAGACATAATTTGCAAAGACCTTTTGACTATGTTCAGGATAATTAAGTTCATCTAATCAAATTATATGATGAACTTCCACTCAGATAGACATCCATCTAGTCATCTAAGTGATACATGATCCGAGTCAACTAGGCCGTCTCCGATCATCACGTGAGACGGACTAGTCATCATCGGTGAACATCTTCATGTTGATCGTATCTACTATACGACTCATGTTCGACCTTTCGGTCTCTTGTGTTCCGAGGCCATGTCCGTACATGCTAGGCTCGTCAAGTCAACCTAAGTGTTTTATGCGTGTAAATCTGGCTTACACCCCGCTGTATGCGAACGTTAGAATCTATCACACCCGATCATCACGTGGTGCTTGAAACAACGAACCTTCGCAGAACGGTGCACGATTAGGGGAACACTTGCTTGAAATTTTAGTGAGGGATCATCTTATTTACTACCGTCGTTCTAAGCAAATAAGATGCAAAAAACATGATAATCATCACATGCAATCAAATAGTGACATGATATGGCCAATATAATTTTGCTCCTTTTGATCTCCATCTTGAGCGCCATGATCATCATCGTCACCGCATGACACCATGATCTCCATCATCATGATCTCCATCATCGTGTCTCCATGAAGTTGTCTCGCCAACTATTACTTCTACTACTATGGCTAACGGTTTAGCAATAAAGTAAAGTAATTACATGGCGTTATTCAATGACACGCAGGTCATACAATAAATTAAGACAACTCCTATGGCTCCTGCCGGTTGTCATACTCATCGACATGCAAGTCGTGATTCCTATTACAAGAACATGATCAATCTCATACATCACATATATCTCATTCATCACATCCTTCTTGGCCATATCACATCACGCGGCACATGCTGCAAAAACAAGTTAGACGTCCTCTAATTGTTGTTGCAAGTTTCTTACGTGGCTGCTACAGGTTTCTAGCAAGAACGTTTCTTACCTACGCCAAAACCACAACGTGATATGCCAATTCCTATTTACCCTTCATAAGGACCCTTTTCATCGAATCCGATCCGACTAAAGTGGGAGAGACTGGCACCCGCTAGCCACCTTATGCAACAAGTGCATGTCAGTCGGTGGAACCTGTCTCACGTAAGTGTACGTGTAAGGTCGGTCCGGGCCGCTTCATCCCACAATACCGTAGAAACAATATAGGACTAGTAACGGTAAGCATATTGAACAAAATCAACGCCCACAACAACTTGTGTTCTACACGTGCATAGAAACTACTCATAGACCTAGCTCATGATGCCACTGTTGGGGAACGTAGCAGAAATTCAAAATTTTCTACGCATCACCAAGATCAATCTATGGAGAGACTAGCAACGAGAGAGAGAGGGAGTGCATCTTCATACACTTGAAGATCGCTAAGCGGAAGCGTTACAAGAACGCGGTCGGTGGAGTCGTTCACGAAGCGATTCAGATCGGGCCGAATCCGATCTAAGCACCGAACAATGGTGCCTCCGCGTTCAACACACGTACAGCCCGGGGACGTCTCCTCCTTCTTGATCCAGCAAGGGAGAGGAGAAGTTGAGGGAGAACTCCGACAGCATGACGGGCATGATGGTGATGGAGCTCGTGGTTCTTGACAAGGGCTTCGCCAAGCACTCACGGAGGAGGAGGAGGTGTTGGAGGAGGGAGAGGGCTGCGCCAGGAAGGTGCGGCTGCCCTCTCTCCCTCACTATATATAGGGGGAATGGAGGAGGGGGAGGCGCCCTATGGTTCCCAAGGGGAGGGCTGCGGCCACAGGGGAAACCCTAGATGGGTTTGGGCGCCCCCACACCCTAGGAAACTTGCCTCCCAAGCCGGGAGGGGCGGCTGCCCTAGGGGTGGCGCCCCCACCTCTCCTGGTTACGTGAGATGGGGTGGGAGGGGCTCAGCCCCTTACTGGGCTGATGTGCCCTCTCCCCTTGGCCCATAAGGCCCCCCAACGCTTGCCGGGGCCTCCGAAACCCCTTTCGGACACGCTGGTCATCACCTGGTACCCCCGAAACAATTCCGGACTCCAATACCCTTAGTCCAATATACCGATCTTCACCTTCGGACCATTCCGGAGCTCCTCGTCACATCCGGGATCTCATCCGGGACTCCGAACAACCTTCGGTAACCACATACTATTTCCTATAACAACTCTAGCATCCACGAACCTTAAGTGTGTGTAGACCCTACGGGTTCGGGAATCATGCAGACATGACCGAGACGTTCTCCGGCCAATAACCACCAGCGGGATCTGGATACCCATGTTGGCTCCCACATGTTCCACGATGATCTCATCGGATGAACCACAATGTCGAGGATTCAAGGAATCCCATATACAATTCCCTTTGTCAATCGGTATGTTACTTGCCCGAGATTCGATCGTCGGTATCCCAATACCTTGTTCAATCTCGTTACCGGCAAGTCACTTTACTCGTTCCGTAATGCATGATCCCGTGACTAACTACTTAGTCACATTGAGATCATTATGATGATGCAATACCGAGTGGGCCCAAAGATACCTCTCCGTCATACGGAGTGACAAATCCCAGTCTCGATTCGTGCCAACCCAACAGCCACTTTCGGAGATACCTGTAGTGCACCTTTATAGCCACCCGATTCACGTTGTGGCGTTTGGTACACCCAAAGCACTCCTACAATATCGTGGAGTTACACAATCTCATGGTCTAAGGAAATGATACTTGACATTAGAAAAGCTTTAGCAAACGAACTACACGATCTTGTGCTATGCTTAGGATTGGTCTTGTCCATCACATCATTCTCCTAATGATGTGATCCTGTTATCAATGACATCCTATGTCCATGGTCAGAAACCATAACCATCTATTGATCAACGAGCTAGTCAACTAGAGGCTCACTAGGGACATGTTGTGGTCTATGTATTCACACATGTATTACGGTTTCCAGTTAATACAATTATAGCATGAACAATAGACTATTATCATGAACAAGGAAATACAATAATAACCATTTTCTTATTGCCTCTAGGGCATATTTCCAACAGCTGATGTGTGATAGAGCGTATCATATCACGGGGTTTGGATGCACCGACGAAGTTTGCACCGACTCTCGAGGTGAGAAAGGGCAATGCACGGTACCGAAGAGGCTAGCAATGATGGAAAGGTAAAAGTGCGTATAATCCATGGACTCACATTAGTCATAAAGAACTCATATACTTATTGCAAAAGCCTACTTAGCCATCTGATGTCTACTGCACAACCTTCTTCTTGTAGACGTTGTTGGGCCTGCAAGTGCACAGGTTTGTAGGGACAGTAGCAAATTTCCATCAAGTGGATGACCTAAGGTTTATCAATCCGTAGGAGGCGTAGGATGAAGATGGTCTCTCTCAAACAACCCTGCAACCAAATAACAAAAAGACTCTTGTGTCCCCAACACACCCAATACAATGGTAAATTGTATAGGTGCACTAGTTCGGCGAAGAGATGGTGATACAAGTGCAAAATATATAGTAGATATGGGTTTTTGTAATCTCAAATAATAAAAACAGCAAGGTAGCAAGTGGTAAAAGTGAGCGTAAACGGTATTGCAATGATAGGAAAAAAGGCCTAGGGTTCATACTTTCACTAGTGCAAGTTCTCTCAACAATAATAACATAGATAGATCATATAACAAGCCCTCAACATGCAACAAAGAGTCACTCCAAAGCCACTAATAGTGAAGAACAAACGTAGAGATTATGGTAGGGTACGAAACCACCTCAAAGTTATTCTTTCTGATCAATCTATAAAAGAGTTGGTACTAGAATAACACCTTAAGACACAAATCAACCAAAACCCTAATGTCACCTAGATACTCCATTGTCACCTCAAGTATCCGTGGGCATGGTTATACGATATGCATCACACAATCTCAGATTTATCCAACCAACATAGAAGTACTTCAAAGAGTGCCCCAAAGTTTCTACCGGAGAATCAAGAACATGTGCCAACCCCTATGCATAGGTTCCCAATGTCACGAAACCCGCAAGTTGATCATCAGAACATACATCAAGTGGCACATGATATCCCATTGTCACCACAGATAATCACGGCAAGACATACATCAAGTGTTCTCATAAAGACTCAATCCGATAAGATAACTTCAAAGGGGAAACTCAATTCATCACAAGAGAGTAGAGGGGGAGAAACATCATAAGATCCAACTACAATAGCAAAGCTCGGGATACATCAAGATCGTGCCATAGAACACGAGAGAGAACACGAGAGAGAGATCAAACACATAGCTACTGGTACATACCCTCAGCCCCGAGGGTGAACTACTCCTCCTCGTCATGGATAGCGCCGGATGATGAAGATGGCCTCCGTGATGGGATCCCTCCCTCGTGGTGCCGTAACAGGGTCCCGATTGGTTTTGGTGGCTCTGAGGCTTGCGGGCGCGGAACTCCCGATCTAGCTTCTGCTCGGAAGTTTTAGGGTACAAGAGTATATATGGGTGCAGGGGGTACGTCGGAGAAGCTACGGGCCCCCACGAGGTAGGGGGCGCGCCCAGGGGGGTGGGCACGCCCCCCACCCTCGTGGGCAGCCCGTATCTCCCCTGACGTGCACTCCAAGTTCCCTGGGTTGCTTTCCTTCCAAAAATAACTTCTCTAGTTGATTTCGTTCCGTTTTGACTCCGTCTGATATTCCTTTTCTTCGAAATACTGTAATAGGCATAAAACAGCAAATCTGGGCTGGGCCTCCGGTTAATAGGTTAGTCCCAAAAATAATATAAAAGTGGATAATAAAGCTCAATATTGCCTAAAACAGTAGATAAAGTAGCATGGAGCAATCAAAAATTATAGATACGTTGGAGACGTATCAAGCATCCCCATGCTTAATTCCTGCTCGTCCTCGAGTAGGTAAATGATAAAAAAGAATTTTTGATGCGGAGTGATACTTTGGCATAATTTCAATGTTATTCTTCTTACTTGTGATATGAATATTCAGATCCAAAAGATTCAAGACAAAAGTTCATATTGACACAAAAATAATAATACTTCAAGCATACTAATCAAAGCAATCATGTCTTCTCAAAATAACATGGCAAAAGAAAGTTCATCCCTACAAAATCATATAGTTAGGCTATGCTTCATTTTCATCACACAAAGATGTTCCCAACTTCTATACCCCCGATGACAAGCCAAGCAATTGTTTCATACTTAAATAATCCCAAACCTTTTCAACCTTCACGCAATACATGAGCGTGAGCCATGGATATAGCACTATGGGTGGAATAGAATATGATGATGGGGATCGTGTGGAGAAGACAAAAAAGGAGAAAGTCTCACGTTGACGAGGCTAATCAACGGGCTATGGAGATGCCCATCAATTGATGTCAACATGAGGAGTAGGGATTGCCATGCAACGGATGCACTAGAGCTATGAATGCTCAACAAAAGAAAACTAGTGGGTGTGCATCCAACTTGCTTGCTCACGAAGACCTAGGGCATTTGAGGAAGCCCATCATAGGAATATACAAGCCAAGTTCTATAATGAAAAATTCCCACTAGTATGGAAAGGACAACTTATGAGACTCACTATATGAAAAACATGGTGCTACTTTGAAGCACAATATATGAGACTCACTACATGAAGAACAAGGTGCTACTTTGAAGCACAATATATGAGACTCACTATATGAAGAACATGGTGCTACTTTGAAGCACAAGTGTGGAAAAAAAGGATAGTAGCATTGCCCCTTTTTTATTTTTTTTATTTTATTTTTTTTATTTTTTTTATTTTTTTTTGTTTTTTTTGGGCCTTCTTTTTTTTTTTGGCCTTTCTCTTTTTTTTGGGATAATGCTCTATTGAATGATGATCATCACACTTCTATTGATTACAACATAAGGATTACAACTCGAAACTAGAACAAGGTATGACTCTATATGAATGCCTCCGACGGTGTACCGGGATGGTGCAATGAATCAAGAGTGACATGTATGAAAATAATGCATGGTGGCTTTGCCACAAATACGATGTCAACTACATGATAATGCAATGCAATATGACAAAAGTAATGTATGTCATGATGATGATGATGGAAGTTGCATGGCAATATATCTCGGAATGGCTATGGAAATGCCATAATAGGTAGGTATGGTGGCTGTTTTGAGGAAGATATAAGGAGGTTTATGTGTGATAGAGCGTATCGTATCACGGGTTTGGATGCACCGTGAAGTTTCGCCAACTCTCAAGGTGAGAAAGCGCAATGCACGCAAAGAAGAGGCTAGCAAAGGCGGAAAGGTGAGAGTGCGTATAATCCATGGACTCAACATTAGTCAAAAGAACTCATATACTTATTGCAAAAATTTAGAAGTCATCAAAATCAAGTACTATCGCGATGCTCCTAGGGGATAGATTGGTAGGAAAAGACCATCGCTCGTCCCCGACCACCACTCATAAGGATGCACAAGCCAGGTACACTTCATATTTCAAATTTGTTACACAACTTTAACCATACGTGCATGCTACAGGATTTGCTAACTTTAACACACGCATTCTTTAAATTCATAATCACCCAAGTAGCATGACTTTAATATCACTACCTCCATATCTCAAAACAATTATCAAGTATCAAACTTTTCTTAGTATTCAACGCACTCAAAAGAAAGTTTCACATATCTTGAATACCAAGTATATAAATTTTAAGCAAATTACCATGCTATTAACGACTCTCAAAATAATATAAGTGAAGCATGAGAGTTCATATATTTCTTCAAAATAAAACCATCATTGTGCTCTAAAATATATAAGTGAAGCACTAGAGCAAATGACAAACTACTCAGAAAGATATAAGTGAAGATCAATGAGCAGTCGAATAATTATGTAACTATGTGAAGACTCTCTCATTTAATAATCTCAGATCTTGATACTTTATTCAAACAGCAAGCAAAAGCTAAAGAAAACTACATTGCAAGGATAGCACAACTCATGTGAAGAAGCAAAAACTTAGGCTCATCCGATACTAATCGATAGTTGTTGAAGAAGAAAGGTGGGATGCCTACTGGGGCATCCCCAAGCTTAGATGCTTGAGACTTCTCGAAGTATTATCTTGGGGTGCCTTGGGAATCCCCAAGCTTGAACTTTGTGTCTCCTTAATTCCTCTCATATCATGGTTTCTCTTTTATCAAAAGCTTCATTCACAACAAACTCAACAAGAACTCGTGAGATAGGTTAGTATAAACCAATGCAAAACCTTATCATTTTCTACTGTAAGAAATCACTTAAATAATTATTCAACATTGCATACTAAATGTCTCTGCATATTTAATACTCCTATCCTCAAATAGAATCATTAAACAAACAAACATATGCAAACAATGCAAACATAACAGCAATCTGCCAAAACAGTACAGTCTGTAAAGAATGCAGGAGTATCAATACTTCCCTAAATCCAAAAATTATGAAATAAAATTCCCACTGTAATAAATTTATCAGAGCTCAATATGCAAAAAATATTCAACATTATATCAATCTCTGACTTTTCTAGGGAATTTTTGCAACAGCGGTAAACTTTCTGTTTTCAAACAGCAACATGTATAGTAGCAAAATAAGCATGGCAAAGGCTATCCTTGACTTTTTTATTGAAACTAAAGGTGCAAAACACTATTCTAACTAACAGCAAACAAAAACTAACAAAAAGAAAATGACGCTCCAAGAAAAACACATATCATGTGGTGAATAAAAATATAGCTCCAAGTAGAGTTACCGATGAAAGAAGACGAAAGAGGGGATGCCTTCCGGGGCATCCCCAAGCTTAGGCTCTTGGTTGTCCTTGGATATTACCTTGGGGTGCCTTGGGCATCCCCAAGCTTATGCTCTTGTCACTCCTTATTCTATAGTCCATCGAATCCTTACCCAAAACTTGAAAACTTCAACCACACAAAACTCAACACAAAACTCGTAAGCTCCGTTAGTATAAGAAAATAAAACCACCACTTAGGTACTGTAATGAACTCATTCTAAATTCATATTGGTGTAATATATACTGTATTATAACTTATCTGTGGTTCATACCCTCCGATACTACTCATAGATTCATCAAAATAAGCAAACAACACATAGAAAACAGAATCTGTCAAGAACAGAACAGTCTGTAGTAATCTGTATAAAACGTATACTTCTGGAACCCCAAAAATTCTAAAATAAATTGGTGGACCTGAGGAATTTGTCTAGTAATCATCTGCAAAAAGAATAAACTAAATAGCACTCTCCGGTAAAAAGTTATAGCTAATCTCGTAAGTGCTAAAGTTTCTGTTTTTTACAGCATGATCATAAAGACTTCACCCAAGTCTTCCCAAAGGTTCTACTTGGCACAAACACTAATTAAAACATAAAACCACATCTAAACAGAAACTAGATGGATTATTTATTACTAAACAGAACCAAAAAGCAAGAAACTAAAATAAAATTGGGTTGCCTCCCAACAAGCGCTAACGTTTAACGCCCCTAGCTAGGCATTATGATTTCAATGATGCTCACATAAAAGATAAGAATTGAAACATAAAGAGAGCATCATGAAGAATATGACTAGCACATTTAAGTCTAACCCACTTCCTATGCATACGGATTTTGTGAGCAAACAACTTATGGGAACAATAATCAACTAGCATAGGAAGGCAAAACCAACATAACTTCAAAACTTTAAGCACATAGAGAGGAAACTTGACATTATTGCAACTCCTACAAGCAGATGTTCCTCCCTCATAATAATTTTCAGTAGCATCATGAATGAATTTAACAATATAACCATCACCTAAAGCATTCTTTTCATGACCTACAAGCATGGAAAATTTACTACTCTCCACATAAGCAAAATTCTTCTCATTCGGAATGGTGGGAGTAAACTCAATAAAATAACTATCATGTGATTGAAAATTAAGATCAAGATGACAAGTTTCATGGTTATCATTATTCTTTAAAGCATATGTGTCATCACAATACTCATCATAGATAGGAGGCATGCTTTCATCATAGTAAATTTGCTCATCAAAGCTTGGGGACAAAAATATCATCTTCATCAAACATAGCTTCCCCAAGCTTGTGGCTTTGCATATCATTAGCATCATGGGTATTCAAGGAATTCATACTAACAACATTGCAATCATGCTCATCATTCACATATTTCATGCCAATATTCTATGTAATTCTTCTTCTAGTACTTTGGCACAATTTTCCTTTCCATCATACTCACGAAAGATATTAAAAAGATGAAGCGTATGAGCTAAACTCAATTCCATTTTTTTTGTAATTTTCTTTTATAGACTAACTAGTGCTAAAACAAGAAACAAAAAAATTCGATTGCAAGATCTAAAGATATACCTTCACTTACCTAGCCTCCCGACAGCGGGCGCCGGAAAAGAGCTTGATGTCTACTACACAACCTTCTTCTTGTAGACGTTGTTGGGCCTGCAAGTGCACAGGTTTGTAGGACAGTAGCAAATTTTCCTCAAGTGGATGACCTAAGGTTTATCAATCCGTAGGAGGCGTAGGATGAAGATGGTCTCTCTCAAACAACCCTGCAACCAAATAACAAAAAGTCTCTTGTGTCCCCAACACACCCAATACAATAGCAAATTGTATAGGTGCACTAGTTCAATGAAGAGATGGTAATAGAAGTGCAAAATAGATAGTAGATATGGGTTTTTGTAATCTCAAATAATAAAAAACATCAAGGTAGCAAGTGGTAAAAGTGAGCGTAAACGGTATTGCAATGATAGGAAACAAGGCCTAGGGTTCATACTTTCACTAGTGCAAGTTCTCTCAACAATAATAACATAGATAGATCATATAACAAGCCCTCAACATGCAACAAAGAGTCACTCCAAAGCCACTAATAGCGGAGAACAAACGTAGAGATTATGGTAGGGTACGAAACCACCTCAAAGTTATTCTTTTGGATCAATCTATAAAAGAGTTCGTACTAGAATAACACCTTAAGACACAAATCAACCAAAACCCTAATGTCACCTAGATACTCCATTGTCACCTTAAGTATCCGTGGGCATGATTATACGATATGCATCACACAATCTCAGATTTATCCAACCAACATAAAAGTACTTCAAAGAGTGCCCCAAAGTTTCTACCGAGAATCAAGAACGTGCCAACCCCTATGCATAGGTTCCCAATGTCACGAAACCCGCAAGTTGATCACCAAAACATACATCAAGTGGCACATAATATCCCATTGTCACCACAGATAATCACGGCAAGACATACATCAAGTGTTCTCATAAAGACTCAATCCGATAAGATAACTTCAAAGGGGAAACTCAATTCATCACAAGAGAGTAGAGAGGGAGAAACATCATAAGATCCAACTACAATAGCAAAGCTCTGGATACATCAAGATCGTGCCATAGAACACGAGAGAACACGAGAGAGAGAGAGATCAAACACATAGCTACCGGTACATACCCTCAGCCCGAGGGTGAACTACTCCCTCCTCGTCATGGATAGCGCCGGATGATGAAGATGGCCTCCGGTGATGGGATCCCCCCTCGGCAGTCTTTGGAATAGGGTCCCGGTTGGTTTTTTTGCTCTGAGGAGGCTTGCGGCGGAACTCCCGATCTAGCTTCTGCTCTGGAAGTTTTAGGGTACAAGAGTATATATGGGTGTAGAAGTGCGTCGGAGCTACAGGGGCCCCACGAGGCAGGGGCGCCCCGGGGGGGGGCGCGCCCCCCACCCTCATGGGCAGCCCGTATCTCCCCTGACGTGCACTCCAAGTTCCCTGGTTTGCTTTCCTTCCAAAAATAACTTCTCTAGTTGATTTCATTCCGTTTTGACTCCGTCTGATATTCCTTTTCCTCGAAATACTGAAATAGGCATAAAACAGCAAATCTGGGTTGGGCCTCCGGTTAATAGGTTAGTCCCAAAAATAATATAGAAGTGGATAATAAAGCCCAATATTGCCTAAAACAGTAGACAAAGTAGCATGGAGCAATCAAAAATTATAGATACATTGGAGACGTATCACCCTCGAAGCAAAGTACTACTACGCATGCCCCAAGGGGGATAGATTGGTAGCAAAAGACCATCATGTTGGGGAACATAGCAAAAATTCAAAATTTTCTACGCATCACCAAGATCAATCTATGGAGAGACTAGCAACGAGAGAGAGGGGAGTGCATCTTCATACCCTTGAAGATCGCTAAGTGGAAGCGTTACAAGAACGCGGTCGGTGGAGTCGTTCACGAAGCGATTCAGATCGCGACCGAATCCGATCTAAGCACCGAACAACGGTGCCTCCGCGTTCAACACACGTACAGCCCGGGGACGTCTCCTCCTTCTTGATCCAGTAAGGGGCGAGGAGACGTTGAGGAGAACTCGGCAAGACGACGGCATGGTGGTGATGGAGCTCGTGGTTCTCCGGCAAGGGCTTCGCCAAGCACTACGGAGGAGGAGGAGGGAAAGGGCTGCGCCAGGGGAAGGGTGCGGCTGCCCTCTCTCTCCCTCACTATATATAGGGGGAAGGGAGGAGGGGAGGCGCCCTAGGGTTCCCAATGGGAGGGGCGGCGGCCACAGGGGAAACCCTAGATGGGTTTAGGCGCCCCACCCCTAGGAAACTTGCCCCCAAGCCGGAGGGGCGGCTGCCCTAGGGGTGGCGCCCCACCTCTCCTGATTACGTGAGATGGGGTGGGAGGGCGCTCAGCTCCTTAGTGGGCTGATGTGCCCTCTCCCTTGGCCCATAAGGCCCCCTAACGCTTGCCGGGCCTCCAAACCCCTTTTCGACACGCCGTCATCACCGTACCCCGAACAATTCCGACTCCAATACCCTTCGTCCAATATACCGATCTTCACCTCCGGACCATTCCGAGCTCCTCTCATGTCCGGGATCTCATCCGGACTCAAAACCTTCGGTAACCACATACTATTTCCCATAACAACTCTAGCGTCACCGAACCTTAAGTGTAGACCCTACGGGTTCGGGAACCATGCGCATATGACCGAGACACCTCTCCGCCAATAACCAATAGCGGATCTGGATACCCATATTGGCTCCCACATGTTATGATGATCTCATCGGATGAACCACGATGTCAAGGATTCAAGCAATCCCGTATAGAATTCCCTTTGTCAATCGGTACGTTACTTGCCCGAGATTCGATCGTCGGTATCCCAATACCTCATTCAATCTCGTTACTGGCAAGTCACTTTACTCGTTCTGTAATGCATGATCCCATGACTAAATACTTAGTCACATTGAGCTCATTATGATGATGCATTACCGAGTGGGCCCAGAGATACCTGTCCGTCACACGGAGTGACAAATCCCAGTCTCGATTCGTGCCAACCCAACAGACACTTTCGGAGATACCCGTAGTACACCTTTATAGCCACCCAGCTGGTTGTGGACGCTTGTACACCCAAAGCACTCCTACGGTATCGTGGAGTTACACAATCTCATGGTCTAAGGAAATGATACTTGACATTAGAAAAGCTTTAGCAAACGAACTACACGATCTTATGCTATGCTTAGGATTGGGTCTTGTCCATCACATCATTCTCCTAATGATGTGACCCCGTTATCAATGACATCCAATGTCAATGGTCAGGAAATCATGACCATCTGTTGATCAACGAGCTAGTCAACTAGAGGCTCACTAGGGACATGTTGTGGTCTATGTATTCAGACATGTATTGTGGTTTCCGGTCAATACAATTATAGCATGAACAATAGACAATTATCATGAACAAGGAAATACAATAATAACCATTTTATTATTGCCTCTAGGGCATATTTCCAACAGCCTCCCACTTGCACTAGAGTCAATAATCTAGTTCACATCACTATGTGATTGTAATGAATCAACACCCATGGGGTTTGATCATATCTCGCTTGTGAGAGAGGTTATTAGTCAATGGATCTGAACCTTTCAGATCCGTGTGTGCTTTGCAAATCTCTATGTCATCTTGTATATGCAGCTACCACGCGCTATTTGGAACTATTCCAAATAACTGCTCTACTATATGAATCCGGTTTACTACTCAGAGTCATCCAGATTAGTGTCAAAGTTTGCATCGGCGTAACCCTTTACGACGAACTCTTTTACCACCTCCATAATCGAGAAAATCCCTTAGTACACTAGTTACTAAGGATAACCTTGACCGTTGTCCTGTCATCCATTCCTAGATCAAACTTGTACCCCTTGACTGACTCATGGCAAGGCACACTTCAGGTGCGGTACACAACATAGCATACTGTAGAGCCTACGTCTAAAGCATAGGGCACGACCTTCGTCCTTTCTTCTCTCTTCTGCCGTGGTCAGGTCTTGAGTCTTACTCACTACTCACACCTCATAACACAGCCAAGAACTCCTTCTTTGCCTATCTATTTTGAACTACTTCAAAATCTTGTCACGGTATGTATTCATTTGAAAGTACTATTAAGCGATTTTGATCTATCCTTATAGATCTTGATGCTCAATGTTCAAGTAGCTTAATCCGTGTTTTCCATTGAAAAACACCTTTCAAATAACCCTATATGCTGTCCAGAAATTCTACATCATTTCGATCAACAATATGTCAATAACATATACTCATCAGAAATTCCATAGTGCTCCCACTCACTTCTTTGGAAATACAAGTTTCTCATAAACTTTGTATAAACCCAAAATCTTTGATTATCTCATCAAAGCGTATATTCCAACTCCGAGATGCTTACTCTAGTCCTTAGAAGGATTGCTGGAGCTTTGCATACTTGTTAGCATCTTTTAGGATTGACAAAACCTTTTGGTTGTATCACATACAACCTTTCCTCAAGAATATCGTCGAGGAAACAATGTTTTGACATCCTATCTGCAAGATTTCATAAATCATGCAGTAACTGCTAATATAATTCTAACAGACTTTTTAGCATCGCTACGAGTGAGAAATTCTCATTGCAGTCAACTCCTTGAACTTGTCGGAAAACATCTTAACGACAAGTCGAGCTTTCTTAATGGTGACACTTACCATCATTGTCCGTCTTCCTTTTAAAATCCATTTGTACCCAACAGCCTTATGACCATTAAGTAGTTTTGCCAAAGTCTACACTTTGTTTTCATACATGGATCCTCTCTCGGATTTTATGGCCTCGAGCCATTCGTCGGAATCCGGGCCCACCATCGCTTCTCCATAGCTCGTAGGTTCATTGTTGTCTAGCAACATGACCTCCAAGACAGGATTACGTACCACTCTGAAGCAGTACGCATCCTTGTCGACCTACGAGGTTTGGTAGTGACTTGATCCGAAGTTTCATGATCACTATCATCAGCTTCCACTTCAATTGGTGTAGGCGCCACAGAAACAACTTCCTGTGACCTGCTACGCACTAGTTGAAGTAACGGTTCAATAACCTCATCAAGTCTCCACCATCCTCCCACTCAATTCTTTCGAGAGAAACTTTTCCTCGAGAAAGGACCCGTTTTTAGAAACAATCACTTTTGCTTCCGGATCTGAAATAGGAGGTATACCCAACTGCTTTGGGTGTCCTACGAAGATGTATTTATCCACTTTGGGTTCGAGCTTATCGTGCTAAAAGCGCCGCAGCCCCAAACTTTTAAGAAATGACACAGGTTTCTCTAAACCATAGTTCATACGGTGTCATCTCAACGGAATTACGTGGTGCCCTATTTAAAGTGAATGCGGTTGTCTCTAATGCCTAATCCATAAACGATAGTGGTAATTCGATAAGAGACATCATGGTATGCCCCATATCCAATAGGGTGCATCTATGATGTTCGGACACACCATCACACTATGGTGTTCCAGGCGGTATTAGTTGTGAAACAATTTCCACAATGTGTCTTAATTGTGTACCAAACACGTAACTCAGATATTCATCTCTATGATCATATCATAGAAATTTTATCCTCTTGTCACGACGATCTTCAACTTCACTCTGAAATTACTTGAACCTTTCAATAATTCAGACTTGTGTTTCATCAAGTAAATATACCTCGGATCTACTCAAATCATCTCGTGAAGTAAGAACATAACGATATCCATCAAGGTGCCTCAGCACTCATTGGACCGCACACATCAAAATGTATTACTTCCAACAAGTTGCTTTCTTGTTCCATCTTCATCGAAAACGAGGCTTTCAAATATCTTGCCCATGTGGTATGATTTGCATGTCTCAAGTGATTCAAAATCAAGTGAGTCCAAACGATCCATCCGTATGGAGTTTCTTCATGCATATATACCAATAGACATGGTTTGCATGTCTCAATCTTTTCAAAATGAGTGAGTCCAAAGATGCATCAACATGGAGCTTCTTCATGCTTTTATACCAAGATGACTCAAATGGCAGTGCCACAAGTATGTGGTACTATCATTACTATCTTATATCTTTTGGCATGAGAATGTGTATCACTACAATCGAGATTCAATAAACCATTCATTTTAGGTGCAAGACCATTGAAGGTATTATTCAAACAAACAAAGTAACCATTATTCTCCTTAAATGAAAAACCGTATTGCGATAGACATAATCCAATCATGTCTATGCTCAACGCAAACACCAAATAACAATTATTTAGGTTTAACACCAATCTCGATGGTAGAGGGAGCAGGCGATGCTTGATCACATCAACCTTGGAAACACTTCCAACACACATCGTCATCTCACCTTTAGCTAGTCTCCGTTTTTTCCGTAGCTCTTTTATTTAGTGTTACTTACACTTAGCAACCGAACCGGTATCTTAATACCACAGTGCTACTAGGAGTACTAGTAAAGTACACATTTAATATAATGTATATCCAATATACTTCTGTCGACCTTGCCAGCCTTTCTCATCTACCAAGTATCTAGGGTAGTTCTGCTTCAGTGATCGTTCCCCTCATTTCAGAAGCACTTAGTCTCGGGTTTGGGTTCAACCACAGGTTTCTTCATCGAGCAAGAATCGATTTGCCGTTTCATGAAGTATCCCTTCTTGCCCTTGCCCTTCTTGAAACTAGTGGTTTCACTAACCATCAACAATTGATGCTCCTTCTTGATTTCTACTTTCATGATTGTCAAACATCACGAATATTTCAAGGATCATCATATCTATCCCTGATATGTTATAGTTCATCACGAAGCTCTAGTAGCTTGGTGGCAATGTCTTTGGAGAAACATCACTATCTCATCTGGAAGATTAACTCCCACTCGATTCAAGTGATTGTTGTACCCAGACAATCTGAGTACAAGCTCAACGATTGAGCTTTTCTCCCTTAGTTTGTAGGCTTAAGAAGCTTGTCGGAGGTCTCACACCTCTTGACATGGGCACGAGCCTGAAATCCCAATTTCAGCTCTTGGAACATCTCATATGTTCCGCGACGTTTCAAAATGTCTTCGGTGCCTCAATTCTAAACCGTTTAACATTACGCACTGAACTATCATGTAGTCATCAAAACGTGTATGTCAGATGTTCGCAACATCCACAGACGACGCTCGAGGTTCAGCACACCGAGCGGTGCATTAAGGACACAAGCCTTCACAAGCGACGAGGACAATCCTCGGATTTTACCCGATCCGCATAATTGCTACTCTGAACTTTCAACTAAATTTTCTCTAGGAACATATCTAAAACAGTAGAACTAAAACGCAAGCTACGACATAATTTGCAAAGACCTTTTGACTATGTTCATGATAATTAAGTTCATCTAATAATATTATTTAATGAACTCCCACTTAGATAGACATCCCTCTAGTCATCTAAGTGATACATGATCCGAGTCAACTAGGCCGTGTCCAATCATCACGTGAGACGGACTAGTCATCATCGGTGAACATCTTCATGTTGATCGTATCTTCTATACGACTCATGTTCGACCTTTCGGTCTCTTGTGTTCCGAGGCCATGTCTGTACATGCTAGGCTCGTCAAGTCAATCTAAGTGTTTTGCATGTGTAAATCTGGCTTACACCCGTTGTATGTGAACGTTAGAATCTATCACACCCGATCATCACATGGTGCTTCGAAACAACGAACCTTCACAACGGTGCACACTTTCTTGAAATTTTAGTGAGGAATCATCTTATTTATGCTACCGTCGTTCTAAGCAAATAAGATGTAAACATGATAAACATCACATGCAAATCATAGAGTGACATGATATGGCTAATATCATCTTTTGCCTTTGATATCCATCTTCGAGGCACAGCATGATCACCTTCGTCACCGGCATGACACCATGATCTCCATCATCATGATCTCCATCATCGTGTCTTCATGAAGTTGTCTCGTCAACTATTACTTCTACTAATATGGCTAACGGTTAGGCAATAAAGTAAAGTAATTACATGGCGTTATTCAGTGACACGCCATGGCTCCTGCCGGTTGTCATACTCATCGACATGCAAGTCGTGATTCCTATTACAAGAACATGATCAATCTCATACATCACATATATCATCCATCACATCCTTTTGGCCATATCACATCACACAACATATGCTGCAAAAACAAGTTAGACGTCCTCTAATTGTTGTTGCAAGTTTTTACGTGGCTGCTATAGGTTCATAGCAAGAACGTTTCTTACCTATGCCAAAACCACAACGTGATATGCCAATTGCCATTTACCCTTCATAAGGACCTTTCCATCGAATCCGATCCGACTAAAGTGGGAGAGACAGACACCCGCTAGCCACCTTATGCAACTAGTGCATGTTAGTCGGTGGAACCTGGCTCACGTAAGTGTACGTGTAAGGTCGGTCCGGGCCGCTTCATCCCACAATACCGTCGAAACAAGATAGGACTAGTAACGGTAAGCATATTGAACAAAATCAACACCCACAACAACTTGTGTTCTACTCGTGCATAGAATCTACTTAATAGACCTAGATCATGATGCCACTTTGTTGGGGAACGTGGCGTAAATTCAAAATTTTCTACGCATCACCAAGATCAATCTATGGAGAGACTAGCAATGAGAGAGAGGGAGTGCATCTTCATACCCTTGAAGATCGCTAAGCGGAGCGTTACAAGAATGCGGTCGGTGGAGTCGCTCACGGCGATTCAGATCGCGGCGAATCCGATCTAAGCACCGAACAACGGTGCCTCCACGCTCAACACACGTACAGCCGGGACGTCTCCTCCTTCTTGATCCAGCAAGGGAGAGGAGAAGTTGAGGGAGAACTCACAAGCACGACGGCATGGTGGTGATGGAGCTCGTGGTTCTCGGCAGGCTTCGCCAAGCACTACGGAGGAGGAGGAGGTGTTGGAGGAGGGAGAGGGCTGCGCCAGGGGAATGGTGCGGCTGCCCTCTCTCTCCCTCACTATATATAGGGGGAAGGGAGGAGGGGGAGGCGCCCTAGGGTTCCCTAGGGGAGGGCCGGCGGCCACAGGGGAAACCCTAGATGGGTTTGGGCGCCCCCACTCCTAGGAAACTTGCCCCCAAGCCTGGAGGCGGCTGCCCTAGGGTGGCGCCCCACCTCTCCCGGGTTACGTGGGATGGGGTGGGAGGCGCCAGCCCCTTAGTGGGCTGATGTGCCCTCTCCCTTGGCCCATAAGGCCCCCCAACGCTTCCGTGGCCTCCGAAACCCCTTTCGCACACGCTGGTCATCACAGTACCCCGGAACAATTCCGACTCCAATACCCTTTCGTCCAATATACCGATCTTCACCTCCGGACCATTCCGGAGCTCCTCGTCATGTCCGGATCTCATCCGGGACTCAACAACCTTCGTAACCACATACTATTTCCTATAACAACTCTAGCGCCACCGAACCTTAAGTGTGTAGATCCCCTACGGGTTCGGGAACCATGCGAACATGACCGAGACACCTCTCCGGCCAATAACCAATAGCGGGATCTGGATACCCATATTGGCTCCCACATGTTCCACGATGATCTCATCGGATGAACCACGATGTCAAGGATTCAAATCATCCCGTATGCAATTCCCTTTGTCAATCGTATGTTACTTGCCCGAGATTCGATCGTCGGTTTCCCAATACCTCATTCAATCTCGTTACCGGCAAGTCACTTTACTCGTTCCGTAATGCATGATCCGGTGACTAACTACTTAGTCACATTGATCTCATTATGATGATGCATTACCGAGTGGGCCCAGAGATACATCTCCGTCATACGGAGTGACAAATCCCAGTCTCGATTCGTGCCAACCCAACAAACACTTTCGGAGATACCTGTAGTGCACCCTTATAGTCACCCAGTTACGTTGTGACGTTTGGTACACCCAAAGCACTCCTACGGTATAAGGGAGTTACACAATCTCATGGTCTAAGGAAATGATACTTGACATTAGAAAGGCTTTAGCAAACGAACTACACGATCTTGTGCTATGCTTAGGATTGGGTATTGTCCATCACATCATTCTCCTAATGATGCGATCCCGTTATCAATGACATCCAATGTTCATGGTCAGGAAACCATGACCATCTATTGATCAACGAGCTAGTTAACTAGAGGCTCACTAGGGACATGTTGTGGTCTATGTATTCAGACATGTATTGCGGTTTCCGGTCAATAAAATTATAGCATGAACAATAGACAATTATCATGAACAAGGAAATACAATAATAACCATTTTATTATTGCCTCTAGGGCATATTTCCAACACATCGCTAAATCCCCGACTGCCACTCATAAGGAAAGCAATCAAAGAGCACCTCATGCTCCAACTTCGTTACATAACGGTTCACCATACGTGCATGCTACGGGACTTGCAAACCTCAACACAAGTATTTCTCAATTTCACAATTACTCAACTAGCACGACTCTAATATCACCACCTTCATATCACAAAACTATTGCAAGGAGTTAAACATATCATATTCAGCGATCTACAAGTTTATGTAGGATATTATGACTAACCATGTGAATGACCAATTCATGTCATCTCTCTAAATAGATATAAGTGAAGCAAGAGAGTTTAATTCTTTCTACAAAAGATATGCCCATGCTCTAACAGGTATAAGTGAAGCAAAAGAGCATTCTACAAATGGCGGTTTTCTATGTGAAGAGAAACAGGCAATCCAAACTTCAAATGATATAAGTGAAGCACATGAAGCATTATATAAAGCCATACTCAAAAGATATAAGTGAAGTGCAATGAGAATTCTATAAATCAACCAAGGACTATCTCATACCAGCATGGTGCATAAAAGAAAAATGAAAACTAAATGCAAAAGACGCTCCAAGACTTGCACATAATGCATGAACGAAACGAATTCGAAAACATACCGATACTTGTTGAAGAAAGCGGAAGGCATCCCCAAGCTTAGACGCTTGAGTCTCCTTGAATATTTACTTGGGGTGCCTCGGGCATCCCCAAGCTTGAGCTCTTGCCTCTCTTCCTTTTCCTCATATCGAGACATCCTCGATTAGACACTTCATCCACACAAAACTTCAACAGAAAACTCGGTAAGATCCGTTAGTATAATAAAGCAAATCACCACTCTAAGTACTGTAGCAAACCAATTCATAATTTGTTTTTGCATTGTGTATACTGTAATATAACTTTTCCATGGCTTAATCCACTGATATAAATTGATAGATTCATCAAAACAAGCAAACTATGCATCAAAAACAGAATCTGTCAAAAACAGAACAGTCTGTAGCAATCTGAACATCCACCATACTTCTGGTACCCCAACAATTCTATCAAAATTAGGAAAAATAAAAAAGTTGTATAGAAAGACAGTGCAAAAGGAACCAGAACCAATTGACGTTTCAGTTAAAAATGTAAAACCACGCACTACAGTCAAAGTTTCTGTCCTGCGCCGTACAAACCAACAAGCATTGTAAACATCCTAAAGGCAAACCTTGGCACATTATTTTTATAATACAATGAAATTGTACAAGGGATAATTATTTTGATGAAAAGTTTCTGTAATCAAGATTCACAAAGTTTCCGTGAGCATGAACAAAGTTGAAGGAGCTCTCCCACTTCAACAATGCTTATCTCTCTCACTTCCACTTTCCTTTTGAAAAGTTTTAGGTTCCTCTCTTTATTTTATTTTTTAAACTATATAAAAGAACTCAACAGAAATAAATGACTCTCTAAAACTTCCGGTTGTCTCCTGGCAGCGCTTTTTTTAAAGCCATTAAGCTAGGCATTTAGTGCTCAAGTAATGAATCCACCGGATCCCAAGGTATATCAAAGCCAATTTTAATTAACAATGATTTGTAATTTAGTAGTGAGCACAAAGTAACATATATCATGCAACAACGAAGTCTAACTCTCTTCCTATGCATCGGCATGTCATAAAAGAACAATTCATGCACACCTAGTAAAGGCCAATGCATAGTATAAGCAGTTTCTTGCAATTTCATAGTATGGGAAACATAGAGAGGTGGAGAAATAGTTCCTATCTCATAATAATTGCAAGTAGTAGCAGCAAGCACATGCATATTACATTCATCAAAATCATCATGTGCAATGGTAAAAGGCAACCCATCAATATAATCCTTAATAAGCACAAACTTCTCCGATATAGTGTAGTAGGGAGAATTCAAAAAGATAATAGGACTATCATGCGTGGGTGCAATAGCAACAATTTCATGTTTAACATAAGGAACTATAGCGAGTTCATCTCCATAAGCATAATTCATATTGGCATCTTGGCCACAAGCATAGCAAGCATCAACAAAAAGGGATATTTCAAGAGAATCAACGGGATCATAGCAATCATCATAGCAATCATCCCTCGATAAGCACGAAGGGAAATTAAACAATATATGAGTTGAAGAGTTACTCTCATTAGAAGGTGGGCACGGGTAGCTAATCCGCTCTTCCTCCTTTTGTTCTTCGCTCTCCTCATCATCTTTTTCATCCAATGAGCTCACACTTTCATCAATTTCTTCTTCCATAGCTTCACCGCAAAATATTAGTCTCTTCTTGGACAGCGTTGACTTTCTTCATAAAAGCATTAATATAGTAATTGTATTCATAATTTTCATAGCAATATCTAAGTATAGCAAGATTTTCCGGCCTATAAACATCATCATCTAAAGCTTCATACTTTTTAAACAAAGATTCAATTTCATAAGCAGCCTGAAAAGTAACAAATTCTTCTATTTGTTCCACATCATAGTAATCATATATACCATTAGCATAAGAAGCTAAGGTTTCATTATCATTAAATTCGCATGAAAAGGGAAGGTGTGGAGCCTTCATCCTAGAGCAACAAGTAATATCATATCTCAAGCATAGATCCCGGGCATACCAACGCAACATAATAAATTGATCCCATAATAGTTTCCCTTTTTGTGTCGAAGCGATAATCCCTAAAGTATTCACGTTGATCCAACGTGTCTCCCATTATAAAGTTGAATGGGGTTTTCTCAGGATTATCAAAGTAGTACATAATATCTTTCACATAATGAGAATCGGGGGTTTTAGGAGTTACCCCATCTACATGAGTAGCAAGTACATCTAAATTTTTTGGTATTTTGTGTTCCATATCCATAACTAAAGATAGAGAACAACTAAGAACAGCAAATAAAAATTATTTAGTGATAAAGCAAACAAGCACACACGAGAGTATTCACCCCACGCTATGACTCCCCGGTAACGGCCCTAGAAAAAGGTCTTGATAACCCACAAGTGTAGGGGATCGCAACAGTTTTCGATAAGTAAGAGTGTCGAACCCAACAGGAGCTAAAGGTAGAATAAATATTCCCTCAAGTTCTATCGACTACCGATACGTACAACTCTACGCACGCTTGACGTTCGCTTTACCTAGAACAAGTATGAAACTAGAAGTACTTTGTAGGTGTGATAGGATAGGTTTACAAGATAATAAAGAGCATGTAAACATAAACTAGGGGCTGTTTAGATAAAGAAGCAATAAAGTAAATATAGCGGGTGTGAAAAGGTGGTGGTAGGAGTTGTGAAAGTGCCCCTAGGCAATTGACTACGTTACTAGACCGATAGCAAGTTTTATGTGGGAGAGGCATAAGCTAACATACTTTCTCTACTTGGATCATATGCACTTATGATTGGAACTCTAGCAAGCGTCCGCAACTACTAAAGATTCATTAAGGTAAAACCCAACCATAGCATTAAAGTATCAAGTCCCCTTTTATCCCATACGCAACAATCCCCTTACTCGGGTTTATGCTTCTGTCACTCAAGCAACCCACTATAAGTGAATCATGAACGTATTGCAACACCCTACAGCGGGAATCCCTCATGCTTATGCCGACACGGAGGCACAATAGGACAACAACATAACCACAAGCAAATTAAATCAATCATAGCAATTCATCAATCACCCGATAGGACAACGAAAATCTACTCACACATCATAGGATGGCAACACATCATTGAAAAATAATATGAAGCATAAAGCACCATGTTCAAGTAGAGGGTACAGCGGGTTGCGGGAGAGTGGACCGTAGAAGGGGAAGATGATGGAGATGTTGGTGAAGATGACGGTGGTGTTGGTGAAGATCGCGGTGATGATGATGGCCCCGGCGGCCTCCGGCGCCACGGAAGCAAGGGGGAGAGAGGCCCCTTCTTCTTCTTCTTCCTTGACCTCCTCCTAGATGGGAGAAGGGTTTCCCCCTCTGGTCCTTGGCTCCCATGGCTTGGGAGGGGCGAGAGCCCCTCCGAGATTGGATCTATCTCTCTGTTTCTGCGTTCTCTGATTCTGCCCTGACACCGTTTCCTTCATATCTGGAGATCCGTAACTCCGATTGGATTGAAACCTTCGCCCAGATTGTTTTCCAAAAATTAGCTTTCTTGCGGCCAAAGAAGGGCATCAACCGCCTTTACGGTCGCCCATTTAGATAGGGGCGCCCCCACCCCCTATAATGGTGGCGTGGGCCACTCTCGTGGCCACTTCGGGCACCGTTTCGCGTTGATTCTTCCTTCCAAAAATCACAAATATTCCAAAATAATTCTCCGTCCGTTTTTATCCCGTTTGGACTCCGTTTGATATTGGGATTCTGCGAAACATAAAACATGCAATGCATGTGAACCGACATCTGCCTTTGGATCAATATGTTAGTCCCAAAAAATAGTATAAGAATTTGCCAAAAGTATATAAAAGTTGAATAATATTGGCATAGAACAATCAAAAATTATAGATACAACGGAGACGTATCATTCACCGACTGCGTTGTTTCACTGACATACATGCCCCAACGACCTTCAATGGTAAAAATAGAAAAAAAAAGTAGCTAACGAAGTTTTACAAAAACTTAGAAAAATAGTTGTGTTATAAACTTCTCCGCCGTGCCCAACTCCCACGGCCGCGATAGTCACGCCGACACAATCTCCACCACCTTCGTCGACCTCGTCGTCGGCGACCCGCTCAGCCCTGTTCGGGCGGCGCCACTACGTGCAGAGATGCGTCTGCTGGGTGTTGGAGTGGATGGCGAAGCTGCTCATGCTCGACGCCGGTGCGATGGACTTCTGCACTGTCAACCTCCCACCCCACAAGGGCGAGAGTCGGTTCGCCATTTTGGAGGCAGGATTGGCGGGATTTGGATAATTCTCCATTTGTCGACCTTCCACGCCGATTGCTCTTTTCCAATTTTATGGTGGATTTGATAAGAACCTTTTTGCTTTCTTAATAAATAATTAAAAAATTAATTGTTTTTCATACTAAACTTTTATACTTATTTTAAATTAAGTATACCATATTAAAAAAATATTTTTGTATTACTAATGCATGTGACATTACTTTCAAATAATAGTTATATTATTTATTGTCGTACAATTGTAATGTATATCATTGAAATTTTTTATTTTCCAAGATTTAAATTGTGTAATGTACCAAACAATCTCTTTCTTATTAAAAATATTTGGAATTAATTTCCAATATTGCATAAACTATATACTGTACACACACACATGTGTGTGCTCATATATCTTCTAATATTATTGAATAACATAATAGATATTTTTAAATCATATAGACACTAAAAATATTTCAATAGTGTTTTCTAGTGTATTCTAGGCAATCGTATTAATAAAAACTTTTAGGGCATAGCAAATGTGACTTGCAAGTTGGGTTCGGTAAAATGTTGTTGATTGTACTTTTGCGTATGATTTGATTATATGACATGCTCGTCTCAGTTCACTTGGTTTTACGTGCTGCAAATGAGATGTCCTACCCGTTCCTCAAATGCATTGAAATATAGTTATCGTAAGTTTTATTACGATAGTAAGACATCCATCATAAAAGGCAGGCTAGCATATTTAAACTCAACTTTGCTAGTCCGATTGATTTGGCTTGGCGTGGTATATATAAACTTTTTAAGTATGTAATGTGGACTTGTGGTCCTGCAAATTGAGACCCAATTTAAGAAAAGCCTAGGGTTCATCTACCTCCTGTCGGTGCCGCCGCCCGATTAAATCTCGTGTCCCGTGGCCTTAGGTCCTTGGCGGTGTGGCCCTTGCCGGTGGGAGGGTTCTGGCTTTAGATGTTCCTTCGAGTTTTGTTTGGCTTTATGTCTTGTTCCTGGTTTTTAAATATGTTTTCAACATTTTAAATATTTTTTAAAAAATTTCAAATACTCATTCAATATTTTTCAAATACTCATTCAACATTTCAAAATACTCGTTCAACATTTCTTAATACTTACTCAACATTTTCCAAATACTCGCTAAGAAAATTTAATAGTTATTAAACATTTTCAAATATTTGTCAACATTTTTAAATATTCGTTCAACATTTTTTTAATAAGTGATCAACATTTTTCAAATACTTATTCAACATTTTTGACATACTCGTTAACCATTTTTTAATACTTACTCAACATTTTTCAAATACTTGTTAAAAAAATTTAGTACTTACTCACCATTTTCAAATACTCGTTCAACACTTTTTAAGAACTCGTTCAACATTTTTCAAATACTTGTTCAATATTTTCCAAATACTCATTCCACATTTTTTTAATATTTACTCAATATTTTTCAAATACTTGTTCATACTTTTTAATACACATTCTACATTTTCAAAATACTTGTTCAACATTTTTAATACTTACTCAACATTTTTCAAACTATTGTTTAAAATTTTTAATACTTGTTGAACATTTTTAAATACTTGTTCAACATTTTCAAATACTCATTAAATTTCTTTTAATATACTTACTCAACATTTTTCAAATATTTTTAAAAAAATTTAATACTTATTTAATATTTTCAAATATGTGTTCAATATTTTTTAAATACTCGTTCAACATTTTTCAATACTTATTCAACATTTTTCAAATATTTTTCAACCTTCTTAAAATATTCATTCAATATTTTTCAATATTTACTCAACATTTATCAAATACTTGTTAGTAAAAATTAATACTTATACAACATTTTTCAAATACTCGTTCAACAGTTATGATACAATTTAAACTTTTTTCAAATACTTGTTCAATATATTTCAAATACTCGTTCAACATTTTTCTAATACTTACTCAACATTTTTCAAATACTTGTTCAAACTTTTTAATACCTATTCATTTTCGAAATACTCGTTCAACAATTTTTAATACTTGCTCAACATTTTTCAAAAAGTTGTTCAAACTTTTTAATACTTATTCAACATTTTCAAATACTCGTTCAGCATTTTTCATATACTCGTTCAATATTTTTTTAATACTTTCTCAACATTTTTCAAATACATATTCAACATTTTTTTAATACTTACTCAAGATTTTTCAAATACTTGTTAAAAAAATTAATACTTACTCAACATTTTCAAATACTCGTTCAACACTTTTGAAATACTTGTTCAACATTTTTCAAATACTTGTTCAATATTTTTCAAATACTCATTGAACATTTTTTAATACTTTCTTAAAAAATTCAAATACTTGTTCAAACTTTTTAATATTTATTCAACATTTTTATAATACTCGTTCAACATTTTTTAACACTTACTCAACATTTTTCAAATACTTGTTCAAAAATTTTAGTACTTATTCAATATTTTTAAAATACTCGTTCAACAATTTTTTTAATAATTACTCAACATTTTTCAAATACTTGTTAAAAAATTTTAATACTTATTCAACATTTTCATAGTGCCCTGATCGCATAGCATAGTAGAGTATAGCGCTCTCTCAAACAAGAGACGACACTGGAGGAGGAGCAAAGCCTGGAGTGCACCGGGCGAGTCGACCTTGACCGTTTAATTTTGCCCCTCCCTGGATTACTACGTTTTGTACGTTGATTTAATCGTGGCCATGCCTTCTTAATTGTTTCTCCGTAGCAGATTATTACGTGCTGCCGCGGGTATCGCCGGTCCATCACCCCGGCGGCGACGCGCCTTGTTTGTTTCGTCTCGGCGCTCGCGGTCGCCGGGGGGGCCCGCGATGGCTCGGTAGGCGGATCGGCCCAGCTAGCTCGCCTCACCATCCTTTCTGCGCCCGGTGGAAAAAGGAAGGGGTAGAAATCATCTCCTCTCAAGCAAGTGGTACGGCCGATGCTTGATATTAGTCCTAATAGACTTTTTTTGAAGGAGTGCTACACTGCTGCAGACCGCTCCCGTCGCCACCGTACCGTAGCATCCGTCCGTTTGGCTGCGGACAGTGATCGGTCATGTCTTAAATTTGCTCCTTTGTATCCGGATACCTCATATCACAAACCTTAAATCCATACAAAAGCATGTAAACGAGAAAATCCACGTACTACGTAGATCAACTAACTTATACATGCACCCTAATCCTCGTCAGAGATGTCCACTATCACCATGCCCGGCTCCGGATACATGGGCGGTAGCCGGAGCTCTGACTCCTCCACTGCTCCGCGTCGGCCTCCGCCTCCATCTCCCCGTCGAGTTCGGCGAAAACCGCATCGGTCTCCGCCTGTTCCCGCCGGATGAACTGCTGGTTAGCCTACACATAGGCCTCATCCTGAATGGACTCCAAGATGTTCTGTTGCTCCGCCATGTTGGCCGCTTGGCCGACCGCCTCCTTGTCCTCTATGTTGAAGCCCGGAGCCGGCGCTAGCTCCTCCTCCAGCTGCTCCGCCTTGTCCTTCTCTGGATCCGCCAGCTCCTCCTCCAGCTGCTCCGCCTTGTCCTTCTCTGGATCCGCCAGCTCCTCCTCCAGTTGCTCCGCCTTGCCCTTCTCCGGATCCGCCATCTCCCTCGGAGCCGGCTGGTGCTCCTCTTCCTCCTCGGCTCCGACAAGTCTCGAGGCAGACCGGCAGCGATGCAGGCGGCACACCTCGCCCGAATCTCCTACTCAATCTGGAACCGACACTCCGTCGTGAGCATAGCATACGTGGTCTTCTTTGACCGAACCATGGCGAAGCCGGAGGGCGTGGGGAAAGAGGTGAATGGGCTCGAGCTGGCGGGATGAACAAGGAGAAGGTGGATGTGACTAGGTTCGGGTGACGTCGGCCGGCTTAAATAGCCGGATCTGGTCTCGCACGGCGAGCCGGAGCGGCGCCACACGGCGTTCACAGCCCCACTGAAGAAGACGTCCATCGAACCGCTAGGGAGGGAATCTTGTCCGTCTAATTATCTCTTCTCCTCGTGACGGCCGTGTCGTTTCCGACGCCGATCCCGCATATGACCGGCGGGGTAGCCGAGCTCGCCGAAAAGAAAAGGGGGAAGAAATCGTCTCCTCTCGAGCAAGTGGTACGGCCGATGCTTGATATTATTCTCTCTCTTTTCAAATCCTAATAGACTCCTTTTGAACTAGTGCGACTGTATTATTCTTTGGTCCTACTGCTAGTACGTGCTACGACGACGCGCGTGTGCATTAGTACGGTGGACCACTCCCGTCGCCACCGTATCGTCCGTCCGTTTGGCTGCTGGCTGGGCGCGGCCACGAGAAGAACACCTGCGCAGCTCAACGCCCGCACCGAAAGTTGGTGGGACGGCGACGGCGCGTAAGTCACTTGACAGCTATGTAGTACCTCTCAAGGAGTACACAGTTATCCCATGCAAACAAAAAAGTACACAAGTACTCCCTCTGTTCCAAATTACTCGTCGTGGTTTTAGTTTAAATTAAACTAAAACCATGAGTAATTTGGAATAGAGGGTGTACACAGTTGCGATATACGCTCCCCTTAAACGTTCATCAGAATTCCTTTCCCCACCAATACGAAGTCATAATCCGACCCCTTAAACGCTCCCCTTAAACGTTCATCAGAATTCCTTCCGCTCCCCTTAAAAGACAAAGCGAAGTCATAATCCGACCCCTTAAACGCTCACATCAGAGAAAGTTGAAATGATATTTTTCAACTTCCAAAAAATATTCAAGCAATCATACAGGAAAATAACCCTAACCCTTCCAATATAATTTGGCGGGTAGACACCGCCGGATAGTTCACTGACTTGTGCCCTATGTCAGCTCACTCGCCTTTCGCCCCTCCCCGCCCCGCCCTAGGACGGGCGGCCGTCTCAAGGCCCACAGCCGCCATCGCTACACCTCACAGCGTTACATCACCGACTTGCGGGCCCTAACGACCTTTAATAGAAAATAGAAAAAAAATAGGGGAATAAGCTTTACAAAAACTTAGAAAAATAGTTGTGTGATAAACTTTTCGTAAATTATACGATCATGAACCATAGAAAGGTTTTTAGAGGGTTTGTTGGAGTTGCCCTTATTGAACGTGATCCTCGGTGTTCATCGAGCAACACACTCCCCGCGAGTGAGCGCTTGGCCGATCACCGGAGTCCAAATGTTCTTCATTGTATTATGTTTTACGTTGTAAATTATACGATCATGGATCTTCGTGTGTTCCTACACAGCCTCTGTGGTGTGTGTTGGGTCGACTTTCGTCTACAACGAAGTCGGAGTGGGATTAGAGATGGCGATGACGCCTGCTTGACGAGAAGTGACGACGATGATGCATTTGTGCTAACTCGACGAGGCACTCTTTGTAAAAGTGTGTAGGGTATCTTGTGTTTGCCGCTCAGCGGATTGTGACGGTTTTCGCCCCGTTTTTTGTTAATTAACCGGACAATTTCCTTCTGCTCAACTAATGGACGAGGCATGTCTTTTGCTTCCGTTTCGATATTTTTATGGTTTACGGTTATCAGGTATGGCGATCCTCTCGTTTCCTCTTCTAACACTAGGGGATTAAAATAAACTTTTCACGACACACTTAACATGTGAGTCCGCGGATGCATCCGGCGGCCGATGGTGGGGAAAGGAATTCTGATGCTTTCGCTTCGGCTAATAGTTTAGATTATGATTTTTTAGTCCTCGCAGGTGCGACGGTAAGACGGATGGCGACACTTCGTCTTTGAGTTTGTCTTCTGGCTTTGATGCCCCTCGAGTTCATTAGTTTGGACGTAGTCGACATACCTCAGGCATAGGTTCCCGTCGTCTCCTTGCAGATGTGAGGTTAATTTTCTCGTCATGTGGCCACATTTGGTCACGTGCTTCAGATCTATGCAAAGGTTGAACGATGTTGACTGCGGGTACAGGGGCACATGCACAAAGACTTCCCCGCTATTATCGACAAAGGTCAAGCCGGCTCAGGCAGGGGAGCGGCGGCGACAGTGGGGCGTCGTCAGCTCATTATGGCGGCAACAATGCTCGTTCGGTGGTCTCAGAATCTCATGGTATTTTTTATATTATATTTTAAACACATTTTTTACTTTTGGTGAACTTTTATAATAAATCTGAAATTTATGGGATAAAAAAGAGCGCTTGAATCCTGATCTTGCCGTGGCGGTAGATTCGTGGGAGCAGTGAAGCAATCTCCCCGCACGATCCAGACAGGGGAGGGGACCCAAATCCTAAGAGCGGGTCTCTGATTATTGGCGACCGTCCGTCGGGCAGGTGGCTCAGAGTCCGCACCCCGTCCCCCTCCCGTCGCCTCGCCACCGCCCCCCAGATAAATCCCCTCCGCCAGCGCCGCCGTCCTCCCTCCCCCCTTCCTCTCCTCCGCGTCCGCCCCGGCCAGAGTCCTCCCCCCGCCGCCGGACCGCCGGCCGCGGAACGGGCGCGGCGCCGCGGCTCCTCCACGGACGGTAAGCGCCCCTCTTTCCCCGCTTTCGTTTTCCCCCGCCGAGATCGGATCGGCCGGTCGCCGGCGGCGGGCGGCCCGGGCGCCCGCGCCGTCTAGCTAGCTCCCGCCGTGGCGTCCGTTGCCCCCCAACTCCCAATCGGCCAACGGACGGAGGAAGAATCGTAGGCGAAGCAGCTCGTTAATTAGGAGTACCAATTTGCCCTGAATCTCTGTGATTGTTAAACGAATCTCTGTTGTTTCGTTGCTCTGAATTTTAGTTTTTTTATAGAAAAAGCTCGGAATTTTCGGTGCCAAGATGAGCGTTTGAGGCGGCTGCTCTGTTCTGCTCTGTTTAGCAGGTCTTGCTATTGCTAGTAGGTGCTAGGCCCCTGCGGCCAGGCCAGCCATGGACGACGGGGACATCGACTTCTCCAACCCGGAGACGTTCCTGTGCGAGGCCATGGGCAACGACCCGCCGGCCAGCTGCTCCATGGGGACCTACTTCGACGACATCCTCAACGGCGACGCCGACCACCTCGCCTGCACGCACACCCACACCTGCAACCCGCCCGTGCACGACCTCGCGCACCACACCCACACCTGCGTCCACGTCCACACCAAGATCCTCTCCGCCTCCGACGACGCCGCCGAGACCTCCGAGTCGCTGCCGGAGAGCAAGAAGCAGCGCCCCTCCGGTAACCGTGCGGCCGTCAGGAAGTACCGTGAGAAGAAGAAAGCCCACACGGCGCTGCTTGAAGAAGAGGTGGCTCACCTCAAGGCCGTCAACCAGCAGCTCGTCAAGAAGCTCCAGAGCCACTCCGCGCTCGAGGCCGAGGTCGCCAGGCTCCGCTGCCTGCTTGTTGACATCAGAGGGAGGATCGAAGGGGAGATTGGCACTTTCCCGTACCAGCGGACGGTGAAAAGCAACGATTTTGTCGACCAGGGAAGCTTTCTCGGTGGTGCCCAGGTTATGAATTCCTGTGATTTCAGATGCAACGATCAGTTGTACTGCAATCCAGGAATGCAGCAGGCCAGGACAATGGAGGACGATGGTGTCATGAGTGGCCAGGTTTTGGGGCAAGGTGCCGGTGACTCTATGGGCTGTGTAAAACCAGGTTCTTTAAACCCCCCAGGCTGCCGTGGGGGCCAAATGCTGTAAACAGGTCGAGGTTAGTTATGCTTCTCTTTTGCCATTTTTTCTGCATCTAGCAACATTAATTTACTTTCTGTGTGCTTCAGCATGTTCAAACTCTGAATGAGTGTGCAGATGGGCAGATATTAATTTGGCGACTTTGGTGTCTTAGTTGTTTTGGCCTAACTATAGGATCCTGGCACTTATGTTATCTACCTACAGCCAGCCAGAAGTACCAAAAGAACTGGCCCTAAGGCCACTGTGGATTTGATTGATATTAGATCTAACAACTGTTTCATTTGGTTCGCATAACATTCTTTTGAATGACAATATCATGTGGTTTTTATTAGAAATGAATTAGCAGTATGGTTTGCATGCAAACAGTACTTGGCAGCTGCTTGCTTAACTTTTCAGTTATCACATTCACAGACCGATTGGGACAAACAATAATTATGCATTTCCATCCATCTTTCTGATCGTAGCCATCTTTGGTGTCAATTGATATTGAGGGTATGAAACTACAAGCACATAGTTTAGGTTGTTCACAACAAAATTCTGCATTAGTTTGTGTTTATAAAATCAGTACCACTGGTGTTTCATTTAGGTTGCTAGAAATGTCTCCAGCGAAAGTACTGTTTCTGTCAAACATTCCAGCTGCCACCTGTGCACTGCTTTCAGTGTGTAGCATATTTCCAAAAATCATAATTCATAATTCCTATGATTCAAGGTTTTTGGACAAAGTTTCAAACTACAAACAGTTTCTCATGTAGCACCACCTCAAAATTTTGTGTTATTACGAAGAGTTCTTTTTCCCAGGTGCTTAATATTAGCATCACTAGTCTTCACGGAACAATCTTCTCTCAGAGTTGATCATTTTAGATGCGCTAGTAGTAAATTTTGGTTTTGTAATCAGAAACTTGGTTTGGGTACTTGCCCGTGTACGTTATAATGCACCAGCCTTTCCATACTTTTGATTTACTTTAGGTTGTTGTATGGTGGACATTGATGCAGGGCTCTCATCAATATGTGCACCTGATTCTCCACTTGTCAATAGGTATGCTATGCTGATAAGTGATAACAGCATATAGTGGAGTAGTGCCTCCATGATTCTGTTACCAGATGCAACTTTTGTTCATCCCTAGTCTTGAAACTAAAAAGTCATCCAATGTCTCTGCAATAATTCGATGTTGTACCAATAGTTCTTAGGTGTATCCAGTACTTCCGAGTTGCTATCCACATAGTGTGTGGCTTTTATCTAGATCAGGTACCATGTGCCAACACCTCTTCTGTCAATTGTCATTGCAATTTATTTGTCCTCATCGTTTCTGTCTTTTGAAGCAACTTAAAGTCGATGCTAACGATTGTTTCAGGGCTGAGTTAACACATTCTGTTGCTTCTTTTTCAGGACTATGAGGTGCTTATCTTCTCCTTGCGAGAGATGATTGGCTTCCCCTTACAAGGAGGACTGTATAAATTGCTGGCTTCTACCAGAGGGCCGTGTTTGGTTCCAACTGTCGTGTTTGTGGCTCTGTTGCCGATGATGCCTTCTATGGTGCCTGGGGTGCCACAAGTTCGTTAGCTAGGATGCTATCCAGCCTCAGTAATGTTCTTGGAATTGGACAGCCTTTGCTCCTAGTCCTAGATGCTCGCTGATAATTAGTAGAACAGACTGCGTTCGAAGGTATCTTGAATAAGTTAGATTTCAACATCCAGGTTTTGTGGGAAGATTACAAGGTCAGCTTTGGGTAGACCTCAAGTTAGATGTCAGCTGCATGAATTCTTTCGTTGGCACGTATGCCCATTATGTTTGTTTTCTACACCGTGCCTATGATCAAAGCAATCGCATGGATTCCATCATTGCTTGGGTGTTATTTGATTCTCCAGGGAATATTGTGTGCCATATATATGATTTGTGCAAAGTAACCTCTGTGGAAATGGAGTTGGTTTTAGGGTCGTATTGCCGCCCAGTTTGGCTCTGTGGTTCTATATTTACTGAAAAGTTGTGGTCTCTTTTACCAAAATAGTGTATTTTTAAGTATGAGATACTCCCTCCGTTCAGAATTACTTGTCGTAGAAATGGATGTATCTAGACATTTTTTAGTTCTAGATACATCCATTTCTACGACAAGTAATTCGGAACGGAGGGAGTAGTTTGTAGAGAAAATAATATCAAAACCTTTAATACCAAATAAACGGAACATGAAAATATATTCCATAATGAATCTATCATTACTGATTTGGTATTCTATTGGTCAAACATAAAAACGTTTGACTCTGGCTTAAATATTGGAATGGAGAGTACCTGTAAAAAGATGCATGTCCTGGCCAAGATCCACTTCTGTTCTAGTAGATCTATACAACCTTATGTGGTATCTCTCCTCCCAGTCGGCGTGGACACCTGCCTTCCTTTCTGACTCACATGGCTGCTTAGGTCACCGCCACTCATGTTCCATGTTCTCGATCGCCATGAGCACCTCCTACTCCGAGCCTTCCTACCTGACTCACTTGTCCACCACTCCCACTCCTCCAGATGACCAACATTTGCATCCACGCCCCATCACACACTTGATCTCAGGGAGACCAATAATGGTCACCGCTCTCCATGCTCCCGATTGGCATGACCACCTCCACCTATAGTTTCGATCCCTCCTCCTCGACTCACCTGGACACTCATGCTGGCAGCTGTGAGGGCATATTTCACCCTATGTGGTTTTGGTGATTGATGACAATGCTTTTGTGGACTAATCATGTGCATTGAGCATTTCAGATATCCCATGTTTAGGCATAAGACGATTCGATGCATCTTGGAGCCTAGTGAAGATGGCGTTTCTCTACGTTTCTTTTTGATGGATTTGAGTCGTAGGAAAGCCGTACTATTAAGAGGGGGTCCGCTTTGGAAAGGTTAGGGTGAAATCAACACGTACACGTTTGTCCCTTTGCACCACCTTTCCTTTGCTTCTTTGGAGCACCGGCCGTTCATCCGTGTCTTTGCAAAATGAAGGACTCCAAGTGGTAGTGTGCTGTGGCATGTGGTAGTACTGCTCAAGGGAGTAGTAGTACCTGTTGGAAATATGCCCTAGAGGCAATAATAAAATGGTTATTATTATATTTCTTCGTTCATGATAATTGTCTGTTATTCATGCTATAACTGTGTTATCCGGAAATCGTAATACACGTGTGAATACATAGACAACAACATGTCCCTAGTAAGCCTCTAGTTGACTAGCTCGTTGATCAACAGATAGTCATGGTTTCCTGACTATGGACATTGGATGTCATTGATAACGGGATCACATCATTGTTGGGGAACGTAGCAGAAATTCAAAATTTTCCTACGTGTCACCAAGATCTATCTATGGAGAAACCAGCAACGAGGGGAAGGAGAGTGCATCTACATACCCTTGTAGATCGCTAAGCGGAAGCGTTCAAGTGAAGCAGGGGTTGATGGAGTCGTACTCGTCGTGATTCAAATCACCGATGATCCTAGTGCGAGCGGATGGCACCTCCGCGTTCAACACCACGTACAGCCCAGAGGCGTCTCCCATGCCTTGATCCGGAAAGGAGAGAGGAGAGGTTGAGGAAGACTCCATCCGGCTGACTGGCAGGCGTGGTGGTGGTGGAGGAAGCGTGGCAATCTGCGAGGGCTTCGCCAAGCACACTGTGGGAGAGGAGGAAGTGTCACGGGAGGGAGGGAGGTGCCGAGGACTCAGGTGTGGCTTCCTCCCTCCCTCCACTATATATAGGTGCAAGAGAGGGAGGCGCAGCCTTGCCCCTTCCTCCAAGGAAGGGAGTGCGGCCAAGAGGGGGAGGAGTCCATCCTCCCAAGGCACCCTCGGAGGTGCCTTTCCCCTTGGACTCTTCCCTCCCAAGTCTCCTTGGCGCATGGGCCTCTTGGGGCTGGTGCCCTTGGCCCATATGGGCCAAGGCGCACCTACAGCCCATGTGCCCCGGGGCAGGTGGACACCCCAGTGGACCCCGGACCCCTTTCGGCACTCCGTACAATACCGATAATGTCGCGAAACTTTTCCGACGACCAAAATAAGACTTCCTATATATAAATCTTTACCTCCGGACCATTCCGAACTCCTCGTGACGTCAGGATCTCATCCGGGACTCCGAACAACATTCGGTAACCACATACAAACTTCCTTTATAACCTAAGCGTCGCCAGAACCTTAAGTGTGTAGACCCTACGGGTTCGGGAACCATCTGGAACATGACCGAGGCGTTCTCCGGTCAATAACCAACAGCGGGATCTGGATACCCATGTTGGCTCCCACATGTTCCACGATGATCTCATCGGATGAACCCACGATGTCAAGGACTCAATCGATCCGTATACAATTCCCTTTGTCTAGCGGCATTGTACTTGCCCGAGATTCGATCGTCGGTATCCCGATACCTTGTTCAATCTCGTTAAGCAAGTCTCTTTACTCGTTCCGTAACACATCATCCCGTGATCAACCCCTTGGTCACATTGTGCACATTATGATGATGTCCTACCGAGTGGGCCCAGAGATACCTCTCTGTTTACAGAGTGACAAATCCCAGTCTCGATTCGTGCCAACCCAATGCAGACACTTTCGGAGATACCCGTGAATGCACCTTTATAGCCACCCAGTTACGTTGTCACGTTTGGTACACCCAAAGCATTCCTACGGTATCCGGGAGTTGCACAATCTCATGGTCTAAGGAAAAGATACTTGACATTAGAAAAGGTTTAGCATACGAACTACACGATCTTTGTGCTAGGCTTAGGATTGGGTCTTGTCCATCACATCATTCTGCCAATGATGTGATCCCGTTATCAACGACATCCAATGTCCATGGTCAGGAAACCGTAACCATCTATTCATCAACGAGCTAGTTAACTAGAGGCTTACTAGGGACATGGTGTTGTCTATGTACCCACACATGTATCTGAGTTTCCTATCAATACAATTATAGCATGGATAATAAACGATTATCATGAACAAGGAAATATAATAATAACTAATTTATTATTGCCTCTAGGGCATATTTCCAACAGTCTCCCACTTGCACTAGAGTCAATAATCTAGTTCACATCGCCATGTGATTAACACTCACAGGTCACATCGCCATGTGACCAACATCCAAAGAGTTTACTAGTGTCATTAAACTAGTTCACATCATCATGTGATTAAGACTCAATGAGTTACGGGGTTTGATCATGTTTTGCTTGTGAGAGAGGTTTTAGTCAGCGGATCTGAACCTTTCAGATCCGTGTGTGCTTCTAAATTTCTAGGTCATATTATAAATGTTGCTTCCACGCTCCATTTGAAACTATTCCAAATGGTTGCTCCACTATCATTATCCGGTTTGCTATTCGAGTCATTTGGATAGGTGTCAAAGCTTGCATCAACGTAACCCTTTACGCCGAACTCTTTATCACCTCCATAATCCAGAAACATGTCCTTATTTACTCCAAGGACAATTTTGACCGCTGTCCAATGATCCCCATTCCTGGATCATTCTTGCACCCCTTGACTGACTCATGGCAAGGCACACTTCCGGTGCGGTACACAGCATAGCATAATATAGAGCCTATGTCTAAAGCATAGGGGACGACCTTCGTCCTTTCTCTCTTTTCTGCCGTGGTCGAGATTTAAGTCATAACTTCATACCTAACATCTCAGGCAAGAACTCCTTCTTTGATCGATCCATCTTGAACACCTTCAAGATCATGTCAAGGTATGTGCTCATTTGAAAGTATCATTTAGCGTTTTCGATCTGTTCTCATAGATCTTGATGCTCAATGTTTAAGCAGCTTAATCCAGGTTTTCACTTGAAAAACACTTTTCAAATAACCCTATATGCTTTATAGAAAATTCTTCATCATTTCAGATCATCAATATGTCAACGACATATACTCATCGAAATTCTATAGTGCTCCCACTCACTTCTTTGGAAATACAAGTTTCTCACAAACTTTGTATAAATCCAAAATCTTTGATCATTTTATCAAAGCGTATATTCCAACTCGGGATGCTTACTCCAGTCCTTAGAAGGATCGCTGGAGCCAAAGCATACCTTTTAGCATCCTTAGGATCGACAAAACTTTCTGATTGTATCACATACAACCTTTCCTTACAAAAGCTGGTAAGGAAGCTCGTTTTGACATCCATCCGCCAGATTTCATAAATGCAGCTAATGCTAACATGATTCCGACGGACTTAAGCATCGCTACGGATGAGAAAATCTCATCGTAGTCAACTCCTTGAACTTGTGAAAAACTCTTCGCCACAAGTCGAGCTTCATAGACGGTGACATTACCGGCCACGTCCGTCTTCTTCTTAAAGATCCATTTATCTCAATGGCTTGCCGATCAGCGGGCAAGTCCATCAAAGTCCATGCTTTGTTACGATACATGGATCCTATCTCGGATTTCATGGCTTCTAACCATTTGTTGGAATATGGGCCCACCATTGCTTCTCCATAGCTCGCGGGTTCATTGTTGTCTAGCAACATGACATTCAAGACAGGATCACCGTACCACTCCGAGCAAAGACGCGTCCTTGTCGTCCCCACGAGGTCCGGTAGTGACTTGATCCAAGCTTCATGATCACTATCATAAGCTTCTACTTCAATTGATGTAGGTGCCACAAGAACTTCCCGTGCTTACTGCTACACAATCGTTGAAGTGATGGTTCAATAACCTCATCAAGTCTCCACCATCCTCCCACTCAATTCTTTCGAGAGAAACTTTTCCTCGAGAAAGGACCCGTTCTAGAAAACAATCCCTATTGCTTTCGGATCTGAATTAGGAGGTATACCCAACCGTTTTGGGTGTCCTATGAAGATCCATTTTATCCGCTTTAGTTCGAGCTTATCAACCTGAAACTTTTTCACATAAGCGTCGCAGCCCCAAACCTTTAAGAAAGCGACAACTTAGGTTTCTCCAAACCATAGTTCAAAGCGGTGTCGTCTCAGCGGAATTACGTGGTGCCCTATTAAAGTGAGTGCGGTTGTCTCTAATGCCTAACCCATGAGCGATAGTGGTAATTCGATAAGAGACATCATGGTACGCACCATATCCAATAGGGTGCAACTATGATGTTCGGACGCACCATCACACTATGGTGTTCCAGCGGTATTAATTGTGAAACAATTTCCACGGTGTCTTAATTGCGTGCCAAAGCTCAGAACTCAGATACTCATCTCTATGATCATATCATAGACATTTTATCCTCTTGTCACAATGATCTTTAACTTCACTCTGAAATTACTTGAACCATTCAATAATTCAGACTTTGTGTTTCATCAAGTAAATATACTCAACATCTACTCGAATCATCTCGTGAAGTCGAACATAACGATATTCACTTTGCATGCCTCAAAGCACTCATTGGACTGCACACATCAAAATGTGTTACTTCCAACATGTTGCTACCTTGTTCCATCTTCTTTGAAACCGAGGCTTTTCGGTCATCTTGCCCATGTGGTATGATTTGCATATCTCAAGTGATTCAAAATCAAGTGAGTCCAAGCGATCCATCTGCATGGAGTTTCTTCATGCGTATACACCAATAGACATGGTTTGCATGTCTCAAACTTTTCAAAACGAGTGAGTCCAAAGATCCATCAACATGGAGCTTCTTCATGCTTTTATACCAATATGACTTACATGGCGATTGCCACAAGTACGTGGTACTATCATTACTATCTTATATCTTTGGCATGAAAATGTGTATCACTACGATCGAGATTCAATAAACCATTCCTTTTAGGTGCTAGACCATTGAAGGTATTATTCAAATTAACAGAGTAACCATTATTCTCCTTAAATGAATAACCGTATTGCGACAGACATAATCCAATCATGTCTATGCTCAACGCAAACACCAAATAACAATTATTTAGGTTTAACACCAATCTTGATGGTAGAGGGAGCGTGCGATGCTTGATCATATCAACCTTGGAAACACTTCCAACACGTGTCGTCAGCTCACCTTTAGTTAGTCTCCGTTTATTCCGTAGCTTTTGTTTGAAAGGTTACTAACACTTAGCAACCGAACCGGTATCTAATACCCTGGTTCTACTAGGAGTACTAGTAAAGTACACATTAACATAATGTATATCCAATATACTTCTATCGACCTTGCCGACCTTCTTATCTACCAAGTATCTAGGGTAATTCTGCTCCAAAGGCTGTTCCCCTTATTACGTAAGCACTTAGTCTCGGGTTTGGGTTCAACCTTGGGTTTCTTCACCGGGCAAAGCAACTGATTTGCCGTTTCATGAAGTGTCCCTTCTTGCCCTTGCCCTTCTTGAAACTAGTGGTTTCACCAACCATCAACAATTGATGCTCCTTCTTGATTTCTACTTTCAGCGGTGTCAAACATCGTGAATACCTCAAGGATCATCATATCTATCCACGACATGTTATAGTTCATCCACGAAGCTCTAGCAGCTTGGTGGCAATGACTTTGGAGAAACATCACTATCTTATCCGGAAGATCAACTCCCACTTTCGATTCAAGTGATTGTTGCACTCGGACAATCTGAGCACAAGCTCAATGATTGAGCTTTTCTCCCTTAGTTTGCAGGCTAAGAAAATCGCCGGAGGTCTTATACCTCTTGGCGTGAGCGCGAGCCTGAAATCCCAATTTCTTCCCTCGAAACATCTCATATGTTCCACGACGCGTTTGAAACGTCTTTGGTGCCTCAACTCTAAACCGTTTAACTGAACTATCATGTAGTTATCAAAACGTGTATGTCCGATGTTCGTAACATCCACAAACGACGTTTGGGGTTCAGCACACTGAGCGGTGCATTAAGGACATAAGCTTTCTACTGTCCGCATAATCGCTACTGTCAACTTTCAACTATATTTTTCTAGGAACATATCTAAACAGTGGAACCAAAGCGCGAGATTACGACATAATTTGCAAAGATCTTTTGACTATGTTCAGGATAATTAAGTTCATCTCATGAACTCCCACTCGAATAGACATCCCTCTGGTCATCTAAGTGATTACATGATCCGAGTCAACTAGGCCGTGTCCGGTCATCACGTGAGACGGACTAGTCATCATCGGTGAACATCTTCATGTTGATCGTATCTACTATACGACTCATGCTCGACCTTTCGGTCTCTTGTGTTCCGAGGCCATGTCTGTACATGCTAGGCTCGTCAAGCTAACCTAAGTGTTCTGCGTGTGTAAATCTGGCTTACACCCGTTGTATGTGAGCGTAAGAATCTATCACACCCGATCATCACGTGGTGCTTGAAGCAGACGAACTTTACATGGCAGTTGCGGTGCAGTTAGGGGGGAACACCTTCTTGAAATTTTAATGAGGGATCATCTTATTTACTACCGTCGTTCTAAGCAAATAAGATGCATAAACATGATAAACATCACATGCAATCAAATAGTGACATGATATGGCCAATATCATTTTGCTCCTTTTGATCTCCATCTTCAGGGCTCCATGATCATCATCGTCACCGACATGACACCATGATCTCCATCATCATGATCTCCATCATCGTGTCTTCATGAAGTTGTCTCGCCAACTATTACTTCTACTACTATGGCTACCGGTTAGCAATAAAGTAAAAGTAATTACATGGCGTTATTATAATGACACGCAGGTCATACAATAAATAAAGACAACTCCTATGGCTCCCTCTGCCGGTTGTCATACTCATCGACATGCAAGTCGTGATTCCTATTACAAGAACATGATCAATCTCATACATCACATATCATTCATCACATTCTTCTTGGCCATATCACATCACATAGCATACCCCTGCAAAAACAAGTTAGACATCCTCTAATTGTTGTTTGCATGTTTTACGTGGCTGCTATGGGTTTCTAGCAAGAACGCTTTCTTACCCACATAAAACCACAACGTGATATGTCAATTGCTATTTACCCTTCATAAGGACCCTTTTCATCGCATCCGATCCGACTAAAGTGGGAGAGATCGACACCCGCTAGCCACCTTATGCACCAAGTGCATGTCGATCCGGTGGAACCTGTCTCACGTAAAATGCGTGTAAGGTCGGTCCGGGCCGCTTCATCCCACAATACCGTCGAAACAAGATTGGACTAGTAACGGCAAGCATATTGAACAAAATCAACGCCCACAACTACTTTTGTGTTCTACTCGTGCAAAGAATCTACGCAATAGACCTAGCTCATGATGCCCTTTGTTGGGAACGTAGCAGAAATTCAAAATTTTCCTACGTGTCACCAAGATCTATCTATGGAGAAACCAGCAGCGAGGGGAAGGAGAGTGCATCTACATACCCTTGTAGATCGCTAAGCGGAAGCGTTCAAGTGAACGGGGTTGATGCAGTCGTACTAAATGCCGTGATTCAAATCACCGATGATCCTAGTGCGAGCAGACGGCACCTCCGCGTTCAACACACGTACAGCCCGGTGACGTCTCCCATGCCTTGATCCAGAAAGGAGAGAGGGAGAGGTTGAGGAAGACTCCATCCAGCAGCAGCACAAGCAGGCGTGGTGGTGGTGGAGGAGCGTGGCAATCCTGCGGGCCGCCAAGCACCTGCGGGAGAGGAGAAGTGTCACGCAGGAGGGAGGGGCGTGCCGAGGACTCGGGTGTGGCTTCCCTCCTCCCCTCCACTATATATAGGTGCAAGAGAGGGGAGGGCGCAGCCTTGCCCCTTCCTCCAAGGAAGGGTGCGGCCAGAGGGGGAGGAGTCCATCCTCCCCAAGGCACCCTCGGAGGTGCCTTTCCCCTTGGACTCTTCCCTCCCCAAGTCTCCTTGGCGCATGGGCCTCTTGGGGCTGGTGCCCTTGGCCCATATGGGCCAAGGCGCACCCCAGCCCATGTGCCCCCAGGCAGGTGGACCCCCGGTGGACCCCGGACCCCTTCGGCACTCCGGTACAATACCGATAATGTCATGAAAACTTTTCCAGCGACCAAAATAAGACTTCCTATATATAAATCTTTACCTCCGGACCATTCCGGAACTCCTCGTGACATCCGGGATCTCATCCGGGACTCCGAACAACATTCGGTAACCACATACAAACTTCCTTTATAACCCTAAGCGTCATCAGACCTTAAGTGTGTAGACCCTCACGGGTTCGGGAACCATGCAGACATGACCGAGGCGTTCTCCGGTCAATAACCAACAGCGGGATCTGGATACCCATGTTGGCTCCCACATGTTCCACGATGATCTCATCGGATGAACCCACGATGTCAAGGACTCAATCGATCCCGTGTACAATTCCCTTTGTCTAGCGGCATTGTACTTGCGAGATTCGATCGTCGGTATCCCGATACCTTGTTCAATCTCGTTACCCGGCAAGTCTCTTTACTCGTTCCATAACACATCATCCCATGATCAACCCTTGGTCACATTGTGCACATTATGATGATGTCCTACCGGAGAGTGGGCCCAGATACCTCTCCGTTTACACGGAGTGACAAATCCGATCTCTATTCGTGCCAACCCAACAGACACTTTCGAGATACACCGTAATGCACCTTTATAGCCACCCGATTCGTTGTGACGTTTGGTTCACCCAAAGCATTCCTACGGTATCCGGGAGTTGCACAATCTCATGGTCTAAGGAAAAGATACTTGACATTAGAAAAGCTTTAGCATACGAACTACACGATCTTTGTGCTAGGCTTAGGATTGGGTGTTGTCCATCACATCGATTCTGCCAATGATGTGATCCCGTTATCAATCGACATCCAATGTCCATGGTCAGGAAACCGTAACCATCTATTGATCAACGAGCTAGTTAACTAGAGGCTTACTAGGGACATGGTGTTGTCTATGTACCCACACATGTATCTCGAAGTTTCCTATCAATACAATTATAGCATGGATAATAAACGATTATCATGAACAAGGAAATATAATAATAACTAATTTATTATTGCCTCTAGGGCATATTTCCAACAATCATTAGGAGAATGATGTGATGGACAGGACCCAATACTAACCATAGCACAAAGATCGTGTAGTTCGTTTCGCTAGAGCTTTTCCAAATGTCAAGTATCATTTCCTTAGACCATGAGATTGTGTAACTCCCGGATACCGTATGAGTGCTTTGGGTGTACCAAACGTCTAACGTGAATCGGGTGACTATAAAGCTGCACTACGGTATCTCCGAAGTGTCCATTGGGTTGGCACAATTGAGATCGATTTGTCACTCCGCATGACGGAGAGGTATCTCTGGGCCCACTCAAGTAATGCATCATCATAATGAGCTCAATGTGACCAAGTGTCTGAGTCACGGGATCATGCATTATGGTGCAGTAAAGTGACTTGCGTGCACCAGATTGAACGAGGTATTGGCATACCGACGATCGAGTCTCGGGCAAGTAACGACCGATTGACAAAGGGAATTGTATACGGGATTGATTGAATCCTCGCCATCGTGGTTCATCCAATGAGATCATCGAGGAGCATGTGGGAGCCAACATGGGTATCCAGATCCTGCTGTTGGTTATTGACCGGGAGGCGCCTCGATCATGTCTGCATGTCTCCCCGAACCCGTGAGGGTCTACACACTTAAGGTTCGTGACGCTTAGGGTTGTAGAGATATTAGTATGCGGTAACCCGAAGTTGTTCGAGTCCGGATGAGATCCCGGACGTCACGAGGAGTTCCAGAATGGTCCGGAGGTAAAGATTTATATATAGGAAGTCCAGTTTCGGCCACCGGGAAAGTTTCGGGGGTCACCGGTATTGTACCGGGACCACCGGAAGGGTCCTGGGGGTCCACCGGGTGGGGCCACCTATCCCGGAGGGCCCCATGGGCTGAAGTGGCGTGGGAACCCGGACCACGGGTGGGCTGGTGCGACCCACCCAAGGGCCCAAAGGCGCCTAGGGTTGGAAACCCTAGGGGCCGCTGCCACGAGGGGCATGCGCCTCCTGTTGGAAACCCTAAGGGGCCGTTGCCCCCGGGGCCGCCTCTAGATGGGATCTCCAAGGGGGCATGCGCCGCCCCTAGCCCCTATATATAGTAGAGGGGAGGGAGGGCAGCCGCACCCTAAGCCCTGGCGCCTCCCTCTCCCTCACTACTAGGAAAAGGCCTACTAATGGCGCACCTAATTTGGCCATTAATGGCGCATTAGTGGTGCGCCATTAGTGCCACGCCATTAGTATATCTTACTAATGGCGCACCACCTGTGCGCCATTAGTATCTGTGGCATACTAATGGCGCACCTGAGATGCGCCATTAGTATATCCAAAAGTGCGCCATTAGTATGCCTCCTGTGGGGCCATGTATGCCAGTGCTTTGGCATACTAATGGCGCATACTACTAGATGCGCCATTAGTAATTCGGCATACTAATGGCGCACTTTTTAATGATGCGCCATTAGTATCCTTTGGCATACTAATGGCGTACTGTGATGTGATGCGCCATTAGTATGAATATTAGGTTTTTTTATTTTTTTTATTTTCTGTTTTTTTGCACAGGTTACAAAATATATAATTGGACAAAATATAGACAGCACACAACAACAACAGATTCATCGAATACAATAGAAGATTAGTCTCTGAATACAATTCATCATATTAGTCGCTGAATACAATTCATCATATTAGTCACCGAATTGAAAAGACAGAACAAAGATAGAACATTATATTACAAGTCTCGAGACCGCGAGTAGCGAGTTTGTCTTCACATTACAAGTCGATATCGATCATCTAAACTACCATCACATAGAAGAGAGCTGCGGTCAACACGATGAGCATCATCACGATGAAACTTCGTCTTCATCCGGTTCCTCCAACGCTCCTCCCTCTCCCGCTAGATAGCGGGCGTATCTAGATTCGGCCTCGCCCTAGTGGTGTACCCTTTGTAACTATTACCGCTGAATCGGTGAACCTGTCTCCGACACTCCTCCCGCCGTCGTAGACTCCGGGAACCTTACCCTTGTACACGACATACCACGGCATCGCTATGCACTAGCCAAACGAAACGTTAGTACCAATTCACAGACAATACATAAGCAATATATAAGTATGCAACAGAACGATCGGAAGAGAAAAGCAAGACATTAATAGCATCGATTACATCTAAGTTGAACGACTCTCAAAACCAAAGAGACATACTACAAGTTCATTAAAGTTTAATTACAACATGAGCCAATCGATGTTTCAGAACTAGACACGAGATCACCGCTTTCGACTCGACTCAAGGGACCGGAGCGTGGATGAAGCCGCCGTCTATCGTGGGAGTCATGAAATAACGGGCGTTGTCAGCCTGCATTTGTAGCATTGTGTCGATGTCACCGTTGGACGGTTGATTTACGAGGTAGAACTGCCCCGAGGTACGAAGGACATCTTGATGGATGATTTCCGCAAACTCCATTGGATGCGAAAGAATTCTTGTCTCGATGTCCGCGCCTGGATTGCCGACACGCCGCGCCCAATCTTTGAGTTTACTCGGTAGCAGAAGTTGATGATGGTCCCGCATTTATCGTCCGCATGTGATGGATGGCGAGTAGGCACCCTTCCGACCGCCAAAGCGGCTGCTTGACGCAGCGTAACGTCGTATTGTGGGAGAACACGTGCTTTGCTGCATTTCACGAATAGGCCTGGTGAAGGTGCCTCCAGATTTGGCGAGCTGGGAGAACATCATCAAGAACCTTCTTGACATTTGTGTAGTCTACGTTCGGATCGACGGTCCGGGTCGAAATACGTGGCCATGGAATATTTGGGGCTTAGGAGGATGAGCGTGCAATGTGTGTCACTGCAGAAAACACGGAATGTTAAAAGAAGAACGATCGAAATCTAAGAATTCATATGTTACGGGCCGGTTGAGGGGAGGACTTACTCGGGAAAGTAAGGCACGGGAAGTTATCCTTATCTTGGTTTGCCGAATGAAGCCTTCGAGGTAAGAACTTCGCGACTTGACGGTCCCCGCCATTGCCCAAGATCTTGGCACGCATGTAGAAAGTCGACTATCACGATGTCCGGGTCTTGTCGCGAATGATCCGCATCTCCATACTCAGCGAAAATAGCCGAACGAAGGTGTAGTGCAGCGGATGAAGGTTAAACATAGCAAAGATGTCATCAAACCGCAGGGCGATCTTACCCCGATGTCGCCATCCACAAAGCCCTTGCCCTCGGCACCTTGGCCACGAAAACCGGGTATGCCACATCCTTCTCTCGAGACGCCGCTTCCAAAGAAAGAACACTGTCGTGCAGACTCCGTGACAGCACGGTTGCAGCATTGAGCATATTTGGCGGTAGCATCGCCCTACCCGCCACATGCACCCTCCTCGAGATATCCTTAGGTGAAGGTGGCCCGCCCTGAGCACGGATCGCATTTTCGGTGCCGGGCTGGCTCGCACCCTTGTTAGTCTTTCTTTGCGTGCCTTCTTCTTCTCCCCGTAATGGGACCGAGTTCTCGCTCAGCACCGCCTTCTTGAGTGTGTTGGGGCTGATAATATTTACCACGCCTACACGAGGCTCGGTGAAGTCGGCAGTGGAGGCGTCTCTCGAGAGCTGAACGGCAGACGACGCATGTTGCAACTTGGCTTCTCCAGCGGTACCAGCTAGATCGCGCACGTCTTTTGTTGGGTTGGGTTCTTGAGAAGGAGGCCCCATGAAGTCGCCATCGCACTCCATGATCGGCAAAGTACTGATCGACGCTATGGCAAATGTATCGTCGTCGCCGCTGCTCGATCCTGTGCCATATGCATGTTTGGATCCAGTGGCATAGGGATGTCCGCACCGCTTGGCGGTCTTGCCATGGGGCCGACTTGGCGCCGCACGATCGGGCGGTGTTGTCTTTGGGTGTTCTCCCCGCCCCCAAACGAATCTGGCTCTTCTACCAAAGCAGGGCCAGCTCAGCAGGCCGAGGGTCATCACGTCATCATCGCCGGCCCCGACGAGTCGATTCGAGGTAACAACTCGTCGCAGCCTGGCAGCACCGAACCAGTTCAACCCTAAACATGTTGGGTGGCATCCGGGTACCGTGGAACAAGGGTTGCCCGGTTGAACGATTTTGCCCTTGGCGACATCGACCAACTTCGTTGTTCACGAAGTGCGTGAGAGTGCACGGAACGTCGGCGGCGCCTGCGAAAACATATAGGGCGTCGAGGATGCCCAACAAAGGCAAGGAGATGAAGTCCTCGGCCGAGAGAGGCTTAATTAGTTACCGTGATGATGGCGTCGAGCTCGGCTAATGTCGAGGCACCGCCAATGGCGGGCGTGCAGTTGACGGAGGGGCCGCTTGCTGCAGAGGTGCCGGCCGACGTACACCCGGGTGCATTAAGCTCCCGTGCCGGCGTCCGAGACACCAATGCCGCCTCCGCCGAAGACACCAATGGCCCCGCCATCGCATTCTGCGAGTTGCTGGCCGTGAAGCTGGGAATCGGGCGGCCTGTTGGACGCCCGCAATCCACGACTCAACCCCTCGATCAAGGTAGGCACAATGGCGGTGATCGCCGCTCCGAGTCGTTGTTCCACTTGCTCTTGAACAATCTCCGAATCCGCGCCACCTGTGCGTTGAGTTCTTGAACCTCGGCGCTGGCTTTCCGAGCTGGTCTTTTCTCTCCTTTCGCCCACCATCAAGTTATAGTATGGCGACCATTTTGTCGACAAGCCTTTGCCGGCCACACGACCAGGCGACGCCGGCTTCATCGAGCTTATCCTTGTTCTTCATTACATTCAACGCCCTATTTAGAGTGGTGTCCCAAGGGTTGCTCTTAGTCGACCCCAGCTCTGCTTTCGATGCGCTGCGGAAGGAATGTGAACCATTTAGAAATTTGGCTTCATTAATTAGAATGCAACCATATGGAGCTAATTACCCCGGGGGTGGTATTCCTTACCAGAACAACCTCAAGCGCCCTGGTCTTCGGATCCGTGGTAAGCTCCTTTGTTTTCAGGTCCTTCTTGTACCAGGCCCTGACAAAGTTCCTGATCCGCTTGTCACCGTGTTGCTCGAAGAGGGGCGGTAGGCCTTGCTCGGCACGCCTCCGCCTCCTCCTTGTCCCATATAGGCTCCGCCACTCTGTAACCGCCGGGACCGAGTGTGTGTTCCCTAAGTTCAGCTCCGCATTTCTTTCCCCCAATCGACTTGATTGGGAGTTTGCGGTGCTCGAGCAATTGATCTTGAAGTCGTTGTAGTCATCTTCGGTGATCGAAGGATTTTTCTCCTTGATCTTCTCATAACTCTCACCTTTCTCGATCATTCTCTTCACATTGCTTTTCCAAGTAGACAAGGCCTTGCTCATCTTCGTGAGGGCAGCATTGTTCACTTTATTCCCTTTGAGGCTTGTGTTTTCGAAAGCAGCGGGAACTTGTATCGTTCGTGCAACTTCGTGAAGAGGAGGTTGCGCAAATTCCCTCGGTCGGGATGCCTGTGTTCTCGGTGTTGATCGAGACGGTGCTCGGAGAATGCACCCGAGCTGAAGCGAGTACCCCTTGACTATTCGTTCGGGCGCCGTTGGATTCCGTCGGAGTCCACTTCAATAACTTCCTCCTTGAGGGTGCGGAGCACGGTCGGCGCCTTGGTCCTTCCGTTGCCTCTTCTGTTGGCTGCCATCTGTGCGTCGCCCGCCATCATCGATGGTGGCATCCTCGGCTGACACCATCGGTGGTGGCATCCTCGGACTTTCATCGTTCGGTGGTAGCATCGGTAAGTCATCCTCGGCGGTACCATCGGTGGTCTCGGGATCGGTGTGGAAGGCGGCGTCCTCATACAAGTGAGGTTGTTCCTCCATCTCCGGGACAGCTCCTGTAATGCCTTGCCGCCCGAACCCCGGCCTCATCGTTGTGGGCCATGTTTCTCTCTAAATAGAAACAAAGTTTGTTCAAAAAGTTGGTTATTGTCAAGGAACAAGATCATGATCTCATCATTTATGGTTTGTCGACACTGAGGCATCCTAAAATCTAAGCTTTTATCATTGAGGGTTTTTCGACACCGAGGCACCCTAAAAGCCTATGCTTTCATCATTTCGGTTTTTATCGACACCGAGGCACCCTAAAAGCCATGCATTAGTCACAAGTACGCCGGGGCACTTGATCCTACCTAATTAACTACTAAGATACCCCGGCCCATGCATTAGTCACAAGTACCCCATATGTCCTATTTTTAGCAAAGTCATGCTAAAATTCACGGAAAATTTCAGCATGACCTTTGCTGAAAATAGGACATATGGAGTACCCGAATTTGCCGGAACGGAAGTTAATCGACATTCCAGCAAACTCAAGGGCCTCTCGGGTGGACAAGGCAAAAAAGGCCTCCATCACAACATGGAAAAATATATATCAGCAAACTCAAGGGCTTTGCTTTTGCTTTTCAAAGTGCCAAATTGTAGCTAGTACCAGCAAATTAACATCTAGCAGCAATCTTCCTAGTCTAAGCATCATCTCGACCTGATGGCTTTTCAGTTTGGTTCAATTAAAAAAAGACCTGGTAATCGTATGCAGCTACCACATTGTTCACGGACAGCTACCAAACTGTTTCTGTATCAAAACAACATGGTAGCTGTAAATGTGGCAAAGAAGCACAATAAATCTGATAAGTTGGTATACAGCTTCAGGTTCCATACAAAGTCAAATGCCAATGGGCAAAAAAAAGTAAGTAGCTAGTTAATTGCCTTATTTTCGTGTAACAAAAATTATGGAAAGCATGAGGGTTACACTATAATTATAGGAAAATATACTCTTTTATTAGTGGAATTTTTATACTGTAATTACATATAAGAAGCATCAGGGCTACACTGAAAATTGCTGAGCTTACACTAAAATACATCTGCACTGCAGTGCTTGTACACACAAATTCAGTTAGATGATCTAACACTGACAAAATAAAGGAAACACCTACTGAACCAATACAGAGATATGAAAGCACAAGTTACTAGCATTTGCCTAAAAACTACATAACTAGGATATGAAAGCACAAGTTACTAGCATTTTCCTAAAAACTACATAACTAGGATATGAAAGCACAAGTTAGGAGGTGAGCGTTGCAAATGCATTGGGTATGCATATATGATCAGTTCCGCACATTCACATGGTATGTATATACCATCTAACCAGGTTCCTTTTCCAAAAAATTTGTCATCATCAACTAACGTCTCAAATGACTTCTACTGTTTTTATTTTTTGAATTCTGGACTTCTACTGTTCTGTTATGTTGGGCTGCACGATGCCATACATTCCTCTATGCACTTCTAAACTTGTAAGATGTAACCTTTCTAGTACACTACAGAAAGAACAACATGGACGTCTCATGACAGCCGGGAGGAGACTTGGAGTCAAACTACCGCTAGCTTGCACAACTCCCTATGTTCCGACCTCCACGCATTACAACAGGTGGTTGCGTGCAAATTCTACCTACTCTTGGAAACATATAGAGTCACAGGCGTTCCTTTCTTGTTTCTGTTCAAGAACCTTGAGAGGAAAAAGACAACAAGTTGATGATTATTATCAGCAAAGACTAGCCAAGACAAACAACGCTTATAACTGACTGTCACAGAGCACTCTGCTTTCTTGAACACATGGAGCAGTTTGATACTTTCAGTATCACAAAGCACTCTGCTTTGTCAAACACAGAGCACTCTGCTTTCCCTAGTGTGTATCTGTAGGTAGCGAAAAACTATATCTGGAGGAAGTAAACAACAATTGTTGACAATGGATTCTTAAAAAAAATAAAAAATCTACAGCACCACAGAACTAAAAAGAGACGAGTTGTACCAAAAAATGCAATCGTATGATTCTTCCATTCAATCACTGGAACAAATTCCTTCCAAAAAAGCAGTAGCTACCAGGCAAAATGACTATTAACTCTAGGTAGTTGATTATATATTTGCCACTACGGGCAAATACACTGTATCTTTGTATATTTGCCAAAACGGGTCCAGGAGGAGGTAATCGATTCCCATCAAAGAAATGTACACAACAAAAGTGTTTTGACAGTCTTGGAAAAGACTATTAAGTCTAGGTAGGAATAGAATAGTGCATCTCTTGCACACTAAAAAACTATACAGAGCGCCACGTGATGATGAAAAACTAACTTGACAGCAGCGAAAATCACTTCTTTTTGTGGTAAAAAGCAACATTAATCAGCTCTAGTCTGCTTGCTGTGGCACCAGTCCCATTTTCACTGAATAAATTAGTTTTGGTTGCATTTGGTTTTTGTAGATGTACAATATCTAAAACTAATGAACCAGGAAGAAAAATGTGAAAAATTGTGAGAGCTAATATATATTCACGGGGGCAGGAGGAGGGGGAGAGGGGGAGAGGAGGAGGGAGCTCACGGGGCAGTGGGGCGCGGGGAGGATGTCGGGACGACGGCAGCCTTGAGGAGGAGGCTGACGAGGTCCGGGTGGTGGTGGTGCTCCGGCGATGGTGGTGTGGACGGGCGGCGTCAAGGCCCGGCACGAGGGCGACGGGCGATGGCGCCCAACGAGGAGTTAATGAAAAAATGAGATCAAAATATTGTCGACAATCAAAATATGATCTGAATCGTAAGGAGTTAATCGAAAAATGAGTGGTTGTTGGCATGAGGAAGTAAACTGATGATGGCGGATATGAATCAAGCTGTAAAAAACCTGTAAGCTGCTTAACAAAATGAGAGACGTAAGTAGCATGTTAACTAGAGCCATGGATAAGCAGATGATGTTTTGAAGGTCATGACAAGCAGTCTCAACTCTCAACTCTGAACTAGAGCCAACAAGTAGTGCATAGCTAGGCCCTGAACCACATATACATACAACCAATAGAAAAAAGGAAGGACAGCATCAACCACACGAAACCTTATCGATTGTTCGGCAATCATTGTTCAAGTGATAACCATAATCCATCGTAGAGCCTAGTGTAGGATTCCAGTAGTACATGCCAACCAAAACGGCCACCAGACTAGTGTGGAATTTCAGTACATGCCAACCGACACGACCACCAGACTGATTACGATAAGCACCAACAGCATACGCTTTTTTTCTTCTTTTTCTTCCTTCAGTGGCGTACAGAGCACTCTGTCTGTCTATCTATCTATCTAGGATGAGAATTTTTTTTGAACATTTCACCTTCAGTTTTACCATGGATGGACTGATTTGGGGATGAACCAATGGACTGAAAGAAAGCTATACTCCAGCACCAAAGAAATTACAGCAAGTTTTGAGAGGGGACAAACTGTTCTTCCTAAGAGCGGACAGTGACTCAGCAAGTTTTGAGGATCTCCGAATGGCCGCAGCTCCGGCGACGGCGACGGTGAGAAAGGCACCTCGGGAACGAATCGGGCGGCCGGCTGCGGATGAAATGGTGCGGGCGTTGAGGCGGAACGCGGGCGGAGTGGCGGCCGGGCGGTGGGGAGGCGAGGAGCTTGGACTTGGGGGCGGGGCTGACGGGGAGGAGGGCGGAGGGGATGTGGAGGGCGCGGCAGAAGGGGAGGGAGGAAGGGAGGGAATGGGGAGGAAGGGTGGAGAGGGAGGAAGGAGGAAGGAGGAGAGGTACCTGGGCGGGTGCGGCCGGTTGCCGGAGGGCTGGCGACGGTGGTGTGGAGGGGACAGCGGCGCCGACGTCGGGGCCTCAGGCGGCGGTGGTTGGAGACGGGCGACAGGGACGACGGGGCGCCGGCGATGAGGGCGACGGGGCAAAGCGGCGGGCGTCGAGCAGTGGGCGGCGTCGAGGCAGCAGGGCAACAAGGCGTCGGGAGAGGAGAGGGGAAGGGGATCGAGGGCGAGGGGCGAGGGAGAGGGGATAGGTGTGGGCCCGGGAGGAAGTATGGATGGGGGGTGGCACAATACTAATGGCGCACCACACCTCGATGCGCCATAAGTACATCCATACTAATGGCGCACCTTACCCTGGTGCGCCATTAGTACTTTTTTTTGATTTCCGCCGAGCCAACAGGTTATCTCCCACCTAACTTGATCCACATCAAGTTCCCTCTACTAGCTCGACCGGTCAGCAGCTCTCACACCGTGAGGTCACTGGTTCGATTCCCGTGCTCCACAAATTTTTTGTATGCATTAAAAATGCTGTTTGATACTTACTTGTATTTAAATATGTTCAAACTTGTTTAAATCATAACAGTAATATTGTTTTATAAGACAGTAATTTTTTTTTAAAAATATCATCAAACAGTAATGCCGGTGGAGCGGGAGGGTGCGGGGGTGCGGGGGTCGGCGGCGGTTGAGTAGGGGAGGTGCGGGGGCTCGGCGGTTGAGTAGGGAGGTGCGGGGGTCGGCGGCGCGGTTGAGTAGGGAATCGAGGTGCGGGCGGTCGGCGGCGGCGGCCGGTGGACCGGATCTGGCGAGGTGGGATAGCGATCGAGATGGAGGGGGATCGAGATGGAGGGGGATCGAGTGTCCATGAAATTAAAAAATATTCATGATAGTTCAAAAAGTGCCCATGAAATACAATCGAGAAATGAAGTCTACGATTTAAATACAATCGATCTTAGCTAGCTATCTCTTCACAATCTTCTTGCCCTTCTTTTTCGCAAATGGAGTTCTTCTATGGAACGGACGTCCTTTAGGTAGGGTGGTCCTGCTTCTTCTTGTGGTGTATGCTGCTACTTCATCATCGCCGTCATGTTCGATCCTCGTGTCGCCGCATTTGTCGAAGTCTTGCTCATTGGCTACTCCATCCATTCCGATGATCTTCCTTTTGCCTCTCCTCCACGACAACACGACTGGGCTTTGGCGGGTCGGTAATGAAGAAGCATTGGTCCACTTGGGAAGCCAGTACCCATGGCTCATTTTTCGCGGTGACGTTTGCGCCCGCGGTCTTGGATTTGGCTTCAGGTATAACCATGGTGGTGAAATACCGGTCTTCTTTTATGACGTTCTTGGCCCATCTGACACGGAACATCGGGACCTTCTCTCCAGCGTAGCTCAGCTCCCAGATCTCCTCGATCCTTCCGTAGTATCTGTCCTTGTCGTTAACGGTGTAGGATTCCATCGTTACCCGGAGTTCGATAACCATCGCTCTTCATGTCCTTGGCCTCGGTGTAGAATGTGTAGTCATGATATCGTCGCCTCATAGGTCATCAGGTTGTGCTCGGCGCTGTGACAAGGCGAATATGAGTTGTTCTTCCGCCGAAGAATCCTCATGTAAAGGGTACGAGAAGCTTCTGCTTGAACCAACGCGTGAAACATGAGTTGTGCTCTTTGAGTATATCTCCGTCCGTCCTCTGTTGGCCTCGGTCATTGTACGTCTTCTTAATAAAGGTTTTGTGCTGTACCACCCAAGCATCGACCACGTCTATGTGTTGTAGCGCGACTAGGTTTGCTCTTTCAAAGTCGGCGAGTCGACCATCAAAGTCGACATGCATTTCGCGGCGACCCTCACGGTAACCCCATCCAGCGAGCCTGCCGAGGTGCCTGTTGACGGGCAGACCAACGGGGTTCTCGATGCCTAGATAATTCGTGCAGTAGGAGATGCACTCTTCGGTCAGAAAGCCCCTGGCTATGCTTCCTTCTGGACGTGACATGTTGTGAACATATCCTCTGATGACACCATTCATCCTTTCGAACGGCATCATGCTGTGCAGGAACGCCGACCCGAGTTGGATGATATCCTCCACTATATGGACCAGCGGATGCACCATAACGTCAAGAATGCGGGCGGAAGTACATCTCAAGCTCGCATAGTATCACCACGATCTCTTCCTCGTAGCCTTCGAGTTGCCTCACGCCAATCGACTTCCGAGAGATGACGTCAAGAAGTTGCATAGGCCAAATAGCGTTTCACGGACGTGCGTGTCCATGATCCCATGGATTTCAACCGGAAGTATCTGCGTCATCAACACGTGGATGTCGTGAGACTTCATCCCATCGAACTTCTGCTTCACTGGGTCTAGGTATCCGCTTATCTTCCCACAGAATCAGAAGGGAAGTTTTACTCCTAGGAGGCAGGTGAAAAACTGCTCGATCTCCTCCTGACTTATAGTGAAGCACGCGGGAGGGTAGTCATTTCCGGTCTTCTTGGCCTTTTTGCCTTTGTGACGACTTTCTGTATCCTTCTTCGCCTCATCATCATCATCATCATCATCATCATCATCATCATCATTAGCGTGAAGCTCCTGCCTGATGCCCATTGATTTCAAGTCTTCCCTTGCTTTCGGCCCATCTTTGGTCCTCTCTGGCATGTTGAGTAGGGTACCAAGCAACTCTCGCACACGTTCTTCGTGATATGCATGACATCAAGGCTGTGAGGCACACGGTGGATCTTCCAAAGACGGCAAGTCCCGGAAAACAGACCTCGTTTTCCATACCTTCAGCAGCGGCTCTCTGGCGCCTTTCGCTTCTTTCCGGCTCGCGCCTTTTGCTTCTTTCCGGCGGTGGGCAGTCTTTCCAATTTTTCAACAGCTTGTCTATTTCCTCGCCGCTCCTCGTACACGGGCATTTTCGGGGTCCGGTTTCACCATCGAACAGATCCTTGCGTTTCCTCCACGGGTCATCATCGCGAAGCCACCTTCGATGTCCCATGAACACGGTTTTCAAGACCCGGATCTCTATCTAGCTGGCGATACATTGTGTCATCCATGCACCTTACGCATCCGTAAAATCCGTGGACTACCTGCCCCATGAGATATCCGTAATCGAGATAGTCGTGGCACCGTCGTGAGCCGGTCACGGCTCTCATAGGGAAATATTCTTTCTCTGCGGCCCCACGTATTGGCGGGCGTTTTCACAGCGTGTCAAGCTCCTCTTTCAGCAGCCCCGTGACATGATTGATGTCGCTCCCTGGTTGTTTCGCCCTTCAATTAGCATACTCATGTGAATGTACTTCCTCTTCATGCACAACCAGGGGGAAGGTTGTACATCCACACAAACACAGGCCAGGTGCTATGTGTGCTTCTCTGGCTGCCAAATGGATTGACTCCATCGGTGCTCGCGCCCAGCACGATGTTCCTTGGATCGCTCCCAAATTCCGAGTCTTCGGTTCAACGCTTGCCACCGGGCTCGCATCCTTAGGGTGACTCGGCATCTTGTCTTTTTATCTATCTCCGGATCATTTGCGTCATCTTCTCGCTTCTTCTCCTCCCTATCCGCGTGCCAACGCAGGAGCTTTGCTACCTTAGGGTCCGCGAAATAGCGCTGCAGACGAGGAGTGATCGGAAAGTACCACACCACTTTTCGAGGAGCTTTCTTCCTCTTCTTGTATCGAGTGACGCCGCACACCGGATATATGGTAGACTCCGCGTGCTCGTCCCGATAAATGATGCAATTGTTCATGCACACATGGTATTTCACGCGGCGGTAAATCGAGAGGACACACGATTTTCTTCGCCTCCTCCAAACTGGTCGGGCACTTGTTCCCCTTGGGAAGACGTCGTCTCGAGAATGACATGTTCTCGTCGAAGCATGCGTCGGTCATTTTGTGTTTTACCTTCATCTCCAGAGCCATGAGCTGTTACTTTCAAAGCGGGTAGCCTCGGTCCTGCATCCTTCATACAATGGAGTAACCGCGTCTAACTCAAGTTGATCCATCTTGGCTTTCTCTCGGGCGGCAGCTCTGGCGTTATCCGTCTGCTTGAGAATCAGCTCTTGAATATGAGGGTCCTGCACCCAGCCCATCGATGGTCCAGCGTAAATGCTGCTCCACGCCCGGCATCATCATCTTCATGATCATGCCCGTCGCCTGCTCCGGCATCTTCCTCATCATCATGTCCTCGTGCATCTTCTACATGATGACTGTATACAAGATCACCGTCGTGATCATCTCCTGGGGATTCTTCGTCTTCTCGCCCGCCCGAGCCGTAGTGGTTGTCTTGCTGCCCTTCCTCATTTCTTGGCCGGCCCCCATGGACGACTTCGTAGTCATCTTCATCACCTTGCCACCGATAGCCATCCATGAAACCACGCAAGAGCAGGTGGTCCCGCACCTGCCGGAATCCGGTCCGCAATAAGGCTCTTCACTTGCATCTTCGACCACGGACATCTTATCTCCGCCTCGTTCTTTTGAAGCATCTCGCCTTCGGACCTCAAAACCTATTCACGATGCCTTCGTCATCGTGGCGGACTATGGTTGCTCGCGGGTAGAGCAAAACGATATTTTAGAACCAAACAAAAATTTGGCATGACTTTTCCTAAAAATAGGACCAAAAAGAATGCTTAATGCCAAAATTCTCACTAAACGGAAATGAATCAACATTTCGCAAAATATTGGCAACTATCGATTTTAAATACCGGTACACCTCCAAACACAAACACATTTGCAACACCACAAACATATGCAACACCACGAACATACATAGATCTAGCTAGGCCGTAAAAAGTGCATGTGCACATTGTTGTAGGGAGAACAACATAAATATAGCTTCCCCCCTTACTTACCTATTAAAACAAGGTAATTTAACCACTTAATTTGAATGAATCTATGGTGGAAATGAGGTGAAAAGAGGAGGCACCCGAGACAAGGAGGAGGTGGAGAGAATGAAGTGGGGAGAAAGTGAGTGTGGGTAGGAGAGGCTGTCCAAAATATCTTGTTGCTGCCCACTTACTAATGGCGCACAAGCACTAAATGCGCCATTAGTAATCCAGGTATCTAATGGCGCACCTTCTCAAGCGGTGCGCCATTAGTAGTTTTGCAAAAAAAAAAATACTAATGGCGCACTGATCCGCAGTGCGCCATTACTAGATTAAACTACTAATGGCGCACTTCATCTTGATGCGCCATTAGTATGTTTGGACAGGCGCACTAGTTAAAAAAAATTTGATACTAATGGCGCACCCTTTGCACCGTGCGCCATTAGTAGTTACAACTACTAATGGCGCACTTCGTCCGGATGCGCCATTAGTATGTTTGGACAGGCGCACTAGTTCAAAAAAAATTTGATACTAATGGCGCACCCTTTTCCTGGTGCGCCATTAGTAGTTACAAGTACTAATGACGCACTTTATCTAAATGCGCCATTAGTATGTTTGGACAAAGCGCTAGTTCAAAAAAATTTGATACTAATGGCGCACCCTTTGCCTGGTGCGCCATTAGTAGTTTCAACTCTAATGGCGTATCAGAAGATGGTGCGCCATTAGTATATACTAATGGCGCACCTACTTTCTGGTGCGCCATTAGTGTCAATCCCATCTATAGCCCTTTTTCTAGTAGGGCCCCCTGGCCTGAAGTGGCGTGGGAACAAGACCCTGGTGGGCTGGTGCGCCCCACCCAAGGGCCCAAGGCGCCTAGGGTTGGAAACCCTAAGGGGGCCGTTGCCCCGGGGGGCCGCCGCCCCCCCTCTAGATGGGATCTCCAAGGGGGCATGCGCCCCCCTAGCCCCTATATATAGTGGAGGAGAGGAGGGCAGGCACCTAAGCCTGGCGCCTCCCTCTCCTCCCGTGACACCTCTTCCTCCTCCAGAGCGCGTTTGGCGAAGCCTGCTGAATCCCGCTGCATCCACCACCACGCCGTCGTGCTGCTGGATCTCCATCAACCTCTCCTTCCCCTTGCTGGATCAAGAAGGAGGAGACGTCTTCCCAACCGTACGTGTGTTGAACGCGGAGGTGCCGTCCGTTCGGCGCTCGGTCATCGGTGATTTGGATCACGACGAGTACGACTCCATCAACCCCATTCTCTTAAATGCTTCCGCTCGCGATCTACAAAGGTATGTAGATGCACTCGTTTTCCCCTCGTCGCTAGATAACTCCATAGATTGATCTTGGTGATGCGTATAAAATTTTAAAATTCTGCTACGTTCCCCAACAGTGGCATCATGAGCCAGGTCTATGCGTAGTTACTATGCACGAGTAGAACACAAAGCAGTTGTGGGCGTAGATGTTGCCAATTTACTTGCCACTACTAGTCTTATCTTGCTTCGGCGGCATCGTGGGATGAAGCGGCCCGGACCGACCTTACACGTACGCTTACGTGAGACAGGTTCCACCGACTGACATGCACTAGTTGCATAAGGTGGCTAGCGGGTGTCTGTCTCTCCCACTTTAGTTGGAGCGGATTCGATGAAAAGGGTCCTTATGAAGGGTAAATAGATGTTGGCAAATCACGTTGTGGCTTTCACGTAGGTAAGAAAACGTTCTTGCTAGAACCCTATTGCAGCCATCGTAAAAACTTGCAACAACAATTAGAGGACGTCTAACTTGTTTTTGCAGCAAGTGTTTTGTGATGTGATATGGCCAAAAGTTGTGATGAATGATGAATGATATATATGTGATGTATGAGATCATGTTCTTGTAATAGGAATCACGACTTGCATGTCGATGAGTATGACAACCGGCAGGAGCCATAGGAGTTGTCTTTATTTTTGTATGACCTGCGTGTCATTGAGAAAACGCCATGTAAATTACTTTACTTTATTGCTAAACGCGTTAGCCATAGAAGTAGAAGTAGTTGTTGGCGTGAAAACTTCATGGAGACACGATGATGGAGATCATGATGATGGAGATCATGGTGTCATGCGGCATGCACGAAGATGATCATGGAGCCTCAAGATGGAGATCAAAGGAGCTATATGATAATGGCCATATCATGTCACTATTTGATTGCATGTGATGTTTATCATGTTTTCATCTTGTTTACTTAGAACGACGGTAGTAAATAAGATGATCCCTCGAAATAATTTCAAGAAAAGTGTTCCCCTAACTGTGCACCGCTATGCGATGGTTCGTTGTTTCGAAGCACCACGTGATGATCGGGTGTGATAGATCCTAACGTTCGAATACAACGGGTGTAATCCAGATTTACACACGCAATACACTTATGTTGACTTGACGAGCCTAGCATGTACAGACATGGCCTCGGAACACGGAAGACCGAAAGGTCGAGCATGAGTCGTATAGAAGATACGATCAACATGAAGATGTTCACCGATGATGACTAGTCCGTCTCACGTGATGATCGGACACGGCCTAGTTGACTCGGATCATGTATCACTTAGATGACTAGAGGGATGTCTAATCTGAGTGGGAGTTCATTAAATAATTTGATTAGATGAACTTAATTATCATGAACTTAGTCTAAAATCTTTACAATATGTCTTGTAGATCAAATGGCCCATGTTACCCTCAACTTCAACGTTCCTAGAGAAAACAAAGCTGAAAGATGATGGCAGCAACTATAATGGATTGGGTCCGAACACGAGGATCATCCTCATAGCTGCCAAGAAAGATTATGTCCTAGAAGCACCGCTAGGTGAAGCACCAATCCCAGAGAACCAAGATGTTATGAACGCTTGGCAGTCTCGTCTTGATGATTACTCCCTCGTTGAGGCGGCATGCTTTACACCTTAGAACCGGGGCTCCAAAAAGCGCTTTTGAGCAACACGGAGCATATGAGATGTTCGAAGAGCTGAAAATGGTTTTCCAAGCTCATGCCCGGGTCGAGAGATATGAAGTCTCCGACAAGTTCTTTAGCTGTAAGATGGAGGAAAATAGTTCTGTCAGTGAGCACATACTCAAGATGTCTGGGTTGCACAACCGCTTAACTCAGCTGGGAGTTAATCTCCCGGATGACGCGGTCATTGACAGAATCCTTCAGTCGCTCCCACCGAGCTACAAGAGCTTTGTGATGAACTTCAATATGCGGGGATGGAAAAGACTATTCCGAGGTGTATTCAATGCTGAAATCAGCGGAGGTGGAGATCAAAAAGGAACATCAAGTGTTGATGGTGAATAAAACCACTAAGTTCAAGAAAGGCAAGGGAAAGAAGAACTTCAAGAAGGACGGCAAGGGAGTTGCCGCGCCCGGTAAGCCAGTTGCCGGGAAGAAGTCAAGCAATGGACCCAAGCCTGAAACTGAGTGCTTTTATTGCAAGGGAAGTGGTCACTGGAAGCGGAACTGCCCCAAGTACTTAGCGGACAAGAAGGCCGGCAAAACCAAAGGTATATGTGATATACATGTAATTGATGTGTACCTTACCAGTACTGTAGTAGCTCTTGGGTATTTGATACCGTGCGGTTGCTCATATTTGTAACTCAAAGCGAGGAGCTGAGAATAAGCGGAGACCGGTGAAGGACGAGGTGACGGCGCGCGGCCGGGAATGGTTCCAAGGTCGATGTGATCGCCGTCGGCACGCTGCCTCTACATTTACCTACGGGATTAGTTTTAAACCTCAATAATTGTTATTTAGTACCAGCTTTGAGCATGAACATTGTATCAAGATCTCGTTTAATTCGAGATGGCTACTCATTTAAATCCGAGAATAATGGTTGTTCTATTTATATGAGTGGTATGTTTTATGGTCATGACCCGCTGGTGAATGGTTTATTCTTAATGAATCTCGAGCGTAATGTTACACATATTCATAGTGTGAATACCAAAAGATGTAAAGTTGATAAAGATAGTCCCACATACTTGTGGTAATCGCCGCCTTTGGTTACATTGGTGTCAAGCGCATGAAGAAGCTCCATGCTGATGGACTTTTAGAGTCTCTCGATTATGAATCATTTGACACATGCGAACCATGCCTCATGGGCAAAATGACCAAGACTCCGTTCTCCGGAACAATGGAGCGAGCAACCAACTTATTGGAAATCATACATACTGATGTGTGCGGTCCAATGAGCGTTGAGGCTCGTGGAGGATATCGTTATGTTCTCACTCTCAGTGATGACTTGAGTAGATATGGGTATGTTTACCGATGAAACACAAGTCTGAGACCTTTGAAAAGTTCAAGGAATTTCAGAATGAGGTAGAGAATCAACGTGACCGAAAAATAAAGTTCTACGATCAGATCGTGGGGAGAATATTTAAGTCACGAATTTGGTACGCACTTAAGGAAATGTGGAATCGTTTCACAACTCACGCTACCGGAACACCTCAATAGAACGGTGTGTCTGAACGTCAGAATCGCACTTTATTGGATATGGTGCGATCTATGATGTCTCTTACCGATTTACCGCTATCATTTTGGGGATACGCTCTAGAGACAGCCGCATTCACTTTAAATAGGGCACCGTCTAAACCCATTGAGACGACACCGTATGAATTATGGTTTGGGAAGAAACCTAAGCTGTCGTTTCTAAAAGTTTGGGGATGCGACGCTTATGTCAAGAAACTCCAACCTGAAAAGCTCGAAACCAAGTCGGAAAAATGCGTCTTCATACAATACCCTAAGGAAACCATTGGGTATACTTTCTACTTAAGATCCGAAGGCAAGATCTTTGTTGCCAAGAACGGGTCCTTTCTGGAAAAAGAGTTTCTCTCGAAAGAATTAAGTGGGAGGAAAGTAGAGCTTGATGAAGTACTACCTCTTGAAACGGTAAGTAGTGCAACTCAGGAAGATGTTCCTGTGGTGCCTGCACCGACAAGCGAGGAGGCTAATGATGATGATCAAGATACTTCGGATCAAGCTCCTACTGAACTTCGAAGGTCCACAAGGACATGTTCCGCACTGCAGTGGTAATGACAACCCTGTCTTGGAAATCATGTTGTTAGACAACGGTGAACCTTCGAACTATGAAGAAGCGATGGCGGGCCCAGATTCCAACAAATGGCTTGAAGCCATGCAATTCGAGATAGGATCCATGTATGAGAACAAATTATGGACTATGACAGACTTGCCCGATGATCGGCGAGCAATAGAAAACAAATGGATCTTTAAGAAGAAGACGGACGCGGATGGTAATGTTACCATATATAAAGCTCGACTTGTCGCTAAGGGTTATCGACAAGTTCAAGGGATTGACTACGATGAGACTTTCTCTCCGTAGCGAAGGTGAAGTCCGTCCAATCATGTTAGCAATTTCCGCATACTATGATTATGAGATATGGCAAATGGACGTCAAAACGGCATTCCTTAACGGCCATCCTAAGGAAGAACTGTATATGATGCAGCCGGAAGGTTTTGTCGACCCTGAGACTGCTAACAAGGTATGCAAGCTCCAGCGATCCATTTATGGGCTGGTGCAAGCATCTCGGAGTTGGAACATTCGCTTTGATGAGATGATCAAAGCGTTTGGGTTTACGCAGACTTATGGAGAATCCTGCGTTTACAAGAAAGTGAGTGGGAGCTCAGAGCATTTCTCATATTATATGTAGATGACATACTTTTGATGGGAAATGATATAGAACTTTTGGACAGCATTAAGGCCTACTTGAATAAGTGTTTTTCAATGAAGAACCTTGGAGAAGCTGCTTACATATTAGGCATCAAGATCTATAGGGATAGATCGAGACGTCTCATAGGTCTTTCACAAAGCACATACCTTGATAAGATATTGAAGAAGTTCAATATGGATCAGTCCAAGAAAGGGTTCTTGCCTATATTATAAGGTGTGAGATTGAGCTCGGCTCAATGCCCGACCACGGCAGAAGATAAAGAAGAGATGAGTGTCATCCCCTATGCCTCAGCCATAGGGTCTATTATATATGTCATGTTGTGTACCAGACCTGATGTAAACCTTGCCGTAAGTTTGGTAGGAAGGTACCAAATTAATCCCGGGAAGGAACACTAGACAGCGGTCAAGAACATCCTGAAGTACCTGAAAAGGACTAAGGATATGTTTCTCGTTTATGGAGGTGACGAAGAGCTCATCGTAAAGGGTTACATCGACGCTAGCTTCGACACAGATCTGGATGACTCTAAGTCACAGACCGGATACGTGTATATTTTGAATGGTGGGGCAGTAAGCTGGTGCGATTTGTAAGCAAAGCGTCGTGGCGGGATCTACATGTGAAGCGGAGTACATGGCAGCCTCGGAGGCAGCGCATGAAGCAATCTGGGTGAAGGAGTTCATCACCGACCTAGGAGTCACACCCAATGCGTCGGGGCCGATCGCACTCTTCTGTGACAACACTGGAGCTATTGCACTTGCCAAGGAGCCCAGGTTTCACAAGAAGACCAGGCACATCAAGCGTCGCTTCAACTCCATACGTGAAAATGTTCAAGATGGAGACATAGATATTTGTAAAGTACATACGGATCTGAATGTGGCAGATCCGTTGACTAAACCTCTCCCTAGAGCAAAACATGATCAACACCGTAACGCTATGGGTGTTCGATTCATCACAATGTAACTAGAATATTGACTCTAGTGCAAGTGGGAGACTGTTGGAAATATGCCCTAGAGGCAATAATAAAATGGTTATTATTATATTTCTTTGTTCATGATAATTGTATGCATTATTCATGCTATAACTGTGTTATCCGGAAATCGTAATACACGTGTGAATACATAGACAACAGCATGTCCCTAGTAAGCCTCTAGTTGACTAGCTCGTTGATCAACAGATAGTCATGGTTTCCTGACTATGGACATTGGATGTCATTGATAACGGGATCACATCATTAGGAGAATGATGTGATGGACAGGACCCAATACTAAGCATAGCACAAAGATCGTGTAGTTCGTTTCGCTAGAGCTTTTCCAAATGTCAAGTATCATTTCCTTAGACCATGAGATTGTGTAACTCCCGGATACCGTAGGAGTGCTTTGGGTGTACCAAACGTCATAACGTAACTGGATGACTATAAAGGTGCACTACGGGTATATCCAAAAGTGTCTGTTGGGTTGGCACGAATTGAGACTGGGATTTGTCACTCCGTATGACGGAGAGGTATCTCTGGGCCCACTCGGTAATGCATCATCATAATGAGCTCAATGTGACCAAGTTTCTGGTCACGGGATCATGCATTACGATACGAGTAAAGTGACTTGCCGGTAACGAGATTGAACGAGGTATTGGGATACCGACGATCGAAGTCTCGGGCAAATAACGCATCGATTGACAAAGGGAATTGTATACGGGATTGATTGAATCCTCGACATCGTGGTTCATCCGATGAGATCATCGAGGAGCATGTGGGAGCCAACATGGGTATCCAGATCCCGCTGTTGGTTATTGACCGTAGAGGCGTCTCGGTCATGTTCAAGCGTGTCTCCCGAACCCGTAGGGTCTACACACTTAAGGTTCTGTGACGCTAGGGTTGTAGTGAGATTCGTATGCGGTCACCCGCAAGTTGTTCAGAGTCCCGGATGAGATTCCGGACGTCACGAGGAGTTCCGGAATGGTCCGAGGTAAAGATTTATATATAGGAAGTCCAGTTTCGGCCACCGGGAAAGTTTCGGGGGTCACAGGTATTGTACCGGAACCACCGGAAGGGTCCCGGGGGTCCACCGGGTAGGGCCACCTATCCCGGAGGGCCCCATGGGCTGAAGTGGGTGGGAACCAGCCCCTAGTGGGCTGGTGCGCCCCACCCAAGGGCCCAAGGCGCCTAGGGTTGGAAACCCTAAGGGCCCCCCCCCTCTAGATGGGATCTCCAAGGGGGCATGCGCCCCCCCTAGCCCCTATATATAGTGGAGGGGAGGGAGGGCAGCCGCACCCTAAGCCCTGGCGCCTCCCTCTCCCTCCCGTGACACCTCTTCCTCCTCCAGTAGCGTTTGGCGAAGCCCTGCTGGAATCCCGCTGCTTCCACCACCACGCCGTCGTGCTGCTGGATCTCCATCAACCTCTCCTTTCCCCTTGCTGGATCAAGAAGGAGGAGACGTCTTCCCAACCGTACGTGTGTTGAACACGGAGGTGCCGTCCGTTCGGCGCGCCGGTCATCGGTGATTTGGATCACGACGAGTACGACTCCATCAACCCCGTTCTCTTGAACGCTTCTGCTCGCGATCTACATGGGTATGTAGATGCACTCCTTTTCCCCTCGTTGTTAGATAACTCCATAGATTGATCTTGGTGATGCGTAGAAAATTTTAAAATTCTGCTACGTTCCCCAACAGTACCGCAGAGGCCCACGGTAGTACCGGCCAGGGACGCGGTAGTACCGCGCAGTGTGGTAGTACCGCTCCTAGGACACGGTAGTACCGTGGGTTCTAGCCCAGCACAACTACTCGCGCGGAAGTAGGGGCGGATGTAATTTTTTACATCCGCGCCCTATGCGTTAGTACCACTCCCTGGATGCGGTAGTACCGTGTCGGATTATTGCACAGATCGAAACTCAGCGGAAGTAGCCACAGATGTAATTTTATTCGTCTGTGCCTTACCAGCCCAGTCGAACCTTGCCTTGTGATAGTACCATAAGGGCGCGCGGTAGTACCGCTCCGGCGGTTCTACCGCTCATTGCGTTAACGCAACATGGCATCGACTGGTCTCTGTCGTGGGTGCGGTAGTACCGCAAGGTTGGTGCGGTAGTACCGCATGTCGCGGGCTGAATAAGTGGGTAACGGTTGGATTTGTCCACTCACTATATAAGCGGGGTCTTCTTCTCCGAGTTGACCACCTCTTCCATTCCTAAGCTCCATTGTTGCTCCAAGCTCCATTTTTGCCCGATCTCTCTCCCTAGCCAATCAAACTTGTTGATTCTCTAGGGATTGGTTGAGAAGGCCCCGATCTACACTTCCACCAAAAGAAATTTGATTCTCCCCACTAATCTTTGCGGATCTTGTTACTCTTGGGTGTTTGAGCATCCTAGACGGTTGAGGTCTCCGTGGAGCCATATTCCATTGTGGTGAAGCTTCGTGGTGTCGTTGGGACCCTCCAATTAAGTTGTGGAGATTGCCCCAACCTTGTTTGTAAAGGTTCGGTCGCCGCCTCCAAGGGCACCAACAGTGGAATCACGGCATCTCGCATTGTGTGAGGGCGTGAGGAGAATACAGTGGCCCTAGTGGCTTCTTGGGGAGCAATGTGCCTCCACACCGCTCCAACGGAGACGTACTTCCCCTCCAAGGGAAGGAACTTCGGTAACACATCCTCGTCTCCACCGACTCCACTCTTGGTTATCTCTCACCTTTACGTGTGCAAGCTTATATTGTGTTCTATCCCTTGCTTGCTTGTGTGCTTGTTGTTGTTGCATCATATAGGTTGCCCACCTAGTTGCATATCTAGACAACCTACTTTGATGCAAAGTTTAATTTGGTAAAGAAAAGCTAAAAATTGTTAGTTACCTATTCACCCTCCCTCTAGTCAACTATATCGATCCTTTCACCAACGCTACCAGTCCTCCCACCATACCCAGCGGACCAACATATGTAACCATGCTTCGATCACACCTGATCTTCAGGTGGCCAACACGATGGACACCAATCCCACCCCCTCCACTGATCAAGCACCTCCGGAGCCATGCCCTCCTCTCCTTCTCACCTAACCTATCAAGTCACCGCCATATCCAATTGACAAGTATTCACAAAAAAACTCGCACACTCGATCTCTGGGGGACCAACTACGCTTAGTGGCATTGCTTGTTCGATGTATTCTTCAGCAAATTTGGCCTGACTGGGTCCCCAGCGAATTTCGCCATAGTCTCCACAGAGGTTCTGTTGATCGTGATGCCCGTGAGGACATCGCCTACTCCCTTGAGCGATCGTCAAGGTGATTTTAGGCAATGTACATCTCATCGTAGTTTCACTTTGTCATCTAGGGTTATATGTCCATCATGGCTTACTGTTTGCGGATGAAGTCTCTCGCCGACAAACTCCGCAATAACCTTTTTGCCAATGATGTGCAACAAACTCATACACATGATTCTTGATAATTAGTGCAAAGATCTTTAATATTCTATATTGCACCTCATGCACACTCAGGTACAACCATCGTTCCTCGAGTTGCACCCCTTTATTTCCAGGCAAGCGTCATGACTCACCTACTCTGCCTAGCTATGGACGCAGTCAGTGCTGGTCATGCAATAGCAGTCATGTCACCTTCTCCTGGCATGCCCTTGCCCATGCCGACGCTTTATGACTCGGTCACTCCTCCTGATTGCGGTAGCTTGTCGAAGAATAAAGGGAAGAGGAAAGACTCTCGTGGCTCTTCATGTGTGCCTTGTCGTCATAGCATCTTGGGTTAATGAAACAGACAGATTTGACTTCAGCACAAAATGATCTGAATCTGAAAATATTTTAAAAAAATAACCCATTTTCATGATGCCCTAGGCTGGGGCGCCATGCTAGATAGCATGAAGCCTGCACCGGGGTGCCATGCTAGATGACACGGTATCTACCTTTACGAAGGGTGTTATGCTATCTAGCATGGAGCCCCAAGCCTAGGCGTCATGAAAAAATGGTCATTCTATGAAATATTTTCAGATCCGGTTCATTTTGTGCTGAAGTTTCAGAAAACGGGTCAAATCTGTCCATTTTCATGTGTTTTGGCACCCCATGCCCCAATCAATGATGGCCACTCAAGTGTCCACCACCATGCCACACTCGATGATACCCACGTCGATGCCCGCCACCATGTCACAACATTTTCCACCCCCGCTTGCGTACCATTGTGACCTGATACTTCTCCAGGTTTTGAGCAATGTCCATCAACTCCCACGCTTGTGTTGACATTGGTCCTCAACGAGGGCACATTCTCACATATGTTAAACAACTTTGTCAAGTTTTTGTCCATCCTCCTACTCCTCTTCTCAAATCGTTATGGGCAATGGTGCAACTTGAGCAACCTCCCTATTACCCACACACTTGACACTTATGACGAGATCCATCTTGTTTATCATATGATTTAACAAGGCATGCGTTGATATGCTTTCCACTTTTTGAGTCTGAATTGAATTCTTTTTGTCATATCTGGTGTAGGCTTCTCACCTTTAACTCTATTATTCTGAATATGATGCCTTATTAGTTATTACACTGCTTGAGAGTGTCTAGTTACTATCTTGCCTGCTTGTTGGCGGCATAGAACATTGACCAACACGGGGTGCACCAAAATGGCCCCTTAGTGCAATCCAAAAGTCCATCGGCCTCATCATTTCCATGAATTCTCCCACAAGTGATTCAACCATATGATGCCTTAGAGTGTGATGCTTTTCATGGAGAGGTGGTAAATTATCTCTAGTGTGGAAGTCCCTGCCTTATGACTTTGTCTAAGCCATAGGTTCCAGACAAAAATTCTCTTGTCAAAGGATTGATTATGATATCATGGCCATTTTGAGTCAAATCTTTCATTCTCTTCTCTAAGTATTTAGTCATCTATATGGCGCACTTCCGTGAGACTATTGTTGGTAATATGTGTACGGACATATAAACACAATGATAATATGAGACTATTTTGATATTCTGGAAACTTCTAGCATTCAACCGGGAGAGAGAACAAATAAAGTGCGAGAAATGGTAATGAAGTACTCTCTCCGTCCCATAATGTAAGACATTTTTTTACACTAGTGTAGTGTCAAAAAACGTCTTATATTATGGGATGGAGGGAGTACAAAATAAGAATAGACTATAGGTAATTTTGTAAAAATAAAGAAGGTAAAAAGTTTGTTTTCTGAGGCTAAGGGCATTGTCCAACGCTGGACGCTAGCCAGCGGTGCTAGGAATTTGTTCCTGGCTGATTGACAGCATAGGAATTGAATCCCGAGCTAGGTGTGGCATCGGTGCATAAAAATGCATCAAGCGCTAGCATGCAGTTAGCTATGGTATACATTGTTAGGCCTTGTACGATGCAAGGTGTTTAGAGGAGGTGTTTAAAGAAATATATCAGGCTTTTCTAAAGCACCGGTGCTTATTTATGCAGGATAGATGCTTAATTAAGCGTCTCTCCTATAGAAATAGAAACCGATGCTTCAGAAAATCATGGTTTATTTTTCGAAGCACCTAGCATTGTACAAGGCCTTATTAGTCTGGATTAAGCATCTATGTTTAGCAGCTAGCGTTGGAGAGCGCTTAGGTGCTTTTTTAGCTTTCTGAAATTTATTTTTCTTTGTATAAGCGCCTACACAAGGGTCTTCCATTGTGGGTGCCTAAATACCTCTTAAAGCGATTGCTTGTAAAAAGTGTAAACTACATGCGGTTTTCGATGATTTTCTTATCACAGAGAAATAAACAAACAATGCAGTTTTGGAGAAGTCCAATGTCCTTTCTGCAAATTTGTCATGTGGTTTTGTTATTATTAAGTTTTTTCTAGATGTCTCCCGTTCTTGAGCTCAACCCAATGGGTTGGCCCGTCTCCATCCTTTTTTTCTTTTCTTTTTTCTACGTTCTTTTCTCTTGTGCGGGTTTTGGGTCCTTTCGCATCATGGGCCGAAGTGTGAGAGGTGGATGCAGCTGTGAGAGTTCAGAGGGACGTGTGCAATGGTGCAGCAACAATGACAAAGCCTAGTGAGAACCAAACTGTGATGCGGTACATCCCCCGGACATAAACACATGCTCACCACCAAAGCCCCAAGCCCTATGTGGACCCATGACATGGGCACGAGCACTAGCCACACAAATTGAGGCGACTTCATTCGTCATTGAGCTTCCTTTGCATTTAAATCAGACATGTCTAGTATGACAATCAATAAACCTTTGTGCACTCTAGTACAAAAGCATGGATCAGGGAGAGGCAATGGAAAGAAGGTTATATCGTGATCGAGGAGCAGGGAGTCAAACAAGGAGGAGGAGAGCTCCAACGAGGAGGCTGGACAGTTCAGACATATTCACTTGGACAGTCCGGCCCTAGGCCGAGAGCAGTCGGACAGAAGGCCGGGACCGAAAGCACCCAAACACTCGCTCAGACCCTCCAGGTCATGGCTAAGCGCACCCAAACGGATCTTAGAATTCGTCCTGGATTATTGAGGCCCTCATGTCGATGTCGCCAACCGCGAAGTCAACCTGCAGAGACCCCAACACTTGAACACTAGATTGTTTGGGCACCTACTTGCACGCAAGAATCAGGCCGAAGTGCGTCTACATCCACTCTCTATCTATCCCTTCACTCCCAACTATACAAGTCATACCTAGGGTTAGATCTAGAGTTAGCAAAGCATAAATTAAGAACTCGAACGAGCTTTGCTCGTGTATCTTCAAATGGGATCAAGGCATTCCTCTTGTGCAGAGGATTCCTATGAAATTCAAGACCCCTAAGGCTCCGTGGAGCTCAAGACCTCAATCTCTTAGGATTTGGGGATAAATTATCCTACGTTGTCCCCTTTCTCCCATTCGAGTTGTTGGGTCGATTGGACTGGCCGAATAAACTTTATTCGTGAGATGTATGGTTGACTTGAGGCCCATATGCTTCTATTTGTGTCCTTGTGGTTGTTTGTGTTTCGCCTCTAGTTCTTAATTAGGTCTTGGTGTTCTTCGTGGTTCCTCATCCAGTTTGTAAATATCCAGCAAACCCACTAAACGATTCGTATCACCGTAATCCACCCTCTAGTCCAGGAGATTTTTGTTGGAGTACCCCTGAATAGATGACCTATAGATAACCAATGAAAATTGGCCTAAATCTTGTTTTGATTCCCCCCGACGCATCTCCCCTCAAAGAATGACGCCACTGTGTGCCGATATGATACGCGTGCACGGCGGCGATGGTTCACGGAGGAGCATGGGAGATGAGTGACGTGTGGTGAGGCCCACGCGGGCGCGACCTTGCGGCGCGGCAATGTTCTAGGGTGCGCGGCTGCATCAGTTCAGGTGGTATGACAACGAGTGCTGCTACGCAGACGATACATGTTGGACGATGCGTGAACGATAATGCAAATTAGACCATCCATACAAAGGACTGGATGCATCAGAGCCAGTGGATTAAACACACCGTGCATGAATCGTCCAGGAGTACCGTTTGTGAAGTAGTTTCGTATGGCAACATCGGTGGTACGGGCACGGTGGCTGCAGGAGCATGTCAGACATTTATCACCTGAGTTCAATCATTTATTCGATTGTCTCTTGTTGCTCTCGTTTACAATTACGGCGACTAGGGCTAGGCGACTTTTTTCCCGAAACCCTAAAACCCTTACGGCGACTAGGGCTAGGCGACTTTGACGGCGTCCGCTGATCCCATCGGCGGGGCGCTCGCGTGATCCCGGCGACGATGGCGACATCAGGAGCGGGCAACGGGAAGCAAGGCAGCGGCTCTCTCTCTCCGCGCTCGGCGCGGGCGCAGATGGAAGAGGCGCTCGGCAAGCTCGACATCTCAGAGGAGGAGGCGACGCCTCTGGTGATCGACGACACAGATGACGGTGCGGCACCGAAGTGGCTACTGGCGGGCAAGGTCCTGCACCGAAACCTACTCCACATCAACACCATATCCAACGCCCTTCGTCCAGCATGGGGTAACCCTAGGGGCTTGGCTTTTCGTCCATTGGGGGAAAACATGTTCGCTGCGGAGTTTGAGTCAAAGAGAGATCGGGATCGCATCTGGGAAGGATCCCCATGGCATATTAGCAAACACGCAGTGATTCTGGAGGACTTTGAATCACACATGCAGCCATCAGAACTCAAGTTCGATCGGCTGATGGTGTGGGCTAGGGTTGTAAATCTCCCTTACAACCTGAGGAATAACACTTGGGGCCTGGCTATTGCAAAACAAATTGATCAAAAGGCCACCATGGTGGAGATAGATCCTGTGGGGGGTTTTCTCAGAGCTCGGGTAACCATCGCAGTGCAAAAACCCCTTCGTAGATGGATTTTGATCGATTCGGCCAAGAGGAAAAGCACGGACTGCTACGACATTCAGTATGAAAATATTCCGCACTTCTGTTTCTCGTGTGGCCGCTTGGGACATGCGGATCTATTTTGCCCTACGCCGGGGACCCGTGATGAGAAGGGGGATCTACCCTTCAAATCCAGTCTCAGGGCGCCAGAAGACAGGAAAAAAGCAAATTCAGGAGAGCATACGGCAAAGGAGAGATCGGATTCACAGCGTAGCACACGTGAGTCCCGCTCGTCCAACAGTAAGCAGCATAGTGGTACAGAGGTCAATTCACCTGTCAAGAATAACCAGCAGAACAAGCGCAAAGGAGGGCCTCAACCTACTCAAGTCTATCGCAAGGTGATAACCCCGAAGCTTGCCATCACTGAACATGGAGAAGCACACATGGATCAGGATGCGGGGGAGGTGACGCCCGCTGGGATAGAGACGGACGTGGGAGACCTCAAGGAGGCCTTCCCCGATAGAGAACAGAAGAAAAAGAAACCCACCCCCCCATCATCTGAAGCATCGGCAGGAGCTGCTAGCCAGCCCTGCCCGACTCAATGAGCACCTTGTCATGGAACTGCCGGGGGCTTGGGAACCCCTGGACAGTTCGTGAGCTTCGCAAGCTTGTGAAGCAAGGACCCGCCCTGTTATTTGTCATGGAGACGAAGATCAGGGGTAGGAGAGTTGAGGATCTGAAACTTTCTTTAGGATTCTCAGGTTGTTTTGCCGTCGACAGTGACGAGCTTAGTGGAGGTATTGGCCTCTTCTGGTCAAGTGATGTCAATGTAACTTTGCTGAATTACAGTCCTTCCCATATTGATGTAACCGTGAGACAAGAAAATAAAATTTGGCGTTTCACGGGCTTCTATGGCGAGCCACGGGTGGAAAATAGACACCACAGTTGGCGCTTCCTGCACACTCTATTTGCTGTCCCGCATGAAGCATGGATATGCATGGGTGATTTCAACGAAATCCTTCAGGCGGACGAGCAGCTTGGGATTAATCCAAGACCGGAAGGACAAATGCGTGCATTCCGGGATGCGGTAGCTGATTGTGCACTCCAGGAGCTGGGGTGGCGCGGAGTCCCTTTCACGTGGGACAATAAACAACAAGGAGACCGAAACGTGCACTGGTCAACCAAAAATTTCTTGATTTGTTCGAATTCTCAGATGTCAAGCATATCAGCAGTGTTGAGTCTGATCATTGCTTCCTAGTTGCGGAGCTAAAGGCCACAATGGCTTCGGGATGGTCACGTGCTCAGCGTTCCTTTCGCTATGAAAATGTATGGCAATCTCACCCTGATTATGATGATCTGGTCAGGAGAATATGGCGGACAGGAGCTGGGCAAGGTGGACTTCAAGGGTTGATTGATGCTCTCTCGGTGGTCCAGAATGACTTGGGCACTTAGGGTCAGCGCGAGTTTGGAAACTTAGCGAAGAAAGTACGCAAACTTCAGCAGCGTCTTGATCGTCTACGAAGTACCTCGTTGGGCCGTGGGCCAACGGAGGAAGAGAAAGCGGTGGAATCACAGTTGCGAGAAGCACTCAGGCAGGAGGAGATATGGCTTAAGCAGCGATCCCGCGTGACATGGCTTAAGGAGGGCGACCGGAATTCTAGATACTTCCAGGCCCAGGCTGCTCATCGAAAGCGCATAAACAGAATTACGTCCCTGGAAAGAGCGGATGGTGAGATATGCAGCGATCCAGGGGAGGTAAAACATGAAATATTGAGCTTCTATCAGGCGTTGTACCAATCGCAAGGCTACTCTCCGATGGAAGAACTTCTAGCATGTGTGCAACCTCGTGTCTCCGAGGCCATGAATGATTTTATTGAGAAGGATTATGTGGCTGAAGATGTCAGGAAGGCACTCTTTGATATGGCTCCGTCCAAGGCTCCGGGCGTGGACGGCTTTACAGCGGGTTTCTACCAACGACACTGGGATGTGGTTGGGGAGGATGTAACCAGGGCAGTGCTGGGTTTTCTCAACGGTGGTGAGCTACCCCTCGGACTGAATGATAAAGCTATTACGTTGATACCCAAAGTTCGTCACCCGCAGAAAATTTCGCAGTATAGGCCCATCGCGCTTTGTCCGGTGCTCTACAAGATTGCTGTCAAAGCTGTAGCAAATGGAGCCCGGACTATACTGGATGAAGTAATTGGAGAAGAACAAAGCGCATTTGTCCCGGGTCGTTTGATCACGGATAATGTGCTGGTGGCTTATGAGACCATCCATGCTATCAAGAGGAGGAAAATGGGCAACAATCCATGTTGCGCAATCAAGCTTTACATGCTCAAGGCATATGATAGGGTGGAGTGGCATTATCTCGAGCGATCTTGACTAGATTGGGCTTGGTGATTGTTTTATCAGGTTGATTATGAAATGCGTCACCTCGGTGCGGTTCACGATCAAGGTCAACGGTGAACTTCTGCCGTTTTTCAGCCCTTCAAGAGGGTTGCGCCAGGGATGTCCTATCTCACCATATCTCTTCCTCATATGTGCTCAAGGACTAACATCCCTTCTCAACAACTATGGTGGAGCACACATTGACAGAGGGATCAGGGTGAGTATCCATGCACCATGGGTTAATCACTTATTCTCTCCTCGCCGGCAGCCCGGGGTCCTCCTGCAGCCTCCTCATCTGACTCCCCGGACGTTCTCTTCCTCGGAGGCCGCCGGCCAATCCCTACCCCAACGCAGCCGGCCCATCTTCCTTCTCCAACGCCAGCGCGGCTCCAGCTTTCGAGCTGCTGGCCCCGTCGCCGGTCTTCCACGGACTCTGACAGGTCCGTTTCTTCTCTCATTTAGAATTTCTGCATTTGGTAAGAGCTTCGAGAGATGCTCTGCAGTAGAAAAACAGAGTGTTTTCCTCTCTTGTAGGATAAACAACCCTGTAGTGAAAGTAGATGTAGCTACTTGATAAGAATTCGTCCACCAGAATAAACAGCAACATTAGTTGTTTCCATCAGTCTGACTATTACTGTATTGTTTTTCCATGAGCAATTTTGTATGGCTCACAAAATCAGCGAGTGGCTATGACTTGAAATTAAATAGCCTAGATTGATGCTCGGCCACCAGAAGGTGTGTGGTACTGGGTTTACAAGAGCTTGAATAAATTACACATCAGGCTCTCTTGATAAGAATTCCAGTGGAAAGTTGTTAACAATTTACACCCTGAAGGCTTAATCTTTCCTCCGTATACAAGCTTTTTGCAAATCATAAAATAACACTTGGTAGGGACTGTGTCAACTTTACAATTACATCAAGTGCAAAATTTGACAATTACAAAAGCTGATGGAAACAACTAATGGAAACAAAATTTCATGTTGGGAAATGAACGGACTTTCCTAACCTTGATGTCATTGCACAACAGATGTGAGTGTACCCTTTCTATGAGCTATACATCCTTTGCAATATGTACTTCTTTGTTGTTGTTTTCTTTTCATATTTCATTTTTGTTGCTAGCTGTGAAGATGGGATGGGTGATTTGCATGGTAATTAATTTGGATACAATACATCTGACAACCGCAACATGGAGGTTAGATTGTTATGTTATAATTGGTTACTCATGTTGAAGTTTATGTGTGATAGGGATAGAAGTCATTATGAACTGAACTGATAGGTAAACTGCTTATATTTTATTATAGGAAAATAGCAATGTGATAGGATCTCATGAATCTAAAGCCGTTCATGACATGTTTAGTATTTGGGGGCAGAAAATGAGGCTCTAGATGAGTATTGAAAAATTGTCCGGATGACCTTTGAAAGTTCAGAAGACTCCTATAACTTCTATGATGCATACGCTAAAAAGAAAGGGTTCAGTGTTAGGAAGGATATCGTGAGGCATGATAAAAAGATATGAGAGATTTTCTATAGGAGATGTGTTTGCTTAAAGAAAGGGATTCATGATCCAGCCACGAGGGACATCAAGGAGGACCGAAAAAGAAGGGAAAGAGCTGAGACTCGAGAGTATTGTGGGCTGAACTGAGCATTAGACTTGATAAGCAGCGTGGAATCTAGTTTGTGGATAATTTTGTAGATGACAATAACCACATATTAACAACTCGTGATGAAACTCAATTTCTTCGTTCCCATAGGAAAATAAAAGACCGTCAGAAATAAAAAATAGTAATGATGGAATCGATGGGCCTCCATAAGTATCACATAATGGATGTGCACGAGTAGTGATAGAGCGGGCGCTGGATTTATCTATAAGGACCTGAACAATTTCTCATCTAGGTACAAGAGGTCCGGAATTGCGGATGGAGATGCAAATGCTACAATACAGGTGTTGAAGGCTAGGAAGGATAACAATCCAGAGTTTTTTTTTGAGAACCGAGTTGACAAAGAAGGTCACCTGAAGGACCTGTTTTGGTGTGACGGGAAGCCCCGGATGGATTACCAGTCGTTTGATGATGTTGGCGTGTTCGACAATACATCCGGATGAACAGGTTCAAGATGACTTTTGTTCCATTTGTGTGGCTTAACCACCATCGACAAACCACCATATTTGGATGTGGTATTGTGTCTAATGAGTGTGCTGACTCGTACATTTGGGTGCTTCGTACTTTTTTGAGGGCGATGTGTCAGGTAAAACCAAAGTCGATAATAACATACAGTGACAATGCAATGATCAAAGTGATCAGTTAGGTACTTTCAGGAACAAATCATCGTGTATGCGCATATTGAGAAGGGAATCAAGAAGCATCTTCACTTCTTATACCTCGACTTATTCAGGCCATTCATATATGAGTTAGCTCACATGATGGCTTTGAGCACAAGTGGGATGCATTAGTTGGGAAGTACCGAACTAGTAGGGACCAATACTGGTTGAATAGAATGTATAGTAAAAGGAGGTTGTGGGCTGCGGCCTTTTTGTGCGACAAGTATTTCATGTCCATGAAAACTAACCAACGGAGCGAGAGTCTGAAATCGGTTTGCATCTACATCTCAATGGTTACATGTCCTTGTTTATATGCTAGAAGCCTAGAACACTATGAGGTACTCCCTCCGTTCAGAATTACTTGTCGCAGAAATGGATGTATCTAGACGTATTTTAGTTCTAGATACATCCATTTCCGAGACAAGTAATTCCGAACGGAGGGAGTATGTGTTTCGAACATGCGTCGTAGAGAGGCACGGTCTGATTTTGTTGCATCTTCCTTGTCATGTTGCTGGTACGGATAGTTGTGCACTTGAAGGGGCTGCAACACGTATTTTTACATTTGTTAATTTTCAGCTAGTTCAAGAACAACTACAGAAGGTACACATGTTTGATGTTGGTGAGGTAATTCTTGAGGGAAACTATACGAGATATAATTTGATTTCTAACATCGTACCTGGATGGACATTCTCAGTTGAGTACACATGTCTTGGTGTTGATTCCAACATCAAATGCAGCTGCCGAAGGATAGGGCGTGATGGCTTACCTTGCAACCATATTTTCCTTGTGCTAAAGCATGTTGGGATGCCACATATACTGAAGTGTTGTGTGTTGGAGCGGATGTCCAAAAAGGCGAAAGGTGGCCTTCCTTGGCTTAGATATAGTGATTTGCATATTTGGACACAGAAGCAAGCATGGTATAATGAGTTGAGATCACTAGGGTCTGAGTTGTTTGACATGGTATCCGACAGTGATGCTGATTTTGTGTAAGTGAAGGACTATCTTCTTAGTCACTTGTCGAAGAAGAGAAGTTGTTTCAAACCAGTCAATGATGCCCAAGCACATGGCAATAACAATATTGGAATTGGAGTTGTTCCCAAGCCTAGAGGTTTGGTGCTAGATCCCTTATGTGTAGTCACCAAGGGCACACCTAAAGGAACGATAAAATCATTTGATGAAGGCCCAAAACCAAGACTACACGGTCGATGTTGCAAACTTGGTCATGATATCAATACGTGCCCTGATGCAATGCAGCAACAGTAAGTTGTTGCTGCAGATTGAGTTATATCAGGTATGAATTTGTATTTGCATTTTGTAATTTATTTGTTGCGCAAACATTGTGTAGCCTGAAGTCTCATAACTTGCATATTTCATTTTTTGTCTTTTTGAAGGATCACTTGACAAAAGTAACTGAACCTGTGGGAGGAAGGCCATCAATGTTTAACGATACCGCAGAATATGTTCATTCTATCCAAGCGTTATTGGTAACGGCATCAGGAACAACGTTTCTGTAAGTGCTGGGCTCTGACTATGCTATCATTATCTTCTGTTTTCCTTTAGATGTTTCGAACATGAATGCACCTCTGACTCTGACTTTGCTATCATTATCTTTCATGTTTAGATGTTGTAAACATGACTGCAAGTGTGGCATGGAAGAAACTGAATGGTGCCTTCCCAATCTATAGTCTTGCTAGAGTAGTAAGAAAGGTACTGTTGCGGCAAGATGTCTCCCTTTTGATCTTTGGTAATAAAGTATGGAAATTAGTTTTTCAGGACAAGGTTTGCTTGACCTGACGGATGAGAGAGCAGAGTTGCGTACCATTAGGTTGTGCAAACGAACATGGCAGTATGTTGTGCAGGTGCGGACGTGCGGCATTTGGCGTGCCGACTGGAATGGTTGGCTACGCCTAACATGCATAAGGGCTAAGGAACCGGGATGCAACCAGCTAGATAATAGGCTAAACGCTATTTTTTCGATTCTGGAAGGTAGGCTTGAGCCTGTTCAACCCTGTCCCCGTCCGATAGATTCACGTTGCAACATAATTTTTAAAATACCACCATAACACAAACATAATTTATAAATTATTACCGTACGACCCTTTTTTTTCTAGGAGCAAATCACAGTCCATATCCACCACATCACATTGCCAACATGATTTTTTAAAGTACCACTGTACCACCGTTTTTTTACCGCGAGCAAGCACAGTCCTTGTACATCACATCCCGTTGTTGTTGTTAACTAACTAACTAACATATTGAAGATAAATCCACTATCTGGAGATCTATAATAGAATTTGGAGGTTGTTATGTATTGCTACACCCCACGCCATTATCTCATATTTCAGGGCATGTAGGAGTCCTGTCAAGTTTGTGGTTTGGCAAAATCCTCAGCAGAACCTCGCACGCCGAGCAGCTTCTCATATATGCACTGTAAGTTGTCGTGAACTTCCCTCCCTTTTATCATTTTCACCTCATCCATCTCGATTCTATCTGATGGAGTACATGTTTGTGACATATGAATAAGAAAGTATGTTAGCAATCGATGTCTCTTTGCTAATAGTTAACGGATCGATGTCATATTTCTCTTTCAGTCTAATTTCTGATGATATGGAGTTTGCTTGTTTATCAAAATCTCTATGTGAATTCATCAAAAAATTGACCGATTCTCAAATTGAAGTCGTTAAAAAACGAGATTTAGGATGCATTTTGAAAACTAGAGAAATTAAACTGCGGCCATGTTTGTTGAAGTTTATTATCACTTCGTACAACCCAACAACTTCAACTTTCAAAATTGGGGATGCCGATTTAGAAATAAACAACAATGATGTTTACTGTATCCTCGGTCCCTTTTGCTGGAACGGTAGTAAATAATATTAAACCACTACCCACTGATAGTGCTATGGTCGACAAGTACATGAATAAAAATAATAAAAAATAATGATAAAATATCGAGTGAAAGAAATATTAGACAATAAATGTGCAAACGTGCACTTCATCAAGATGTTCATGTTAGTATTTCTGGGAATAGTTTTGGCACCTACATCCCACGAAGAAGTGCCGATGTTGTATTTGAGTCTCCTAGAAAATAGAGCGAACATAAAAAACATTAGTTGGAACGAGTTCACACTTAGATTTCCGATGAACAACATCCATAGTCTGGCTACAGGACATGTTCAAGTCATATAATTTAATTACCGACCAGTTGTTGTCATGTGTTTCCTTTCTTTGTACTGAATGATTCATTAGATTGGCACTTTAAATAAAACAGACGAGTGCATGATGATGATGCAAAGGCTGGGGTTTAGCCCTTCTGAGAAAAAAAATCAGTGTCCTCACAAAATATAAAAAGTACACCAAGGAGAATATCAAATGCTAGAGTTAGCAGTAGCAATTTCCAGTGACAAGATATAACCACGAGGCAACATATCAAGAAAAGGGAACCAAATTAAAGTCAGAGTTTAACAAGATAGAAGTGTTTCATGAGGTTTGCTTCTATGCTTTACTTGAAGTTTTTTGCATGAAAATTAAAGTGTATCAATGGCTCTGATATGAGGTGCTAAACAACCAGCTTAGTGCAAGCAAAGGGTAGTTTCATCCCTTCGTCCCTATCAATTTTTAGTTCCATATGGGTTCCCATGTCCAGTAGCCAAACTATTTATGTTGTCCATCAGAAATCTCAGTGTGAACTCATTCCAATAAATGTTTTTTTATGTTTTCTATATTTTTCCCAGGAGACTCAAATACAATGTTGGCACTTCTTCGTGGGATGTAGGTGCCAAGACTGTTTCCGGCAATACTAACATGAACATCCTGATAAAGTGCCCGTCTACATATGTAGTGTCTAATATTTCTTACAGAAGATCTTTCATCATTATATTTTTATTCATGTGTTTCTCGACCATAGCACTATCAGTGGTTAGTGGTTTAATATTATTTACTACCATTCCAACAAAAGGGAGACCTAAGATACAATACACATCATTGTTGTTTATTTCTAAATCTGCATCCCCAGTTTTGAAAGTTGAAGTTGTTGGGTTGTACGAAGTGATAATAAACTTCAACAAACATGGTCTCTAATTTTTAAAATGCATCCAAAACCTAGATTTTTTAATGACTTCAATTGGAGGATCGGTCAATTTTTTGACAAGTTCACATAGAGTCTATGAACAAGCAAACTCATTACCATTAGAAATTAGACTGAAAGAGAAGTATGACATGGATCCGTTAACTATTTGTAGATACATAGATCGCTAACATACTTTCCTACTATTGTCTGTCACAAACATGTACTCCATCAGATAGAATCGAGTTGGACCAGGTGAAAATGATAAAAGAGAGGGAAGTTCAAGAAAACTTAGAGTGAATATATGAGAAGCTGCTCAGCGTCCGAGGTTCTACTGAGGATTTCGCTGAACCACAAACTTACAATGCTCCTGCGTGCCTTCAAATATAAGATAATGGCGTGTGGTGTAGCAATATATGACAACCTCTAAATTATGTTATAGATTTTCGGATAGTGGATTTATCTTCAGTTTGTTAGTTAGTTAGCAACAACAACGGGACACGGTGGATAAGAATTGTGCTAGCTCCCAGTAAAAAAAGGTGGTTCGGTGGTACTTTAAAAAATTCCGTTGGCAACGTGATGTGGTGGATTGATGTCTACTACACAACCTTCTTCTTGTAGACGTTGTTGGGCCTGCAAATGCACAGGTTTGTAGGACAGTAGCAAATTTCCCTCAAGTGGATGACCTAAGGTTTATCAATCCGTAGGAGGTGTAGGATGAAGATGGTCTCTCTCAAATAACCCTGGAAACAAAGAGTCTCTTGTGTCCCCAACACACCCAATACAATGGTGAATCGTTTAGGTGCACTAGTTGACGAAGAGATGGTGATACAAGTGCAATATGGATGGTAGATATAGGTTTTTGTAATCTGAAAATATAAAAACAGCAAGGTAACTAATGATAAAAGTGAGCGTAAACGGTATTGCAATGGTAGGGAAACAAGGCCTAGGGTTCATACTTTCACTAGTGCAAGTTCTCTCAACAATAATAACATAGATAGATCATATAACAAGCCCTCAACATGCAACAAAGAGTCACTCCAAAGCCACTAATAGCGGAGAACAAACGTAGAGATTATGGTAGGGTACGAAACCACCTCAAAGTTATTCTTTCGGATCGATCTATAAAAGAGTTCGTACTAGAATAACACCTTAAGACACAAATCAACCAAAACCCTAATGTCACCTAGATACTCCATTGTCACCTCAAGTATCCGTGGGCATGATTATACGATATGCATCACACAATCTCAGATTCATCCAACCAACACAAAGTACTTCAAGGAGTGCCCCAAAGTTTCTACCGGTGAGTCAAGAACGTGTGCCAACCCCTATGCATAGGTTCATGGCCGGAACCCGCAAGTTGGTCACCAAAACATACATCAAGGGGCACGTGATATCCCATTGTCACCACAGATAAACACGGCAAGACATACATCAAGTGTTCTCAAATAAAGACTCAATCCGATAAGATAACTTCAAGAGGGAAACTCAATTCATCACAAGAGAGTAGAGGGGAGAAACATCATAAGATCCAACTACAATAGCAAAGCTCGGGATACATCAAGATCGTGCCATAGAGGGAACACGAGAGAGAGAGATCAAACACATAGCTCTTTGGTACATACCCTCAGCCCCGAGGGTGAACTACTCCCTCCTCGTCATGGAGAGCGCCCGGGATGATGAAGATGGCCACGGTGATGGATTCCCCTCCGGCAGGGTTCCCCCCCTCGGCGGGAGTGCCGAGCGGGCTCCCGAGAGGTTTTTGGTGGCTAAAGAGGCTTGCGGTGGCGGAACTCCCGATCTATCTTGATTTACGATGTTTTAAAGGTACGTAGGCTTATATAGGCGAAGGAAGTCGGTCGGGGTGCTCGAGGGGTCCACGAGACAGGGCGCGCCACAGTAGGCGCCCCTATCTCCTGGGCTCCTCGGGTATCTTCTGACGTAAACTCCAAGTCTCCAGGATGATAATCTTCCAAAAAATCACGTTGCCGAAGGTTTCATTCCGTTTGGACTTCGTTTGATATTCCTTTTCCTCGAAATACTGAAACAGGCAATAAAACAGCAATATGGGCTGGGCCTCCGGTTAATAGGTTAGTCCCAAAAGTAATATAAAAGTGTATAATAAAGCCCATAATCATTCAAAACACATAATATAATAGCATGGAACAATCAAAAACTATAGATACGTTGGAGACGTATCATGGATATGGACTGTGATTTGCTCCTAGAAAAAAAGGGTCGTACGGTAGTAATTTATAAATTATGTTGGCAACGTGAATCTACCAAACGGGGACGGGCTTGAACAGGCTCAAGCTTAACTTCTAGAATAGAAAAAATAGCGTTCATCCTATTATCTAGCTAGTTGCATCCCGGTTCCTTAGCCCTTATGCGCGTTAGTCTTAGCCAGCCGGCACGCCGAATGCCGCACGTTCTCACCTCACAGCACACTGCCACGTCCGTTTGCACAGCCTAATGGTATGCAACTCCGCTCTCTCATCCGCCAGGTCAAGAAGTTTTCCAAACCCTGTCCTGGAAAAAGAAATAGATTTCAAGACCCACATCTGCATTATGACGAGAGATCAAAAGGGACACATCTTGCCGCAATAGTACCTTTCTTACTATTCTAACAACAGCCCAGGTTGGGAAGCCACCATTCTGTTTCTTCCAGGTCACACTTGCAGTTATGTTTACAACATCTAAACAAGAAAGATATCGATAGCAAAGTCAGAGTCACAGGAATATTCATGTTCAAAACATCTAAAGGAAAACAGAAGATAATGATAGCTTAGTCAGGGCCCAACACTTACAGAAACGTTGCCCCTAATGCCATTACCAATTACCGATTGGATAGAATGAACATATTCTGTGGTATCGGTAAACAATGACGGCCTTCCTTCCACATGTTCGGTTATTTTTGTCAAGTGATCCTTCAAGAAGACAAAAAATGAAATATGCAAGTTATGAGACCTCAGGCTACACAATTAGCACAACAAAGAAATTCAAAATGAAATACAAATACATACATGATATAACTCAACCTACAGCAAGAACTTACTATTGCTGCATTGCATCGGTGCTCGTACGGATATCATGACCAGGTTTGCAACACCGACCGCATTGTCTTGGTTTTGAGTTTTCATCAAATGACTTCAATCTTCCTTTAGGTGCGCCCTTGGTGACTACACATAAGGGATCTGGGACCGAACGTCCAGGCTCGGGAACAACTCCACTTCCAATATTCTTATTTCCATGTGCTTGGGCATCATTGACTGGTTTGGAACAGTTTCTCTTCTTTGACAACTGACTAAGAAGATAGTCCTTCACCTCCACAAAGTCATCATCGCCGTTGGATACCATGTCAAACAACTCAGACCTAGTGATCTCAACTCATTATACCGTGCTTGCTTCTGTGTCTAAATATTCAAATCACTATGCCTAAGCGACATCTGCTGCAACACACAACACTTGGGTATATGTGGCATCCCAACATGCTGTAGCAGAAGGAAAATATGCTTGCAAGGTAAGCCATTACGCTCTATCTTCCGGCAGCTACATTTGATGTCAGAATTAGCCCGAAAACATGTGTACTCGACCAAGAATGTCCGTCTAGGTATGATGTTAGAAATTAAATTATATCTCGTATGGTTTCCCTCAAGAATTACCTCACCAACATCAAACATGTGTATCTTCTGTAGTTGTTCTTGAACTTGCTAAAAATCAGCAAATGTGAAAATACGTGCTGCAACCTCTTCAAGTTCACGATTATCCGTAACAGCAACAGGCCAAGAGTGTGATGCCACCAAATCAGACTATGCCTCTCTATGATGCATGTTGGAAACACATACCTCATAGTGTTCTAGCATATCAAACAAGGAGATGTAACCATTGAGATGTAGCTGCAAAACTAAATTCAAACTCTCGCTCCGTTGGTTAGTTTTCATGGACATGAAATACTTGTCGCACAAAAAAGCCGCAGCCCACAACCTCTTCTTTCTATACAATTCTATTCAACCTGTCCGGGTTCCTACTAGTTCGGTACTTCCCAACAAATGCATTCCGCTTGTCCTCAAAGACATCAGGTGAGCAAACCTCTTATATGAATGACCTGAATAAGTCCAGGTATGAGAAGTGAAGATGCTTCTTGATTCCCTTCTCAATATGCCAAGAGCATACACGATAATTTGTTCCTGGAAGTACATGACAGATTGCTTTGATCATTGCATTGTCACTGTCTATTATTACCGACTTTGGTTTTACCTGACACATCGCCCTCAAAAAAGTATGAAGCACCCAAATGTACGAGTAAGCACACTCGTGAGACATAATACGACATCCAAATATGGTGGTTTGGCGATGGTGGTTAAGTCCCACAAATGGAACAAAAGGCATCTTGTACCTGTTCATCCGGTATGTGCCGTCGAACATGACAACATCACCAAATGACCGGTAATCCATCCGAGACTGCCCTTCACACCAAAACAGGTCCTTCAGATGACCTCCTTTGTCAACTCGGTACTCGAAAAAGAACTCTGGATCCTTATCCTTCCTTGCCTTCAATGCTCATATTGTAGCATTTGCATCTCCATCCGCAATTCTAGAACTATTGTACCTAGATGAGAAATTGTACAGGTCCTTATCGGTAAATCCAGCGCCCACTTTGTCACTACTCGTGCACTGAAAGACATCCATTATGTGATGCTTACGGAGGCCCATCGATTCCAGCATTACTATTTCTGATTTTCTGATGGCTTTGATTTTCCTATGGGAACAAAGAAATCGGGATTCATCTGGAGTTGTTAATATGTGGTTATGGCCATCTACAAAATTGTCCACTAACCAGATTCCACTCTACTTATCAAGTCCAATGCTCAGTTCAGCCCCACAATACTCTCGAGTCTCAGCTCTTTCCGTTTTTTTTCGGTCCTTGATGTCCCTCGTGGCTGGATCACAAATCCCTTCCTTTGAGCAAACAGATCTCCAATAGTAAATCTCTCCTATTTTTTCTCACACCTCACGATATCCTTCCTAACATTGATCCCTTTCCTTTTAGCGTATGCACTATAGAAGTTATAGGAGCCTTCTTCACTTTCAAAGTTCATTTGGACAATTTTCCAATACTTATCTAGAGCCTCATTTTCTGCTCCCAAATTAGTAAACATGCTATTAATGGCTTCAAACTCATGAGATCCTTCCACATTGCTATTTTGCTATCATAAAATATAAAGATATTTGGTTGCAAATTAGGAAATGGTGGAGTGTTGAGTGAATTTGTTGAGCCCCTGGTTAACTCATTAGACTGCCAGCTAAATCTTTCCAATAGAACGCCATACTTAATTGATACTTAAGCTAATTTAGAAAAGAATGTCCTCGTATCATATATATATAGTATATAAACATACTTAAAATGATAAAGTAGGATATATACTACCATAAGATAGTATATGAGACATGTGGGGTAACTACCCCCAGGTGGTAGGATGGATTTTCCCTATATATATATATATATATATATATATATATATATATATATATATATATATATATATATATATATATATATGGATTGTCTATTCATTCGTCACCCTGGGTGAGGAATAGTTATTCTTCACCGCCTCTATTTTACCATCAATGCACCGTAATTTTACGTTTACGTAAGTTTTGTCTTATTTTCGACACAAAAAGAGACCGTAAGAAAATATATAATCGTCGTAAAAATATTTTATGTTATGTAAAATTACAAACGTAAAAACATAGTGTAAAATATACATAAACTGCAAATTTTCTTGTCTTATGACCTATATTTTTATTTTCTTATGTCAAATATTACGTAGTGAATGAATATGAATGTAACTATTTGAATTCCAAACATAATTTAATTATGAAATGATCGTAAAATTACCTCGGATGAAGAATAAGTTATTCTGCACCCTGGGTGATGAATAGCATCACTATATATATATATATATATATATATATATATATATATATATATATATATATATATATATATATATATATGCATATAATATGGGATGTATTTTATTATAATAAATCATATAGTCAGCTCAGCCTAGTTGTTCATGGGCCAGTAATGGAGGCGCTTCTATGTGTGTTTGAGTCTACGGTTTCGCCCCTATCAAATAGTCCTGCCAGTCCAAAATATAAGGTGCATTAGCTTTTGAAAAGTCAAACTTCTCTATGTTTGATTGAGTTTATTGAGAGAAATGTCAATAAACAAGATACCAGATAAGTACCATTAGATTCATCATGGAATATATTTTCATACTTTATTTATTTTATATTGTACGTATATGTTAATTTTTCTACAAACTTGGTCAAACATTGAAATATTTGACTTTTGAAAAAAATTAATAGACCTTGTATTTTGAGGAGTGATTACAACTAAATAATGTAGCATTTTCTGGATTTTATGTCCAAATGGTATATTAATCTGGGTCCATATTAATCAAGATGAGTAGTTCTACCCTATCAGATACAACTCAGAAATCCTTTGAAAAACAAAAAGGTAACTCAGTAAGATTTGTCACCGAAATAATATGAGTTTTCCAAACAGCTGCTTGCACCTAGTGGAAATTTTCTCCTTACCAAGTTTGTGTCGGAGTTGAGAACGACGAGCTAGCAACGAACCGAGGTGAAAGACGAGATTTTTGCCTGCGCAAACTTGCCGCAGTTTTCTGATTTCTTCCTCTCTGTATTTATTGAGCACAATGAAGGAAATGGGGCTCGTGGCCTCCTGACTATGTGCCACTACGATCCACAATGTTCGTGCCATCCCACGAAAGAATCAGTAGGGCGCAGGACTCGGTCTAAGTTGTTGAAACCTCGAGCTATTCTCGCTAGTGACGAAACTGACGAACCTGACGAACCTCGAGCTATTCTCGCTACTGGCGAACCTGAAGGAAAAATGCAGCTAACGCTAACTGAACTAACTGAACTTGCAAGGTTTATTCTAACAATCTCCTCCTAAGCCTTGCAGTTCTTATTTTATTTTGGTGATTCCGATGTTGCTCCTCAGCTCCTGGAACTTGACTCTGCCCAATGGCTTAGTCAGAATATCCGCGAGCTGAAGATCAGTGCTGATGTAGTCCACCATGATCTTCTTCTCCTCCACACAGTCCCTGATGAAGTGGAACCGCAGGTCTATGTGCTTGCTGCGATCATGGTGGACAGGGTTCTTGGCGAGAGCTATTGCAGACTTGTTGTCCATCTTCAGTACAGGCGCATCAGCATCTCTTCCCATCAGGTCCTTGAGTAGACGGGTCAGCCACATGCCATAGCATGCCGCCGCCGTGGCGGCCATGTACTCAGCTTCGCAGGACAAGAGCGCCACCACCTTCTACTTCTGCGACTGCCAAGACACTGGGCTGTCGCCAAGGTACCAGAGGAGGCCGGTGGTGCTCTTGCGGGTGTCTGGGTCGCCGCCCATGTCGCTGTCACTGAACCCGGACAGGACTGCGCCGCCGCTCCTCCGGTAGCTGCAGCCGTAGTCGATCGTGCCCGCGACGTAGCGAAGAATGTGCTTGACCGCCGTGAGGTGCTCCGTCGTTGGCGTTTCCATGAACCTGCTTACATACCCGACGGCAAAAGAGATGTCTAGTCGAGTGTGAACCAGATACCTGAGGCTGCCGACGAGGCTTCTGTAGTCGCTGGCGTCCGTCGGGTAAGCCTGGCTGTCCTTGCTCAGTTTGAGCCTGGGCTCCATCGGTGCGTGGCAGGGGTTGCAGTCCAGCATGTCTGCATTCTCTAGTAGGGCTCGTGTTTAGCTTCAGAGAACATGGACGGCTCTTCTGCAGAGGTGAGCAACAGTTGCTCCTCTTGATCACAGGTCGTGTCCGGACGTGGACCGAGCAGGTCTGTCACGCGCCGGAAGCGAAGAGGGCCGTGGGCGTCGACGACGGCGTCAAGCATCTCCGAACACGGCGTTGGAGGCATAGCGAAGGTGGTCAGCGGGCTGCTCGTCGGAGGTGCAAGACTCGCTGCCGTGCCGGGTGTTGCGGGCTTGGCGCGTGTTGGGGTTGCCGCCGCAGCTGGTGTTTCCGCGCCATGATCCACTGCCACGGCTGGGCTCTCTAGTTCAGACGACGGTCCGGCTCCGCCATGGGGCTGGCGCGATGGCGTGTTGGGAACGATCCTCCTTGCCATGGCAGGAACCCAGCGCACCTCATAGTCGAGGGTGAAGACGTTGGTGCCCGCGGGGCGGTCCTCAGCGTCCCTGTTCCAGTGCGCCGCCTCGTCGAAGAAGGTGTCACGCGTCACGTGGACGCGCCCACCAACTGGGTTGAAGACGCGGTACGCCTTGCCGCCTTCTTCGTAGCTGATGAAGACCATCGGCGTCGATCTGTCGTCGAGCTTCTTCAGGTGTGGGCGCACATTCTTGACGTGCACCACGCACCCAAAGGTGCGGAGGAAGTGCACCGCTGGTCGCCCGCCGTGCCACGCCTCGTACGGGGTCATGCCACGCATCGGTGCGGGGTTGAGGATGAACACGGCCGTGGTCACCGCCCCGCCCCAGAACCTGCCGGGCATCGCCGTCGCCTTCATCATACACCGTGCCATGGCCACCACCATCTGGTTGCGGCGCTCAACCACCCCGTTCTGCTAGGGTGAGTATGGCGCCGTGAGCTGACGCTGAACGCCGCGATCGGCGCAGTACTCGCCGAACTTGATGGGGGTGAATTCGCGGCCGCGGTCTGTGCGGAGAGCATGCAGCTTGCATCCGGTCTCCACCTCGACGCGGTCTTGGAAGCGGCGGATCGTGTCCGGCGCCTCGTCCTTGCTGCTTAATAGAGTCAGCCACATGTACCTGGAGAGGTCGTCTACCAGGAGCAGAAAGTAGAGCCGGCCAGAAGGAGGGGGTTATGGGCCCGCAGAGATCACCATGGATCAGCTCCAGGACGTGCTCGGCCCGGTAGTTCGCCGTGTCCGGGAACGGCACTCGGCGCTGCTTGCCTGCCAGGCAACTATCGCAGAGTTGATCGACATGATCGATCGCAGGCAGACCGCGCACCATGTCCCGCCGAGGAAGAATCTGGAGTGAGTTGAAGTTCATGCGCCCGTACCTCGCGTGCCAACACCACGCCTCGTCGGTGGTGGTGCGCACCAGCTACATGCCGTAGGGTAGAGGAGGTTGCGTGCTCTCGTGGCGCGCCCGAACACCTATCCGCGACGATCACTGAGAGTGAACACACCGCCTGCAATCACAGACTTGCAGCCGCTCTCGTCGAGCTGCCCGATGCTGCTCCGCAGGAGAGGGATGAAGTGGACCCCGGTGAGCACGTGATGCCCATCATTGCAGTCGGTGAAGAGCATGGACCCGCGTCCGCAGATCGACATGACCGAGCCGTCCCCAAACTTCACAGTGCCGCCGACGCGGCGGTCAAGCTCGTTGAAGCACGCCACGCTGCCCGACATGTGGTTGGGGGCGCCCATGTCAAGGTACCACTTGGAGTCGTACTCCTCCTTCGTGCGCCCGAGGTGGACCTCGGCGTGCTCCTCGACGAGGTCGACGTACTCGTCGCTGATATCGCCGTCGTCGGTGACCGTGTACACTTGTGCCATGAGGAAGGTCGGACCCTCGTCGTCGGCGCCCTTCGCCTGAGCGAGGTTCACCTCCTCCTCCCTCTTCTTCTTGCGGTAATCCTTGACCCAGTGGCCAGCATTACCGCAGTACCTGCACTTGTCGGCGTCGGTGACGGGCTGCTTGTTCTTTCCATTGCCGTGCCCGCTTCCGCGGCCACGTCCGCGGCCTCGGCCGCGCCGGCCGCCTCATGGCGCCTCGCTGCTAGAGCCGCCCCGGCTCTTGAGCCGCGTGTACCACTCCTCCTCCGTGAGGAGAAGACGCCCTACGCCCGACTTTGCCTGGTCGAGATCGTACCTCTCCTTGGCGGCCTTAAGCCGCCCGGTGAGCTCCTCCATGGAGAGCGTGTCCAAGTCGACGAGCGTCTCAATTGACAGGGCGATCTGAGAGTACCTCTTTGGGACGACGGAGAGGAACTTGCGGACGACCCGCTTCTCCTGCATGGTCTCCCTGAGCTGCCCCATCTGAGCCACCATGTTGGTGATGCGCATGGCGAAGTTGTCGATGGTCCCGCTGTCGGCGAAGCGGATGTCGTTGTACTGCTTGGAGAGGGTCGCAATTTTGCCTTGTGGACGCGCGCCACTCCGAGGCGCATCGTCTTGGCGGTCTCCCACGCCTCCTTCACCGTGGCCTTGCCGGCAAGGGTGGGTGCCATCTCCGGCGGCACCCCGCGCAAGATCGCTTCGAGCGCGAGCCGATCGTCGCTCCGCTATGCCGTGCCAGTCTGCACGGCGTCCCATAGGTGCCGCCCTTCCATCACGACTTGCATGAGGATGGCCCAGTCGGTGTAGTTCGTCCTCGTCAGCTGCGGCCACGCAGTGCCGCCAGTGTCACGCACCACCCGCGCCATGGATCTCTCTGCCACGGCAAGCTCTGTGCCGTCAGAGACTCTTGCGCGCGGGGTCGGTGGCGACTTGCTCCCTCCGGTGTCGTCCCCGGCCATACCTTGGACCGAAAAAGGGCTCTGATGCCAATTGTTGGAGTTGAGAACGACGAGCTAGCAACAAACCAAGGTGGAAGACGAGGTTTTGCCTGCGCAAACTTGCCGCAGTTTTCTGATTTCTTCCTCTCTGTATTTATTGAGTACAATGAAGGAAATGGGGCCCGTGGCCTCCTGACTATGCGCCACTACGATCCACAATGTTCGTGCCATCCCACGAACGAATCAGTAGGACGCAGGACTCGGTCTAAGTTGTTGAAACCTCGAGCTATTCTCGCTAGTGACGAAACTGACGAACCTGACGAGACCGAAGGAAAAATGCAGCTAACGCTAACTGAACTAACTGAACTTGCAAGGTTTATTCTAACAGTTTGTACTATATTTGTAATCAAATCTTAATTTATAATGGATTATGTATCTTCATTTTAATGTTTTGGTTTAGAAGGTAGTTATGATCCAGCAATTATACTTTTCTTTCAATCTAGTTTTATATTTTGTCACTTTTTTCTCTCTCTTTCTCTTCAACCATGGGGCCAAAAATTATGTTTGCCCAATCAGAGAATGGAAGAGTACGTATACACTAGTGCACTAATTACGTGTGCTACCAAAATTAGCTTCAGGAATGTCGTCATTATGTGGTCACAGCCAGCCATAGCCATAGGTCAGTCGCAGAGCAGAGCAGGAGATGTTGTCATGTTGGCAACACCGTGATCACCATGTGCAAGCATCCTTGTGTAAGTCTTTATCATCGCTTCCAGAGACAAATGATTAATCAACGCGTACGCATGGAGACGGAGACGGGCATCTGCGACCTCCCGGCGGACTGCCTGGCCCTCGTCGCCTCCCTGACCTCTCCCGGCGACGTGTGCAGCCTGGCGGCCACCGCCCAGGCTCTCCGGGCGGCTGCCGACTTCGACGAGGTCTGGGGGAGCTTCCTGCCGGCAGACTGCGCCGACATCCTCGCGCGGTGTAGTACTGCCGGTGATGAGCACCGCCGGGAAGGCGAAACAAAGAAGGAGCTCTTCTGCCGACTCTGCGACTGCCCCGTCCTCCTGGATGGCGGCAAGCTGGTAATTGCTGTTGTCATAATTCGAAAATGCATGTGCGTATCAAGAGATCTCGTCTGACAGTGGCATCAATCGGCCGGGCAAGAAGAGCTTCTCGTTGGACAGGCGTAGCGGGGGCAAGAAGTACATGGTACCAGCGAAAGCTCTGTGGTACGGGTGGAGTGGCTACCACTACGGAGGACTCGTCTGGTCGCGCTGCCACCCACACTCCAGGTTTTGCTTTCATGGCAATAGCTTAGGCTGCATTATTTAGGCCGCAGCACAATGTTTCAGTTGAGCCTTACTATTTCGTCCTGTAGGTTCCGCGAGGTGGCGGTTCTCTCATACCTGTGCTGGGTGGACGTGGACGTGATCTTGAACACCAAGAACCTCTCGGGCGTCGGTAGAGGCTATGCGGCCTATCTCGTATACAGGGTGCATTGGTTGCACGCAGACACGGCTCAGAACCAAAACCAAGAAGATGCAGGGTCCTCCTCGTCCGCGGCCACTTGCTATCATGAGTGCAACCATCTTGTGCCGCAGAAGCACTCGCGGTCTCTGTTATGGGACCGGGGCTGGGAACTCGATGGATCACCATCGTCATCGATGTCGGCAGACACAACGGAGAAAAATCAAAGTCAGAAGCAGCGGCTGACACCTGATGGCGTCGGCGTTAGGAGCGATGGACAGTGGATAGAGCAAGAGATTAACATAGAGTTGGGCGAGCAGTGTCTAGAGGGTAAGCAGAGCAGTGTTTCCATTGAGTTTAGAGGGTTCACAAAGTCACATAGGTGCCAGATTATCATAGAAGGGATTGAGATAAGGCCGAGAGGAATGGAAAAGTTCAAATCATACTAAATTCATTAGATAGATAAATTCACCGCATGGTTAAGCCTGTTTTTGGCAATATTGCAATTTGCAACTACGATGTTGTGTTAATTTTGTGCCTTGTAGTTATTTATTGTTTTAACAAAAAAAGAACCGAGAACAGAGCTCTCATTGCATCTTCCACTCACAGAATTATCGAAGAGCATAATTCTTAAAATTTTTCCTAAGGTTTGAAGGCCAAACACTTTCCTAATTCATCTGTCTAGAAATAAAATACTTCTCTCTTGCTACATTCTGACCTTTTGGTTCTTTCTTCTTTATTTTGCGGAAAAATTTCTGATCTACTCATCTTCAGACATGGCAATACAACGAATAGCAGAAATAATAAAAATTATATCCAGGAAGCCATTGTGCTAAGACCCCATAGGACCAGCACACCAGACCAGCAACCGCCACCGATAAAAAGTAGCGTAGGTCGATAGAATCCAACGTGAAGACACACGAACGTAGACGAACAACGAAAAGATCCGAACAAATCCACAAAAGATGGATTAGCCGGAGACACACCTCCACACGCCCACCCATGATGCTAGATGCATCACCAGGACTGGGGCTAGGGGGGACCTTATTTCATCTTCATGGAGTCGCCGCCGTATTGTCTTCCTGAGCAGGACACAAATCCTAACAGAACTCAAAGAAATAAAAAAAAATGAAGACCTCCCGCCGGTAAAGGCCGGGATCCACCGTGCCCCCATGGCCCTAAAGCCATCAGAGACGAGACTGACCGGTGGCGGTTCAGGCGGGAGGCAGAAAGACCATATATCCTTTTTTGGAGCCGAGGGGACGCGTGCTCTACTCCTACCAGGTTTTTTATTCTTAAAGTGCTGCCTCGTGGTTAAACCTTGTCATTTGGATATTGCTACTGCTAACTCTAGCATTTGGAAATCCGATACACTAGGACATGCAAAAAAACTTTACCTCTTTTATTGGTCTTCTTCAAATCAAGTTATGCAGATTCCTATTGTTAATGCGGAGTTTGATGATGAAGTTTGTTGAAGCATGCTCCTAATGCATAAGTTCTCCCAAAAATAGGTTTTCTTTTGTTTTTTTTTTTTTGAAATGGAGGTGTGCCCCCGGCCTCTGCATCATAATGATGCATGCAGCCATCTTATTAAAAAGTCTCGAAGAATCCCAAAGTCATGAAGGTATTACAGCTCGCAAGCGGAGCAAAGACAAAGAAAATAAAAGTACATGCTCAGAAGTACAACCGGTAAGGCAAAAAATAGGATAAGCTCCCTAGGCTCCTATCCTGTTATGCGACCGCCATCCGAACCGGTTGAATATACCCCGTGCTACCATCTCCCATTGGTTTCACCCAGTAACCAAAGGCTCCCTGGAGTCCGCAGGAGTGAGTAAGGACCATGTACGGATCCAAGCGGTAGCTCTGAAGATAACCTGCAAGAAAGTTAAAGTGTGTTGTCTGTTAAAAATCAAATCATTCCTACAGTTCCAGATAGCCCACAAAAGCGCACATATTCCAATCCGAATACGAGCAACAGTTGTTGGAAATATGCCCTAGAGGCAATAATAAAAGCATTATTATTATATTTCCTTGTTCATGATAATTGTCTTTTATTCATGCTATAATTGTATTATCCGGAAATCGTAATACACGTGTGAATACATAGACCACAATATGTCCCTAGTGAGCCTCTAGTTGACTAGCTCGTTGATCAACAGATAGTCATGATTTCTCGACTATGGACATTGGATGTCATTGATAACGGGATCACATCATTAGGAGAATGATGTGATGGACAAGACCCAATCCTAAGCATAGCACAAGATCGTGTAGTTCGCTTTGCTAGAGCTTTTCCAATGTCAAGTATCTCTTCCTTAGACCATGAGATCGTGTAACTCCCGGATACCGTAGGAGTGCTTTGGGTGTACCAAACGTCACAACGTAATCGGGTGACTATAAAGGTGCACTACAGGTATCTCCGAAAGTGTCTGTTGGGTTGACACGGATCGAGATCGGATTTGTCACTCCGTATGACGGAGAGGTATCACTGGCCCACTCGGTAGTGCATCATCACAATGAGCTCAAAGTGACCAAGTGTTTGGTCACGGGATCATGCATTACGGTACGAGTAAAGTGACTTGCCGGTAACGAGATTGAACGAGGTATTGGGATACCGACGATCGAATCTCGGGCAAGTAAAAATACCGATTGACAAAGGGAATTGTATACGGGGTTGTTTGAATCCTCGACATCGTGGTTCATCCGATGAAATCATCGAGGAGCATGTGGGAGCCAACATGGGTATCCAGATCCCGCTGTTGGTTATTGCCCCGAGAGCCGCCTCGGTCATGTCTCAGATGTCTCCCGAACCCGTAGGGTCTACACACTTAAGGTTCGGTGACGCTAGGGTTGTATGAATATGAGTATGCAGCAAACCGAATGTTGTTCAGAGTCCCGGATGAGATGTCGGACGTCACGAGGAGTTCCGGAATGGTCCGGAGGTAAAGATTTATATATAGGAAGTCTTATTTTGGTCACCGGAAAAGTTTGGGCATTATCGGTATTGTACCGGGAGTGCGGAAGGGGTCCGAGGTCCACCGGGGTCCACCTGCCGGGGGCCACATGGGCTGTAGTAGGTGCGCCTTGGCCCATATGGGCCAAGGGCACCAGCCCCAAGAGGCCCATGCGCCTAGGGGATAAGAAAAGGGAGAGTTCAAAGGGGGAAGGCACCTCCGAGGTGCCTTCGGAGGATGGACTCCTCCCCCTTGGCCGCACTCCTTCCTTGGAGGAAGGGGCAAGGCTGCGCCCTCCCCTCTTTTGCACCTATATAAAGGAGGGAGGGAGGAGGCAGCACCCATAAGCCTGGGAGCCTCCCTCCTCCCTGAAACACCTCCTCCTCCTCCCGTAGTTGCTTAGCGAAGCCCTGCTGGAGTTCTGCTGCATCCACCACCACGCCGTCGTGCTGGATCATCATCAACCTCTCCTTCCCCCTTGCTAGATCAAGAAGGAGGAGACGTCATCCGCTCCGTACGTGTGTTGAACGCGGAGGTGCTGTCCGTTCGGCACTAGGTCATCGGTGATCTGAATCACGGCGAGTACGACTCGATCAACCCTGCTCCATTGAACGCTTCAAGACGCGATCTACAAGTGGTATGTAGATGAAATCACTCTCCCAAGACTCGTTGCTAGATGAACTCATAGATGGATCTTGGTGAAAACGTAGGAAAAATTTTAATTTAATGCAACGTTCCCCAAAATTGGCATCATGAGCTAGGTCTATGCGTAGTTCCTTTTGCACGAGTAGAACACAATTTTGTTGTGGGCGTGGATCTTGTCAACTTACTTGCCGTTACTAGTCGTATCTTGCTTCCGCGGTATTGTGGGATGAAGCGGCCCGGACCAACCTTACACGTACGCTTACGTGAGACCGGTTCCACCGACTAACATGCACTAGTTGCATAAGGTGGCTGGCGGGTGTCTGTCTCTCCCACTTTAGTTGGAGCGGATTCGATGAACAGGGTCCTTATGAAGGGTAAATAGAAGTTGACAAGATCACGTTGTGGTTATTCGTAGGTAAGAAAACGTTCTTGCTAGAACCCAATTGCAGCCACGTAAAGATGCAACAACAATTAGAGGGCGTCTAACTTGTTTTTGCAGCAATTGTCATGTGATGTGATATGGCCAAGTTGTGATGAATGATGATATATTGTGATGTATGAGATCATGTTCTTGTAATAGGAATCACGACTTGCATGTCGATGAGTATGACAACCGCAGGAGCCATAGGAGTTGTCTTTATTTTTGTATGACCTGCGTGTCATTGAAGAACGCCATGTAACTTACTTTACTTTATCGCTAAACGCGTTAGCCGTAGTAGTAGTAGTAGTCATTGGCGTGACAACTTCATGAAGACACGATGATGGAGATCATGATGATGGAGATCATGGTGTCGTGCCGGTGACAGGATGATCATGGAGCCCCGAAGATGAAGATCAAAGGAGCTATATGATATTGGCCATATCATGTCACTACTTTATAATTGCATGTGATGTTTATTATGTTTTATGCATCTTGTTTACTTAGAACGACGGTAGTAAATAAGATGATCCCTTAGAACAATTTCAAGAAGTGTTCTCCCCTAACTGTGCACCGTTGCTACAGTTCGTCGCTTCTAAGCACCACGTGATGATCGGGTGTGATGGATTCTTACGTTCACATACAACGGGTGTAAGACAGATTTACGCACGCAGAAACACTTAGGGTTAACTTGACGAGCCTAGCATGTACAGACATGGCCTCGGAACACGGAGACCGAAGGTCGAACCACGAGTCGTATGGAAGATCGATCAACATGAGAATGTTCACCGACGATGACTAGTCCGTCTCACGTGATGATCGGACCACGGCCTAGTCGACTCGGATCGTGTAACACTTAGATGACCCGAGGGATGTCTAATCTAAGTGGGAGTTCATAAATAATTTGATTAGATGAACTTTATTATCATGAACAATAGTCTAAAATCTTTGCAAAATGTCTTGTAGATCAAATGGCCAACGCTAATGTCACCATGAACTTCAACGTGTTCCTAGAGAAAACCAAGCTGAAAGATGATGGCAGCAACTATTCGGACTGGGTCCGGAACCTGAGGATTATCCTCATAGCTGCCAGGAAACAATATGTCCTAGAAGCACCGCTAGGTGAAGCACCCATCCCAGAGAACCAAGACGTTATGAACGCTTGGCAGTCTCGTGCTGATGATTACTCCCTCGTTCAGTGCGGCATGCTTTACGACTTAGGAACCGGGCTCCAAAAGCGTTTGAGTGACACGGAGCATATGAGATGTTCGAGGAGCTGAAACTAGTTTTCCAAGCTCATGCCCGGTCGAGATATGAAGTCTCCGACAAGTTCTAAAGTTGTAAGATGGAGGAAAATAGTTCACAAGGAGCACATACTCAAAATGTAAGGTTGCACAACCGCCTGTCCCAGGGACATTAACCTCCTGGACGAGGCGGTCATTGTGAGAATCCTTCATCGCTCCCACCAAGCTACAAGAGCTTTGTGATGAACTACAATATGCAGGGGATGGTGAAAACTATTTCTGAAGTATTTTCAATGCTGAAGTCAGCAGAGGTAGAAATCAAGAAGGAACATCAAGTGTTGATGGTCAATAAAACCACTAAGTTCAAGAAGGGCAAGGGTAAGAAGAACTTCAAGAAGGACGGCAAGGATGTTGCCGCGCCCGATAAGCCGATTGCTAGGAAGAAGTCAAAGAATGGACCCAAGCTCGAGATCGAGTGCTTTTATTGCAAAGGGAAGGGTCACTGAAGCGGAACTGCCCCAAATACTTAGCGGACAAGAAGGCCGACAACACTAAAGGTATATTCGATATACATGTAATTGATGTGTACCTTACCGATTACTCGTAGTAACTCCTGGGTATTTGATACGGTGCCGTTGCTCATATATGTAACTCACGGCGGGAGCTGCGGAATAAACGGAGGCTGGCGAAGGGCGAGGTGACGATGCGGCGTCGGGAATGGTTCCAAGGTCGATGTGATGGCCGTCGACACGCTACCTCTACATTTACCTACGGGATTAGTTATAAACCTTAATAATTGCTATTTGGTGCCAAGTTTGAGCATGAACATTGTATCCGGATCTCGTTTAATACGAGATGGCTACTCATTTAAATCCGAGAATAATGGTTGTTCTATTTATATGAGAGAAATGTTTTATGGTCATGCTCTGATAGTCAATGGTTTATTCTTAATGAATCTCGAGCGTAATGTTACACATGTTCATAGTGTGAATACCAAAAGATGTAAAGTTGATAACGATAGTCCCACATACTTGTGGCACTGCCGCCTTGGTCACATTGGTGTCAAGCGCATGAAGAAGCTCCATGCTGATGGACTTTTAGAGTCTCTTGATTATGAATCATTTGACACATGCGAACCATGCCACATGGGCAAGACGACCAAGACTCCGTTCTCCGGAACAATGGAGCGAGCAACCAACTTATTGGAAATCATACATACCGATGTGTGTGGTCCAATGAGTGTTGAAGCTTCATGGAGGATATCGTTATGTTCTCACTCTCACAGATGACTTGAGTAGATATGGGTATGTCTACTTGATGAAACACAAGTCTCGAGACCTTTGAAAAGTTCAAGGAATTTCAGAATGAGGTAGAGAATCAACGTGACCGAAAGATAAAATTCTTACGATCAGATCGTGGAGGAGAATATTTAAGTCACGAATTTGGCACACACTTAAGAAAATGTGGAATCGTTTCACAACTCACGCCGCTGGAACACCTCAGCGTAGCGGTGTGTCCGAACGTCGTCGCACTCTATTGGATATGGTGCGATCTATGATGTCTCTTACCGATTTACCGCTATCTTTTTGGGGATACGCTCTAGAGACAGCTACATTCACTTTAAATAGGGCACCGTCTAAGTCCGTTGAAGACGACACCGTATGAATTATGGTTTGGAAAGAAACCTAAGCTGTCGTTTCTAAAAGTTTGGGAATGCGATGCTTATGTCAAGAAACTTCAACCTGAAAAGCTCGAACCCAAGTCGGAAAATGCGTCTTCATAGGATACCCTAAGGAAACCATTGGGTATACCTTCTACCTAAGATCCGAAGGCAAGATCTTTGTTGCCAAGAACGGATCCTTTACGGAAAAGAGTTTCTCTCGAAAGGAGTAAGTGGGAGGAAAGTAGAACTCGATGAAGTACTACCTCTTGAACCGAAAGTAGTGCAGCTCGAGGAAAATGTTCCTGTGGTGCCTACACCGATCGGAGAGGAAATTAATGATGATGATCAAGGTACTTCGGATCAAGTTGCTCTTGAACCCGTAGGTCCACAAGGACACGTTCCGCACTGTGAAAGTGGTACGGCAACCCTGTCACGGAAATCATGTTGTTGGACAACAATGAACCTTCGAACTATGAAGAAGCGATGGCGGGCCAGTTCCAACAAATGGCTCGAAGCCATGAAATCCGAGATAGGATCCATGTATGAAAACAAAGTATGGACTTTGACAGACTTGCTGATGATCGGCGGCGATAGATAATATATGGATCTTTAAGAGGAAGTCGGACGCGGATGGTAATATCACCATCTATAAAGCTTGACTTGTCGCTAAGGGTTATCGGCAAGTTCAAGGGATTGACTACGATGAGACTTTCTCACCCGTAGCGAAGCTTAAGTCCGTTCGAATCATGTTAGCAATTGCCGCATACTATGATTATGAGATATGGCAGATGGACGTCAAAACAGCGTTCCTTAACGGATATCTTAAGGAAGAGCTGTATATGATGCAGCCTGAAGGTTTTGTCGATCCTAAGAATGCTGACAAAGTATGCAAGCTCCAGCGTTCAATTTATGGGCTGGTGCAAGCATCTCGGAGTTGGAACATTCGCTTTGATGAGATGATCAAAGCGTTTGGGTTTATGCTTGAGACTTATGGAGAAGCCTGCGTTTACAAGAAAGTGAGTGGGAGCTCAGTAGCATTTCTCATATTATATGTGGATGACATACTTTTGATGGGAAATGATATAGAACTCTTGGACAGCATTAAGGCCTACTTGAATAAAAGTTTTTCAATGAAGGATCTTGGAGAAGCTGCTTATATGTTAGGCATCAAGATCTATAGAAATAGATCGAGACGCCTCATAGGTCTTTCACAAAGCACATACCTTGATAAGATTTTGAAGAAGTTCAAAATGGATCAGCCCAAGAAAGGGTTCTTGCCTGTGCTACAAGGTGTGAATTTGAGCTCAGCTCAATGCCCGACCACGGCATAAGATATAGAAGAGATGAGCGTCATCCCCTATTCATGAGCAATAGGATCTATTATGTTTGACTGGCTGTGTACCATACCTGATGTAAACCTTGCCGTAAGTTTGGTAGGAAGGTACCAAAGTAATCCCGGCAAGGAACACCGGACAGCGGTCAAGAATATCCTGAAGTACACGAAAAGGACAAAGGACATGTTTCTCGTTTATGGAGGTGACGAAGAGCTCGTCAGAAGGGTTATGTCGGCGCTTAGCTTCGACACAGATCTGGATGACTCTAAGTCACAAACCGGATACGTGTATATGTTGAATGGTGGAAGCGATGGCTAGTGCGGTACAAGCGAGCGTCGTGGCGGGATCTTCATGTGAAGCGGAGTACATGGCAGCCTCGGAGGCAGCACATGAAGCAATTTGGGTGAAGGAGTTCATCACCGACCTAGGAGTCATACCCAATGCGTCGGGGCCGATCAAACTCTTTCTGTGACAACACCGGGCTATTGCACTTGCCAAGGAGCCAGGTTTCACAAAAAGACCAGGCACATCAAGCGTCGCTTCAACTCCATCCGTGAAAGTGTTCAAGATGGAGACATAGAAATTTGTAAAGTGCATACGGATCGTAATGTCGCAGATCCGTTGACTAAACCTCTCCATGGGCAAAACATGATCAACACCGTAACTCTATGGGTGTTCGATTCATCACAATGTAACTAGATTATTGACTCTAGTGCAAGTGGGAGACTGTTGGAAATATGCCCTAGAGGCAATAATAAAAGCATTATTATTATATTTCCTTGTTCATGATAATTGTCTTTTATTCATGCTATAATTGTATTATCCGAAATCGTAATACACGTGTGAATACATAGACCACAATATGTCCCTAGTGAGCCTCTAGTTGACTAGCTCGTTGATCAACAGATAGTCATGGTTTCCTGACTATGGACATTGGATGTCATTGATAACGGGATCACATCATTAGGAGAATGATGTGATGGACAAGACCCAATCCTAAGCATAGCACAAGATCGTGTAGTTCGTTTTGCTAGAGCTTTTCCAATGTCAAGTATCTCTTCCTTAGACCATGAGATCGTGTAACTCCCGATACCATAGGAGTGCTTTGGGTGTACCAAACGTCACAACGTAACTGGGTGACTATAAAGGTGCACTACAGGTATCTCCGAAAGTGTCTGTTGGGTTGACACGGATCGAGACTGAGATTTGTCACTCCGTATGACGGAGAGGTATCACTGGGCCCACTCGGTAGTGCATCATCATAATGAGCTCAAAGTGACCAAGTGTTTGGTCACGGGATCATGCATTACGGTGCAGTAAAGTGACTTGCGGTAACGAGATTGAACGAGGTATTGGGATACCGACGATCGAATCTCGGGCAAGTAAAATACCGATTGACAAAGGGAATTGTATACGGGTTGTTTGAATCCTCGACATCGTGGTTCATCCGATGAAATCATCGAGGAGCATGTGGGAGCCAACATGGGTATCCAGATCCCGCTGTTGGTTATTGCCCGAGAGCCGTCTCGGTCATGTTCGCATGTCTCCGAACCCGTAGGGTCTACACACTAAGGTTCGGTGGCGCTTCGGTTGTATGAATATGAGTATGCAGTAAACCGAATGTTGTTCGAGTCCCGGATGAGATCCCGGACGTCACGAGGAGTTCCGGAATGGTCCGGAGGTAAAGATTTATATATAGGAAGTCTTATTTTGGTCACCGAAAAGTTTGGGCATTATCGGTATTGTACCGGAGTGCCGGAAGGGTCCGAGGGTCCACCGGGGTCCACCTGCCCTGGGGCCACATGGGCTGTAGGAGGTGCGCCTTGGCCCATATGGGCCAAGGGCACCAGCCCCAAGAGGCCCATGCGCCTAGGGATAAGAAAAAAGGGGAGAGTTCAAGGGGAAGGCACCTCCGAGGTGCCTTCGGAGGATGGACTCCTCCCCTTTGGCCGCACCCCTTCCTTGGAGGAAGGGGCAAGGCTGCGCCCCTCCCCTCTTTTGCACCTATATAAAGGAGGGAGGGAGGAGGCAGCACCCATAAGCCCCTGGAGCCTCCCTCCTCCTGAAACACCTCCTCCTCCTCCCGTAGTTGCTTAGCGAAGCCTGCTGGAGTTCTCACATCCACCACCACGCCGTCGTCTTTGGATCATCATCAACCTCTCCTTCCCCCTTGCTGGATCAAGAAGGAGGAGACGTCATCCGCTCTGTACGTGTGTTGAACGCGGAGGTGCTGTCCGTTCGGCACTAGGTCATCGGTGATCTGAATCACGGCGAGTACGACTCCATCAACCCTGTTCCATTGAACGCTTCCGCACGCGATCTACAAGTGGTATGTAGATGAAATCACTCTCCCATGACTCGTTGCTAGATGAACTCATAGATGGATCTTGGTGAAACCGTAGGAAAAATTTTAATTTTCTGCAACGTTCCCCAACAACAGTATCATGTTCAACCCCAGCTAACCACGTTCCAAACAACGATTCTATGTTAGCTGGAGGATAAATATTGAAGGCAATATGGATAGTTCTCCAAAGCAATTTAGCGAGAGGGCATTCAAGGAATAGGTGTTGTATTGTTTCATCATGATCACAAAAACAACAACGTGAACTACCTACCCATCGCCTCTTGATTAAGTTGTCCTTAGTGAGTATAACTTGCTTGTGGACAAACCACATAAAATTTTTAATACGCACGGGAACCTTAATCTTCCAAATATGCAACGATCGTGAGATTGGGCCAGAATTAATCAAATCTATATAAAAAGATTTCACCGTGAAACCTCCATTCTTAGCTAATGTCCATTGCGTCGAATCCGGCTGGTCGGAAAGTCGAACATCTATCAATCTCCGAACCAAGTGCAACCAAGCAGTCCATCTCTGACCAACTAACGCACGCCTGAACTGGATATTCAAGGGGATTGTTTGGAACACGGTACCTACGTAATCCTCCTTGTGTTGTACAATATTATAAAGGGTGGGATACTGAACGGCCGGGGGTGTTGCACCTAACCACGTATCCTTCCAAAATCTTGTTGACATTCCATTGCCAACCAAGAATTTGACCCTACGAAAGAATAAATCCTTCATTCTCATAAGCCCTTTCCAGAATGGCGAGTCAGTTGGTTTCATGGTAACCTGGGCGAGCGTTTTCGACTGCAAGTATTTATTGCGCAAAAGTTGTGCCCATATGCCTTCCAGCTGTCTCCAACCTGTAGGGCCACTTGCTCATAAGGCATTTATTCTTGATTTCTAAGTTCTCAATACCAAGACCTCCCTGATCTTTTGGCCTGCAAAGGATGTCCCATCGCGCCAATCGGTATTTCCTTTTGGCCTCATCTGACTGCCAGAAGAAACGAGATCTGAAGAAATCAAGTCGCTTTCGTACCCCTTTAGGGATTTCAAAGAAAGAGAGTAGGAACATCGGCATACTGGTCAATACCGAATTAATCAGCACTAGCCGACCTCCATAAGACATGAGCTTACCCTTCCAGCAGCTCAGCTTTTTCTCAATTCGATCTTCGATACACTTCCATTCTTTATTATAACTAAATGGTAACGACCCTAATTCACACCTGAACAATTGTCTATATGTGTCTTGCTCGTCTTTGGCCTACCCAAAGTAGAACAACTCACTTTTGTGAAAGTTTATCTTTAATCCAGACAATTGTTCGAAGAGGCACAATATAAGTTTCATATTGCGCGCTTTAGCAATGTCATGTTCCATAAATAAGACGGCGTCGTCAGCGTACTGCAATATAGAGACTCCACCATCGACCCGATGAGGAACTAAACCCTCTACCTGACCATGCTGTTTGGCTCTGCCAATAAGAATGGCCAACATATCAGCCACTATATTAAAAATATGGGTACAATGTATTTTGCAGGAATCGGCTGCTCGTTCTAGCCATATGATCAAGAAAAATAACTTTGCACCGCTTGAGAAGACCAGATCATTCTAAACCATTAAAACATTCACATGGAGGCTTCACACCCATTGTCGCCTTTTGCTGCCTCTAAGTGTATAGAGGCAGCCTAACAAAAAATGTTTGGCATCGCTCCAAAGGCTAGAGGCAGCTGAAAGCTGAATGCACACAAGAGGACCGTCCGGACGTTCAACAGTGAAACTGGAAAGAGGAAAACTTTCTCTGCATCTCACGTGCACAGCATTCACATACAAATGCAACCGTTGCTTCTGAAGAAATAATAAATAATTGCCATGACCGTTGCAGCCAGTGTGCACCCAGCCACACACAAACACATATGTATACCAGTGCTTTGAAAAACAAACTTCACACAAGTGTAGCAATCATCAAGGTGTCCTTAACAAATTGTATGCCAGTAACTACTTCGGCGATGATCCGATCTTCAGCCCCAAGCAATTTCGTCAAAGGAACCGAATGAGAAAGCATGCATTTGAACATATTATGCACACTATTGGTGAGTGGTAACCATATTTTTGTCAAAGGTACGATGCCTTTGGCAAGAAAGGGTTTTCACAATTGCAAAAGTGTACAACAGCTATGTGAATGTTAGACTATGGTGTCCCTGCAGATTATATTGACGACACTCTTAAGTATGGCTGAAACCACATCCCTGAGTGTTTTGAGTAAATTTGTGAAAGGTATCCGGGAGAACCTCGGCGGAATATATCTATGAAGACCTACTGAAGAAGATGTTCGACGGTTACTTCATATAAGAGTGGCCCGTGGCTTTCCTGGTATGGTTGGAAGTATTGACTGCGTGCATTGGCAATGAAAAAATTGCCCTGTCCCTTGGAAGGGGCAGTTCACTCGTGGTCATTATGGAGTACCAACAATCATGCTAGAAGCTGTCGCCTCACATGACCTATGGATATGACATGATTTCGTTGGTGTTCCAGGCTCACACAACCATATCAATCTGCTGAACCAATCCCCTTCATTCACTCAAGTACTACAATAAAGGGCCACAAAAAAGTTCGGTTTGTAGTGAATGGCAATAACTATCATATGCTATCGATCCCGACCGAGCCCATATATTGGATTGTGTTCACAAATGTTGCCCAGTCTGGATAAATCCCATCAAATAGAAAATATATAGTAGAAGGGTTGTTATCACACTAGGCCACCAATCACGAGTGCTAACCAAATTGTCTCGAGGGATGTCGTCATTATGTGAAGAAATGTTGTCATGATTCTTGTTTTAGGGAAGAGATGTCGTCATGTTGGCAACACCATGATCACCATGTGTTGTTACCAGCAAAGCGTACTACTAGTCTACTAGCATCGCTTTATCATCGCTCCAGGTCCAGGATCGACCAAAGCAAATTATCAACGAGTACGCATGGAGGTGGAGACGGGAATCTGCGACCTCCCAGCGGACTGCCTGGCCCGCGTCGCCTCCCTGACCTCCCCCGGCGACGCGTGCAGGCTGGCGGCCACCGCTGCCGTGCTCCGGGAAGCCGCCGACTCTGATGAGGTCTGGGGCAGCTTCGTCCCGGCGGACTGCGCCGACATCCTAGCACGGTGGAGCACGAGTGATGAGCGCCGCCGGGAGGGAGAAACGAACAAGGGGTTCTTCTCCCGACTCTGCGACTCCCAGTTCTCCTCGATGGTGGCAAGCTGGTATATATGCTGCTGCATTACTAGTATACCATGTACATGTGTGTATCAGGAGATCACGTCTGACATTGGCATCTATCGACGGGGCAAGAAGAGCTTCTCGCTGGACAGGCATAGCGGCGCGAAAAAGTACATGATACCGGCGAAATCTCTGTGCTACGGGTGGAGTGGCTACCCCTACGGAGGCCTCGTCTGGTCACGCTGCCACCCTCACTCCAGGTTTTGCGTTCGTCCAATCTCCCATAATTTTTGGTCAAAAATTCAATCATTTCTGTGTTCTTTCTGCTCATTATCTTCCCCGTCTTGCTCACTTTGTGTAGTTACACACTGGATTGTTCCTTTCCTCCAAAAGAAAAATATGGCACGCTTCCATGCTGCAATTTTAATATAAGTAATTGGAAAATTAGGTGAGTGAAATCCACAATGAAATTCACTCCGCAGCTATGGTAGCAAAGTAACATTATAATATAATATCAGCAATGCTACATCAACGGACTCTTACATGGTTTCACAGGGTTAGTTTTGAGTTGTCAATCCTTGATTGGATCAAGGGGAAGGGAGGGGTCCTACCCCCCTTAAAATCAGGGGGGGGGGGGGGGGGGTGTTTAATTGTTCGGAAGGGGCCGTTGATGGCCTGTAACAATGTTTTAAATAGCGGCGAGCCTCCAAATCAGCTATAGCGGGCTATTTGTGAAGGCGACCATTTAGCGGCACCCTGCTGAAAAGGCTATAGCGCTATAGCCGGCTATTTAAAACTATGCCTGTAATATGCCCGTCGATGTACCATTTTTGATATAATATAGCCTGTCGGATGCTGAAGAGTGCACTTTTAATTTTTGAGATTTGTAATGCATTGCATGAATCCTTCAACTGGTAAATGATTATAGGGAAGTACTCAAGACCATAATATACGCTGCGTTTAGTGTTGCGACGGATTATATGGGAATCCCTGTTGCCCAACCCATTTTTTCTTGTTTGAGTGTTTGTGTGACCCAGTTTTGCCTACTGCTGTGGGTAATTTTGCACCACAGATTATAAAATAAGTGCAACACAACGCAGCACGGTTCAACCACCGCAAACTGAGCCTTACTCTTTCGTCATGTAGATTCAGCGAGGTGGCTGTTCTTTCATACATATGCTGGCTGGATGTGAACGGCATCTTAAACACCAAGAACCTCTCGGGCGTTGGTAGAGGCTACATGGCCTATCTCATATACAGGGTGCATCAGCTGCACACAGACACAGCTCAGAACCAAGACCAAGAAGCTGAAGTGTTTTCCTCTTCCGCCAGCTGCAATCATGAGTGCAACCATCTCGTCCTTCAGAAGCACTCGCGATCTCTTTTATGGGACTGGGGCTGGGAACTCGATGGATCATCATCGTTGGCATCAGTAGACATAGAAGAGAAGAATCGAAGTTTGAAGCAGCGGCTAAAATCTGATGGTGTGAGCGTGAGAAGCGATGACCGATGGATAGAGCAAGAGATCAACATAGAATTGGACAAACCATGTCTGGACGGGGAGGAGAGGAATGTTTCCATTGAGTTTAGGGGTCGCATAGTTGTAAGATTATCATAGAAGGGATTGAGATACGGCCGAGAGCAATTGAAAGTTAAAAGCATGGCCAAATTTCTTAGATAGATGAATTCAACAATATGGTTAAGTTTATTTATGCAATATTGCAATTTTCAAGTATGTCGCTGTGTAAATTGTGTGCCTTGCATTCCATTGGTATTTAAATTTGTGCCATGCATTCCATTGGTAACATATGAGGCATGTATATCTTAGCCTTTTATTCACCCATAGACCAATGGTGAAACTTGAAACCTAGCATATTGAAGGTGTGCCTAGCTTTGGTTGTAAGTGTTGTGGAATAAGTGGAATTCCGTGACTCATGCAACCAAAGCTGGCATACCTTCTATATATAACATAAGGTTCATGTTACATCACGGTGCATGGACAATATTTTTTTGGTTTGCCTCATGTATTTTCTCGATCTCAGTTAGCAACCTATTTTATGAAGTCAATGATCGCGGTTAAGTTGTTATTGGAAGATAGATATTTGTTTCCTCTAACCACTAATTTGTACTTAAGCTCTTTGTCCTCATTGGTCAAAACTTGATCAGAGTTGTTATTTTGAAAAAAATAACTAATTTTAGTCGTAGTACACAAAAAAACATGTGATGGATTTGGCTCATGATAGAGCTTTGGGCATATGAAGAGCATCGACATGAGTAACAAGATATGCTCTGTTTTTCAACACTACCTTATTCTTGGAGACGATGGGAGAGTCATCATAATGAATTGCCTTTCTTGAAGAAGCTGGGAGGGCTGGGTTTCTGAACTTCTTGGTAAAGTTAAGTGTTGTCTTCAATGAAGTTGCCTCATTTTTTAGGAGAGTTTTTTGTGCAGTGCGACCAAATTTTCACAACAGTGACGTTGCTCGATTTTTGCTGGCACCGCACAAAAAAAGAACGGGTGGTTGAGCCTCTAGTTGGTACAATGTAAAGGTTTATAGATCAGATAGAAGAAACTTAAAGTGGTGCTTTAGTCTGCTTTAACTTCCTTATATCCTCTCTTAAGCCCTTTGCACATGCGATTGCCTCGGTTGCCTCACAGAGCAGGGTAGAGAGTGCTGAGATGAATATTATTGCCATTTCTCTCATGACATATCCTCTACAATGCTAAGTTATAAAGATTCTGAACTAGCTTCATTCATTTTAGATAAATTCATGTTTATATATTAATTCAAAAGTATCTTTAGCAGCATTGAGCTGAGATTCTCATAGTCAAGAATATATCTTATACTCGATTCGATAATAAGAGCTAACATGAAGACGCGAGATTGATAGACAGCTTCTACTAGACGACGGCAATGACACAATTGTATTTCTAGAAGAATCTACTTTTATGTTCTCTTTGCTTATGATTACACCTCTAATACTGCTCCCAAAGAATAATATTATATAGCCAGCTCAACTTAGTTGGTCATGGGTCAGTAATGGAGGTGCTTCTGTGTGTGCTTGAGTCTACGGTTCTGCCCCTACCAAATACTCTTGCCATTTCAAAATATAAGGTCTATTAGTTTTTGAAAATTCAAACTTCCCTATGTCTGATTGAGTTTATAGAAAGAACTATCAACATATAAGATAAGAGATCAGTATCATTAGATACATCATGGAATATATTTTTGTATTTTATTTATTTCGTGTTGTATATGTTTCTATAAACCTGGTTAAATATTGAAATGTTTGAATTTTGGATTAACTAATACACCTTGTATTTTGAGAAGGAGGGATTACAACTAAATAGTGTGGCATTCTCCGGATATTATGTCCAAATGGTATATCAATCAGGATGAATGGTCTAAATGGTAATTGTTGTTGTTATAATTCGAAAATGCATGTGTGTATCATGGTAATTGATGTAGTTATAATTCAAAAATGCATGTGCTTATCACGAGATCTCATCTAACTCTGACACTGGCATCAATCGGCCGGCAAGAAGAGCTTCTCGTTGGACAGGCGTAGCGGGGCCGAGAAGTACATGACACCAACGAAAGCTCTGTGGTACGAGTGGAGTGGCTACCACTATGGAGGACTCGTCTGGTCAATCTGCCACCCTCACTCAAGGTTTTGCTTTCCTGGCAATAACTTAGGATTGTTATGTTGTGATCCAAATTCAAATATCACTAGTGCAAAATCAGCCATTAGTCCCAGTTCGTAAGGGCCTTTAGTCCCGGTTCACCAACGGGGACTAATAAGTCGGGACTAAAGGCCCACAACGTGGCACGAGAGCGTGCCAGGGACTGGGGGTCCTTTAGTCTCGGTTGGTGACACCAACCGAGAGTAAAAGGTTTAGGGGTTTATGGTTTTTTTATTCATTTAAATCTTCTTCATTTCAAACATATTTTACGCTACTACATACTGTACACGTTATGCATATACAAATAGAATTTATCGTAGAACCAGTCATATATAATAGAATTTCTTGTACGACCATGCATACACACATATATATCTCCTGCAATTTGCAGATCATTACATGCAGGCATTAGATGAAATGGTATTCTCCTTCGGATCTATGACTTGGTCAAGCAAAAATCCCGTCATTTTCTCTTAAAGTGCTGGTATGCGGTCTGTTGATAGGAGCTGATACCGCATCTATTGCATCTTTATTAAAGAAGGAGATCAATATGAATATAATAGTTGTGTGTATATGTATATTAGATCATGATAAAAAGAATTATGAATTGTGTTTACGTACCAAAAGATTTCTTGCATTTTTGCTTCGTTCTGTAATAAAGCGAATATTCTCGCAAACGTAATATGCACATAAATTATTTCCCGATGTCTGCCTCATGCACTTTACGAGAATAGAATTCAATCAGATAATAATTAATCAAGCATGCTAATGGTATTAAAACTAGAACTAAAGAGATGCGCGGACGTAGCTAGTACTACTTAATTACCCTGGGTCGCCACCATTTCAGCTCTGGTTTCCATGGGCCGATAACCTCTTTGATGAACTTTAGCCAAACCCTGCCCGACAAAGAAAATGAATAAATGAGTTATTAATTAGTTTATATCAGGAAATGAACTAAAGAGACCGATATGGTGCGATAATGATTGAAATTACCTGTCAGCATCAACTTCACGTTGTGGTATTCTTTAGTTTCTTTAAGAAGTGAGTCCAGTACTTGAACTTTTTCCTCGTCAACTTCAATGATTAGCAGGATCAAGTGAAAACTGAATACGCACACGTTTGCATAAGCGTACATGTGCATAACTCATCAACTACACTTATTAACATTTAGTAAGCAAAATAGAATTTGTAGTACAAGATAGTAACACTCATCCTAAGTTGTAAAGAAGTAGTATTTCTGGTTGGGTATTTAGTCGCTCCAAAAATTCTAGCAAGCTACTCTCTGTGTCTTTTGCGTTGATTTTCCACACACCTTCATTAATGGTATTTGGGTCAATGAACCCAATGCCATAGACTCCATCTCTTTTCATTTCATAAATCTTCATTCTGCATAATACAACAGAAAAGAATATAATGAGATAATTACAAGGAATGAACGAGCACAGCTAGAGACTTAAATTACAGAGAGAAATCACTTACAGACATTAGCAACTAACGAGAGATTTGTCGAGTGCGTCTTGATTGAATAACTAGAACATTTGTTCAAACTCAACCTGCAAATCCTTTTCATGGAAGTAATGCTCTGCCTTGACTTTCACCATGAGGCTCTCTCACCCGTTCTTTATTTCTCTCAGGTACCAGTCATGCAATCTGCACATTTTCGTTGATAAAAGTGAGACCTCCTCAGGCCTGACCAGAGGTTGGCCGGGGACATATTTCCATGCTATTTCCTCCTCTTGAATCATGGGACTAACCATATGGTGGCAATAGCAGACGGCTACAACCGGCGACCAAGGAAGATGCAACCCGCAGACCAAAATGCTACAACTGGCAAACAGAAAAAGCTATGGCGCACGGAACTGATATGTTGCAATCGGCGAGCTGCGATGGTCACTGCACCGAGCTGCTCCGGTCACCACGACGTTTGGGACCATGGCCGTGGCGAGCTGTGGTAGTCACCACCGAGCTGGAACCGTGGTTGCATTTTGCTGCATCCGCAAACTCGGTTTCTTTTTCTGGAACCGTGGCTGCTCCGAGAGCGAGGATGGAGAGCGGCGGTAAGCCGGCGACCATCGATGCCGGTGTCTTGCTCGCCCTTGTGGTGGCTCGGTCGTCAGGCGGTTTCTTCTGCACATTGGTGTGCAATGACGCGAGACGGAAGATACGCGAGGTGGCCAAGAAAACGGTTGCCAGATCACACATCTGCGAAATGTTGCACCAGACTGCGGGGCAGGCAACCAAAACCTCAGTCAGTCAACGCGCACCTAGCACTGGCCAAATTAAATTGAACTACAAACATAATTTGAATAGAAACAGCCTAAAATAGAAGATATGGATCATTTGTCATACGAAGGATATTTAACATTTTCAGGATGAATGCAAAGCCAAAAGTCTCTAAAAATGTCACTAAAATTCATTAAATATTATACCGCTCACATTTACCTTTGCAGGCCCTGCCTCCCTTCTGTCCATCTTCCCTTTTTCCCTTTACTCACAACTCACAAGTCGGCAATGGCATCGTGCCGTTGTGCACGGCGCCCTGCGGCCTGGTTGCCTGAACCTGGGTACTAGATGGATTCTATTAGGCTTGTTCGTCGTCAACTGCTACCCAAGTAGCGAGCCGTCGCTTGGTTGCCGGCCGCGCCGTCCGCTACCCAGCTAGCCTCCATCCTGGCTGTCGCCTTGGCCATCGTAGCCTGCTGCGGCTGCGCTAGCCGCCAGTGGCGGATCCAGGATTCTAGACTTGGGTGTTCAAATTTTTTTACCCAATATGATACCTAAAATATTTACATAGCAAGAACTTTTTCCCCCTATCACAGTGATAGTACCTCAAATATCTTAAGGACATGGCTAATATTGAAGATTATTTACTGTGCAACCCTACAATTTTCATGGTAATAAACAAGGCATGGCGTCTTGCAGAAAAAATCTTGCACTCAAAATGTAACAAAATCCATTTCTTTCAAGTAACAATAGTAATAGGGCATCTATGTAAGTAAATGAGATGGTTCAAAATAGACATCCTAACTGGGAGCCAGGGGATCATGATAGTGGTGCTGGGCCAATCAGGTCGTGTGCAAGTGTGCCAAAATGAGATGGTCTTGTTGGAGGAGATGCACGACGTGCAAATAAAGCGTGATACATTGCTTAAACTACATCATAGTTAACACAAATAACTAATATACATCATATGTATAGTTTTCTTGCCAAAAAAATTGGGTGTACATCTGTACACCCATGACCTCAAGTGGATGCGCCCCTGCTAGCCGCTAGGGTTTGTGCACCTGTCAGTGGGAGTCTCCTATTTGGCACGTTTTTTTAGAAGGTCCTATTTGGCGCGACCTAACCAGCCTATGATTCCCTTTTGGGCCGGCCCATTCCGGACTCCTTTCCCCACCGGTTTTGGGAAGCCCAACATTTTTTTTTCGTTTTCCCTTTGATTTTTCTGGCCTTCCTTTTCCTTTTCTTTTACGTTATTTTTTCTATTTTCATATTTCTTCCTTTTCATATTTTCTATTTCTTTCATATTTCTTATTCTCTATTATTTTTCATTTTTGTGATCATCTTCTAAATTTGTGAACACATTTTCTCAAATGGTGAACACTTTTTGAAAATCATAAAAAAAAATTAACTCTTGAATATTTTTTGAAATCATGAACATTTTTCAATTTCGTTAATGTTTTCCACAAATTTGCGAATATTTTTTAAAATCATATACATTTTTTCAATTGACGAACATATTTTTAGAAAGCACAAATTTGCAAACATTTTTAGAAATTGTGAACATGTGTTTTAAGCCTCTGAACATTTTTTTGGATCGGCAAACATTTTTCGAATCGACAAATTTTTTTCAGAAATGGGGGAACAAATTTTGCAATTCACTTTTTTGACAAACATCTTTCCAATGCATGAACAGTTTTTGAATACATGAATATTTTTTGAATCAGCAAACATTTTCCAAATCAATGAAGATTTTTGTAATTCATGAACATTTTTTGAATTTTGTGAAATTTTTTCAAAAATCATGAAAACATTTTTAATTGAAGAACAAGTGTGCAATTTCATAACATTTTTTGAAGACATGAGTATTTTCAAAATTATGAACTGAATATGCAAACAGTTTTTGAATCTGCGAACATTTTATGGTTTCTTGAACATTTCCAAAATGTACAATTTTTTAAAATTTTGGAATGTTTTGAAATCCCAATTTATTTAACATAGTACTAGAAAAGAGAAAAGGGAAAAAGAAAAAGAGAAAACAAAGTTAAGAAATTGACAGCCGCACACATGGGCTGACCCAAAAAGGCGCGGTTGGGGAGCTAGGAGTGCGCGCTATGTCTCTTCCCAGTGCTCAGCGCGCGGTATAGGAGGTCCCCTGTCAACATGTGCGCATGGTGTGTGTTTTGTTTGATTCGTTTGTCGGCCGGCTAGATGCTAGCCATTGCAGCCTGCGGCCCAATAAGGCAGCTGCTCATGGCCCAACATCAAGGACATCACCAGGCTTTTTCACTTTTCCTTTTTTGAGTGATTTTTTTCACCTTTCCTTTTTCAAGCGATTTTTCCCATCGGTCGGCGATACCTATGCATGTGTATACCTGTATATGTGCAGAAACATCACATGAATCAAGGTAGGGTGGCCACCCTACCTTGCCCTACAGAGAGCTACACCAGTGGTGTTAACTTGAAATTGGCTGAAATCAAATAAAAAGGGCAAATCATCAATGTGTAGCAATGTGCCCACAAAGGTTGGTGCCCAAATGTAACCCCTCCCCCCCCCCACCCCCGCCCAATGGAAAATGGACTAAACTACCCCGGCCTTTCGTCAATGCGGAGGGTATCGATGGCCAGAACAGGAGAACAGGAAGTAGTACCTCCTCCTCCCCCTCTAGATCTACGGGTAAGCGGCGATATCATCCTCCACCTTATCCCTCCTCCGTAGGTGTTTCCGCTAGATCGATCGATTTGGAATCCCTTTCTCCATTGACCTCTGATTTGTCCTTCCTTGCAGCAACCCATGGAAGAGGCGGCGCGGGCAAGCTGCGTGAGATCTGACCATTACCACTGCGTCAGCGATACACCCAGCTTGCCGCCGCCATTCCGGATGGAGGACCTTCCTACCGTAACTTCCATTCCATTTGTTTTGTATTTCATTTTTCCTTATACTAAAAGCAACCGAAATTAAGTATTTACTAAAATATTCCCATACATATATGCTTCATCTTCTTTTTATGAGTGAGGCCCAATGTTTATGTTGTCTTGCATAATTTGTTTCCTCCTGAGTAGGGCATCAACTTGTTTTAAAATATTATTAAATGCTCGATGAAACTACAAGAAAAATATATATACATATATTGCATCTGCTCAAATTTCTCTTTCAAATATATGCACTTTCACCTCATTGTGTCTACCAATGGCAATTAGTTCTAGTCAAAATACAACTCACCTGAACATTTTCATCATTTCTTGTCGCAGGAGATTCAACCTGTTATAATGTCACTGCTACCACTTAAAGAGGCTGTGAGGGCCAGCATTGTTTCAAAAGGTTGGAGAATGCTCTGGAGATTCCATAGTAACCTATGTTTTGACAGCCGCAATGATATGGATTCTGACACTGATGATGAGTTTACTCATCGGGATAGTACAAAAATAAAGCAAGCAAAGTTCATTGAGACTGTAAATTGTGTTATTCAACATCATAGTGGGCTAGGAATCAATAAGTTCAGCATTAGGTGTGGCCTGCACAAAGAGGACTCTGAACATCTTAACAGATGGGTTAGCTTTGCTGCTTCATCAAAAGCAAAGATAATAGATTTTAATCTGAAGATAATTGATTGCCCGTTCGACATAGTTCATCACTTTCCTCTTGAGGTCTTAGATGCTCAAGGTAGCTCATTTGTGCAGTCATTGTTTCTTGTTGAAGTTGCTATAAACCCACACACGGGCATACGTGGCTTCATAGTACTCAGAAGACTTGTTCTAAAATATGTTGAGATATTTGGAGACTTCCCAGGCTTTTTAGCAAATTTGCTAGCACTCGAGGACCTAGAGATGATCAAGTGCTCCGGTGTAACAACTTTGAGCATACCACGCCAACTTGATAAGCTCAAGCATTTGCTAGTTGATATAATGGATGTTGAGATGGTTGAGTTTCATGCTGGTGATCTAACTCATTTTGAGTACCAAGGGCCAGTGATCCCTATAGTGCATCATGGTTGCTCAAAATTAGAGAAGGCAACAATAATGTTTGAAGGTAGTAAAGGACTGAGCCATGTGTTCAATGATGTTCCAATCATTTTGGGAGTGAATACACTAAGTGTGCAAGCTCATGTACTTGCATATGAACAGGTTACCTGGTGTCTATTTATCTATTCTTGTTTGCTTACCTCATTGTTCTTGAAACTGTGTTATAATTTTATCGTATTTCCCTATCATGTTTCCAGTTGGAGAAGGTGGCACCAAGACCACATGGCATGTTTATGCATTTGCGGCACATGACTTGCGGATTAACTATCATCTCTAGCGTACCAAAGGCTGACAATGGAGTTCTTCAGCTGGCTTGTTGTCTAAATCTCACACCACAATTGGAGACGTTGCACTTGGATGTGAGTGGCATTTTGTTGGTATAGTTAAGACCCGTACTTGGATTGTTTCTGACTGAGTGGTTGCTAACATCCAAATGCAGATGACGTACTCACACTGTAATGTTTCGGTGCCTGATGATTTCATGGAGGAGGAAGGTCCCCACATGCATCGCCACGATCATCTCAGGAATGTCTACATCAGCGGGTTCCGGTGTTACACTGCTCAGACCACACTTGCGTGTTGTATCCTGGAAAATGCTTGTGTTCTTGAGCACATGAGATTACAACCCTGGATCGCGACCTGGATATGCCCTGATCCTGGCCTGGAGAATATCGGCGTCGAAGAAAGATTTCTGCCGAGGGTTCATGAGTGGGCACGACTCACCTCTGAGTACTTTGGTAAGGCGATAACCGTCTTAGATGCCCCTTCAGAGTGAGTAAGCATGTATCATTTCCTCATATGTGAACCATCAAACCATATTGTCATTCATTTTTAAGGTTAATGTTGGCTGGTGCCGCTTCTGTGTCTTGGCGCTTGTTTTCTACATTTCTTCAGGCTATAGCCGGTGTGTTGTGTTATCGGCTTGGATGGATGGATGTTCTTATGTTGAACTGGCTACTTCCAGTAGATATCCATAAATCATGACCATCATAGTCTTTCTCTTACAAAATAGCAAAACTATCTCTAGGTTTGTATCTTCAGTGAAAATGGAACATATCTTCTAAGGATGCGTTAGGCTGCCATAAACATGTACACAAATTTTGTTGCATGTCATTTTACTTGGCTGGCACCCGTAAGGACATGCATGCTCTAAAACTGTGCTCGTTTGCTAGCCCAACCTCAAATGAACATGGTTTTCTATAGCGTGTTTTAGGGGCGAAGAAAGGCTCCTGGAGGGGGTTTTCGTTGCAGCGGTTCGACATGGACATAGATTTTTGGTTTGTCTGGGTGGAATGCCACCCAAGCACACATATTGTTGCCGAAAATTGGAGATGGCATGTTCACCACATCGACATCACGAGAAAGATGGTCAGGGGGAGAAGTGTTGAGGATGCACATGCACGAGGAGAGGAACATAGAATGTGTTTGATTGACTAACCGTAATGAAAACTTAAACGCGTGATCTGATAAAGATGAGCAAAACTCATTTTTTGTTTGGTTGCTGCAAGTACCGGTATGTACAAAAAAAAAAGATGAACAGCCACCCTTCTCCATGGAAGAAAAATCATAAGAAGAAAAGGTTGTTGAAGGATGACGTAAAACACGGATAATTAACTGAATAATCTGGGACAAAGGAAAAGGAGGAATTTGCTTGCAATCGCCACCGCCTGATCGTTGCCCAGCCATGGAACACAATGCGACCCTTCGAATTTGGGAGAGATGACATCGTCAACCAAGTCAGATTGTGCCTAGATGTGGTTGGATTGACCCAAGCGCCACCACATGAGAATACAGCCATGGATCTTGACCAAGATATGGCGTTATGCTATCTTGTTAAATATGGGCGTCAGAGGAAGATTTACACAGATGAATGGCCAGGAGCTCACCTCAGAGCGCTTGATAAGGTGATCACTGTCTTAGATGCCCCTTCAGAGTGAGTAAGTGTATATCATTTTCCTCATCTGTGTACCATCAAATGATCATTTCATCACCGATGCCTTATTAAACTTGGAATGATCATTTTCCTCATCTGTCACGACCTTCTTCCTCCTCCAAATCAAATAAGTGGAAGCTTGCTTGGCAGGGAGCTCACTGCGGTGGGGTGAAGGTGCCATTGTCCAGCCACCAGTTCCTTTTATACCTCTTTGCCCTTCTATTCTTCCCCAATCTTCTTCTCCCAGGCCGACGGTGAGCAGGAACGTTGGAGAAGTTGCCGCTTACCAGCGTGCAGCTGTTGGTTACCTGGTCACTACAAATGCTTTTACAACATAAGGTTCTAATCACGGTAGAGGAAACTAAAATCAATACAAGAAACTAAATTGGAAACGGAAAAGGTGAAAATTTAAGCAACTTAACAATAGCTAAACCCAGTTTCCCCATCTGAAGTGTATAAACTGAACCATGCCAAAAAATCCCAGAGATTCTAATCCTGCAAATCATACAAGCCTTGGAAGAAAATAATCCAATGATTCTTTCTCACCATACAAAGTTCTTTTGAAAACTTAAAAAGTCCCTTAGAATAAACAATTTGCATACATGATACTTGGTTGGATATTTCTTGGTTAGACGTACAAGTCCTTACTTTTAGTATAAAAGCACAACCAACTAGCTAGGCTCCATAATTCAACAACAGCGACTCAGAAACACATCAGCACAAGAAGAATAAACTTAGATGGCGATGAACAAACTAACGTTTTACTTTTATGTTGATGCATGTTATCAATCAGAAAAATAATAACCACCCTGATTTCTTAGATGTTCTGTCACGCTCTACCACCATTTTCCCTATGCTTCAACCTCCCTTCAACAAGATTCCACTCGGAAACACATTGGTACAAGGACATCAATAAATTCATCATGGTGGCAATCTGCTCTTGGTTTCTAGCACACGTAGCTGGAGCGCGTCAACTGGGGCTAACTTCAAACTCTTACTTGCGCTTGCTATGCTTCGCTCAGAGGTCAGCGCGGCGGCCTTGATGGTGAAGAACCTGGCGAGCAATGCATCCTTCTCGTTCCCGGCAATTCCATAGCGTCGCAAATATATCTTGCTTGTTGAAACTAGTAGAAGATACACAAGCCGGATGGCGTAAAATCGAATACCACAAGAAAGTAAGTAGTTCCCCTGTTACAGGGTTAAAGAATGGTGTTCAGGCGCACAGAACTTCGACACACCTGACGGCCAGACACAGCAGAACAGATCATGAAATGCATGATTTGGTATGAGACTATTTGACAACAACAGCAAGTGCATAACACAATGTGCTCCCAGGACCAAGTATTTTGGTTGACTCTGCCATATTGAGGTAGGGTCAACCAGCATGCCAATTAAACAATAACCATTTTCACTCTTCGGAGTTTTATCGCATCCATAATTGATCGCATCACACGGTGGCGAGCGCCCATCGGCCTCCTGTACTATATACTAACTGCGATGGCAGCGATCAGCGAGTTCATTGTGCATATGACTGCAATAGATGATAGCTGGACTAACATGATTACCTTATATGAGAAGTAGCAGTAAATAACTATTTTTAGTGTAGGCCTCAAGTTTGACATAAAAAGAAGACCCTCACCCCATACCAAATCCATCAAAAGAAGCAACAACAATCTCTCCAGGCAATGAGCTGGAAGCCTCTCACCAGCCTTTTGAGTTAGCTGTTGAGCTTGTAAAATAGTCACTGCACTCTTCACAAGTCCAAATAAAAGGACGCTTTTTTAAGCCTGCCAGCAACAACAAAACTAATATTTCGATCAAGATTATGTACATAAAAATTGTGTAAATAAGCTCAAGGAAAACAAAATTCAATATTCTCATCAAGACGACAACTCAAAAAATGAGACATCGGAATTTGTTGGAGCAATAAGCACAAGCTGCATAAAACATGTGGTGCTAGGTACCTCATATCGCTGATGAACAGTGTGACAGTACCTGCAAGGCACGCTGTTTGGACTCCATGTTCATGCGCATGGATCTTTATGCTCAAATGATATATGATGTATTTACCAGCTCGCCATTATATCAACATAATGTACTTAACAGTAAAACAAGCTTTAAAAACAAGGTCATCGTTAGAAATAAATACATTCGACAGTGAAAATCCAATCAAAATGCAAATATCCACAATCACGGGGCATTTCGACATGAATGCTTGGGATTCTACCTATATGACATAAGGATCGAACCAAGGCATCAAGTTATAGCTACGATTCAACAGAGCAAGAACACAAGTTACCATAGCAGCAGGGATGGCAAACAACAGAACTAGTAAAAGGCATGTAAGTGCCATCACGATTACACAAATAATTTAAAGAGATTGTCGTGCCAATCATCAGTTTTCTAACTCATCTGAAAGTCTGAAATACCCTTAAAGAGCAACGGGATACTAATCTAACCATGAATTATTAAGTGCCAAAAGCCAGAGACAAACCAGTTCCTTACACTCCACCACTTTAACCTTTTTTTTATGATGAGTTGAGTAACTTCTAAAAGAATTCAAATGATTGTTGGACTAAGTCAGAGTCAGACCCATAGTGTGTAAATGTGAACGTCCATCTCTATGGTCAACAAAATCTTGCTTCTGAAATATGTTAAGATTTGTTATGCAACTCCAATATTATCATTTGATATTCTTGTGGGATATAAATAACTATCAATTTGGAAACGGAGAAATTCTTATATGAGAAATGTTTCTAGGTGGTAGAATTTCAGCATTTCTGAGAGGAAAATTGTACAAGATAACCAAACAGTTCGAAATATAGTACAGTTCAGTTCATAACTGATTGCCATTAACATCAGGTCCGATTACCATGCAGTATTGATCCATTCAACCTTGGAAATAAAACATTTTTGCATGTTATTTTTCAGCTCATTTCTAACGGGAAACAAAAACTCGACCAGTCATCAACTCATCATCCTGCCTAAAGAAGCAAAAAAAATAATGGAAATCCTGACTTTGCAAATGCAAGAAGCACTAATAAATCATCTCTCATTACAATGAACCCTTCATCAGTGCTCATCGGTGCAGCGCCGGGCTACGTCTGCTGCTGCTGCTGCCTGCCACCGCCACAAATCCTGAAGAAGCCGCAGGCACCTCCACCACTCACCACGGTCTCCTTGTCGTCCTGGAGCTGCTCCAGCGCTGCCACCACCTGCTCCATGCTTGGCCGGGCTTTCGGGTTGAGAGAGATGCACTTGAGCGCCAGCGCGGCAGCCTTCTGCGCACTGCCAAGGGGGTACTGCCCGCCCAGCCGCGCGTCCAGGATTTGAGAGATGCGGCGCTTGCTTGTCAGGTACGGCGATGCCCACTCCACCAGCTTGTGCTCGCCGGCCGGCCGGTTCTTGTCCAGGGCGCGCCGGCCGGACAACATCTCCAGCAGCACCACGCCGAAGCTGTACACGTCGCACTTTGTCGTCAGATGCCCTGTTAAAGCAAAGGTTCAGACAGGACTAGTAGATAAGTAGTTCAACTAGATACTCCATCCAGTGGTTCAGTTACGATAGACATCAACATCATTTTTTCCTTGTTTGTATTCAGATGCTGCAGAGGAGAAGACAACGAACCACCTTCGATCTACCCAACATAGAGTTGTGTACGCATTAGCAAGATTATATGGGTATTAAACAACACAGCTCATCAACTACAAGAAAAAGTAATGGCCGCCATTGACCTGTTGGTACAAAGTACATGGACTCCTTTATGGATCAATCACCTGCTACTCCCTTAAATTAAAGTGCATATACCGATGCAGATGGCTGTGATACTTAATTAATCAAAAGGTTTAGCACATGTGGTGAAGGGGTCCAGTCAGGTCTGAAACCATAATTTTTTTGGAAAAGTTGTGCTGCACCTAACTAATATGAGTATATGGCGTCCTCAGCACCAACTCAAGAATTTTAATAGTGTTATTTATCTCATAGTGGTTCATATACCATACCTACTGGTTAACAACATCATTCAACCCTGACAAGCAAACTGTCATGCTCGAAGTTTTAACAGAAGAAAATAAAACCGTTTCAGCGATACCAAGCATACGATGAATATAATCGATGCTACATCTGATCATGGCTTTGAAGACGAATTAAGCTATGTGTTCATTTAATTTACTTTAATTTAAATATTTTACCTGTATCAAGATATTCAGGGGCTGCATATCCATATGTGCCCATGACCCTTGTAGAGACATGGCTCTTATCATCAGCTGGCCCATCCCTCGCCAACCCAAAATCAGACAGCTTTGCGTTGTAGCTCTGAAATCCATCAGTCAACACAGTTAGCATTAATAAGGTACTGAACAAAAAAAAATTCAGCAAATTAGAAGGAAAGAACAGAAACATACCAAATCAAGAAGAACATTTCCCATCTTGAAATCACGGTAGATGACATTGGCCTTGTCGCTATGTAGGAACGCGAGCCCCTTGGCTGCCCCAAGAGCAACATTCATCCTCAGATTCCATGACAGTGGCTGGAAATGCGAGCCCCCTACATCATCATTCAACCAAACTTGTTATTATATCCCACTAACTAATCTTTCATCCTCGGTAGTAACTAATTTGGAAGGTGTTAACTGATCAATGGAACGCTACAATCAGGCTAGTTAGTAATTACTCCTGAACATATGGTTCTCTAAGCTTCCGCGTGGCATGAACTCATAGACGAGTAGGTGCTGCACGTCTTCGAGACAGTACCCTAGGAGCTTCACCAGATTGGGGTGTGACAATTGTCCAAGGTAATTCACCTCAGCCTGCACATGAGATTCAGAAACTAAGAACATATTATTCGATAATAATGTATTCAGAAATTTGGAGAGCTGAAGAGATGAATGAATTGGGATTGATTGGTAATGAGCACTGACCAGCCATTCCCTGTGGCCCTGGATGCCTTCCTGGTTGAGCTTCTTAACAGCGATTGGCATGCCAGTCTCGTTGCCGCTGGGCGGGGCAAAGGTGGTCTCGTCGACCCACCCCTTGAATACCACCCCGAAGCCACCTTCACCCAGCATGCTGTCCGGTCGGAAGTTCCTGGTGGCCGCCCTGAGCTCCCTGTAGGCGAAGCTCCTGAGGTTGGCCGACTGGAGGATCTCGCCCTCGCTCCGAGAGGTCGGCTTCACAAAGCAGTTACTCATGGCCAGCGATATATTAGATCAACCAAACTCCACGAAGCAGCAGATGGATCGACCCCAAAACTGAAGCAGGGGAGAAATTAGAAGTTGAGACCTTTCGCCTCTGATGGCGGATAGAATTAATATAGCCATCTGAACGCATCAAGACTGATGGTTGACTACTGACTAGACATGCACAAAGAGATGCCCAGCTGAGCTTAATTATTTACTCCTCAACTACTACAACAAGCCAACAACTGCCACCACTAATCTTATATTCAAGAATTAATGGACCCAAAAAGGAGAAGATTAATTAATTTAACTACATTATGTTAAAGCAGTAGGCACCGACCAGTATGATAGATAACCATATAGCAGTGTAGTACTCCCTGTCCGAAAATACTTGTCGGAGAAATGGATGTATATAGAAATATTTTAGTTCCAGATACCTCCATTTTTATCCATTTTTGCGACAAGTAATTCCGGACGGAGGGAGTACTATATTGCGATCGCATTATTCATGGACTCTTCACCACTGTACCGTATGTGAAGGGCCTCGTCCATGATCCACCTAACTCTTTGTTAAGCAACTAAGCAACCAATGACCTATCTGCAGTTCTGTGCTGCGCTACACAAAAAGGAGCCCATGTGTACATCCATCTTAGCTGGTTCACCTTTGTTAATTCCGGCACGTGTCTGCCTTGGAAGCTTCTACATGGTGGCTGGCTCCATCGCCACAAGTTGTAGCTACCTTGCCAGCAGTACTGCATGCAATGCATCCATCTATCCGATGTGACCACCAGTGTAAGCTCTTTGGCGCATACATAGTACAATGTACAAGTGGCACCAACATCGTGTTCAACATAGGCGGCAATGGAGTGATGGCCCAAGAACGGAAGAACCTATGCAAGAAAGGAGTCAGCTGACAGAGTTAGGCTTCCGCATACCACAAAATCATGTTGTTGAACTTCAGCAATGCACCCAATATTTTTCATGAACAACCACCAAAACAATATGGAAAGGCTAGGTTGCAAGAGAACATATTGGTTTATATAGCACTACTACGAGAATAATCTTGGTCTCATCTAAGTTTGTCTGCGTTTATGCATATGACTGCAGTAGCTGATAGCTTGACTATCATGACAGCCTTCTATGAGGAGAAGCAACAGTAATCACTATTTTTAGTGTAGGCCTTAAGTATGGCATAAAAAAGGGATCACATACCAAACCTGCGAAGGGAAGCAACAACAATCTCTCCAGGTAATAGGTTGAAACCTCTCGTCAGCCTTTTGAGTTAGCTGATGAGCATGTAAAATATCCATTACTCTTCACAACTCAAAATAACAGTATTCCAGCTGCCACTTTCTCAGACATTTTGGTGGTCACCTTCTTAACCCTGCCAGAAACCACATGCGGTCACTCATTCAGAGTTTCAGACCAACAACAAAACTAATATTCGATCGAGATCATCTGCGACTGTGTAATTAAGCTCAAGGAAGACAAAATTCAAATATTCCCATCATAACAACTAATCACACAATGAGACATCAGGATTAGTTGGACCAATCAGCACAAGCTACATAAAGCATGTGGTGCTGTGTGCCTCGAGTTCGCTGATGAACAATGTGACATCACTCACAAGGCACATGGGTTAGACTCCTTACTCATCTGAATGTATCTTTATGCTCAAATGATATACGATATATTTAGCACCTCGAGATTATATCAACATAACATACTTAGCAGTAAAGCAAGGTTGAAAACGTCAACCCCGTCGTCACAAATAAACAATAAATACACTCCCGAGTCTAAACCTTAAAAAAATGCAGATATTCACAATCACGGGGCATTCGACCCGACCACCAGGGATTATTCCTATATATGGCATAAAGATCAAACCAAGGCATCCAGCCATAGCTACGATTCAGCAGGGCAAGACCAAAAGCTACATAGCACCAGGGATAGCAAACAACAGAACTAGTAAAAGGCATGTAAGTTCCTCCAGGATTAGATGAATAATTTAAAGAGATTGTCCCTACCTGTCATAAGATTTGTAACTCAACTGAAATACTCTTAAAGAACAATGAGATACTCATGTTGGACACCGTACCAGAGTATGAATTATGAAGTGCCAAAAGCCAGAGACAATCCAGTTCCTTACAGTCCACAACTTTAACCTTTTGGGTTCTGTAAGATGAGTTGCATATCTTCTAAAAAGAATTCAAATGATCTGTTGGACTAGGTTCGACTCATAATGTGCAAATGTGATAAGTCCAGGCCTATGGAGACTATGGTCAACAAAATCTTGCCGCTGACTCCCTTTGGAAGAATATCAAGATTGGTTTGCGCTCGAACATTTTGACATTGCCCTTTGACTTTCTTGTGGAAAAATGTTGTTTTCCTTCTGAAAAATGTTGCTGCTGACATCTATTTGAAAACTGAGAAATTCTCTTCGGAGAAAAGTTGTTTTCCTTCTGCATCATAAAGTTGACAATCACTTTGATTTCAGCCTTGAATCACCAGTAGTCATTGCAAGAACATGACCCCATCTTGAAGTGATGGAATCTATTCACATCCCTCACAACGAACTGGCGCTCCATAATGTCACTTATGAGCTTGAGCAGCGTCGTGGCAGTCACAGCACATCCTCAGGTTCTTCATCACCCTGATGGTCATCCCCTTGGGGATAACCAGCAAACCAAACCCCAAAGCCAATAACTCGCTGTGCACTCCAACCATCTCGCCTTTCCCATCCTCTCCATCCTCTTCATGAGCATCAAAGACTCTGGTACTACCTAGTCCACCCTTGTAACCCTTCTCCCGCATCTTACCCTCTAACTCATCAAGCAACATCATCACTTCACCTGCCCTTGCACCGGCAGGTGATACCAATCCGGCATAGAACACGTAGGGTATGTCCTTTATCTCAATCCAGCTGCACCCAGGATCTTTCTGTATGCCTCGTCGCCTCATGTTCGACCATACAGCAGCAGCATTGTCAGTCTGGCCGGCTGAAGTGTATGCGTTTGACATTACTACCAGTGCACCTGCTACATCTTGGTTGAACTCTGACACTCTGTGGGCAGCCCTGGTGGCTAGATCTAAGCGCCTATGTGTCCGGCAAGCGGACAGCAATGAGCTCCACAGCATGAGGGCATCACGGCCTTCAACTTGCGCTTCATTGGCCAGCTCAAATGCCTCCTCGAGCCGTCCTGCTCGGCCGAGCATGTCAACCGCACAAGTGTAGTGGCTGGCGCATGGATGGATGTCATATTTGCTCTGCATGGAGTGGAGGAGATGGAGGCCAGTGTCAACAAGACCTGAATGGCTGCAAGCATGCATGACGCCAAGCAGTGTAACACTGTTCGGTTGCACATCTCGATCGATCATCTCATTGAAAAAAGTGAGTGCGCACCTCCCAAGACCATACTTTGCTGCTGCCACGATGATGGAGGTATAGCAGATGACCGATGGATGATCAATCCTGTCAAACACCTTTCTTGAGTACTCGTAGAATCCACACTTGGAGTACATATCAACCAAGGCCACAACAATCACGCCGTTGCATCCATGCCCAAACCGAAGGACTGTTCCATGAACAGACTTGCCAACTCCAAGCCGCCCAACGCCTGCACACGCATTTACAACGCTTGACAGCATGAAGTGGTTGGGCGCCATGAAATTACCTTTGGTTCTGAACTCAGAGAAAAGTTGGATGGCCTCACGCCCAAGCGCATTCTGCGCGTATACAGACAGCATCGAGCCCCATGAAACCGCATTCCTCGCTGGAGCAGCCATACCATCAAACACTGCACGTGCAACCTCCACATCTCCGGCCTTGCCATACATGTCAACGAGCGCAGTGGCAACGACAGCATCAGACGCATAGCCCTCAACCTCAGCACGGGCATGCACTTTCCGCCCAAGTCCAGCATCAGCAAGTCGTGCACATGCGCTGACGGCAGTCGAGAAGGTGAAGGCATTCGGTGGCACACCACTGTGAGACATGTCACGGAGGAGGGAAACAGCCAGGCGGGGTCGGCCGGTGCTAGAGTAACCAGACATGAGGGCCGTCCAGGAGATGACATCCCGCTCGGGCATTCCGTCGAACAGGTCGTGGGCGCGGGCAGTGACACCGCATCGACAGTAAGCAGCGATGATGTGGTTGCAAGAAGAGACGGCGGAGGCGGTGCCGACCTTGAGCAGCTTCGCGTGGGTGGCGGCTACTGATGCGTGGTCGGTGGCACCGCGAAGTAGATGGATTAACAGCGGCGTGACCGTGGCTGTGGTTGATGTCGCCGCCATGGGAGTGGATTGTCATCCGAAGGTTATTGCCTTCCATTCTCCCAAGGGATCAGCCCACCACTGATACCTCCTATTAATATCATATAGAATGTAGAATTTGGCACAACTGCTACTTCTGCCTGCAATCCCACAAAAAAAAGTCAGAAGAACTATTGAACAGTCAATACAAATTGCACATTTGAGAACTTGTACTAAACAATGTACAGATCTGCCAGTAAATATACAAATTATCCTTTAATCAAAATCACCTATAATGCGAGCTAAGACGGTCCAAGGTCTCAGGCAGTCTCTTACATCAGAGTACAACTCCAAACTTAAAAGTGAAACTGCCTAAATGACCACCAACATGATTAAGGATCTTAATCAGTTATAGAAAAGAATGTCGGAAAAGAGCAAACAAGACTGTGGTACACCCATCTTGACAAATGGCATAACAGTCCATGTTTTTTTCTAGGAAATAAAGTGCCCTTTTGATTTGCGTGGCTTTTACCAAAAAATTGAGCGGTAACTGATCAACTGAAACACTATCTGTTATTTGTCAGCGAGATAAGAATGAAGTCACTCCTTTTCTAATTACAATCCAAATGCAAAGCATGGTAACTAGGGATTAGGGGGGAATGTAATAATGTCCACAATTTCAGATCTGCTGAGCACAAAAACATTACACGACACCATTATTAATCACTAAATCACGGGCTCAGTTGCCTCCGACCTGATACATAGTTATCAAGTTTTTTCTCCTTCATGACTTTAGCAATCACAAGAAAAACCTGAAAACAGAGCTTTACTCCCCCAACTAGGTGGACAAGTCGACAACCTACTCACAATGCTATCGACCCAACATAGATTTCAAGCATATTATTATTACCTGACTAAATACTAAATATCCAACGTCAATTCCTAAATCACCATAATGCCATTAAAGACGCATTTTTAAGCTCACTGCATTTGAAAACACATTTGTTTTCCCAACATTAGAAAGCCCAGTATCTTAGTCTAACAGTAGTTCTGATTCTATATATCAGCCTGCAAATTTATGAAATTGTGACCAACCAATTTGGTCGGCAAGCCACGGCGGCACATTACAGCGAGGTGATATCCACGAGCCACACGCAGGACAAGCATGGAAACAGGCCAGAAAATCGAATTACCAAGGTGCGTCCCTGTGGCGTCGCTGGGCCGCCGAGGCCGTACGGCGCGGCGTCGTTGCGCAGTTCCGTGGACAGCCCTCCTCGTCCTACCGGTTCCACCGCCGGAGCAGGAGCCGCCACGCCTCGCGACCACCGCCGGAGCAGAAGCAGGCGGGGAGGAGATGTGAGGCGCCGGCGGCGCGATCTGTGGCCCGCTGCCGCGACGCAGCGACGGGTGCGAGCTCCGCGCGGAGGCCTGCCTGCTGGGGCTGGAGAGCGCCTGGGCCTGGGCGGAGGCAAGCGGCGCCTCCCCCTGGGGCTCGACGAGCAGGCGATGGGGGCGCCGCCGGCTGGGCGGCGCGTGGCGGCGGGAGGAGAGGGTGGAGGGGGCGGCGTGTGAGGTCCAAAACTGAACCTGCTACTCTGTCGTCATTCAGTTGACACCCATTCAGATAACCAACGGCCACGATTGAACGAGGTGGAGAGGCACAGATGGTCCAGATCAGCCTAGTTACGTTGGGGGCTAGCTTATGTGGTTTACTTCCCAAATACTCTCTCCATTCCTAAATACGTACTCTCTCCATTCCTAAATACGTACTCCCTCCGTCCCATGATGTAGTCAAAAAACGTCTTACATTATGGGACGGAGGGAGTATATGTCTTTCTAGAGATTTCAACAAGTGACTACATACGGAGCCAAATGAGTGAATCTACACTATAAAATATGTCTACATACATTCGTATGTGGTAACCATTTGAAATCTGTAAAAGAACAAATATTTAGAACGGAGGGACTATTTGTCTTTCTGAGATTTCAACAACTACTGACTATTCCCTCCATCCTATAATATAAGCGCGTTTTTGATTAATCTACACTCTAAAACATGTCTATATAGATCCGTATGTTGTAGTCCATTTGTAATGTCTAAAAGGATAAATATCTAGAAACAGAGGGAGTAGATGATACCCCGCGCGCGCGTTGCTGTGGGATATTAGTATCCAACATCGTAAACATTCATTAGGTGCATTCTTAAAGTGGGGATAAGAAATAAAAGGAAAATGAATGTATTATATGTATGGCTCAATCTTGGTCGTGGTATAGAAGTCGTCTGTGTAACATCATTCATACGGGATTAGCCACATCAGCCGTGGGTACCACTACTCTTTTTAACTGTTGATAGTCTGAATCACTAGAGTAATTAAACAAGTATGGCTAATCAAAGAGTACTGTAACGACGATGTTCTTCCTCATTCATGGAGTAATATTTCTACGAAACATTTTCGAATCACATTGGATGATGAAGAAGAAAAATGATTTAACCGCAAAAAAAGTCAACAGTGCTGCTTAATGTGCATGAGGATCTTAAATGTATATGTTTGACGAGATTAACATTGGGGGAGTGAGTGACTGCTCAACATGGAGCTGACGCTCGGCTGGGCACCAAGATGGACGTGCTTGCCGGGGGTTGCCAACAGGGCCTGCCTGCCTCCGGTGGCTCGACGAAGTTGGCGCGCTGGAAACGGCTTCATAGAGAGGAGCAGGAGGAACGGGCCATCGTTCAGGCGGCATGTGTGAAACACGTACAGTTCGGGGTCCCAACCCCACCGAACAGTGGCGGCGACCTTTCCGGTCGCAAGGCCGCTTTTGCTGATATTCTGGAGAGCCCAGCGGGCAACAAGAAAAGATGTTTGGAAGGCCAAGACCTTGTTCTTAGTTTTGATAGTATTAGTTCTGAGAGCTTCGAGGGTAGGGGAGCCGGTGCGGTTCTTCGAGTTTGTAAGGAAGTGTGTGGGGAGAGAATGGAGGCTCGGGTAGATATAGATGGGAATATGATTCATGTAACAAAAGAGGTAGATGGGTAAGAGGAGAGAGTGTGTGGGGGAAGGAAAAGAGGATGGGGTGTCTACAAAGGTAGCAACCGACCCGGGGGCTGTTGGTCAACTGACGGGCGCGTCTAATGTCGCCCGTCAGGAGCCATGAAAATGCTTAACTGGAACTGTCGAGGGCTGGGTCGACCTTGTACAGTTCAAGAATTAGTCTGTCTCAATAAATCTTACCAACCCAACATTATCTTTTTCTTCTGAAACAAGGCAAAATAAAGAATATGTTGAGGGTTTGCGGTATCGGTTGGACATGAAAAATGTGTTTATTGTTTCAGTTAAAGGTAAAGGTGGTGGCTTAGCTGTGTTTTGGGATGAGTGCTTCACCATGGAGTTAAACAAATTTGGTGAGCATTTTGTTGATATATATATCTCTAATAGTGATGGTTCAAAATGGAGATGCACTTTTGTTTATGGAGAACCGAAGGCAAGTCAAAGGTATGTCATGTGGGAGCTCCTGAGACGGGTAAAATCTCTTGGTTCTGGGCCATGGTTTCTGGTGGGTGGTTTTAATGAAGCAATGTGGCAGTATGAGCATTTTTCTCCACATAAGAGGTCTTCTAATCTCATGGCAAATTTCTGGGAGATTCTTTCTGAATGTACCTTTTTTGATCTGGGCTTTCATGGATTGCCATGGACCTATGATAATAAGCAGGAAGGAAATCGCAATGTGAAGGTACGGCTTGATCGGGCGGTGGCATGTCCTCAATGGTCTGCTTTGTATCCCCATTGCAAGGTCTCACATATTATATCTTCCAGGTCAGACCACTACCCTCTATACATTCAGTTGTTGGGCAACCGGCCTAATGTTTCTTTTAATAAACATATGAGATATGAATCATATTGGGAGCGGGAGAGTAAGGGATTGGCTGAGCAGATTAGAAATTGCTGGAATAAAAGTACGCAAGTAAGGGACCTTCAGGATGTGGCAAGTAATTTGGATAAATTAATGAAACCCTGCATTCCTGGAGCAGGGTTCACATTCGTTATCTCCCCAAAAGACTTGACGCTGCCCGCAAAAGATTGAATGTTCTGTTTAATTGAAGTGATAAGGCGGCTGTTTTGGAGAGAAAGGAAACTCTTCTGGAGATGGACGAGCTTCTTATTAAGGAAGAAATCATGTGGAAGCAGAAGTCATGTATTGACAAACTGATATTGGGGGATCGTAATACAAGTTTTTTTCAGAGAAAGGCCTCGTGGAGTGTTTGGGAACGTTGCAGAAAATTAAAAATTTTCCTACGGTTTCACCAAGATCCATCTATGAGTTCATCTAAGCAACGAGTCATGGGAGAGTGATTGCATCTACATACCACTTGTAGATCGCGTGCGAAGCGTTCAATGGAGCGAGGATGATGGAGTCGTACTGCGTGATCCAAATCACCCGATGACCAAGTCTTTGAGCGGACAGACACCTCAGCGTTCAACACACGTGCGGAGTGGTGGCGTCTCCTCCTTCTTGATCCGGCAAGGGGAAGGAGAGGTTGAGGAAGAAGGCTCCAGCGGCCGCACGGCGTGGTGTTGGTGGAAAGCGATACTCGGCAGGCTTAGCCAAGCACTCTGGAGGAGGAGAGGTGTTGGGCGGGGAGGGCTGTGCCTTGGATCAGTGTTCAGCCTCCTCGCCCTCTATTTATAGGGGAAGAGGGAAGGGCGGCCCCTCTAGATGAGATCTAGAGGGGGCGGCCGAGGAGGCTTGCCCCCAAGCAAGGCGCCCCACTGGGGTTCCCCCCTCAACCCCTAGGCGCATGGGCCCAAGGGGCGCCCAGCCCTCCAGGCTGGTTCCCTGTCCCTTGCGGCCCATGAGGCCCTCAAGAGGGGTGGCCCCTCGGTGGACCCGGAACCCCTCCGGTGGCCGGTACAATACCGATATGCCCCGAAACTTTCCGGTGTCCGTATGACAACTTCCCATATATAAATCTTCACCTCCGGACCATTCCAGAACTCCTCGTGGCGTCAGGGATCTCATCCGGGACTCAACAACATTCGGTAATCACATACAAGTCTTCCTAATAACCCTAGCGTCACCGAACCTTAAGTGTGTAGACCCCTACGGGTTGGAGACATCTGGAACATGACGAGGCGGCTCTCCGGTCAATAACCGGCAGCGGGATCTGGATACCCATGTTGGCTCCCACATGCTCCTCGATGATATCATCGGATGAACCACGATGTCGAGGATTCAATCAACCCGTGATACTATTCCCTTTGTCGACGGTATGTTACTTGCTAGATTCGATCGTCAGATCCCAATACCTCGTTCAATCTCGTTCTTGCAGGCAAGTCACTTTGCTCGTGCCGTAATGCATGATCCGTGACCAAACACTTGGTCACTTTGAGCTCATTATGATGATGCACTACCGAGTGGGCCCGGTGATACCTCTCCGTCATACGGAGTGACAAATCCACTGTCTCTCGATCCGTGTCAACCCAGCAGACACTTTCGGAGATACCATAGTGCACCTTTATAGTCACCCGATTCACGTTGTGACGTTTGGTACACCCAAAGCACTCCTCGGTATCCGGGAGTTACACGATCTCATGGTCTAAGGAAGAGATACTTGACATTGGAAAAGCTCTAGCAAAAGCGAACTACACGATCTTGTGCTATGCTTAGGATTGGGTCTTGTCCATCACATCATTCTCCTAATGATGTGATCCCGTTATCAACGACATCCAATGTCCATAGTCAGGAAACCATGACTATCTGTTGATCAACGAGCTAGTTAACTAGAGGCTCACTAGGGACATATTGTGGTCTATGTATTCACACGTGTATTAAGATTTCCGGATAATACAATTATAGCATGAATAAAAGACAATTATCATGAACAAGGAAATATAATAATAACACTTTTATTATTGCCTCTAGGGCATATTTCCAACAGTCTCCCACTTGCACTAGAGTCAATAATCTAGTTACATTGTGATGAATCGAACACCCATAGAGTTACGGTGTTGATCATGTTTTGCTTTCATGGAAGAGGTTTAGTCAGCGGATCTGCGACATTCGAGATCCGTATGCACTTTGCAAATTTCTATGTCCCCATCTTGAACATTTTCACGAATGGAGTTGAAGCGGCGCTTGATGTACTGGTCTTCTTGTGAAACACAGGCTCCTTGGCAAGTGCAATAGCTCCGGTGTTGTCACAGAAGAGTTTGATCGGCTCCGAAGCGCATTGGGTATGACTCCTAGGTCGTTGATGAACTCCTTCACCCAAATTGCTTCATCTTGCGCCTCCGAGGCTGCCATGTACTCCGCTTCACATGTAGATCCCACCACGGCCTTTCTGCTTGCAGCTGCACCAGCTTACTTCTCCACCATTCAACATATACACGTATCCGGTTTGTGACTTTGAGTCATCCGGATCGTGTCGAAGCTAAGCGTCGGCGTAACCCTTCTGACGCAGCTCTTCGTCACCTCCATAAATGAGAAACATGTCCTTTGTCCTTTTCAGGTACTTCAGATATTCTTGACGCTGTCCGGTGTTCCTTGCGGGATTACTTTGGTACCTTACTACCAAACTTACGACAAGGTTTACATCAGTCTGGTACACAGCATGGCATACATAATTGATCCTATGGTCGAGGCATAGGGGATGACACTCATCTCTTCTTTATCTTTTGCCGTGGTCGGGCATTGATCCGAGCTCAATTTCACACCTTGCAAAAGCAGGCAAGAACCCTTTCTTGGGTGATCCATTTTGAACTTCTTCAAAATCTTATCAAGGTATGTGCTTTGTGAAAGACCTATGAGGCGTCTCGATCTATCCCTATAGATTTTGATGCCTAATATGTAAGCAGCTTCTCCAAGGTCCTTCATTGAAAAACTCGTATTCAAGTAGGCCTTAATCTTTGTCAAAAGTTCTATATCATTTCCCATCAAAAAGTATGTCATCTACATACAATATGAGAAATGCTCTGAGCTCCCACTCACTTTCTTATGTAAACGCAGGCTTCTCCATAAGTGCGCATAAATCAAGCAACTTTGATCATTTCATCAAAGCGAATGTTCCAACTCCGAGATGCTTGCACCAGCCCATAAATGGATCGCTGGAGCTTGCATACCTTGTTAACATTCTTAGGATCGACAAAACCTTCCGGCTGCATCATATACAGCTCTTCCTTAAGATAACCGTTGAGGAATGCCGTTTTGACGTCCATCTGCCATATCCCATAATCATAGTATGCGGCAATTGCTAACATGATTGAGACGGACTTAAGCTTACAGCTACGGAGAGAAAGTCTCGCCGTAGTCAATCCCTTGAACTTGCCGATAACCCTTAGCGACAAGTCGAGCTTTATAGATGGTAACATTACCATCGCGTCCGTCTTCTTCTTAAAAGATCCATTTGTTTTCTATCACTGCGCGATCATCGGGCAAGTGCATGAAAGTCCATTGTTTTCATACATGGATCCTATCTCGGATTGCATGGCTTCTAGCCATTTGTTGGAATCTGGACCGCCATCGCTTCTTCATAGTTCAAGGTTCACCGTTGTCTAACAACATGATTTCGGAACAGGGTTGCCATACCACTCTGGTGTGGAGCAGCGTCCTCGTGGACTGCTAAGTTCATTGTAACTTGATCCGAAGTACCTTGATCATCAGCATTAATTTCCTCTCCGATTCGGTGTAGGCACCACAGGAACATTTTCTGTGCTGCACTACTTTCCGTTTCAAGAGGCGTGCTTCATCGAGTTCTACTTTCCTCCACTTACTCCTTTCGAGAGAAACTCTTTTTCCGAGAAAGGATCCGTTCTTAACAACAAAGTTCTTGCCTTCGGATCTAAGGTAGAAGGTATACCCAATGGTTTCCCTTAGGGTATCCTATGAAGACGCATTCTTCCGACTTGGGTTCGAGCTTTTCGGGTTGAAGTTTCTTGACATAAGCATCGCATCCCCAAACTTTTAGAAAGCGACAGCTTATGTTTCTTCCCAAACCATAATTCATACGGTGTCGTCTCAGCGGATTTAGGCGGTGCCCTATTTAAAGTGAATGTAGCTGTCTCTAGAGCGTATCCCCAAAAGATAGCGGTAAATCAGTAAGAGACATCATAGATCGCACCATATCCAATAGAGTGCGATTACGACGTTCGGACACACCGTTCTGTTTGAGGTGTTCCGGTAGCGTGAGTTGTGAAACGATTCCACATTTCCTTAAGTGTGTACCAAATTGGTGACTTAAATATTCTCCTCCATGATCTGATCGTAAGAAATTTATTTTTTCGGTCACGTTGATTCTCCACCTCATTTTGAAATTCCTTGAACTTTTCAAAGGTCTCGGACTTGTGTTTCATCAAGTAGACATACACATATCTACTTAAGTAAATGCAGTGAGAGTGAGAACATAACGATATCCTCCATGAAGCCTCAACGCTCATTGGACCGCACACATCGGTATGTATGATTTCCAATAAGTTGGTTGCTCGCTCCATTGTTCCGAGAAAGCGGAGTCTTGGTCATTTTGCCCATAAGGCATGGTTCGCATGTGTCAAATGATTCATAATTGAGAGACTCTAAAGTCCATCAGCATGGAGCTTCTTCATGCGCTTGACACCAATGTGACCTAGGCAGCGATTACCACAAGTATGTGGGACTATCGTTATCAATTTTACATCTTTGGTATTCACACTATGAATATGTGTAACATTACGTTCGAGATTCATTAAGAATAAACCATTGACCATCAGACATGACCATAAAACGTTTCTCTCATATAAATAGAACAACCATTATTCTCGGATTTAAATGAGTAGCCTTCTCGTGATTAAGCGAGATCACGATACAATGTTCATGCTCAAACTTGGCACTAAATAACAATTATTGAGGTTTAAAACTAATCCCGTAGGTAAATGTAGAGGTAGCGTGCGACGGCGATCACATCGACCTTGGAACCATTCCCGACGCCGCGCCGTCACCTCGTCGCCATGGATCTCCGTTTATTCCGCAGCTCCTGCTGTGAGTTACATATATGAGCAACGGCACCGGAGCTGCTGTGAGTTACATATATGAGCAACGGCACCGGTATCAAATACCAAGGAGTTACTACGAGTACTGGTAAGGTACACATCAATTACACGTATATCAAATATACCTTTAGTGTTGCCGGCCTTCTTGTCTGCTAAGTATTTGGGGAAGTTCCGCTTCGGTGACCCTTCCCTTTGCAATAAAACACTCAGGTCTCGGGCTTGGGTCCATTGCACGACTTCTTCACGGCAATCTGGTTTACCCGGTAGCGGCAACATCCTTGCCGTCCTTCTTGAAGTTCTTCTTACCCTTGCCCTTCTTGAACTTAGTGGTTTTATTGACCATCAACACTTGATGCTCCTTCTTGATTTCTACCTCTGCTGACTTCAGCATTGAAAATACTTCAGGAATAGTTTTCACCATCCCACATATTGTAGTTCATCACAAAGCTCTTGCTTGTAGCTCGGTGGGAGCGGCGAAGGATTCTCACAATGACCGCCTAAATGCAGGAGGTTAATGTCCGATTGGGACAGGCGGTTATGCAACCCGGACATTTTGAGTATGTGCTCCTTGGCAGTAACTATTTTCCTCCATCTTACAATCAGTAGAACTTGTCGGAGACTTCATATCTCTCGACCACAGCATGAGCTTGGAAAACTAGTTTCAGCTCCTCGAACATCCCATCTGCTCCGTGTTGCTCAAAATGCTTTTGGAGCCCGGTTCCTAAGCTGTAAAGCATGCCGCACTTTGAGCGAGGAGTAATCATCAGCACGAGACTGCCAAGCGTTCATAACGACCAGGTACTCTGGGATGGGTGCTTCACATAGCGGTGCTTCTAGGACATATTTTTTCTTGGCAGCTATGAGGATGATCCTCAGGTTCCGGACCAAGTCCGAATAGTTCTTGCCATCATCTTTCGACTTGGTTTTCTAGGAACGTGTTGAAGTTCATGGTGACATGAGCGTTGGCCATTTGATCTACAAGACATTTTGCAAAGATTTTAGACTATTGTTCATGATAATAAAGTTCATCTAATCAAATTATTTAATGAACTCCCACTCAGATTTGACATCCCTCTAGTTATCTAAGTGTTACATCGAGTCGACTAGGCCGTGTCCGATCATCACGTGAGACGGACTAGTCATCGTCGGTGAACATCTCCATGTTGATCGTATCTTCCATACGACTCATGTTCGACCTTTCGGTCTCTTGTGTTACGAGGCCATGTCATGCATGCTAGGCTCGTCAAGTTAACCTAAGTGTTTTGCATGTGTAAAACTGTCTTACACCCGTTGTATGTGAGCGTGGGATCTATCACACCCGATCATCACGTGGTGCTTGAAGCGACGAACTTTAGCAACGATTGCACGCTTAGGGAGAACACTTTCTTGAAATTATTATAAGGATCATCTTATTTACTACCGTCGTTCTAAGTAAACAAGATGCATAAACATAATAAACATCACATGCAATTATATATAGTAGTGACATGATATGGCCAATATCATATAGCTCCTTTGATCTCCATCTTGATGGCTCCATGATCATCTTGTCACCGCATGACACCATGATCTCCATCATCATGATCTCCATCATCGTGTCTCCATGAAGTTGCTCGCCAACTATTACTTCTACTACTATGGCTAACACGTTTTAGCAATAAAGTAAAGTAATTTACATGGCGTTTCTCAATGACACGCAGGTCATACAAAAAATAAAGACAACTCCTATGGCTCCTGCCGGTTGTCATACTCATCGACATGCAAGTCGTGATTCCTATTACAAGAACATGATCTCATACATCACATATATCATTCATCATTCATCACAACTTTGGCCATATCACATCACAAAACACTTGCTGCAAAAACAAGTTAGACGTCCTCTAATTGTTGTTACAAGTTTTACGTGGCTGCAATAGGGTTCTAGCAAGAACGTTTTCTTACCTACGCGAAAGCCACAAAGTGATTTATCAACTTCTATTTACCCTTCATAAGGACCCTTTTCATCGAATCCGCTCCAACTAAAGTGGGAGAGATAGACACCCGCTAGCCACCTTATGCAACTAGTGCATGTCAGTCGGTGGAACCTGTCTCACGTAAGCGTCGTGTAAGGTAGGTCCGGGCCGATTCATCCCACAATACCGTTGAATCAAGATAAGACTAGTAGCGGTAAGAAAGTTGACAACATCTACGCCCACAACAAATTGTGTTCTACTCGTGCAATAGAGAACTACGCATAGACCTAGCTCATGATGCCACTGTTGGGGAACGTTGCGGAAAATTAAAATTTTCCTACGGTTTCACCAAGATCCATCTATGAGTTCATCTAAGCAACGAGTCATGGGAGAGTGATTGCATCTACATACCACTTGTAGATCGGCGTGCGGAAGCGTTCAATGGAACGGGATGATGGAGTCGTACTGTGGTGATCCAAATCACCGATGACCAAGTGCTTTGAACAGACGGCCTCGCGTTCAACACACGTGCGGAGGTGGATGACGTCTCCTCCTTCTTGATCCAGCAAGGGGAAGGAGAGGTTGAGGAAGAAGGCTCCGACAGCGGCATGGCCGGGCGTGGTGTTGGTGGAGAGGCAAGATTCGGCGTGGCTTCGCCAAGCACTCTACGGAGGAGGAGGTGTTGGGCGGGGAGGGCTGCGCCTTGGATCAGTGTTCAGCCCTCCCTCGCCCCTCTATTTATAGGGGAAGAGGGAAGGGGCGCCCCCTCTAGATGAGATCTAGAGGCGGCGGCGAGGAGGGCTTGCCCCCAAGCAAGGGGCGCCCCACTAGGGTTCCCCCTCAACCCTAGGCGCATGGGCCCAAGGGGGCAGCCCAGCCCTCGAGGGCTGGTTCCCTGTCTCTTCTTGGCCCATGAGGCCCTCCAAGAGGGTGGCCCCTCCCGATGGACCCCCGGAACCCCTCCGGTGGCCCCGGTACAATACCGATATGCCCCCGAAACTTTCCTGTGTCCGTATGACAACTTTCCATATATAAATCTTCACCTCCGGACCATTCCGGAACTCCTCGTGACGTCCGGGATCTCGTCCGGGACTCCGAACAACATTCGTAATCACATACAAGTCTTCCTAATAACCTAAGCGCCACCAACCTTAAGTGTGTAGACCCTACGGGTTCGGGAGACATGCAGACATGACCGAGACGGCTCTTCGGTCAATAACCAGCAGCCGGATCTGGATACCCATGTTGGCTCCCACATGCTCCTCGATGATATCTCGGATGAACCACGATGTCGAGGATTCAATCAACCCCGTATACTATTCCCTTTGTCAGACGGTATGTTACTTGCCCGAGATTCGATCGCTTGTATCCCAATACCTCGTTCAATCTCGTTGCCCGGCAAGTCACTTTACTCGTCCGTAATGCATGATCCCGTGACCAAAAACTTTGTCACTTTGAGCTCATTATGATGATGCACTACCGAGTGGGCCCGGTGATACCTCTCCGTCATACGGAGTGACAAATCCAGTCTCGATCCGTATCAACCCAATGTACACTTTCGAGAGATACCTGTAGTGCACCTTTATAGTCACCCGATTCGTTGTGGCGTTTGGTACACCCAAAGCACTCCTACGGTATCCGGAGTTACACGATCTCATGGTCTAAGGAAGAGATACTTGACATTGGAAAAGCTCTAGCAAAATGAACTACACGATCTTGTGCTATGCTTAGGATTGGGTCTTGTCCATCACATCATTCTCCTAATGATGTGATCCCGTTATCAACAACATCCAATGTCCATAGTGAGGAAACCATGACTATCTGTTGATCAACGAGCTAGTTAACTAGAGGCTCACTAGGGACATATTGTGGTCTTTGTATTCACACGTGTATTACGATTTCCGGATAATACAATTATAGCATGAATAAAAGACAATTATCATGAACAAGGAAATATAATAATAACACTTTTATTATTGCCTCTAGGGCATATTTCGAACATGGAGAGCGAAGAAAAATAATATTTCTGCCCTCAAGAGGAATGATAGGTCTCTTACAGAGAATATGGAAGAAATCAAAGGTATCACTAATACGTTTTTTCAGCATCTGTATACATGTGACTCTAATGTTGACCCTTCTCCTATCATTTCAATTGTGAAACCTCTCGTCAATGATGATATGAATGCGGAGCTCTGCAAAACTTTTTCAGATGAAAAGATTAGTAATGCCCTCTTCCAGATTGGTCCGCTAAAGGCTCGTAGCCCGGATGGTTTTCCAGCTAGATTTTTTCTGAGAAGTTGGGGATTAATAAAGGAGGATATTATAAGGGCAGTCCAACAATTCTTTACCTCAGGTATTATTCCCGATGGTATAAATGACACCACTATTGTTCTTATTCCTAAAGTGAAAATGTTGGGGAACGTTGCAGAAAATTAAAAATTTTCCTACGGTTTCACCAAGATCCATCTATGAGTTCATCTAAGCAACGAGTCAAGGGAGTGAGTTTGTATCTACATACCACTTGTAGATCGAAAAGTGGCTGTTCAAGGGATGGTGATGATGGAGTCGTATTTCCGCCGTGATTCGGATCACCCGATGACCAAGTGCTGAATGGACAGCACCTCCGCGTTCAACACACGTGACGGGACGGACGACGCCTCCGTCTTGATCCAGCAAGGAGGAAGGAGAGGTTGAGGAAGACAGCTCCAACGGCAGCACGACGGCGTGGTGTTGTTGGTGCAGCAGTACTCCGACAGGGCTTCGCCAAGCACGTACGGAGGAGGAGAGGTGTTGGGGAGGGGAGGGGCTGCGCCTTGGCTTGTGTATGCAGCCCTCCCCTCACCCCTCTATTTATAGGGGGAAGGGAGAGGGGGGCAGGCCCCTCTAGATGGGAATCTAGAGGCGGCGGCCGAGGAGGTGGCTTGCCCCCCAAGCAGTGGGGCGCCCCTTCTAGGGTTCCCCAAACCCTAGGCGCAAGGGCCCAAGGGGGGAGGTGCGCCACTAGGCCCACCAGGCTGGCTCCTTCCCCCATCAAGAGCCCAAGTGGCCCCCCGGGAGGTGGCCCCTCCCGGTGGACCTCCTAACCCTTCCTGGCCTCAGACAATACCGTGCGCCCGAAACTTTCCGTGTCCGCTTGACAACTTCCCATATATAAATCTTTACCTCCGCACTATTCGGAACTCCTCGTGACGTCCGTGATCTCATCCGGACTCGAACAACATTCGTAATCACATACAAGTCTTCCTAATAACCCTAAGCGTCCAACGAACCTTAAGTGTGTAGACCCTACGGGTTCGGGAGACATGCAGACATGACCGAGACGCTCTCAGGTCAATAACCAACAGCGGGATCTGGATACCCATGTTGGCTCCCACATGCTCCTCGATGTTGTCATCGGATGAACCACGATGTCGAGGATTCAAGCAACCCCATATACTATTCCCTTTGTCAATCGGTATGTTACTTGCCCGAGACTCGATCGTCGGTATCCCAATACCTTGTTCAGTCTCGTCACCGGCATGTCACTTTACTCGTACCGTAATGCATGATCCCGTGACCAGACACTTGGTCACTTTGAGCTCATTATGATGATGCACTACCGAGTGGGCCCAGTGATACCTCTCCGTCATACGGAGTGACAAATCCTCGTCTCGATCCGTGTCAACCCAACAGACACTTTCGGAGATACTGTAGTGCACCTTTATAGTCACCCGATTTACGTTGTGACGCTTGGTACACCCAAAGCACTCGCTACGGTATCCGGGAGTTACCACGATCTCATGGTCTAAGGAAGAGATACTTGACATTGAAAAAGCTCTAGCAAAGCGAACTACACGATCTTGTGCTATGCTTAGGATTGGGTCTTGTCCATCACGTCATTCTCCTAATGACGTGATCCCGCTGCTAATGACATCGATGTCCATAGTCGTGAAACCATGACTATTCGTCAATTGACCAACGAGCTAGTCAACTAGAGGCTCACTAGGGACGTATTGTGGTCTATATATTCACACGTGTATTACGATTTCCGGATAATACAATTATAGCATGAATAAAAGACAATTATCATGAACAAGGAAATATAATAATAATGCTTTTATTATTGCCTCTAGGGCATATTTCCAACAGTCTCCCACTTGCACTAGAGTCAATAATCTAGTTACATTGTGATGAATCGAACACCCATAGAGTTCTCGTGTTGATCATGTTTTGCCCATGGAAGAGAGGTTTAGTCAACGGATCTGCGACATTCAGATCCGTATGCACTTTGCAAATTTCTATGTCTCCATCTTGAACATTTTCACGGATGGAATTGAAGCGGCAACGCTGATGTGCCTTTTGTCTTCTTGTGAAACCTGGGCTCCTTGGCGAGTGCAATAGCTCCGGTGTTGTCACTGAAGAGTTTGATCGGCCCCGGCGCATTGGGTATGACTCTAGGTCGGTGATGAACTCCTTCACCCAAATTGCTTCATGCTACCGCCTCCGAGGCTGCCATGTAATTCGCTTCACATGTAGATCCCGCCACGACGCTTTCTGCTTGCACCGCAATTCAGCTATCGCTTCCACCATTCAACATATACACGATCCGGTTTGTGACTTAGAGTCATCCGGATCTGTGTCGAAGCTAGCGTCACGTAACCCTTTACGACGAGCTCTTCGTCACCTCCATAAACGAGAAACATGTCCTTCGTCCTTTTCGTACTTTAGGATATTCTTGACCGCTGTTCGGTGTTCCTTGCCGGGATTACTTTGGTACCTTCCTACCAAACTTACGGCAAGGTTTACATCAGGTCCGTACATGACATGGCATACATAATAGATCCTATGGTCGAGGCATAGGGATGACGCTCATCTCTTGTTTATCTTTTGCCGTGTTCGGGCATTGAGCTGAGCTCAATCTCACACCTTGCAAAGATGTGCAAGAACCCTTTCTTGGACTGATCCATTTTGAACTTCTTCAAAATCTTATCAAGGTATGTGCTTTGTGAAAGACCTATGAGGCGTCTCGATCTATCTCTATAGATCTTGATGCCTAATATATAAGCAGCTTCTCCAAGGTCCTTCATTGAAAACACTTATTCAAGTAGGCCTTAATGCTATCCAAAAGTTCTATATCATTTCCCATCAAAAGTATGTCGCCTACATATAATATGAGAAATGCTACTGAGCTCCCACTCACTTTCTTGTAAACGCAGGCTTCTCCATAAGTCCGTGCATAAACCCAAACGCTTTTGATCATCTCATCAAAGCGAATGTTCCAACTCCGACATGCTTGCACCAGCCCATAAATGGATCGCTGGAGCTTGCACAGTTTGTTAGCATTCTTAGGATCGACAAAACCTTCCGGCTGCATCATATACAGCTCTTCCTTAAGATAACCGTTAAGGAACGCTGTTTTGACGTCCATCTGCCATATCTCATAATCCTAGTATGCGGCAATTGCTAACATGATTCGGACGGACTGAATCTTTGCTACGGGAGAGAAAGTCTCATCGTAGTCAATCCCTTGAACTTGCCGATAACCCTTAGCGACAAGTCGAGCTTTATAGATGGTGACATTACCATCCGCGTCCGTCTTCTTCTTAAAGATCCATTTATTTTCTATCGTCGCCGATCATCGGGCAAGTCTGTCAAAGTCCATACTTTGTTTTCAGACATGGATCCTATCTCGGATTTCATTGCTTCGAGCCATTTGTTGGAATCCGGGCCCGCCATCGCTTCTTCTTCATAGTTCAAGGTTCACCTTTGTCTAACAACATGATTTCCGGAGACGGGGTTGCCGTACCACTGCAGTGCGGAGCGTGTCCTAGTGGACCCTACGAAGTTCGTGAGCAACTTGATCTGAAGTACCTTGATCATCATCATTAATTTCCTCTTCGGCTGGTGTAGGCATCACAGAACATTTTTCCTGGGCTGCACTTCTATCCCGTTCAAGAGGTAGTACTTCATCGAGTTCTACTTTCCTCCCACTTACTTCTTTCAAGAGAAACTCCTTTTTCCGTAAAGGATCCGTTCTTGGCAACAAAGATCTTGCCCTCGGATCTTAAGTAGAAGGTATACCCAATGGTTTCCTTAGGGTATCCTATGAAGACGCATTTTTCCGACTCTGGGTTCGAGCTTTTCGTGTTGAAGTTTCTTGACATAAGCATCGCATCCCCAAACTTTTAGAAAGCGACAGCTTAGGTTTCTTCCCAAACCATAATTCATACGGTGTCGTCTCAACGGATTTAGACGGTGCCCTATTTAAAGTGAATGTGGCTGTCTCTAGAGCGTATCCCCAAAATGATAGCGGTAAATCGGTGAGAGACATCATAGATCGCACCATATCCAATAGAGTGCGACACGACGTTCGGACACACCGTTCTGTTGAGGTGTTCCAGCGGCGTGAGTTGTGAAACGATTCCACATTTTCTTAAGTGTGTACCAAATTCGTGACTTAAATATTCTCCTCCACGATCTGATCGTAAGAATTTTATCTTTCGGTCACGTTGATTCTCTACTTCATTCTGAAATTCCTTGAACTTTTCAAAGGTCTCGGACTTGTGTTTCATCAAGTAGACATACCCATATCTACTCAAGTCATCGGTGAGAGTGAGAACTTAACGATATCCTCCATGAGCCTCAACACTCATTGGACCGCATTACATCGGTATGTATGATTTCCAACAAGTTGGTTGCTCGCTCCATTGTTCCGAGAACGGAGTCTTGGTCATCTTGCCCATCAGGCATGGTCCGCATGTGTCAAATGATTCATAATAGAGAGACTCTAAAAGTCCATCAGAATGGAGCTTCTTCATGCGCTTGACACCAATGTGACCAAGGCGCAGTGCCACAAGTATGTGGGACTATCGTTATCAACTTTACATCTTTTGGTATTCACACTATGAATATGTGTAATATTACGCTCGAGATTCATTAAGAATAAACCATTGACCATCGGAGTATGACCATAAAACATATCTCTCATATAAATAGAACAACCATTATTCTCGGATTTAAATGAGTAGCCATCTCGTATCAAACGAGATCCAGATACAATGTTCATGCTCAAACTTGGCACCAAATAACAATTATTAAGGTTCAAAACTAATCCCGTAGGTAAATGTAGAGGTAGCGTGCTGACGGTGATCACATCGACTACGAACCATTCCCGACGCCAAGATCGTCACCTCGTCCTTCGCCAGCCTCCGTTTATTCCGCAGCTCCTGCCGTGAGTTACAAATATGAGCAACGGCACCGGTATCAAATACCCGTGAGTTACTACGAGTAATCGGTAAGGTACACATCAATTACATGTATATCAAATATACCTTTAGTGTTGCCGGCCTTCTTGTCCGCTAAGTATTTGGGGCAGTTCCGCCCAAAGGCCCCTTCCCTTTGCAATAAAAAGCACTCTGTCTCAGGTTTGGGTCCATTCTTTGACTTCTTCCGGCAAGAACTTGCTTACCGGGCGGCAACCTCCTTGCCGTCCTTCTTGAAGTTCTTCTTGCCCTTGCCCTTCTTGAACTTAGTGGTTTTATTGACCATCAACACTTGATGTTCTTTCTTGATTTCAACCTCTGCTGACTTCACATTGAAAATACTTCAGAATGGTCTTCACCATCCCCTGCATATTGTAGTTCATCACAAAGCTCTTGTAGCTTGGTGGGAGCGATCAAGGATTCTGTCAATGACCGCCTCATCCCGGGAGGTTTATGTCCAGCTGGGACAAAGCGGTGATGCAACCAGACATTTTTTTGAGTATGTGCTCCTAGCAGAACTGTTTTCCTCCATCTTACAACTATAGAACTTTTCGGAGACTTCATATCTCTCTCGACCGGACATGAGCTTGGAAAACCAGTTTCAGCTCCTCGAACATCTCATATGTTCCGTGTTGCTCAAAACGCTTTTGGAGCCCGGTTCTAAGCTGTAAAGCATGCCGCATTGAGCGAGGGGAGTAATCATCACCGCGAGACTGCCAAGCGTTCATAACGTCTTGGTTCTGGATGGGTGCTTCACCTAAGCGGTGCTTCTAGGACATATTGTTTCTTGGCAGCTATGAGGATAATCCTTAGGTTCCGGACCCGATCAGAGATAGTTGCTGCCATCATCTTTCGACTTGGTTTTCTCTAGGAGCGTTGAAGTTCATGTTGACATGAGCGTTGGCCATTTGATCTACAAGACATATTTGCAAAGGTTTTAGACTAAGTTCATGATAATTAAGTTCATCTAATCAAAATTATTTTAATGAACTCCCACTCAGATTAGACACCCTCTAGTCATCTAAGTGTTACACGATCCGAAGTCGACTAGGCCGTGTCCGATCATCACGTGAGACGGACTAGTCATCGTCGGTGAACATTCTCATGTTGATCGTATCTTCCATACGACTCGTGTTCGACCTTTCGGTCTCCGTGTTCGAGGCCATGTCTGTACATGCTAGGCTCGTCAAGTTAACCCTAAGTGTTTTGCATGTGTAAAACTGTCTTACACCGTTTTATGTGAACGTATGATCTATCACACCCGATCATCACGTGGTGCTTGAAACGACGAACTTTAGCAACGGTGCAGTTAGGGGAGAACACTTCTTGAAATTGTTGTAAGGAATCATCTTATTTACTACCGTCATTCTAAGTAAACAAGATGCATAAACATAATAAACATCACATGCAATTATATATAGTAGTGACATGATATGGCCAATATCATATAGCTCCATTGATCTCCATCTTCGGGGCTCCATGATCATCTTGTCACCGGATGACACCATGATCTCCATCATCGTGTCTTCATGAAGTTGTCACGCCAACGACTACTGCTACTTCTATGGCTAACGCGTTTAGCAACAAAAGTAAAGTAATTTACATGGCGTTCTTCAATGACACGCAAGGTCATACAAAAAATAAAGACAACTCCTATGGCTCTGCCGGTTGTCATACTCATCGACATGCAAGTCGTGATTCCTATTACAAGAACATGATCTCATACATCACAATATGTCATTCATCATTCATCACAACTTGGCCATATCACATCACATGACAATTGCTGCAAAAACAAGTTAGACGTCCTCTAATTGTTGTTGCATCTTTTACGTGGCTGCAATTGGGTTCTAGCAAGAATGTTTTCTTACCTACTAATAACCACAACGTGATTTTGTCAACTTCTATTTACCCTTCATAAGGACCCTTTTCATCGAATCCGCTCCAACTAAAGTGGGAGAGACAGACACCCTTGACCACCTTATGCAACTAGTGCATGTTAGTCGGTGGAACCGGTCTCACGTAAGCGTACGTGTAAGGTTGGTCCGGGCCGCTTCATCCCACAATACCGCTGAAGCAAGATAAGACTAGTAACGGCAAGCAAGTTGACAAGATCTACGCCCACAACAAAATTGTGTTCTACTCGTGCAATAGAGAACTACGCATAGACCTAGCTCATGATGCCACCGTTGGGGAATGTTGCGAAAAATTAAAATTTTTCCTACGGTTTCACCAAGATCCATCTATGAGTTCATCTAAACAACGAGTCAAGGGGAGTGAGTTTGTATCTACATACCACTTGTAGATCGAAAAGTGAAGCGTTCAAGGGGATGGTGATGATGGAGTCGTACTCCCGTGATTCTGATCACCGATGACCAAGTGCTGAATGGACAGCACCTCTGCGTTCAACACACACGTGCGTGACGGACGACGGCGTCTCCTCCGTCTTGATCCAGCAAGGAGGAAGGAGAGGTTGAGGAAGACAGCTCCAACAGCAGCACGGCCGGCGTGGTGTTGTTGGTGCAGCGATTCTCGGCAGGGGCTTCGCCAAGCACGTATGGAGGAGGAGAGGTGTTGGGGAGGAGGGCTGCGCCTTTGCTTGTGTATGCAGCCCTCCCTCACCCCTCTATTTATAGGGGAAGGGGCAAGGGCGGCCCCTCTAGATGGGAATCTAGAGGGGCGGCCAGGAGGGTGGCTTGCCCCCCAAAGCAAGGCGCCCCTTCTAGGGTTCCCCCAAACCCCTAGGCGCATGGGCCCACGGTTGGTGGTGCGCCCAGCCCACCAGGGGCTGGCTCCTTCCCCCACGCAGCCCATGTGGCCCCCCGGGAGGGGTGGCCCCTCCCGGTGGACCTCCGGAACCCTTCCGGTGGCCCCGGTACAATACCGGTACGCCCCCGAAACTTTTCTTTGTCCGTTTGACAACTTCCCATATATAAATCTTTACCTCCGGACCATTCCGGAACTCCTCGTGACGTCCGGGATCTCATCCGGGACTCCGAACATCATTCGGTAATCACATACAAGTCTTCCTAATAACCCTAGCGTCACCGAACCTTAAGTGTGTAGACCCTACGGGTTCGAGACATGCAGACGTGACCGAGACGCTCTCGGGTCAATAACCAACAGCGGGATCTCGATACCCATGTTGGCTCGACATGATCCTCGATGTTGTCATCGGATGAACCACGATGTCAAGGATTCAAGCAACCCCGTATACTATTCCCTTTGTCAATCGGTATGTTACTTGCCCGAGACTCGATCGTCGGTATCCCAATACCTCGTTCAGTCTCGTCACTGGCAAGTCACTTTACTCAGCGTAATGCATGATCCCGTGACCGCAGACACTTGGTCACTTTGAGCTCATTATGATGATGCACTACCGAGTGGGCCCAGTGATACCTCTCCGTCATACGGAGTGACAAATCCTGTCTCGATCCGTGCCAACCCAACAGACACTTTCGGAGATACCGTAGTGCACCTTTATGGTCACCCGATTACGTTGTGACGTTTGGTACACCCAAAGCACTCCTACGGTATCCGGAGTTACACGATCTCATGGTCTAAGGAAGAGATACTTGACATTGAAAAGCTCTAGCAAAAGCGAACTACGATCTTGTGCTATGCTTAGGATTGGGTCTTGTCCATCACGTCATTCTCCTAATGACGTGATCCCGTTATCAATGACATCGATGTCCATAGTCGAGGAAACCATGACTATCTGTTGACCAACGAGCTAGTCAACTAGAGGCTCACTAGGGACGTATTGTGGTCTATATATTCACACGTGTATTACGATTTCCGGATAATACAATTATAGCATGAATAAAAGACAATTATCATGAACAAGGAAATATAATAATAATGCTTTTATTATTGCCTCTAGGGCATATTTCCAACAGAAAACCCCCCCAGTCCATCAAAGACTTTAGACAGATCAGCCTGTGCAATATCATCTATAAAATTATATCAAAGTGTCTGGTGAATAGGCTGAGACCTCTCTTGAATGGTATGATTTCTCCCACTCAGAGTGCCTTTTATCCCTGGCCGGTTAATTTCTGATAACGCACTTATTGCTTTTGAATGTATTCACTCGCTGAGTACATTGAAAGATAAGTGTGGAGAGTTTTCTTGTGATGCAAGTTGGACTTGGCAAAAGCTTGTCGATCGTGTGGACTGGCAATTTCTTAAAAGTATGCTTGGGGCTCTTGGTTTTGTGCCAACATGGATTAATTGGATTATGACTTGTGTTACTTATGTGAAGTTTTCGGTGAGGTTTAACGGACAGCTATTGGAACCTTTTTACCCATCATGTGGACTCAGGCAAGGGGGTCCTTTATCTCCTTATTTGTTTCTATTTGTGGCTGAGGCTCTCTCTTTGTTGTTGAAGGACGCTTGTGAGAAAGGTGCTCTTAAAGAGTTTAAGCTAAACAGACATGGGCCTGGTATATCTCACCTTTTATTTGCGGATGATAGCCTCCTCTTTTTAAGGGGTCCATTGACCAAGCCTTAACTGTTAAAACTATTTTGTCGGATTATGAGAAAGGAACCGATCAGCTTCTTAGTCTGGATAAGTGCCCCATTAAACTTGGTAAAAAGTGTAGTATGGAGGATCAGGTGTCCACGGTGGTTATTCTAAATATTACTGTTGAAGGTTTTGAGGATAAGTATCTTCGTCTACTAGTGCCAGAGGGTAGAATGAAGGTTGGCAAATTACAGACGACCAATGATAAGGCTTTAAAAAGAGCATCAGATAGGATTGAAAAGTATGCTTCTAGTGGTACAAAGGAATCTCAAATCAAGGCTGTTCTGCAAGCGCTACCAGTTTATGCCATGGGACTTTTTAAATTTCCAGTCTCGTTATGTGAGGAGCTAAGAAACTTCTGGTGGGGAGACGAAGAGGATAGGAGGAAAACACACTGGTTAGCCTGGGACAAACTAACATAACCAAAAGGACATGGAGGCATGGGGTTCCCTGACCTAAGGTTATTTAAACAAGCGCTCTTAGCTAAACAGGCCTAGTGTTTATTGGTGTACCCAGACTCGTTGTGTGCTAAGATTTTAAAAGCAAAGTATTATCCCAATGGTCATATCTTGGATACAGTATTCCCACAAGCCACGTCAGTGAATTGGCAAGGTATCATGCATGGTCTGGAACTTTTTAAAACAAGGGGTCATATGGAGAGTGGTCGATGGTAAAAATGTTAACATTTGGAGAGATAACTGGCTCCCAAGAAATTTGGGGCTAAAAATTATAGCTAAAAAGTATCGAACTAGACTAAAGTGGGTGTCGGTATTATTTGTGAGTGGGACAAGAAGATGGGACGAAAATTTGGTTAGGCATTCTTTCATGCCGAAGAGATCCTAAACCTACGCATTCAGTCTATGGTAGAGGGTGATCTAGTTGCTTGACTCTATGAGAAAAGTGGTATGTTCTCTGTTAAAAGTGCGTACAGACTAGCCTTAAAATCTCAAGGACAACAGGGGCGAGACAGGAATAACTAGTGTTGCTGTTAATGAGGAAAGAAGATTGTGGGATGTTATTTGGAAGATTAAGGTTGCGCAAAAAATTAGAATTTTTGCTTGGAGAGCTGCGACCAACAGTTTGGCGGTTCAGGTGAATAGAGTAGCTCACCACAAAACGGTCTCCGTTCTGTGCACTATATGTGGTGTTTAGGATGAAAATATTTTCCATGCCCTGGTGACCTACCCTAAGGCATGTGCTTTGCGTATCGCCTTGGGGGACGTGTGAAATATTCCGGAGAGGAGTTGTTCGGATTTACGGGGCTGTACTGGCTTCTCATCCTGCTTGACCAATTGGGGTATCCGGTATGCGAGCAAATGTTATTTATGTTCTGGAGAGCTTGGCATTTGAGGAACGATTTGATTTTTGGAAGAGGGAAAGAATAAGTGAATGCGTCTGTTATCTTCATGGAAAATTATTGGAAGACTTTCTCGACTTCCAACGCTCGTGTGCAAGTGGACCTAAGCACCAAAGGGAAGGGGGTGATGGGGAATGGGGAGAATTTTAGTCCGCAAGAAGAAAATGATCGTGCTGCTTGGAAGGCTCCGGAGTCAGAGTATATTAAGATAAATGCTGATGCTAGTTTTGTGGAGAGCTTGAGATCCGCTAGCGTTGGGGTTGTCACAAAGAATCGTCTGGGAGAAGTCCTGGTGTCTTCTTGGGATTTTATTCGAGTGTGCTCCGGAGTGGAGGAGGCGGAACTTCGTGCGTGCCTCGCCGGACTATACATTGGTATTTCTCTTCACAAACCAATTATCTTGGAAACTTACTGCTCTTTGCTGCTTCTTTCCTAGCGAAGGAAAATGTTGACATGTCGCCTTATGTGGATCTAAAAATGGAAGCCATCAGCGCCTCCAAGTTTATTGTTGATCCCAAGATTGTTAAGATTGATAGGCAGACAAACAAGGCGGCTCATGAGATAGCTAAATTTAGTTTCGATAGCAGGTCTGATGGTTTACTGTGTAACTCTGTTCCGCCCTGCGTGGCTAACTATGTAATGAACGATTGTAAGACTCTTGTTATTTGATCAATATATGGGTGGATTAAAAAAAAACATTGATAACACTGAAATATTTATGCTCCCGTTGCAACGCACCATCAATTATATAGTATATATATGATAGGAGTTTATGCCTAATTTTTTCAGATCACGTGTGTTGGTGATATCTTTGTGTAATCGGCTTGTGAGCTAAACACAACAGCCAAGTCGTTCGGCCGGCCTATGCCCATTTGCCCAAGCGGAGTTTCAAAAGCTTGCCTTTGTTGCCGTCGCAGCCGATGTTAATGATAATAAGTGTGTTCTTTGATCTAAAAAAATAACCTACAGCTTCGTACGTGCAAAGGTTCTAGGTAACGTCGAAGCTGTTTATCTTATCAACTTCCAACAAGGTAGGTTTTCATGAGATCATGAACTTTTATAATTAGGCCCGCATACAGAAAAAGAAAACGGAAAAAGACGTAATAATGAAAGGTCGCCACACAAGTTCCCCTTGGTAGTGACATACGGTTTTGCGAACCAATCTGTGGTTGGATGGTTAGAGGGACAGTGATATTCTTAGCTCACTAGGGTTCAAGTCCTGGTGCTCGCATTATTCCTGGATTTATTTCAGGATTTCCGGCGATGCGCTTTCAGTGTGGGAGGAGACGTTCCCGTCGACGACGAGGCGCCTACGGTGACTTCGCAAATTTCAAGATGACATGTCGCTTAGTCTCTCGGAGGTGCTTTCGTAGGAAGGGATAGAATTAATGTGATATTAATGCGTTCATAGGGATGAGTGTATGTGCGTATGTATGAGCACTTGCGTTTACACTTATGTTAAAAAAAAAGTGACATACGGGTTTTGCTACACGTACGTACATATTCATACGTAATTTACGTAAGGTCTCAGGGGGCAATTTTTGATTGGATGAAATCAAGGGAGGGGCCCCACCCAGCTGAATTCACGCGGGATGGAGGAAGGTTACGTAGCAATATCGTAAGCACGTACGTAGGAGTAGGTTGCATGTGCCGGAGCTCTCTCTATATAAACACGGGTGCACGCCTGTGGACTACAACTCGAAAGAGGTCAAGATTCTATCGAGAGCAGTGGCCATGAAAATGGATCCGAAGATGATCATCGTGTCCTCGATCGTCGGCCTCTCAGGGTGCTGAGTGCCATCCTAGGGTTTTCTGCCGAGGGCACAAAGCTCACCGTAGGATGCTAGCCGTCATATCTCCGTGATTTGTTCAACTGTAGTATAGTAGAACTACATATATATTTATTTTGCATTTTTCTTACCGTGAAAGATTTGTGTGCTCTTCTTACTTCCATGTCGTCCTTGTCCAAACTCTATGGGAGTATGATCTTCTTACTTTATGTATACACTGGCAGCGGTCGGACGTGTACCTGTATCAAGGGGTGTGCCTGTTCCCGCCCAACCCTGCACTGGGGCTTGGGGTCTGCGCGTCCATCTTCCTCGTCCTGGCCCAGACGACCTTCGCGGTCGGCAGCGGCTGCTGCGGATTCTACTACAACTCCAGCTCCGGCGCCACCCCATCCCGGGTCGTCGGCGTCATCTGCGCCGTCTTCTCATGGTGAGTGGTCAACCCGACAAGCGATAGCTCGCGGGAGCACACTCGCGCCTGGTGACGAACCACTCCTTACTAAAGCGTGCATGCAGGATCGCGGCGGTGTTCGCACTCGGCCTGCTGGTGATCGGCGCGGCGTGGAACGCCCCCGGGACGTGGGACTCGCCAGGGCTCGGGCTGTGCTACGTCCCCATGGGAGGCATCTTTGCCGGCGGCGCCGGGCTCACCCTCGTTGCCACAGCGCTCGCGCTCACCTCCTTCATAGTCCTCCGCACAAAGTCCGCCGCCGCCACACCCATGGGAGACGAGCAGATTCCGGCAAGCGCCGCCGGGATCACGATGGCCCAGCCGCAGTCCCGGCAGCAGCCTCCCCAGGGGTAAACGCACGCGCGCCGTCTGATCAACCACGCATGATCGCTTTCATTCGTTCTGTATTCCGTGGTTTCCGACCGGTTACGTGTATCAGGAATGTTTTACTTTGAGAATGCATCAGGAATGTTTTTTTTAAACAAAAATGTTTGCTTACTGCTTTATGTTTGCAGTTGAGATTTTTTGTGTAATCTTGAGAATCACCAATGTAGCAACTAAGGGCCACCCTAAATAACACAACGGCCCGCCCTCAGGTGAGCTCGATACGTGCTACAATTTCACGGGCCATACCATCGTCATCGTGCCAACGATCAGGCTTAGCTTTGAGGGCGGGGCGAACCCGGACCCTGGGTTGGAGCTTATGCTCTACTTCATGGACCGTGGGAACACCCTCTCCCAGGTCTGCTGGCCCATGCAAATGGCGTCGGCGCGTCGCGCTTATAGGCTCCTTGGCGCCAAGGAGGCTACCTGTCACGATGCAGGTGGTTTACGACCAATAGATGTTGAAAGAATGCTCATCAGCACGGGTGCATCGACACACACATCGCACGTTGGTGTCCTAGATGTTTGCTTCCTCTAAGTGAAGGTTGGTACGGCCCAATCATCATTTAAATGATAGTGGATCGAGGGATTGGAAGATTCGAATATAGACTATAGATTGAACTAGACTATCAAGAGATAATTACACCAGTGATGCTTGAACTAGGCATAGATGTTTACTTTGGCACATGAACTTGAAAAGTGTGCCGAACTAGTTCCAATACTTGGCATCCTTGTTCAAATATGGTTCTAATAACGTTTGGATACGTACGTGTTGCTGACTAAGCATGCCAGCATGGCACGAGACTGACTAGACACGAAATATTGGCAAGACTCACATGTGAAATATCTCTGTCTCTGACGAGTATATAGCAAAAAAAAAGCACCACATTACAGGCCATGTCTACAAAAAACTACCACTTTTCATAATCTTTCAAAAAAAAAACCACAAAATTGATTTGCTGTTCCAAAAAACCATAGTCACCGAATGGTTATATTTTAAGCCATCTTATGATAGGTAGGGCCTGCCGGTCAGGTCCACGCTAGCCACTGGCTGACGGCGCGCGTGGGAACGACCGTTAGGGCGACCCGTTCCGACCAGGTGATTAGTGGCCGATCAAGCTCCCTCTCTCTCACTCACGCACACTCACTCCCACCCTTTCCCTTGCTCTGTTCTCCCCTGCCCGAGCTCGCCATCATCGCCGACCACCTCTGTTCCTCGTCGCCAGCCAGGATGCCTTCCTGGAATGATGGGGATGAGAGCTCCGACAATTACAACATGGGGGGCAACCTGATGGATATGGAGTACTTTGTAAACATCATCCTCTCTCTCTGCCATTATTTAGGGTTAGGTTCACTCAGTTTGGGAATTAGGGTTGAGGATTTGCACCTATGGATGGATTCTTTGGTTGATTATTTGGTTTAACCAGTGCTTGATGGATCTGCAACTATTGGTTGCATCCTTCTGATCTAGCTGGTATTGTATGTAGGACACACCTGACACTATCCCTGAGCCATTCTTTTGTGGTGCTCCCATGGAGGAAGTTCCCAAGTGCACTCTGCACCAGATGATGCCTAGGAAGTGTGTTGCTTTTTAAGGTCCTAACACTCGAAGGAAGTTCTATGGATGCCATGTTCAGGTGAGTAAGCCTTGGTAGTATTGTTTAATGTAGTAATTTAGTAGTTCATTGGTATCTTGAGTCACGTAATTAGACAATTGGATAGTTAAGTGTTGGCACTGGATTCAGTTATGCTAATTTGTTATCAGTTATGCTATAGTGGTTTTCAGAGTACAGAAAGTGGTTTTCAAATTAGTTGGCACTGGATTCAGTTATATATATATATTGATTAGATTTCTGAATTTATACATCTCCTCATATATTAACTCTGTTTGAATTGATTAGATTTCTGAATTTATACATCTCCTTATATATTAACTCTGTTCTAACCGAATTTAGTTCTGAATTTAGGCATTTTCTTAAGTATGTGATGTCTGCTCTAACTGAATTCATTTTTGAATTTAATATTGTTCTTTGATTGAACATGGAGGTGTCAATTCTGGTGTAGTTAAGTGGGTTGATCCAGCCTGGCCTGATATACTGAAGAACTGCCTCATCAAGAGCCTCATCAAGATGTGGGAAATGTTCCATGAGCAAAACCTTGGTAGGATTAAAGACAAGAATGCATATGATGCTGAGGTAGCCAAGTTTATGAAGGAGGAGGATCATCTTTGTGATGAGTATCATCAAATGGTTGATGATGTTACCAAGATGTTTGACTGGCAGGATGGTGTTGGCAAGGTGGACTACCAGAAGGCAATGGGTGCTGAGGAACATGAGAAGAAGAATGAAGAGCTAGAGATAGATATGAAGATGTAGAAGCTTAGGCTAGCAAAGGAGCAAAGGTGTGACGCCCCCGATTCAATCGTACACTAATCATACACGCAAATGTGTACGATTAAGATCAGGGACTCACGGGAAGATATCACAACACAACTCTAGACATAAATTAAAATAATACAATATTTATATTACAAGCCGGGGCCTCGAGGGCTCGATTACATAAGCTCGAAAACAAAGCGAGTCAGCGAAGCATCATTATCTCGAGTACGAGACATGAGTTAAACAGGTTTGCCTTAAGAAGGCTAGCATAAAAGTATCAAGGATCGAAAAGGCAAGGCCTCCTGCCTGAAGCCTCCTAACCACTCCTGGTCGTCGGGCGATCTGTTGATGTCTACTACACAACCTTCTTCTTGTAGACGTTGTTGGGCCTGCAAGTGCACAAGTTTGTAGGACAGTAGCAAATTTTCCTCAAGTGGATGACCTAAGGTTTATCAATCCGTAGGAGGTGTAGGATGAAGATGGTCTCTCTCAAGCAACCCTGCAACCAAATAACAAAGAGTCTCTTGTGTTCCCAACACACCCAATACAATGGTAAATTGTATAGGTGCACTAGTTCGGCGAAGAGATGAAGATACAAGTGCAATATGGATGGTAGATAAAGGTATTTGTAATCTGAAAATATAAAAACAGCAAGGTAACTAATGATAAAGGTGAGCACAAACGGTATTGCAATGGTAGGAAACAAGGCCTAGGGTTCATACTTTCACTAGTGCAAGTTCTCTCAACAATAATAACATAGATACATCATATAACAATCCCTCAACATGCAACAAAGAGTCACTCCAAAGCCACTAATAGCGGATAACAAACATAGAGATTATGGCAGGGTACGAAACCACCTCAAAGTTATTCTTTCGGATCAATCTATAAAAGAGTTCGTACTAGAATAACACCTTAAGACACAAATCAACCAAAACCCTAATGTCACCTAGATACTCCATTATCACCTCAAGTATCCGTGGGCATGATTATACGATATGCATCACACAATCTCAGATTCATCCAACCAACACAAAGTACTTCAAAGAGTGCCCCAAAGTTTCTAACGGAGAGTCAAGAAAACGTGTGCCAACCCTTATGCATAGGTTCATGGGCGGAACCCGCAAGTTGGTCACCAAAACATACATCAAGTGGCACGTGAAATCCCATTGTCACCATAAATAAGCACGACAAGACATACATCAAGTGTTCTCAAGTAAAGACTCAATCCGATAAGATAACTTCAAAGGGGAAACTCAATTCATCACAAGAGAGTAGAGGGGGAAGAAACATCATAAGATCCAACTATAATAGCAAAGCTCGGGATACATCAAAATCGTGCCTTAGAGGGGACACGAGAGAGAACACGAGAGAGAGAGAGAGAGAGATCAAACACATAGCTACTGGTACATACCCTCAGCCCCGAGGGTGAACTACTCCCTCCTCGTCATGGAGAGCGCCGGGAGGATGAAGATGTCCACCGGTGATGGGTTCCCCCTCCGGCTGTGGTGCGGAATGGGCTCCCCGAGAGGTTTTTGGTGGCTCTGAGAGGCTAGCGGCGGCGGAACTCCCGATCTATCTTGATTTCTGATGGTTTTAGGGTACGTAGGGTTATATAGGCGAAAGAAGTCGGTTGGGGGGTGCTCGAGGGGTCCACGAGACAAGGGGCCACGCCCTGTAGGGGGGGGGCGCCCTCCTATCTCGTGGCCTCCTCGAGGGTCTTCTGACGTGAACTCCAAGTCTCCTGGGTGATATTCTTCCAAAAAATCACGTTGCCGGAGGTTTCATTCCGTTTGGACTCCGTTTGATATTCCTTTTCTTTGAAATACTGAAACAGGCAATAAAACAACAATATGGGCTGGATCACATTGCTGCCATGGCCGTGGAGTTGCAATGCCCCGTCACTCCCTTTCCCATCACCTACCTCGGGCTGCCCCTCTCAGTCCGCAAGGCCTCTTCGACGAGCTTGGAGCCGATCATTGACAAGCTTGGGCGCAAGCTCTCCACATGGCGGGCTTCTATGCTATCCAAGGGAGACCGCCTATCCCTTGTGCGCCACGTCCTTAGTGCCATCCCCACGCACTTCCTCATGGCCATCGCCTTCAGCAGCACTGCCATCAAGAAGGTGAACCGGATCATCCGCGGATTCTTATGGGCTGGATCGGATAAGGCCAGTGGGGGCCAGTGCCTCGTCAACTGGCAGCGTGTATGCCAGCCGATCTCCCTCGGTGGCCTCGGCATCCGAGACATCCAGCGTACGGGCATCTCTCTCCGTGTTCGCTGGCTATGGCTACAACGTACCGATGCTACTCGCCCGTGGAGCCACCTTCACATCCCCCATGATGCGGACTCGAGTGCAATTTTCAGAGCCTCCACGACTTGGCAGCTGGGAGCTGGAGATTCTTGCAGATTCTGGACCGACCATTGGATCACTGGCAGGTCTGTGCCCGAGATTGCCCCTCTCGTTCTAGCTCTCGTCCCAAGATGCCTTCGGAAGGAGAGATGCGTGCGTGATGGGCTGCAGCAGCGCTCTTGGGTGCAGGATATCCGAGGTGCGCTCGGACCGGCGGCCATGGTGCAGTACGTCGAGCTATGGCGTTCGGTGCGGCACATTGACCTCTCTAGCGAGCCGGACCACGCTATCTTTGGCGTTGGACCTCCTCTGCTAAGTACACGGCAAGCTCCTGTTACAAGGCCCTATTCTTTGGAGCTCAGAAGACCCTTTCTGGCGGCTCACTTGGTGGCCTTGGGCTCCTCTCCGCGTCAAATTCTTCCTGTGGCTGGCCATGCAAAACCGTTGCTGGACCGCGGAGCGCCTGGCTCGCCGCGTCTTGTGTGACCAGGAGGATGAGACCATGCACCACCTTCTTGTCGGATGCTCTTTTTCTCGCCAGGTTTGGCACGAGATCCTCGGCTGGGCACGCGTGCCCATTAGCGTTCCGGACCACGACACGCCATTCCAATTGTGGTGGCAATCCTCTCTCGACCCCGCGCCCACTTCTATGCGCAAGGGCCTATCCTCCCTCATCATCCTCTCAGCCTGGTGGATTTGGAAGCATCGAAATGCTTGCATCTTTGACGGAGCCACGCCATCGATTACCTTCACATCCGACACCATCAAGGACGAGGCGCGTCTATGGGCCAAGGCGGGCGCTACCGGACTGCAAAACATTATACCCGGCGCGTAGTTTCTAGTTCCTAGCCGTGGGCCTGAGCATACCCCTCTCTGTTGTGCTCCTTCGCTTGTTCACCATGCCTAGTGCGCACATGGCCTTGTAAGCGTTGTAATCCCATGCTTGTACTCTCCTTCTATCAATACAAAGATACGCAGCTTGCGTATTCGCGAAAAAAAACTCTTGAAAGAAGTAAAGCTGTAATGGGGGCTCACTGGTGACAAAACTTATACAACGAAATATATGTATTGTTGGCTTCCAAACCCCACTATTTAGTCAAACTCTGGAGGTTAAAAATTCCTTTGAAGATCAGGGTTTTTACATGGCAAGTTCTCTATGATAGAATCCCTACAAGAGAACAAATACTTCATAGACATGGGCCTACAGATGGCAAGTGTCCCATGTATGAAGAAACCCAAACGACTGATCGTCTTTTCTTTTGCTGTCTCATTGCTATCGTTGTCTGATCTTCTGTTGGGGAATTTTTGGGTTGGACTTGGGGCCCTGTATCAATCCAAGATATGATTACTTGGCTGAAACACGAGGCAAACGGGAGCATCTATTATATTTGATTTTGGGATTACCGTGGTTTGGTGAGTTCGTTGGGACATCCGAAATGATGTACAATTGTACTTAATCAGCGACACTTAATATGGATCAGAGGGAGCAATAATTTTAGCGCCCGAGGTTATCAAACATCCAACTGAGGCTATGTTTCACATGTCACTTTTCCTGCAGAAATGGAGCCATCTTTGGCACGGCAAGAAGCAGGATCTTGTCAGCGCAATCATTAGCAACTGCTGTCAATGATAACCTGCAGATTATTAGTGGGATGCTTTGTTGCTCAGATTCTGTAATCCCTAATGTATGTTTAACCTTCACCGTATCCTGATTCTATGTTTGTCTGTTAGGGAGTTCATTTTCCGGCTGAAAAATGGAATACCTTTTCAAAGTATACGCAAAGCTATCGAATCTTCGAGCCATAGAAAACATGTGCACAAATTCCACTGCCCCTGCATTTCGGTTCGGCATTGCGAGGAATTTGTGGTTTGTTTGAGTGAGTGCCAACAAAAATCCTGGGGTAGCCCTGCAGCATATTTTGCTGATCGCCAGGTTCAGTGTGTCAGAAAACACCTGAAAGATGAGGAGGATGAGGGCGACGACGATGGCCGGGCCTGGCCGCAAACAGATCCACGTCCCCTGAAGAGAACACCATTGGTGAGTAGGTGGCACTGGTCGGCGGCGATCGCTGGACCCCGACCAGGTTTCCGCTGCTGATCCATATTGATGGAAAAGGTAAGCCAGTTACGCTGTCGTGTTCAGAAGGTGAGGCACCAAAACCAAACCAGACGATCTAAATTTTAACTGTAACCAGGGCTTTTTTTGGTCTGTGACAACCAATGTTTGAAGAAATTTGAGGTTATATCAGAGGCCTTTCTTGCACGTGCGTGGTTCAATTTCTTTGATCCAGTGTGATTTGTTTATTTAATATCTAAAGTCAGGTCATTTGCCGAAAACAAGTTATGAACAAAACCTGGTGTATTACCACTGTGCTAGACACTTACTCTCGGATCTACAAGTCCATTCCGTACAAACTGACTTTCCCAGTTATTTAATCCTAATGAGTAATGTACCTACGTTCTAAAATATAAGATGTATTATTAAAAAAATTACTGTGTCTTTAAATTTCATACTAAAAATTATCAGCATCTATAATGTAAAAACATAAATAATACACATATATACATTTCATGACTTGATATTATAGATATTGGCATTATTTCTATATATAAACTTGATCAAATATCAAAAGATTGGGGCAGACTATACACATGTTCCCGCAAAAAAAAAAAAAAATACGATACACATGTCACAAGCCATTTTTTCAGCATTCCTATAGTCGCCTTCCCCGTCTCTTTCTCCAACACTTCCTCTCCTCCATGTGTGGCGCCACATCGTCCCTGCCTTCTGCAAGACCCCGACGAGTCCGCACTGGCGAGATGTGGCGCCTTCGACTACAAGAACCAGCATTGTCTAGCCTTGTTTCTTTAGGGCTTGTCTAGTCTCGGTTTTTTTTTAGAAACCGTCTAGTCTCGGTTGTGTCCAAGCAACATTCGGCCCAGGAATAGCTGTTTCTACATAGTGGCCCAACCCAGTATTGCTCATTCCGTTTGGTTCTTTTTCTTTTGTTTGTTCGTTCAGTTTCTCTCTCGTTTGATCCTTTATTTTTTTATTTTTCTCTTTTTACGTTTTTTTATTTTGAAATATTCTACAAATATATTAAATATTCCAAAAATTAATGTAATCAACAATTTAAAACCCTTCATCACGCATTTAAAATCGCTCACAGAGTATAAAAAATTTGTTCGCACAACTTTTGGAAAACATTTGTCATTCAAAAAAATGGTCGCAACATTTTTAAAATGTCATACATTAAAAAATATATTTGTGGCCTTTGAAAATCGTAATAATGTTCATAAAAAGGTAAATTTGGTTCACGTAGTTTGTAAAATGTGTTCATATCATTCAAAAAAAAATATTCATAGCAATTAAAAAATATTGATGCAACTTGAAAATATATTTGTGACATTTTAAAAGATGATTATACAAAGTAAAAAATTATCACCTGATTAAAAAATGTATCTTACCTCCTCGCCACAAAAAAATGTATCTTACCATTCAAAACAATATTTGTGACATTTAAAGAATTGTTCTAACACTTAACAAATGTTTTCATGCTTTAAAAAATGTCCAATATGTATTTTAAAACTATTCAATGTGAATTAGACGAAATGTTCAACATCTATTCAGAAAAATGTTAAACATCTATTTGGAAAATGTTCCACGTGTAACTGAAAAATGTTTATCTTGTATATGAAAAAATGTTCAATGTGCATTTGACAAATGTTTAACATGTATTCAGATAAGGCCATTCAACATATATTTGAAAAATGTTCAACATGTATCTAAAAAAACGTTAACATGCATGTATACTAGAAAATTTTAACTTGTATTAAAAAAGTAGAGAATGGTCCAATCCCATGAGGAAGCTTCTAAAACCGGTCCATAGAAGGTTTACAAAACCACTCCAGGAAGCTACACAAATGCACCTTATTGGGCCGGCATGGTAGCTGAAGCATCAGAGGCGAGATGGTGTTCGGTCTCTCAAAGAGAAAGATATTGCTCTCGCGCTTCGGCCCATCCCATGAGACCTGGCCGACGGCTCTCCATCCTTGCGAGGACCTGCGTCGGGCCTCCCGTGGTGCAAGTACTATTATTGTTGGACATAATTAGGATTGCCAATAATCACTCCCAATTGCCCTAAAAAAACAATCAATCTCAAAATCCCTAAGAAAGAGAATCTAAAAACAGATTATGGTAACCAATCCATGTAGGATTGATAAAATCTCCAAAAGTATTTATTCCTAAACATTTTGACATCTTTTACTCTTGCTTTGCGTCTTCGGTTCTTAACCATTTTGGCACAAAACAAAACTTATGTTCCATGGAATTGTATCATATTTGCTAATGCTAGAGAGATTAGTCGTATGCAAAACTAATATGACCAACAATGGTCCAATCCCATGAGATGTCATACAGTTTTTTCTTCAACGTACATACATGGGACCATATGGGTATTGCAAAACTGAGGGGGTGATTCTTCTTCTTGAAAGTTATCAATTACTAGAAGAACGCCCGTGCGTTGCAACGGGGCCACATTAACTTTAAGAGCTTAATATTAATATTTTCATACATATCAAGTGACATCGACGACCTTTTTTACCATTAAATCCTCACACACACACTCTCTCTCCCTCCCTCTTCCTCACTCTCTCTCCCCTCTCTCTCTCTAACACACACACACACACACATATCCATCTTATTGGGTACGGGACCATAATCCATCTATTTTATACACACACATCGACACACGCAATGCATAACAATATGGATTATGTGTATTATATTTGCCAGCACAACTGAGGGAATTAATTTTATGTAAATGGCCAGCCACAGCTCCAAGAATACGCGGAGGAGGTGGCCCGGGTCCGCGTCGGTGCTGTCTGGCATGGGCCAAGGGCCGGCTTCCAAGTGCGTCTGCGCGCCGGCCACCCACGCCGGGTCCTTCAAGTGCCGCTTCCACCGCACCAACTCCCAGGGCCACGGCCCACGGCGAGGCTGTGGAAGCCGCCCTTCTTCGCCCCCTTCACCGGCGGCGGCCAACGCGGTGTCAAGGGCTTTCCTGCTCCTCGCTGTCCTCGTCCTCCCAAGAACGTCAGACCCGGTGGACGCAGCCCAAGCATCGGCCTCGAGAATCAAGAACGCTTTCGACAACGAAGAGGGAAGGGAAGATCATATACATGTAATAAGAAAGGGAGTTTATTTACTGCTCCCTTGATATATTGTTTCCTTTGTTTGGAGATTGATTACCATCCGTGAGTTAAGGTAAGGTTAATGTGATTGAGGGATTTTTCCGAAAATCAAATATTTGTTTTTTAATTAATGTGATTGAGTGATTTAAGGTAAGGTTAATTAATTTAGATTTGATCTTTAGAGATTGTTCGTGATTGATTCTACATTACTAAATAACTTGCGCCAGTATGAAAAGTTCTGATCTGTTTAGATTTCTCTCGTTGTGTGAGAGACTGACGCGAAAATAAACTGATGAAGTGGGAGGAGGAGACAAAAAAATCTACGAAAAAAACCAACGAAGGTTGGAGGAAGTACCAAAAAAACCATGGGAGGTGGGACGAAAAAAAATCTGGAAACGAGACTACCAACTGCTCCATTAGGAATAGAGATTTGAAGGACCAGATAAGCATAACTCTACGCTAAGGGAAGCACCTCCGGTTATCAAATTTTTTGGTATTCGCCTTGTCATTGCCTTGGTCGTAGAATCTAGTGAGTGGTTCTTCTTTTTGGAACCTATTAATTATTCCAATCTTACTTGTACCTTTCTTTTCTCTAAACGATGTGAACTCATGAAAGAGACATTTTGTTTCTTTCTTAAACTCACTACCTCAAGGGCAGAAAAGGCATAACTCTCCGCAAGGAAAAACACCTCCAATTGTCTATTCTTTTGATATATATTTTTCACCTTATGATTACTGTGGTTGTCTTCTTTTCGATGCGGATTTGTGGCAATCGGTGGCTTGATTATCTCCTCGTCAAGAGATAGCTTGGTAACATGACAACGATATTCTTTTTTCATGTTATCAAAGTACTGATGTGACAATATCTCAGGAATGATCGCATGGATGATTGTTGTACTTGGTGATTCCTCCTCAAACCAAAAGAGCTATACATAATACATATCCCTTGGGCTTTAGGCCGTCTTTTTTACAAGTATACTAATTGATCTAGTAGTACATATTTTACGGGTGATACTCTTTCTAGGTCAGCCTATGGTCATCTAGCTTATGAGATTAAGGATCTTTTGGTAGCTAGGAAGTTTGTTCCTCTAAAAATTAGCGGAGATCAGAATAAGGTAGCACATTAATTGGCAAACTATAGTCGTACAGAAGCTTGTACTGCGGTATGGCTGAACTCGTGTCCTCCATGTTGTGAGGAGCAGTTGTCTCGTGATTGTAGCCCTATCATTATGGAATAAAATCCCTTTACCCTCGCAAAAAAAAAAATGATCGAACGCACATGAGATCTTCTAAAAACGTCTCTCGCCCTGTCACGGTTTACACGCGTCACCCGATCTGGGCCGTCCAAGACGGATCGAACGGCGTGCGGCAGCTGACGCGGTCCTTGCTCCTGCGACCACGATCTCGACGCCGCGCCGTGTCTTGAACAAAACGGCCGCCGCCCTAGGGAATGGAAAAGCAGAACATGCGTTTGTCCGACCGTCCTACCAGCACTGGTCCGTCTCCCACGTCCTCCGCCGGAACGCTGGCCCCGCCGCCTGCCGCATCGTCATGGCCAAGTCACTGTCGTACCGCGCGCGCTCGTCGGGGTCGGCGAGCGTGGCGTACGCAGAGTGCAGCCGGATGAACCCCTCGTCGCCACCCCCACCGGCAGCGTCCGGGTGCAACTCCCTGGCAAGACGTCGGTACGCCGCCTTTATCTCCCCCTTGCTGGCCCGCACGCCCACCCCGAGCACCTCGTAGTGCGTCCTCCCGGCCGCCGCCAGCGCCATCGTCACAGACGCCTGCGCCACCACACACCGCCGAGTTCCGGCAACGCGCCCTGGAAGGGAAACAGTTGCGGCGGCGAACGTAGCCATCGATGGTCCGCTCTCTGTTCTTGATCGAAGCAAAAGCAGACTACTTCGTTGCAGTGCTGTCCGTCCTCGTCGAAGAGAAAAGAGGCGCCGATGGATTTATAGGGGCTTCGGGGGCCTGTGGTGCCAGTGGTACGTGCAGCTCTCGATATTATCTCCTTCGAGAAGAAGGGGTTATGTGTGAGCTCCTGCCGCTGAGTCAGCCACCGGTGGCTTCTTCTCCTAGTGCTCAGGCTGTTGCTGTCCTTGCTTTCCCGCCACCCGTCGTGGTCCGGTTGCCGCTGCACCTCCTCTTCTCTTCTCTTCCGCCCAACAAGGCGGAAAGGGACTCTCGATCATTAACAATTCAGTCTTTTCAACTAACTTCCACCTATTTTACGCAACTTCCCCCTTTATTGGATTGGTACCTGAATTTTGTTCAGGTCTGATTTTTCCGCGCCACGCTTGTTGTTCTGCAAACAATTCTAGGTGGCATATACCTCCTTTTCCAAAAAAGAGGTGGCACATACCTCCGAGTTTTACTTATTTTTCTGCAGGAGATTATAAAATTTACTTCTTTGTAAGCAATTCTCTGATTTCTCTATGATGTGAAAATAAAATTCTCTGATGTTTCTACACCGTGACTTCATCTAGTTGTTCCTCGTGATTTTTTCTGCCCTTTGGTCATGATCATTTTTTTTAAGAAAAACAGCGCACTTTATTTCATGTTTCAAAGTTTAGGGGAATACAAAGATGATTTGGTGGATCGATGAGCCACTTATGTCAGCCAGTGTCTAGGGTAGTGGCTATTTTAGCTAGCTAATCTATGTACCTCGTCATTGCTTGCAGCGTTGCTCATCGACGAGCTCATAGCCCCGAAACCTCTGCTTCCTTTCATTGATCTCCTGTAAGATCACGCAGTACTTACCGAGATGGAGCTCTCCTGGTCGTTAATATAACTCCCGGACAGTCAGATGCGATTCACACTCTATTCACGACCAAGTCCTTGGCGAGGGCGTGAGTTTCCCTACATGTATATGCTTCCAGGTGACTCCCTGAAATACTACCACCGAGGCACCCAAAAATAAGTCGGTCTTCTTTTGGCAAATGATGCCCACCGCCCCGGTGTTGGATGATTTTGCCACTAGACCATCAATGTTCATCTTTACATGTCACTCTGCTGCGGAATCCATGCCATACTGTGCCCCGTCGCCGGAGCTCCAGTAGGTTTGGAACCTTTGTTCTTGGCTAGGAGATCCTGAAGCTCATGCAAATACCTCTCGATGAAATAATGTGTAGACAGTGGGCTTTGTAGTTCAATCTCATGGATTGCCTTCCACCTAGCCCACTAGATTGCCCACAATGTGACAAAGAACCAAGATGAAATTTCCCTGCTGAGAGTATTGCATAAACCGAGCAGCCACAACTTTGGGTCAGTAGTTTCATCGCCATAGATTGGACGCAAGGAATCATCATCACGCAATGACCAAACTCTCTTGGACATGTTGTAGTCCAATAATGCATGTTGTCGTGAGTCCACTGTTGTGTCACAAATCGGGCACGTTGCCACATCTATCATATACGCATACCGCCGCTACCGTTCCTACTTCACGGGATCTCCGATCACATAGGTTGGGTTACCACCATGGCAACTCACGCGGTCCTCATACCCATCTCATTCGATGCATTGTCTATCAAAACAGGCGATAGCCCTTTTAGTAAAGGGGTCTACCAAATTCTTAGCCGTTTGGATATAATCCAACGCTATCACTCTGGAGTTTCTTAAATTTTTGACAGCTTTTAATCTCATTCTTATGTGTTTGTTGGATTTCATGTTGTCCTTTGAAGTCTTTAATTTGACAATAACAGTATGATAGTCACAGTTCATAAGGATAGCCGGAACCGACTTCTCAACCAATGGCAAGTCCATCAACAGATCTCCAAGCCATTTTGCTTCGACACCAGACGTGTATAATGATGTTAGTTCTGCTTCCATTGTCGATCTCGTTAAGGTCGTTTGCTTGCAAGACTTCCAGGAAACAACAACACCTCCAAGAGTAAACATATTCCCAGTTGTGGCCTTCGTCTCATTAGCATCAGAGATCCAATTAGCATCACTATACCCTTCAAGTACTGACGGGTATCCGGTATAGTGAAGTCCATAGTACCTTTTAGATAGCGCATAATTATTTCAATAACATGCCAATGTACACCACCCGGTTTTGGAAATAAACCGGCTCAGTTTGCTCACAACAAATGCGAAGTCAGGCCTCATTGGGCTCGCCAAATACATGACTGAACCAATAATTTGAGAGTATCTCAATTGATCTTTAGTTGTGCCTTCGAACATTTGAATCAGCACACTAGTATCATGTGGTGTTTGAGATGGTTTTCAGTCCAAATATTCAAAATGACTCAAAACCTTCTCAACATAATGGGATTGCAGAAGTGTAATCCCACCCTCATCATCAGTAGCTTGTTTACAAGATAGCATCAGCCTCCCCAAGGTCCTTCATCTCAAAGTTCTGAGATAAAAACGACTTGACCTCCTCAATGACTTTGATGTTGGTTCCAAATATCAGTATGTCAGAGTTGTATTAAACTTCTCTTGCCATTTCTTAGGTGCTTGTCTCAAGCCATATAAAGATTTCAGCAACCTACACATATTTCCTTCCTGACCATCTATCACAAAGCCATCTGGCTGTTGCATATAGGTTTCCTCTTCTAGCTCTCCGTTCAGTAAATCCATCTGGTGGACGAGAAGACCATGCGAGGCTGCCAAAGAGAGTAATACTCGAATGGTGGTCAGTCTGGCCACATGTGAATAACTATCGAAGAAATCTTCCTCTTCTTTCTGGGCATAGCCCTTGGCCACAAGCCTGGCCTTGTACTTTTCAATCATACCGTCGGGCCTAAACTTCTTTTTGAACACCCACTTACATCCCAATGGTTTGCAACCATAGGGACGTTTAGTGATCTCCCATATCCCGTTAGCCATGATGGAATCCATCTCGCTATGGACCGCATCTTTCTAGTAGTCAGCATCTGCAGATGCATACACTTATGAAATAGATGTAGGAGTATCGTCCGTGTGGTACACAAGGAAATCATCACCAGAGGTCTTTGCATTCCTTTGTCTCTTACCCCTACCAAGGGTTTCCTCGTCATCCTCCTCTGGATTTTTATCATGTGTTTGTTCATAATATTTCATGGAAATGGCAGGCTCAGAGGTCTCCTCAGATTCATGTCTACAAGTGCTTTGCATATCTTTCATAGGAAAACTATCCTTGAAGAATGTATCATTTTTAGACTCCATGATTATACCAGCCTTCTGGTCAGGTACCTCAGATTTCACTACTAGAAATCTATAGCCAATACTACTCTTAGCGTAGCGAAAATGAACACAGTCCATAGTCTTTGGTCTAAGCTTACGCTTTTTGGGATAGGCACATTGACTTTCGCCAAACAGCCCCAAGTACGTAAATATGAGAGTGTCGTCCTTCTCTACTCCCATTTCTCATAGGGAGTGATCTCGTTATCCTTTATCGAAACTTTATTCATGACATAACATGACGTTAATATAGCTTCCCCGTCATGCCTTGGGTAAACCCGATGTATCTAACATGACGCTAACCAAATCAGTTAGAGTTAGGCATTTCCGGGTGGAGAGACATGGACTAGACTCGCATTCGAGTCGGTAACAGCCCACGATGAGACGTCTCAGATCGTGGTTCACCTGTCTGTTCCAGACCAACAAAAATAAGCGCATAGGTGTGAGCTTGGCTCGGCTCATTCCCACAACCCGCGACGCGAGGAAGGAGGAGCATGCGGGAACCTCTTCTCTTCTCAAGCTCCAATAGCATATGGAAGAGAATCCCTTATAAGGAGGTCCAACTCATCTCCAACTAGCAATAGGGACTAAACTTCTTACCACACCCATTGCCATTTAACCCACATGGACCCTTAGAGATTTTCTGGAATTGTTAGATGGGCCTCAGGGTGGATGTACCGAGCGGGCTTTTCGGCCCGCTCATGGCCCACTCGGTCTTGACCCGCTCGGTCCTGGCCTGCTAGGTAAATTGGACGGTCCGGTCTGCTAGATCAGGCCTGAGAAAATGTCGGTCCGGTCCGTTCTTTAACCGAGCCGAACGAGCGGACCGAGAAATGCAGTCATCGTCGCGGCAACCGGCAGCCCCTGGGTGAACCACTGTGTCCCCGAGCTTGCCCTCTCCTTCCTTCCTCTCCTCCCCGTGCCCCATAGCCTCTTTCCGCCGCTTGCTGTCGCTGCCGTGCGTGCACTGCCGCCTTTCGCAAGTTCTCGATCATGGCAACAGTTTCAGCACAGCACACACGCGCGCATGAAACGCTCGACTGTGATTTTCGGATCGCGGGAGAAACGCTGGGCCATGATTTTCTCGTCCAACAAATCAGGCAAGTGTTGTTTTGGAAGGTGCTGGACTAGATTTTATACGGTCAGCTTCCTATAATCATGTCACGCGCGATCCCATGGTGCCGTTTCCTTTTGTTCAGTCAAAACAGAAAACTGAAAGTATGAGAGAAACACGGTTTGATCCAAAAATCACGTAACTATTTGACGATTAACTCCACGTCCGATTTGATCCGCTAATCAAGCAAGGCCCGCACACGAGAAATCGTGGGCTGATGCACACGATAGATTAGTCGCATGCAACAGAGAAACTGCTAATCAACAAACATGTGCACGTTCATGGCAAAGAACCGCCACGCCCACGCACTTCCCACGACACGTCGCCCACCTTGACATCGTCGCTCGCGCATGTCACTCGCCTCGCCACAGCACCCGCGCATGTCGTACACCTCGCCGCTGCACCCGTCCAAATCGCCGCCGGTGGTCGTTGGCCGGTCCGCTCGGTCCGGCCCGGGCTTCGTTGTCGCCGGTCCGGTCCCTGAAATCAGAACCGTCATGCTACTCGGTTCGGTCTGGCCCGGACCGCCAGCGGCCGGTCCAAACGTTGGCTCGGACCGGGACCGGACCAGCCCGGACCGTGTCCACCTTTGAGACGGGCCCTAGACCCATCCTAATATTTCAGCGGGGAAAACTTGCCGAATCGCTACAGTGAAAGAGTAAAAAAAAAAACAGTGATAACTAGCCAGCGAGGACGGGGATGAGGACCTGGTTCAAGGACAAATCACATGTTGACACCTAATGCACTCTAGTATCTTTCGTTAGATAAAACTAAGCCATAGTATCTTACTCTGCAAAGGTCTACGGGGATATTTATTGAACTAGTGAACTGTATAAACCTCCACCGATATATATTTTATTTTAGTTAGTAGAATGGGCACAACTGTCGCATAGAAGGACATGTTTTTTCATAATACAACTAAGTGGCTAAAAATGTTCCATAGATGAATGTGATTTTCTTTTTTGCATCGATTAATTTTAAGTTGAATTAACTTTAGAAAGACCCCTTTGGCTAAATTTCTAAAATTTACATGGTCCGTGATCAAGATATTTATTTTATTAGCAGTTTATTTGTAACACTAGAGCAATGAGTCATATAAAAATAAAAATAAACAGTAATATTAACAATCCAATTTTTTGAGCAAAAATTAACAGTGCAATTATGGGGCTAAGTGTAGAAAACAACAATAATAAAATTTATATGATTACTTTTTATAACATAAAATCATATCAAAGTTTAATAACGGTGAGCTAGACAAAATAAAACAATTTGGTATAAATAGGTCGTTAACACAATCATAAGTAGTCGGGCATAGAAAAACAGTTGAGGCAAACATTACAAAAACCCTCTGAAACACTTCTACCATCAGCTCCGGAGTCATGAGATCAATCAACTCTATGATATTTTGGGTATGTGCAACACAGTGAGCCTCAGACTTAACCTGTTCTCTGAAAGCCTCATATCACTTTTAAGGAATAATTCAGTATCCCAATGGAATTCCCAAGATGCAGTGCATAGTGTAAAATTTGAGAAAGAATTGAAACCACCGGGCAACTTGAAACACATAGGAGTTGTTTGTTTTTGAGAAGTGTTAGTGTAAATGTAAAGGGAATCAAGTCACAAGATGTAATAGCATTTACTGAAAAAACCAACATTTGTTTGATTTGGCTGTGTAATGGAAATAGGTTTCTTAATAGTGTTTGGTATGGAAATTTTTGTCAACTTTTACCAGTTCCAGAAAATCACACAGATAAACTGAATAGCCCATGTTTAAAACTAGCACCCTCCCACATTAGTGATGAATTATGTTTGTCTACAGACTAATAAATACACTGGTTCATTAAATATAAGTAACTGGTTCATCTGGTGGCTACAAATACATCAAGTGCTTAAAATATATCACTACAAAATCATCAAGTGCTTAAAATGTGGCTGCAAATTAACAAGTAAATAAGTATATTTTTTTGGTATCTCTCAAGAATAATTATAAGTTCACTGAAGAAGTGTATAACCATTATTACAAACAAGTTCACATGCAGCAAAAAAGATAATCAAAATGTCCTAGGTTCTAGTAATTCATCGATCGATAGTATTTGAAATCAACTGCCTCGCCAATGTCTCATATTCTCCTCACCTGCCAACAAATAGAAGCATCAAGAAAGATGATAGGAAAGTCAAACAACATATTACAAAATCTGACATAAGATTTTTAGCTCAAGAAAGATGATATGAAACTCAAACATCATATTAGAAAGTCTGACATAAGCTTTTATCTCAAGAAAGATGATATGAAACTCCAACAGCATATTGCAAAATCTAACATAGGAAGAGAGTGTATGGACTAAGTACAATGAAAAAGATAGAACATAAGAGTGGCAACATTCGAACGGAGGGGATACGCTCCATGCAGTCAACACTTTTGACAAATATAACAATATTAATGAGTTGGTTTTTTACACACCAGTCATGTCATACAATTATTGGAAACACACCTTTCCCAATGAGCCTTGCTTCTTTCTCTCTTCTGCCAATGAGCAGCCAATAGGCATGAGTTAAATATAAGGGAAAAAATCCTTTAGCACAAGTCTGGCTTATATAAGACTAGCCAAAAACACCACATCACTATGTCACTACAAGTTTGGCTTATATACTGCAAATAATCACTCTTGCTTATATACACCACTCTATACTAGTGAAATAGTTCACTTGAGCCACTCATGGTGATCAATGTCAGGATGCTATCAATCCCCAAGGTTTACAAACAAGTTCAATCGAGAATAACAAAATGTGTTATAAATCAGTGATGTAACATAAGGGCATGCAAAGAGTGCACATGCCATGATAATTCGACATTGGGTCTTTATAGGAAAAAAAGGAAGGGTCCCTCAAAATCCCCCACCGACCCTTGAGCCTTCCAAAGCACCTTTCTATAATACTTCCCGATCTAGGTGGCACATGTTGAGATACTCCTCTGCACTACGAGGTGGGTTTTGTGATGTCCAATCACCCAAATGGTACCTTTGACCTAGGTATGGAGCTAATAATACTCTTGCATTTGTGTAGCCAGTATCGACAAGGTAATATTGGCCCTCGGGGACACACAACCTATTTGGCCATGAGATGGTATCCCTAAGAACACCACCAGTATGGGCAGAACCCTCCCAACCAGGTAATGTGTAGATGAATTGCATGTTAGGTGCACATACACCTAACACATTTGTATCTATATCACCCAACCTTGGTCGATATCTTCCTTCACATTAGTCGGGACTCTTATGCCTATATGTGTGCCATCTAACACTCCAATGCAATTCTACAAAATCAAAAAGCAAAGTGCAATTATTAGCATATTTACCACTATTGTGATAGTCTAGAATAATTTTCTTTATTAGTAGCTATCTACCTCGAAATACTTCCACTTACATCTGTGCAACCCTCGGTTATAGGTTCAGGCTTCTTAAGTTGCAGATGGTGGAGCTTCAGGACAGCTAGAAGACAAGCGTTGAAGTTTCTACTAACTGGCTCGGGGCTTCGAAAAAGAATTTTCCTACTGACCTATTTTTGAGATGGTGTGATAATACATACAAGAATGATGCCACTATCTCCTCTAATGATGTCTTCCTTGTACCCTTTAGACCACAAACAAATCTCACCATCTCACATAATACATGAAATGTTCTCTTATCCATATGAAGTTGACTTATACACATAGCATCGCTCTCACCAATTAGCCGATACAAGTCTCTCCCCTTAAATCTCTAATTTTAATTATCCTTTCTATTTGCCAATATTTTCTCCTATAAGCTAATGCAAACATGAACCACACATAATAGTATACAAGCACAATTGAAGTGGTCATATTAAAAAATGTTGCATTTCTCCTTCACGCCTTGCACTTAAGGGAAGACGGGCCATAACCAAAAAGTACAATACAATATATAAGCATAAGGAAAATATACCTAATTAAGGTTGTGTATGAATTTCTTTCCTAATAATTGCAAAGATCACTCTCACATCCTCAGGTTGCGACAAGTGGCGCTGCATGTGCATCACTTGTCGCAACCTAGGAGTTTATCTTTTTTAATAGTTTCGTTTATTCAATATGTTTTATTTCTTAAACCGTGCATCGAAATCTCGAACCGTTTTCAACGTTGGATTTCTCACGTCGAGATCTTCAAAACTAGATACCATGTTGATAGGTTTTGACGAACTTTTTCTTCATGAAAAAACCAAACCTGGAAGCACGTGTTTTTTCCCTTTCTGAAAGAGGCACGCCCGTGCCTCTCACAAAAGCACAACTGTGCCTCTTGCAGAAGGGAAACCGTGCCTCTCACGGAAGAAAAAAAACAAAAAAGCGTTTTTTTCGTGTCCGAGAGGCACGGCCATGACTCTCACGAAAGCACAACCTTGCCTCGCGCGGAAGCAAGACCGTGACTCTGGCGGAAGGAAAGAAACATAAAACGTGTTTTTTTCGTTTCTGGGAGGCAAGACCATGACACTCACGAAAGCACAACCGTGCATCTCGCGAAGGAAAAAAAACAGAAAACACTTTTTTTTTCGCTTTCGAGAGGCACGGCTGTGACTCTCGTGGAAGGGAAAAAAAGAAAACGCGTTTTTTCCGTTCCGAGAGGGACGGCCGTGACTCTCGCGAAAGAAAAAAAAGAAAATGTGTTTTTTCTTGAAATTTTTTTGTCCAAACGTTAAGGAGGACCAGTGGAAAACCAAAACGTCGAAAAAACCTGAAAAAAACATATAAAAGCCAAAAACGCGTGCGGAAAAATAAAAAATAATTCGGAGGGAGCGTCCAGAACGCGACACGCGGCAGGCGGCTGAGAGCGCGCCAAGTGGCGTTGATCGTTGTGAGGCTTCCGAAGGAGCGCTCGTTAACTAGTTAATCACGCCTCAAGCAGCCTCCATAGTGGGCCCACCCAGTAGCGGTCGTTCCGTTTTTGTTCTTTCGTTTCTTTATTTATGTTTGTCTCTAGTTCGTTAACTTATTTATTTTTATTACTTTTTGTTTAATTTTATAAAAAATATTTTTAAAAATTCTAAATACATATGTTCCAAAATTTTGTTTACTGGACTATTTAATAGCGTTCATCACACATTTAGAAAATGTAAATTTAGTGTAAAAAAATTGTTCCCGCATTTATAAAGGTATATTCGTGCCATTCAAAAAAATATTGGTGCCATTGAGAATATTTTCACTTTTTTTCAAAATTCCTAGTGATATTAAAAATATTGTTCCTACAATTATAGATATTTGTTCACATAGTTTATAAAAACTTTTGTATCGTTTCATGAAACTGTTCGCCACATTTAAAAGTATTCATGTGTTTCAAAAATATATTAGTGGAATTTAAAGAAATGACTATACAGTGCAAAAGTCTTAGCTTAATTTATAAATAATGTTCCCTATCATTCAATAAAATGTTAGAAAACATTAAAAATGTTTGCATGCTTTAAGAAAATGTTCAACGTGTATTTTAAAAATGGTCAAGGTTAATTTGAAAATGTTCAACATGTATTCGAAAAAATGTTCAATGTGTATTTGCAAAATGTTCCACTTGTATCTGAAAAATGTTCAACCTTTATATAGAAACAATGTTGGATGTGCATTTGGCAACTGTTCAACATGTATTTGGATAAGAATGTTTAACCTGTATCTAAAAAATGTTGACATATATGCTTAAAATTTTCAACTTGTACTAAAAAAGTCGAGATGTATTTGAAACAATGAAGAAAAAAAAGCAGGGAAAAAATAAAAGAAAACTGATATAGGAAACGAAAATATAAAACCATGCAGAAGCTTCTAAAACCGCTCCATAGAATCTTTTCAAAACCACTCCAGGAAGCTATAGGAATGCACCTTATTGGGCCGGTCTGGTAGCTCAGCACAAGAGGCAAGACGATGTTCGGTCTCGCAAAGAGAATAATAAATCCCAATTTCCCTAAAAAAAACAATCATTCCCAAAATCCATCAGAAAAATCATCTAAAAAACAGATTATGATCACCAATCTATCAACACATACACTATCCATGCATGTATTGATAAGCTCTCCAAAAGTATTTATTCCTAAACATTCTACAGCTTCTTACTTATATTTAGGCGCATAGCATATTATGATAATCAATCCATACTCTTCGGTTCTTAATCATTAAGGAGCAAAACAAAACTTATGTTTGATGAAATTGTATCATAATTGTTAATACTAGATAGATTAGGCATATGTCTAACAAGACCAACACTTGAATTCGTTCCCTAGATGCAAAATGTTTTTCCTCCTCACTAAAGGTGGCTCCCCAAGTGACGAGGGTTTCATGTCACCCACCGCCGCCGCCACCGGTCTACCTCGTCTCCCATGGCCTTAGGGCCATGGAGGCACGGTGGATCCTGACCCTTGGCAATGGGAGGGCTCCTGCTCAGGTTTTAGTTATTTTATGAGTTTGGTTAGGGTTTCCTGCTTAACAAAGCGAAGCGGCAATGACTCCCTGAAGATGGAAAAAGGTTCTCCCCGCCTAGTTCCTGTCACGGCGGTGCATTTTGCGTCATCAGAGGGCGTGTGGATGTGTGACTCCGAAGAATCTCACATAATTTAGTCGGTGTTTGTCTTCGACGGACCTATTCTGATCCCGTCTTCGTTCGTCTACATCGGCGTGTCCACATTTTAGATTCTTTCGATCTACGCTTCTTTTCATTGGGGTTGGTTGTTGGTTTGGTGTGCTGGTTCAGTGGGGCCTTAGCACGTCAACTTTCCGGTTCTCTACTACAACAAGGTTTGCCTAACTCCGGTGAGGTAGGGGCGGTGACGGCGGCGCACCTTCGCCTTGCTCCAATAACTGTAGTCGTCGATAGATGGTCCATGAGCTTGGATGTAATTTCAGTTAATTCTGGTGTTCTTTGTACTACCATAATAATTGATGAATAGATCGAAAGTTTCTCCAAAAGAAAAACAAGACCAACAATGGTCTAATCCAATGAAAAGTCATACAATTTTTGTCTTCAATATACATTCATGGGACCAGATAGATATTGTAAAACCGAGGAAGTGAATCTTCTCCAAATCTATCAATTATTCCATGCTTACTTATCTCATTATTAATTTTAGTCATGAGAGCTTACGATAGAGATCTATAGTTTGTTTTTTAGCTCACTAACTGAAGGACGAGAAAGCATACCTCTACGCCAAGGGAAGCACCTCCAGTTATCAATTTTTTGGACTTCCCCTTGTCATTAATTTGGTTGTGGAATCTCGTGAGTGGTTCTTCTTTCTGAAACCTATTAATTATTTCAAGCTTATTTATACTTTTCTTTTCACTGAACGATATGAACTCAGTGACAAAGACATGCATGTCGATAGTTTTGTTTGCTTCTTAACTCGGTACCTCAAGGGCCGAAAAGGCATAATTCTATGCAAAGAAAAACACCTCCAATTGTCGTTTCTTCACCTTGTCATTACTACGATTGTTTTATTCCGATGCGGATTTGCGGCATCGTCACAGACATGATTATCTCCTCGTCGAGACATAACTTTGGTAATATGATCACAATACTCTTTCCTTATGTTATCAAAGTACTGATGCGAGAATATGACAAAAATGATTGCATGGACAGTGGCGGAGACGGGGGCAGCAGGGACCCTGGCTCCCCCTGACATCATGGATTTACTGCTAATTTACTTATAAACAATGCAAAACTAGCTCATGGACGATTGTAGTAAGTGGGGATTCCTTCTCGAACCAAAAGAACTATCAGGCGTGCAATGCATCCATCAACTGATTTCCTTCAAAGATTTGTCGGGTCGTGAGCCGCCGATCTATGATAATTTACAACAAGAGCCTTGTTGCGATTGCAACAAGCCCTTTGTTGCAAATTGCTAAAACATGAAAAAAAATTGAGACTACTTTTTTTTTGCGAGGTGGCTGTAATACGACTCTTTTGCAACAATAGCCTTGTTGCAATTGTGACATGCCCTTTGTTGTAAATTGCAAACAATACTTTTTGTGGAGACTACTCATTTTTTGAAGCTCTTCGTTGCAAAAGGAAAAACCATCTCTACTCATGGGCGTGTCCGCTGTCGAGTTTGTCTTCTCAGACTACACCGCCACCTTCTACCCCACCACGCGACCCACGCATCCCACCTATTTTCACCTTCATCCTCTCATCCTTTCACAGCCCACACCCACCTTATTCCGATAGCCACAACTCGCCACCACCACAACCATGCCCTCACCTTAACCCCGCTACGCGTTGCGCACAGCTTGCCCTATCTCAAGCTTCTTCCGTTGGCGGCCAGTGCGCCCTCGCCCTCCCCGCACCATCTTGTCCTCTCGTTCTCCAGGCCAAGGTGGACACGACCCCTCGCCGCCAGATCCTGAAGCCGTTGGCCCTAGTCGGCGCTGCTATTGCTCTACAATAACCTTTATTGCGGTCAAACGGATCGCAACAAGAGCCAAGTTGCAAACATGTGCTATAGTGAGGTTGCTCCTGAACCGTCTGATTAAATCATAACAGTCACGGAGATGATGGACGTGCATGGAAAGGTCATTACACTAGTAGAAATTGGGCCAATGGTCCAGCCGGTCCAGCCCATTAGTCCCTTGTTCACCCGGTAATCGACCAATGGGGTATTGGACCCGGTTCGTGAGCCCAGGGGCGGCCGCCACGCGCCATTGGTCCCGGTTCGTTCCTGGACCTATTTGGTCCCGGTTGGTGGGACGAACCGGGACCATTGGCCCTCGCCTCGGCCCACAACCATTGGTCCCGGTTGGTGGGGACGAACCGACTAAAGGTTGCCCATTAGTCCCTGCTCATGCCACCAACCAGGACTAAAGGTTGGTCCTCGTTCACGGCCAGAAGTTTAGTCCCACCTCGCCAACCAAGGGGAATCAAACCGGTTTATAAGCCCCTCCTCTCTGCCATGTTGAGCTCCTCTCAAAATGAAAATAGATGCCCTTATACAGGGAATTTAACCTAAATTCATACTGAATTTCTCTGAAGTTAGTAGAAATTTATTATGAATTTAGGTTGAATTTTCTCTATAAGCGCATTTATGCTCATTTCTGAGTAGTTTTTTATATAGTTTTTTTCTTTTCTGCTATATTTATTTTTTTCTTTTTATTTCTGAGTTGTAATAAGTCATTAAAAATAAGCATCTATGCTCATTTTAGTAAAGTTAATCACAACTATTTTTCTTCTATTTATTTCTGAATTGTAATAAGTCATTAAAATAAGCATCTATGCTCATTTTTAGTAAAGTTAATCACAACTATTTTTTCTTCTATTTATTTCTGAGTAGTTTTTTATATAGTTTTTTCTTTTCTGCTATATTTATTTTTTCTATTTTTTCTGTGTGGTAATAAGTCATTAAAATAAAAAAGAGGCGCAATGCTAGTTAATTGCTTCAAGCCTTTCGAATAATGTAAACTGCACCGCACATAGCTCTGCAGTCTACCCTATTCCTCAAGGCTTGAAGCGAACCAACGTGCGATGAGCATTGAGCCTCTTCTTCATCGCTCTGCACTCAGGCTTATAAACAGCTGAAAGTGCCTCTCGCCATGCGAGGTGGGACTAAAAAACAGCTGCATAAAATAAATAAGTAAAGAAAAAAGTGCCTCCTACTGCCCCCACGGCCTGGATACGACTAGAAACCCACCATGGGCCAGGATTCAGGCCCGCAGGTGGCCCATTAGGACCTTCAGGCAAAGCAGTAGTTAGTAGGCCCGTAAGCCTGCATTGGAGAGGAGCTCGAGAGTGGAGAGGCAGTGGGACTTATAAACCACTGCGCTCCCCTCTCAGCTAGCGAGGTGGGACTAAACTTTCGTGACGCACCGTGCTAGCACACGACCATTGGTCCCGGTTCGTGGCTCCAACCGGGACCAATGCCCACCCTTTAGTCCCGGTTGGTGGCACCAACCGGGACCAAAGCCCTCTGTTTTCCGCCCTTTGGGTTCTTTGAAAAGAGGCCTTTGGTCCCGGTTGGTGCTACCAACCGACTAAAGGTATTGGTCCCGATTGGTGGGAATGACCAAAGACTTTGCTATATAAGGAAATTTCAGAACCACATCCCCACTTCGATCTCTCCTCCTCGATCTCCCGACCGGCATGACGCCTGTCGCCGCCTCGCCTCGCAAAGCCGTCGCCGCTTCGCCCCTGACGCCTCGCCGCCCGCTTGCCGTCGCTGGTCCCCATCGTCGCCCCGTCGCCGCCCGTCTGCTTGGCCCCGCCTGTCGCCGCCCGCCACGCCGTCGGCCGTCTCGCGTCTCGCCTCGTCAGACGCCGCCAGACGCCCGACGCCCGTCAGCCGGGTCCCGTATTTTCCGTATTATATGAATTAGATATATTAATGTTAGACGAATTAGTAAGTGCTTAGTTAAATTAGTAAGAAAATTAATAAGTGCTTAATTAGTTGGATTAGTAAGTGCTTAGTTGAATTAGTAAGAAAATTTAGGTATATGAGATTTGATCATCTAATTAAAATTTTACTAATAGAATTAGTTCATAGTATGTTAATTTAGATTTTGTAATTAATTTGTTCATATTGTGTTAGATCTTTATTCTGTTAATAGATTTTTTTGGTGTAATTAATTTGTTCATATTGTGTTAGATTTTTTTCTGTTAATAGATTTTTTTTCTATTAATTTGTTCATAATATGTCTGGTGATATTTAGATTGTGTTGGTAAGTACTATAATTGAACTAGCTAGTTAGAAAAATATAATTACTATTTTATTTAGATTTTTTGGTAATATAATTAGTTAGAAAAATATGAGTTAGTTAGAAAAATACTAGTTTATTTTTAGTAAGTACTATATAGTAAGTGCTACTTTGTTTTTAGTAAGTACTACTTTATTTGTTTTATAGTAATAAGTGCTTAGTATAGTTGAACTAGATAGTTGATTTAATTAATAAAACTACTTTATTTAACTATATATAGAAGTAGTTTGTAGTAAGTGCTACTTTTATTTATTCATAATAAGTGCTACTTTATTTATTTATAGTAAGTACTACTTTATTTATTTATAGTAAATGCTTAGTATAGTAGTTGAACTACATAGTTGATTTAATTAATAAAACTACTTTATTTAACTATATATAGAAGTAGTTCCCGCATCGACGTCAGCGATGCCTATCCCGCATCCTCGTCGTCGTCGACTCTGCGGTGGAGGCTTGCTTGATCGAGGCCATGTTCGACCTGGGCTCACTGGCTGGTATTGGGAGGTGCTACCTTCCGGGGACGAGGTTGGTGAGAGGCAGCCCGTTGTTGACCCGATCCTTGTTTGGTGGCGGTCGCGTGGGCGATGACGGTGCCGAGGCTTCCGGACACCGCGAGGTGGTATCGTCACCGTGTCGGTGAGGAGGACGAGCACGTCCGTCGCTACATGGTTGCATTGGAGGGCAGGTTCGACAATACCGGCATGTTCTTCGTGATCTCACCGAGCTATGATCCTGTGATGGTTCCTTATCTTTAGTGTCCACCGCCAAGCGTCGATACCACGTCGGGCGCCACGGTTCTAGTTGTATTAGTGATGCTATATTAGTGATAATATTCGACGATGTACGAACACCAAGAGATGATGTACTTTTGCTTATAATTATTGAATGCATGCTAATTTGAATACTACTTTATTTTATGATTTGGTTTTGCTTATTTTATGATTTGGTTTTGCTTATTGAATGCTCATATTGGATAAGTTCTCCTTCATTTGAATTATTAATATAGTCCAGAAATGTCGCATCGGATCTAAACCGCCTCAAGGAGTGCGACCGGTGCCACGACAACCGAGGTATCTGCGACAGGTTCATTGAGCTGGGACGAAGATCGGCGCTTCAGCATTAAGCTCGACGAGAGCTTCGATGTTCATACTGATGCATAGCATTTACAATAGTTTTTTTTCGTAATTAATCATGACTTCAACTATTTTAATCATGACAATATTTTTCATCTTTTCCAATTCGACTAGCTTATCCCATGCTTTGCAAGACGCTATGTCTTGGAGAGGATGGGTTTTGAAGACCATGAAAGTTTTGAAACCAAAAAAATTATCCTAAGTACCCATCATGGTGTGGATTTTCAAGTAAAGTTGTACAATGCTGGGAGTGTAACCCATTTTGGTTGCAAAAATTGGGAAGCACTTTGGAAGATGTATGGTCTTGATGAGGGTATGCTTGTCACCATGGATCTTGGTGATCCTACAATCGAGCAAGAGACACCTTCGATTTGGGTCCTTGTGGATACACCTCCAATTCTTCCCCCATGTGAGCTTAACATAGTTATTAACTAATTTATATTATTTATTTCAAAATAGTTGACAGCTTATTTCCATTGACAGCTTATTTTGATTGTTCAAAGAATGTGCGGGAGATGGTAAACAAAACCCACTACACCGATGGCTCCGAATTAACTTATAAGGAGAAAAATCATCTGATCGCATTTTGTAGGGATCTTGAGAATTACAATGTCTACAATCGAACTCCTCAACATTATGGTCAATACGTGCCACTAGTGCACGTGTTGAACTACGGTAAATACCATGGAGATACCCTGGTAAGATTTTTACTATTACGACATCCGTGCATCTTTTTGCATACTTCTAAAACTAGTACATCATTGCTAACTACGAATTTATTACTATGTTTTTCAACAGAGAATCCCAGATGATTGTGTGCCTCATTTGATGTATGAGAATGGCAGCCTTCATATTTTGAACATATATCCAGGTCATCCTACGAATCTCAACTGTCCATACCAGATTTCTAAAAGAAGTGGAGACATGACAATCAAAGAATGGAAAAAATGTATGGACAGTCGTAAGGAGCTTTTTGGAAGCAAAAGGAAGCGAAGCGCAAGAATTGGAGACATGATGATCTTCATTCTTCATAATGAAGAGTCAGGGTCTATATTGTTTTATGCTATTTTACCTTAAGGGTGTTTAGGTCCTACCTGATACTGATGATCATGTGCTAAGAACAATTATGTAGGGTTGGGTTCGATGACTATGAGGATGATGATCGTATGACTTATTATTAATAACGAGTAGAAGTTGTATGATGATGCATGATTAGTAGGACTTGTTATTATATATGATGATGTATGATGCGAGCATGCATGAGCATGTTATATCAGCAGGTGAAATGAACATATAGCAGCAGCGTTGATAAACCAAGGACGAAGATATAAGAGAGGACACTTCTCTCTATTAGCTAGCTAATAACAACCTAAAAATAACCCCCAAAACATCTAAAGCAGCCACTTTTCTAAAAAACATGGACTTTTGGTCCGGTTGGTGCCACCAATCGGGACCAAAGGCCTCGACCGGGCTCGGCGGACCGGCCACGTGGAGGCACATCTGTCCCGGTTCGTGTTTGAACCGGGACTAATGGGTGGAGGTATTTGTAACGACCCATTAGTCCCAGTTCATGAACCGGGACTAAAGGCCCTTACGAACCGGGACTAATAGGTGTTTTTCTACTACTGCCTTAAGAAAGAGTAACAACCAACAGTAATTTGCGTAAATTGACATGGTAAATAATATATAGTGAACTAGTAAGCTTGCATGTGCAACACACGTCTAAATCGTCATTAAATAATTATCAAATGGTTTTTGGATATGAATGTCTTTATCAATCTGATGTTTTTGGATAACATTCCAAGACACAACATTGAGTATTGAGTGACCCTGTGCAATTTTATAGGAGATTTGGATTTCATCAAGACATTAATACATCAATAAGCAAATAATACGTCTAACAACAGCATGCAACATGTATCAAGATAGGCATACGGACGCATCAATACTGAATAGGAGATAAGGTACATACATAGAGTATTTTTAGATTTTTTATGCTGCTATTGCCAGTGTGTTGCCAAAGTAAGCACAAGGTTTTCTTTTGGCTTCTTATCAACAAAAGACTGAATGCTAGAGAGCTTATTCCGAGGAACCAATTTCACATTGAAGATTACAACTGCCTTATGTGTGGACTGTACACTCTAGAAACCTGAGACCATCTTTTCTTCAAATGTCATTTTGCATCAATTTGCTGGAGATATTTATGTCCTGGACTCCTGGTTGCGTCAATTTTGCATCAATGTCATTTCGCCGGAGAGTGATTGAGCATTTCAGAGATCTGATAGGGGTTCGTTTCTTCTTAGAATTATTCATTTTGACTTGCTGGGCTATCCGGACTACAAGAAATGATTTGATCTTCCAGAACATTCAGCGAAACCTCTACAAACGCAGAAGGAAATTTAAAGAGGAAATCAAGCTGCTGGTTCACAGAGCTAACAGGGAAGCATACTTTCAGCTTCCAGACTGGGCCTCTGCTTTTCACTTAGTGTATTGACTAGAGTTAGTTCTGTTTGGTACATACATAGAGTAGGCCCTCTTTTCTTTTACCTGTAATTTATACGCCAAAAACATCAATATAAATGCATGCAGTGGGAGTAATCCCACTGTTTTTCTGTCAACTTGTGCGCCCAGCACACGATCTTATCTCCCTCGAGAAGAAGAGATTATGCGTGAGCTCCTGCTGCTGCTGAGTCACACACCGGTGGCTTCTCCTAGTGTCGTGGTCCGGTTGCCACTGCACCTCCTCTTCCCCAAGGTCCCAGCTGAGCTCGCTCCTGGATGCGACGATGATAGATCGATGCTGGATGTGACACGTTATATTCTAGTATCGTGTGGACTTTCAAGCGACTTGTTGTTTATGTGTGCGCGGTTATCTGGATCCGGTGCCTGTCGCCCACTCAGTGGTTTGTCTCAAAGTGAAATGCTACGTACTATGCGTTTAGGGTGTGGCTCGATCTCAGTAACCAAGTCTCAGAAAGTGACACAACATAGAGTAGAAGAGAAGAAAGAGAAAATAAAAATGAAATTATACACGAATCTTCATCCTCTAATTTTCTACGCCACGAACAAAGACCTGTTTTTGTTCTGCATACAATTCTAGGTGGCATATACCTTCGAATTACTTTTTTTTTCTACAGGAGATTATAAAATTACCCATGATCGCTATGTAAGTGAACACGCCATTCTTTGTGCGTCGCACATAAGATGGAAGACTCAAATATCATTCACATAGAGATTCCTTTTGTATATCCAGAATGTCCATCACCATGTCTTCGCAAGTTCCCGGGCAGTCTTTTCCCAAATTAAATGGAGGACTTCTCATGATTTATGCGCTGGGCTGACGCTTGATAGTACTCATTCAAGATGTTGTTTAGTGTCACACAGTGCTCCTCCGTCACCCTGCTAAACAACAAACAATTGTCAAAAAATAGGAGGTGATTAACATGTGGTGTCGCGGGGGAGGGGGATCTTGATGCCCTCGCTTGCTTTCTTCAGCATACGCGACAACGCTCGTTGTCAGTAAGAACAAGTAGGGATCCTCAACAGTTGAATTCTGAAATCCTCACTTTTGTAAATTCTTATGTATGAGTGCACTGACAGAGTAATAACAGGTCAACACATGAGATTGATTCTCAGGAAAGTTGATGCATTAAACAGAGATTGGGCAACAAAGCGAGCCCAAGAGTTGGTTTCATGGCGACGATTACAAAAGGTAGGTTTTGCTGCTACATTATTAGTTATCCTCCCAACCAACCTTGGAAAACAACAAGTGATTCTCACGCCAAGAACAGAAAACTGCATCCATTCATACAACCCTTTTGGTACTGATTGCATCACAGTTGCTGCTTACAAAAAGATTACACCTACATCCCTGGTGCTAGCCTAGAGTCTGATCCCTCCATCCATCCATCCGCCAGCATCTGATGTTTCTAATCCTTCTCTTACCAAGAGTACATCATATACGCAAAATGCAGTTAAGGCGACCAGCCTGTAAGTCAATTGCTTCAACATACATATAGGGGCCAACCCACTCGGACCAACAAAAAATGACGGGACTTGTATCATGCAGTTACTTAAGCCACCCTATGCTTCGCGTCGATGGCGTTTCTTCGTCCTGGGATATTCTCTCTTGGAAGAGGCTATCTGATGCCAATCTTCGCAGTTCAAATGCTGTGCATAGGATTCATTTTGTTTTCCTGAATTTTGTTTCTACTGCGCTAGCTGTTGTTCAAGTGGAATTCTCCAGCCGGCTGATTTGAAGTGAAATTTTGAAGATGATGCTCCGAGGTGCAAGCAAGTGTAAACCAAGGGTCGATCCTACCGACTAATTGCGGAGATAATAAAACTAGCGAAATTCAATATGTCTTGTGTTATTAACTTGTTTATGAACTCCATGATTGAATGAACTAACAGAGTAACAGGGTCAACGCAGAACATTTCTGGACAAGTTGACACAACAAGGTAGGATTGGTGAAGATCGAGAGCTTGGTTCACACGGCTACTGCTACATTTTCTTGTCTTCCCAGCATTGGAAAACAACCAATTATTTGGAAGATGGTAATCCTCACCAGTAAACCATTACTGATGTATGAATACAATAGCAGAGCAACAGGTCAACAAAGGAGATTGATTCTTAAAAAAAATCGATGCATGAAACAGAGACGAGGCAAAAAAGTGAGCTCAAGAGTTGGTTTCATTCAGGTGACCAGTACTAAAGGTAGATTGTTGATAACATTTTCCCTTCACAACTTTGGTCTTTGGAAGACACTTGCAAAGTTGCAGGAACGGAAAATTGCATCACAGTTGTTTACAAAAAGTTTACACCCCCGGTGCTAAGAGTCCGTTAGTTCCCTCTAAACTTCGATCCATCCATCCACCAGCATCTGATGCTTTTAATCCTCCTCTTATGAAGAGTACATCAGATACACAAAAAAGCAGTTCAGGCGACCAGCCTGTAATAGCTTCAGAGTCAATTGCTCCCTCCCAGAACACACATATAGATATAGGGGCCAATGATAAATTAAGTCCCACTCGGACCAACCAAAAAATGACAGGAGTTGTATCATGCAGTGAACTTAAGCCAGTCAAGGCTTGGCGTCGATGGCTTGCTTGAGCTTCCTCCCGAGCGCGTAGGAGAGGGGAGGCGGCACAGCGTTCCCGATCTGCCGGTGCTTGCTCTGGATGTTGCCAGCGAAATGGTATCCATCAGGGAAGCCCTGCAAGCACATCCATGTCAGTCATGTCATGGGATTGGATCAGAGATCTTCAGAAATATAGCAGCAGATACATTCGATTCATGGTGTATGCATTCGGTTCAGATCTGGCTCCAGGCAGTGGAGACAGCAATTGTGCTTGAACGAGCACAGAACTATGATCAGATTGTGATAAAATAGCTCAATCTATTACTCTGGTGGCAGCACTGATGGGAACAAAAGCTACTGTGAACTACTCTGAACTATATGCTTAGTTTTAGTCAAGTGTAATTGTCGAGGCACCAGGGGTGTATTACTGTCTACTAGAGTCTATGCAGTATTAACACTATGATCTAGATTCTCATAACATAGCTCAATATTCTACTCTAGTAGCAGCATTGATGGGAACAAAAGCTACTGTGAACTACTCTGAACAATATGCTTCATTTAGGTCAAGTGTAATTGCTGAGGCATCAGCAGGTGTATTACTGTGAACTACATACAGTCTATACAGTGGTAGCATTTTTGGGAGTATATATGTTGATAGTGTACTTTACCTGGGAACGGGCGCACTCACGAACAGTGATGATCCTGTCCTGATCAGGGTGGAAGCACATGCCGACCTTGCCCATTGGCTGGGGATCTGTCACTGATGTGGGGAAGTTGCCCTCCCAGTCCAACCTCCCATACAGGCCTTTCCACTGGTTGTGCCTCTTGGCCGTGTTGGGCAAGCACCAAGGGATCAACTCCACCGTTTGCCCTGTCGATAGCTTCACCTGCACCCACAGCATGATGAAAATCAGCTACCAGTACATCACATGATTGGCTACCAACAAACAAGGCGGTAGAAAGCAGCAGAAAAGGATTGGCGTCGAATGAAAAAGAAAATGGCAGAATGCTACCTTCTCATCTGGGAGGTCATGCCAGTCACAGCCAGGGCGCTTCGGGATGTGCTTGCACCTTATGAGATTGAGCTCATTCATTTCTTTAGCTATGTGGTCACTCAACGAAGACGCGTCGCCTCGAATCTTCTTCTGGAACCAGGAGACCGGCTCACTTCCATACTACAGCACACAAGGGAGAAAATTCAGCTTGTGCATATCAAGCAAAAGCATTGACACAAGAGACTGAAGTGGAGTAGGGATGTACTGATATAAACCTACCGGTATTGCTGGTTTGCTGGCACCATTCTCCACCAGCGGCAGATCACCAATTGTATCCCTGACTGTTATAGAGCGGAAAGGAGCCCCACCGGCAGTACTCTTAGCAGCGGCATAGTATTTCCCTTCTGGTAGATTGATTTTCAACTCAGGGCTGGCGAAGACGTGCATTGGTTCAGGCCAATCCGGAAGGGTCTCCCCAGGTGCAGCAGCCCAGATGAATGCCCTTTTCCTGGACTGCGCAACACCATAAGCACCTGCCTCTAAAATCCCGAATCGAACCTATGAAAAGTGCAGAGAGGTTAAGAACATGTGGAAATGAAGGAATGCCATATAGTACTACAAGCAAAAACAAAGGAGAGCAAGTGTCAAGCACCTGGTATCCCATCTCCAGCAGTGATGCTAGTGTCAGTCTGAAGGTCTGGCCTTTGTTGAATGAAACAAAGTTCCTAACATTTTCCAAAAGGAAGAACCTAGGCCGGAAATACTCCGCAAAGGACAGGAATGCTAAAATCATCTCACACTGAACTTTGCTCCATGGACTTTGATTGAATCTGTTCATTCCAGAAAACCCCTGAGAAAGGATGCACAGAGTGTCAAGCAGCAGCACTGAAGATTAACAAAGCATCAAGCATTCTCCTTGCATATAGGTGAAACAACCAACCAACCTGGCATGGAGGGCCACCGTTGATGAACTCTACTTCACCTGGCACAGGGAGATTTTTGATCTTCTCATCTGAAAATTTAGCTGCTTGGTCAGAAGCCTCGGTAGTTGAGATGCAATCGTCAACATCACCACACTTGTCCATTATTGCCCTGCAAAGGCAAATAGTCACATGAGTTGGGAGATACAGGAATAATAGGTTTAGACGTTTAATACGTCCAGATGGGAAAAACGGGGTTGCATACTTCAGAATCACATTGCAGTTGTCCACAAATACCACTGCCTCTGGATGATTTTCACGAAATGCTTCCCCAGCAGGTTCTTCGTATTCAATTGCCCATTTTGTACATGATGCGCCTGTAGAGCCAAATGATCAGAAAGTATGTGGAGGCCAAGGTGGTCTATCTACCAACATGCACATGCATCTAATAAAGACCATGCAGATGGAAATACATTACCCGATAGCTGCAACCCTTCAGACAAACCTCCACAGCCAGCAAAAATATCAAGGGTTGCAAGACAGTTTTCTGGTGTAACATTCTTCTGTTTGTCAGAATCAGCTTGCAAATCGTCACAAATCTGCTTTCCTTTATTCTTTTTCACAGCATGTGCCTTCCTTGTCAGGATCTCGAGCTTAACATTGGTCGGTAGCTGGTTCAAAGACAAGACAGGCTCAGTCAAGTATTCGAAGCAGTTTCTCAACAAAATAAACGCAAAGGTAAATGGAGAAGATCAAAAGCTGAACTTTGGCAATCTCTAACCTGCTTGAGAGCTCCAGTCTTAGGATCATAAAGATATTCGCAGTAAAAGGCATGATCAACCACTACTGGAAGATTTGGGTTTGGAAGGTCGTTCTTTGCTGTAACCTCACATTTCCCCTCTATCATCACAACCGGCACACTCACTACATTTTCACTGTAGTAAACCTGGATCATCAAACAACAAAGAATAAATATTAAAGACCAAATGTACAAACCAAAAGGTTATGTGGAATAACAGGCGTATGACGATAGCTATGCAGATAAACAACAATGAAGTGAATATTTTTCTTTGAACAAATGAAGTGAATACTAGACCTTAAACAATAAGGCAAAGCGACAAACCTCTCTGATGTCTGAAGAGTAAGCTTTAGCTGATGAAATATCATCTGGCCTGTATAATCTTCTTACACTGACTTTGGTTGATTCTGGATTAGCTTTCTTCGATCCAGCAGAAGCTTTGATACTCTGCAGGTGACACACCACATAAGGCTTCAGACCTACATTTCTTCCAGCCTTGTAGGTCCCTTGACCCTCGACTTCAGAGAGAAAAACTCAGGCCTGATGTACAGAAAGTCATGAACACTGTATGTAACATTCTTGAGGACAAAGCTGGTCTCTGATAATATTTTGAATTCATCACCACCTGCTTCTAGCTCCTCACAAGAACTACAGCGGCCAGTTCCAGTGCCCAGTTTATCAGAAGGGAGGGAGAAAAAGGCGCCTTTCTCAGGACAGTATAAGCTTTTGCAGAAATACTCCACAGGCAAACCTTTCCTCTTCCTGTCCTCTGCCTTGGCCCTCTCCATCTTAATAGCTTCTAAATGCTCCTTTCTGCTCTCGTGGCCCCAAGGAATCTGCTGAAAATTGACGGACACTGATTCTTTGATGTCACTTGTTTCGAATTCTAAACAGCCATTAGTAAAGAAAACCTCTCGTTCATTTGCAGCATTGCCAAGGACAGTGTGTGAACCTTTTTGCAGAATTCTTCCATGGATCATTTGTGTACCATCATGTTTCTCATACATATACTCAACAAAACACATGATGGCTTCTCCTGAATCATCTTCTAGTGTGACTGCCCCACCAACAGCAATACTGAGATCTCGAACTCTAGCACACTTGTACAGAACTTCTCCAGAGAGTGTTTTCCCAACTGTTTGGCCTTCCCATTCGGTTTCTTCACAAGCATTTGATGATGGCTTTTTAGACCTCGTTGATGGCGGGGTCCTGAAAACATGTTCCTCGTCAACTTTAACCTCCACCTCAGCATCATCGTCTTCATTCTCTTCCTGTACCTCCTCAATTTCCTTTTGTTCATCATTCTCACCTCCCTCCTTTGAGTCCTCTGGGAAATGGGTTGCATAGTAATCACTCCATATCTTGCTGATCAACCCTGTAGTCGTCGCACGCATAAGTTTTCTTTTAAGTATTGGGCCCATATTTGCACTTGGGTTCAGATTCTCTCCCCTCGTTGCCTGAGTTTTTTTCTTCATCGCTAGCTTTGTGTGCCTTCGTTCTTCCATCTTCGCGAGAAGCCCTGTGATGAAGGCACTTTGTTGAATAGTCCTTTCTGGATAACTTGCAAACTGCTGAAGAATTATCTGTCCATGCACCACAACATATCTTTCAACAAGCGCTGCATTTGTTGAAATAAATGCACGGTGCCCTTTCTCAAATTCTGCTACTCTCTTAACAACATCAGCGAAAGCAAGTTTGGCAGCACGAGTTTGTTCTTTTAGAAGGGCAATGATACTGACAGCCAGCCTTGCTGTTTTAAGGACAGTGTCACACCATGGCGCATACTGCTTTGTTGGCTGGCGTAATTTGTACCTGAAATAATTGAGATTCATATGTAAGTTAGAGGGAGCTTTCACCGGAAGAAATTGCAAGATTCTGTGAATAAAATAAAATACAAATTCCAAGAAATAAGATCCGAAATGCATGGCAAGCTATTGAGCAAGTGTGCTTGTAATACAGAATTAACTGGAGTTGCAGGAGTATTTACCAAGCTATGTCAGTTCGAATTAATATGCAGATCATTTCACCACCAAACTCTACAACCCATTCCTTGATTGGACTTAGATAAACTGCAATCCCTTGATCTTCCTGGTCAGATTTACTTGAGGAAGAAGATGACTGTGTTGACTCGGCTGTTGAACAGAAGTTATGATCATCTTCTCTCATAAAACCAGACCCAAAGATCACTATGTCATTTTCAGCACCTGCCTTCATAGGAATGAGCTCCAAAGGGATGAGTCTGGCATCTGAATTATACAGAGCCCAATTGTTGAGTATTCTTGTTGGCAGTTCCCCCACAAGCATGTCATCTTCGCTGTCAAGCATGTACTCATCCATTTCTACGCTAGATGGTTTGTAGTATGCTGGCATTGGGTAGTCATTGGCAATCTCCGTTTCACTAATCTTGATGTAGACATTGTTCTGTGAATTTTCACGCTTGCCCCTCTGCTTCTTGTTCATCTTCCACTCTTCCTCATCCTGCAACAGTCTTGCTAATTTCTCATCTTCATCCTCGTTTTCAGTCGCCTCCTTACACTGCCCATCCTTGATTGTCAGAGTTCCATCTGAGGTCATAGCTGCCAACCTGCTGAATTCCACCCTAGATTTACATCCATCTCTTAGAGCAACAAGAGCAGGCAGTGTGGACAGTATCTCATCATCGTTGTTTGCTGTATGGTCCAATGCAGTAAGCTGGTTATGGATAAACTCGCCAATTGAGATTACAAAGTCCTTTCTCACCGTTCCATTGAAACTTCTCTCTGAATTAATGGAACGTACAACACTAGCAAGCAACTCTTCCAGACCCAGCAAAGGATTTCCGCCAACTGATCTGACTAGCTTTCTGTAAACTTCAACACAGATATGGGCCTTCTGACTGAAAAGATCAAAAAAAGACCGGTAACTACTTGCTGGCTTCACACATTCATAATCAGCTAGTTCTGTTGAGAGCCAAATTATCACAGTGCTTTCTTTATAGCCAGAAATTGCCCAGTCCTTGATTGGCCCAAATCTCTCACAGCGTATTCCCTTTTCCCTGGCCTTTTTCATATCAGCATCAAAGGGCATGACAACAGCTGTTATGGAGATACCATCACTTCGAGACATTTCAAAAGGTTGTGGATTACCATCTCTATCATGCAGGATGAAATCACAGAGTTTTCTGCGAGGTTTCTTATCTTCAGGCCCTGTTTTTGTCAACCTAACAGCCTCTGTTTCCTCTTCAATCCGAATTTCCTTGATTGTGACAAGCATATCTTCTTCAGACAAGTCAACTGCCTTCTGTTTGAAATTAGAACAGGCAGCTGTTCTCTTTGGTCTCTTGGAGACAATGGCGTCATGACCATTGTTAGTGGTACCGTTGTTCTCTTTATTAATATTGTTGTCGTCCTCAACGGTCTCATCTTCAGTCTTATGAAGCTTAGGTCTGCGCCTCTTTGTTCCTGAAAAGCAGAAAATGACAGACACATTAAGAACTGAACAAGACACAAGAATATAAACATCAGATGAACCCCATACATAAGAATATTAAATAGAGTGCATTCAAAAGACGGGAAAATAAATGGTGGTTAATATTTAATACTTATTATTATCAATATGAACTTGGATTCTGCACTGAGTCCAAAACTCGGAGCATGTCGTGTTAAGTGCTATGCCTAATCAAATCAAGATGTGGCACTGAGCGCAAAACTCGGAGCATGGCATATTAAGTGCTATGACTAATCAAATCAAGATGTGCTGTCATATGTATCTTAGCAGATTACTACCTAATAGCTTAAGCTCTTTTCGTCAAAACACACACATATGGGTGTCATCTTGCACTAGGAAAACTTCAAGATGACACAGAACTTACAACAACAAAATCAAAACAAAGCAACAAACCAGAAAGCCAAAACAAATAAGAAGACTATACAAAAATTACTTGGCTAGTTAGCAAAAACTAATAGCTTACACTTGTGTATCACAAAAGAAAAAATTCTGCTAGGGCGCGAGACAAGTTATCTTGTATTAAAAACATAGACGTACAACCTAACAGGGGAATCACCCTGTGACTTTTTTAGTAAGAGAAATAACGCATGATGCACCCCGCGGAGGAAGCACCATGTGACCTTTTTAGCATCGAACACGGGTGGGTCGGACACACTTGCTAACTGAGGGATGCTCAGTTCTCAAGTTGCCTTAGGTTATACAAAACTCGACCCTATGTGAGTTTTATAGTAAGAAGAAACAACCCATGAGGCAACTCACGGAGGCCAAGCCTCAAACATGGTGGGGTGGGCATGCATTCATGCAACAAGCCAATGGAGCAGCACTCAGTTCTCTTGATGCCGTGCATATCCTATAGAAATTTGGTTAGTTACTAACTGGTGAACGACAGTTACTTGCTATGTGATCTAACAGTTACATTTATTTACTTTGATATCATCTATACTTTCCTCCAGCTGGAAGCTCATGGTTAACTACACATTATTTGATCGTCCACCCAATTTAATTATGCTCTAGCCAAGCTTGAACTAACTCATGATAGAAAAAGTAGTTCTAGGCTTCTAGCTAAGACTCCCAGTGCATAGCGGCCTTGTAAAATATATTGGCGGGTGATCAATTAACGCCTGAGATGGCAAACTTATCAATAAATAACATTGGTATCATTATGACGATCAAACACACGCTTTAATTGTAAAGCAACCACCACCGCATACATCCGAGAGAACCAATACAAACACACGCCACGACCACACTCAACAAACACAACCAAGGCAAGATACAAGGTGTCGGGCACCGACACACCACCCCAACGACTACTAGGACACTGCAAATGAGCAAAGAAGAACCGCTTTGAGCTGAGGAGAAGTGAGACGACCAATGTCGGAGCGGGGACTCCAAAACGATGCCTCCAAGAAGGGCACGAGCACGATAGCCGCCACTGTCCAGTCCCGCAGATCAAGTTTTCACCCGGAGCAACATGAAGGGAGAGGGAGCACCACGACTCCTCCTGCAAGGAGGAAACGACGTCTGCGGCCGCCGTCACCGTCGGCCAGTCCAAAGACCGGGCAAGTGATGTACCCCGTTGCTCCGACCCCTCTGACGCACCCCCGCTCCGTCAACCACCTGCATCCATACCATCCGAGTGGCCATGTCTGCTCGCCCGCACCAGAGCCACACAGTCTGCCAAGACCAACGCGCCTCCCGCTGCCAGGGCTGCCGCCCTGCATCCAGACCACCCCAAGAACATCAAAGGGGAAGGCTTTGGACAGCATTGCCAACCCCAACCATCGCCGGAATCAACGGCGACCGTCCCGCCTCAAGCATCGCCAGGTAGCAACCAGAAAGCACCATGCCAGGGAAGGAAAGGGGGAGGAGCGGCACACGGTCACGACCGGCACCCCCTGTGCCGATGACGGGCGGCTCGACCACGTCGGAGCCCCCATTCCTCCTACTAGCCTCCCCATGGCAGCATCGGTCGCCCGTGGCCCCTGCTAGCCTTAGCCCTCTCCGCCAGACGGGTCAGCCAAAGAAGAAATCCGGCGGATTTGGACCGGGCTGTCCCGCACGAATCCACCGAAGAAGGCTGCCTTCGTCACCAACCTGGGTTGAGGCACCAGCTGCCGCGCCGCAGCCAAGCAGCAGGAAGAGGCCGCGCTGCTATTGGACGACGCCACAGCCTCTTCACGTGCCCGACGCCGTGCCCCGCCATAGCCCAGCGCCACCGGCGGCCAGCTGTCCATCACCGGCTAGGGTTTCCACGCAATGGGGAAAGGAGAGGCCCCGCCGCCGCCTACAACGGCTAAGCTTTGCTCGGCGGCACCTCTAGGCGGCAAGTGAGGGGGGTGGCAGCGGCCGCGGGTTCCCCGTCCGCTCGCAGGAGCAGCTCGGGGGAACAGTTTTCACAATGGTATCATTCATTGCTTCATATAATACACAACTTTTTTAGACCGAACATTACACCACATATTGAACTCATAAAAAAAGAACAATAACTGCCGTAGTCTAACAACGCGGAGACATGCAATATTGCAGGAACTAATAAATTGATGTCTAAAATGTAGCAACAGAAATAGCAAGGCAAACATACCTGCAGTAGAAGCGGGATGCGGAAATTTCGTCATAACTCCCCTGTAAAGTTTCATAATCAAGTAGATATGTCAGCTAGAAGTTGAGATAAATGTAGCGATAAAGCTGCAAGATCAGGAGTTTGGCGGCTACATCACAAAGCAACAGTTCATTAACATATTGACAAACAAGGAGCTAGTTCATTGACACATGTAACAATGAAATCAGACACAGTTAATGACATCTGATCCAGTTTTTATAGCAACTATTGAAGAGACACATGATGTACAAGCCTACAGGGCAATGAAAGCATCACCATGGCGTAACAATAAGCGCGCCACATACAAAAGGGGCCGCAGTTGAACAGTATCAATTTATCATATGCAACGATGTGGGAGCACATTCCGCATAACACGCTAAGGCAAGCAAATTCACCAGCATTAATATGCAAAGACGACGACAATGTCGCCGGCCTGCCGACAGGCGCCTAGATCTCCTCATTGGAGCAAATAAATTAAGCCACTAAGCAAGATTGACACAGTAATCACAGTTAACAAGGAGAGCAGCAAGGCCAACAGCTCCCAGCTGATTTGGTTCCAAGTGAGCAAATACTAGTTAGTAGCAGTAGCCACTAATTAAGCAACAACACTGCTGAGGTACAACCACATCCACGGTTAATAAGGAGAGCAGCACACAGGAGGCAGCAAGGGCAACAACTCCTGGGAGATTCGGTTGCAAGTGATCACAACAGCAATTCAGCTCTAGTTCATCAATGGATGAGGAAGGACATGGTTACCTCACCGTGGAATCCGCAGATCTCACCAAGCTAGGGAGGGTCACACACTGACACTCACAGATCCACGACCGAGATCAAGAATCCTGTGGAACAAAACAACAGGATATATCATCAGAGAAGCATCATAGTCAGAATCAGATTCAGAAATTTCAGCATGAGTCCCCTGTAAAATTCTATAATCAAGTAGTAATGTCAACTGGAAGTTGAGATAAATGTAGCAATCAAACTGCAAAACCAGGAGTTTGGTGGTTACATCACAAAGCAGCAGCCCTTAGCACAACTTGGACACAACTAATGACATCCAGCTTATAGAAACCATTTAAGAGACACATGGTGTACAAGCCTATATGGTAATGAAAGGATCTCCGGGACATAACAGTGAGTGCACTAAATGTAAAAGGGACAGCGGTTGAACAATATGAGCTTTATCCTATGCAACTATGTAGTTACACATTCTCCATAACACGTTAAGTCAAGCAATTTCACCAGCATTGATATGCAAAGACAATGACAACACCGCCGCCAAGGCATCTAGAGCTCATCAATGGAGCAAACAGAATTAGCCACTAAGCAACCATTGAAGAGATACGTAATGATGTACAAGCCTACAGGATAAGGAAAGCATCTACAGGACGTAACAATGAGCGTGCCAAATATAGAAGGGGCAGTGGTTAAACAATATCAGTTTCATCCTATGCAACGAATGTTGAGCAGATTGTGCATGACACGCTAAAGCAAACAAATTCACCATCATTTATATGCAAAGACGACAATGATGTCACCAACTTGCCTACAGGCGCCTAGATCTCATCACTGGAGCAAACAAAATTAGTCACTAAGCAAACATTGAAGAGACACATAATGATGTACAAGCCTACAGGATAATAAAAGCATCTATGGGGCATAACAATGAGTGCGAAAAGTATGAAAGGGGCAGCAGTTGAACAATATAAGTTTATCCTATGCAACTATGTGGGAGCACATTCCGCATAACATGCTAAGGCAAGCAAATTCACCAGCATTGATATGCAAAGACAACAACTATGTCGCCGACGTGCCGACAGGCAACAAGATGTCATCACTGGAGCAAATAAAATTAAGCCACTAAGCAACACTGAAACGGTAAGCACAGCTAGCAAGGAGAGCAGCGCACAAAGGCAGCAAGGACAACAGCTCCCAGCTGATTTCACTCCAAGAGATCACATGCTAGTTAGCAACCATATATAGCCACTAATTAAGCAACAGCGTCACAATTAATGCTACCATAACAACAGTTAATAAATAGAGCAGCACACAGGAGGCAGTAAAGGAAATAAGTAATAACTCATGGCTGATTCGATTGCAAGTGACCACAACAACAATTCAGTTACTAGTTCATCAACGGTTGAGGAAGGACATAGTCACCTCGCCAGTGCTATCCAGACTCCAGCAAGCTAGGGAGGGAGGGTCGCACACTCACAGATCCACCACCTGCGCAAGAAAACCACGGGATATACCATCGGAGAAGCATCAGAAACAGAAAACGCAAATACAGGTAGAGCTAGCGATGCCACCATAGATCGAGCGTGGAAGCACGGCCACCGGTCCGGATTCGAACCAGATGGGGCGACGGCCGAGGCGGCAAGGGCAGAGCGGTCGGAGCGGGGAGCAGCTAGCTTGGGCGAGCGAGAGCAGATGGACGGAAATGCGCGGGTGCGCCGGCGTGGTCTAAAGGGGCGCGCGGCTACACGGAAGAAAAGCAGCATCTAGCTCAAGCACGCGCGCATGGTCGCTGCTGGCCTGCCCGGCCGGCGACCATCCATCCATCCATCAAAGGGGTGACGAGCAAGCACGCAGGCGTGCAAACAAATGAAAGGCAGAAAACCCGGCCCCGGTCGCGGGCGGCCGATGTTAAGGACGTGCATCGACCAACCCGACCGTCTACCCCCGCCGCCACCGGGGTCGCAGAATCGCCGACCGGCCGACCGACACCCCTCGGAGAAATTGGGGGGAATCGAATGTCCCAAAATCACGGAGCACGCGGCGGAGCGATCAGCGAGCGGGGCGACCGAAAGCAAGGAAACGAATCCCCTTCCCCGAAAAGGCCCAAATCGAAACCCTCGTCCCACAAAAAAAGGACTCGTAATAAAGCAATGGAAGCGAAGTAATGCTGGGGCGGCCGGCGGGCGAGCGATTACCTGCCGGCCGGGGGAGGAGGGAGCGCGATGGCGGGCGGCGCGTGAGGTGGTGGGAGAGTGGGGGTGGGCTCGATCGTAGGCTAGGCTAGGCTGGTCGAAGCGACGTGGGGGGAGGCGGGCGGAAGGGGAACAGAGAGAGAGAGTGGGAGAGTGGGAGGTAAATGAGCGGAAGGGAAGGCGGGCGCGGTCGGGGGGCGGAAAGCGCGCGGGTTTCGATTTTGGGGGAGGGCGGCTCCCTTTCCCTTTGCGCGGGACGGACGCCAACGCCCTCGGCCGGGCCTCGCTTGCTTGGGCCGCATTCGGGGTTTCTGAGCTTTCCTCCCGTTGGGCTTATATATATATTTTTTAAAGTCCATTGCTTTAGAACGGGAAATGCGCCGCAGTTATTGGGAGGAAATAGTAAATAAAGTAGCAAAATAACCCCGCCAATGCAAAAAATAAATAAATTTGATAGCGCTGCACACATTGCCGTGTCAAGACTCGAGTTCTTTCTTCTTCGCCCTCTTCCCCTCTTATTCCCACGGCCTTCTTCTTCCTAGGGCGGTAGGGCAAATGTCCGATTCAGCATGACCAAAAGTAGTCATGCAACTCTATTCTAAATGTATATATATTTGTCTCGGGGTTAAGGAGAAGGATAAAAGATGCATCCACGTGGTTCCCGAGTGCGGCTAATCTGCACCCACGCTTAGAAAAAATTTCAAAAAAAATACTAGGAAAATTCCAAACTTTTTTGTGGTGGTAGATAATTTGACGCGTGAGGTGCGCCCCAAAATTCACCTCATTTGAGCATTTGAGCAGCTCTCGGCAAAAAAGACAAAATCAGGGTCTGTAAAAATGTATACTATTCACGCACTGTTTTGACCCGATTTGTCTTTTTTGCCTAGAGCTACTCAGATGTCCAAATAAGTTGAATTTTGGGGCACCTCACGCATCAAATTATCTACCACCACAAAAAAAATTGGAATTTTTTGAATTTTTCTACTTTTTTTTTGAATTTTTTACTGATAGGGAGCAGATGAGCCCGGGCTCCAGGATGAATTATCCCTATCTTTTTTTTTTTTACTTGGTCACGGCTTGGAACCACCGTACGTACAAATTCCTCCAACTAAGGGCTCTCGTTTCCGTCTTTGCCAACTCTAATGTGTGAGGCCAAAGGTTTCCATTCCCCGACTTACTTTCACGGGTGCAGAACCTTTATAGAGGATCTCCATCCGTGGCATGTCAAACTACCAACACGCCACCACTAACTTATTGCTGCTGGCGAGCACAGAATGAAGCAGGCCACATGTGAGTGGGACAAGTGTGGAAGTCACTATTGGTGTGGCCTTGTACTGGTACGGGATACCGGGTTTCCTCTCGTTTCGTTGAGCTTTGCTTGGGCTGCATTCGATTTTTGTGAACAAAGTTGGTCCCTGCCCAACCCTCCCCTACTCGATGGGGAAACAAACTAGTATGAATGACAAAGATGCCAATATGAAAAGGGCCGTGTGAAAACTCGAGTCCATTTCTTGCCTTACCTCTTCCATTGCCGACGTCGCTTGGTAGCATCTGTGTTCCTTGCTTGTATATGGTCGTTTGGTATTGTGGCGCTAGCCAAGAGTCCACCCAAGCCATCGCGGCGAGCCTTTGTCCTGTGACGGTGGTAGTTGTCACCCTTCATCCTCCCCATTTGTTTTATTACCCTTCTTCATCCTTCTCATCATCCTTCTTTCCCTTCCCTTCCTTCCTCATGCCCATTCATTTTATCGCCCTTCTTCCTCGTTCCCATCATCCTTCTCTCATTTTCTACCCTCTTCTTCCTCCCATCGCTTCCAAATCTCACCTCTAATGCTTCGCATGAATGTCAATCAAACGTGGACTCCCTAGGACTAGAGATTGAAAATGTTTGGTTTGTAGATTTTCTCGGTGTGAGAACTGATATCGCCCTAAAAGTGTAGTCATACAACTCTAGCCTAGAAAATCAAGGCATAGATTTTTTTCCCACCGAATTAGAAAGAAGGGTATAAAAGTTCCATGTTGTTGTCTACTTGTTTCATTGTTTAGACAAGTCGTGTAAACCACAATCTATGGTTCTAGATTTGGAACTCTATACTGCTTCCATAAAAAAGACATCAATGCGAAGAAAATGGATGGTGGTATTGCAACGCAGCAAGAGGGATGGGGATGAGGAGCAATGGAGGTGTTGGTAGGACTCATGGCTAGGTGACATGTGTTTGATTTGTAGGTGCATAACTTTCTTGGCTTATTTGTCTACTCTTGGGCGGTCTAGACGGATAATCAGTAGTGGTAAGGGTGTGCATTAGGTGGGTATAATCTTCCAAGTAACTACCGTACTGACAGAAGAGGGAAAATGTGTGTGTTGTATAATTGCCACTAATGATAAATGTTTGGACGAGGTCTCTAATGAAATCATGCAAACAACAGTGTATCATCTTGCTTAGGGAAATTATCCGTGATTGTACATTTAATGCTTGATAGGTGCAGGGAGGGTCTCCGCCTACAAGCGAGATTTTTAGCTATACATGGAGGGTCTCGGTCTATAATATTACTATATGACCCATTGCGCCCTTGACGCAAATTCTGAATGGTACAAAGAAGTTAAGAAAATTATATGAAACAATTTTTATCTTTGTTGACTTCCTTTGTTTACGAGCAACATGTTTCTATGGGTTACCTGCAAAGCGTGAGCTTTATCTATGTCATGATAGTATATACGATGTAATAGCCAAGAGTAATTCTCCAAGCGTTCTATATTATTTTATTTTTATGCATCATCATGTCGTCATGCCATTACATGCATTGCATTAATTTTACATTGTCATTTAATCACAACAATAAATTTAAAATTGCAACCTATAATTGATATTGCTATAATTATTTTATGGGCAATATAAGACCCTTGTTCCTTTTCCAAGTTCTTCACCTGGGCGTTATAGCCGGTTAATCAATTATTATTTTGCAAATAAAATTGTCTAAATTGGGTTGCCACTTCCCTCTCCTCTCTCAGCCCCACGGCCCACCTAACTGCCCTGAACCTAGCCCATATAGGCCCAAACAAATGGGTAGGTCCTCTCCTTCAAAATAAGGGCAAACCCTAATTAGAGGAGACCAACCCCCTCACTTTCCGAAGTGATCCACCAATCCGCTACCACCTGGGCTCACCGCGCTTTCGCCACTTAGCCACCATCCATCGTGCCGTCCAACTCACACGCTTTTGATCTGAGCTGCCCGCCTAGGGTCGGACGACCGTCTCTTATCCTTGCCTCCACCTGTACCAGCCGCAACCCACCGCAGTCCGATCCTAGCCCTCATCGGAGGGCCCTCTAGTTGTTCCACGCCCTTATGTCATATGATGGTATGTTTTATGGCATATGATGGTATGCTCCTTTTGGTTAAGTCATTTTTCTCTTCATTGTCCAAATTCTTCATGTGTACTATTGCTCAGCTAGTGGTTGTAGTTGATCAAATCAATAAAAAAAGGCATTGTCTTTGGAGAAAGTATGATATGGAAGATCATCAGACTACTCTGGTTGCTTTGGGCAAAGTCAGCAAGCCAAAATTTTAGTGCGGAATTGGAATTTAAGATGTTGACAGACATAACAAAGCCCTTATTTTGGATTTCTCGCGTGGAGATCTTCAAAATTAGATCCCATGTTGATAGGTTTTGACGAAAATTTTTTGGACAAAAAACCATGCGTCTGTTGGAAGAAAAAAACATGTTTTTTCGTTTTCGAGAGGCATGATCGTACCTCTCGCGGAAGCAATAATACACATTTTTTTTGTGTCTCCCGCGAAAGCAAAACCATGCCTCTCAAGCGAAAAAGAAGAAAAACACATATTTTATGCAAATTTTTTTTCAAAAGCTAAGAAAGACCGGTAGAAAACCAAAATGCTAAAAAAGATATCTAAAAAGCCAAAAACGTGTGCGGAAAAATAAAAAAACAAAATTCAAAAGGAGCGGCCAGAGCGCGACAAGTGGCGGCGGCTGAGAGCGCGCGCTCTCAGCCCACACTAAGTGACCCATGGGAGGCTCCGGAACGAACGTTCCTCAACTAGTAGCTCTCATGGAACGGTACACGGTCTAGCAATGTTTCAAGACATAGCTCTCACGCTGTAGGATGCATCGTCTGCCCGTATTGTTGAGGTGGGCCTAGCCCTCTAATATGCCGGCCCGTATCCAGGCAAAATAGCCCAACCTCGGCCGAATTAGAGTACGATTCCTATTAGCATGCGTAGGCCGCTAGATAGCAACCTACCGTGTACCCCATACTTCCAACTACACAAAGATGAGCCTACCCAACCAGAGACTTTTAGTGACTCCTGTCTTTCGTTCTCCTTCCCTGACCGGTTTCCATTTTTTCCTATGTTTTCCTTCTGTTTTTCTTGCGCTTCTTTCATACTCCCTCCGTCCCAAAATAAGTGTCTCAACTTTGTACTAGCTTTAGTACAAAATTATACTAAGCTCGAGACAATTATTTTGGGACGGAGGAAGTACTTTTTATTTTTCATTTTTCAAAGTCATGTGCATTTTTTAATTCAAAAACAGCTTTCATATCTGTGAAAATGTTTCCAACCTCATAAATATTTTCCAAATTCATGAACATTTTCCTAATATGTAATCATTTGTTGGTTCATTATTTTTTGCAAACATTGTTTATTATTCGCAAAAAATTTAAAAGTTTGCAAACATTTATTGAACTGCATGAACATTTGTTAACTTTCCTGGACATTTTTAATTTGCAAATTCTTTATAAACTTAGCAAAACAAATAAATTGGAAATATTTTTTCAATTTAAAAATCAACTTCACAAAAAAAATTGAATTCGAAACATTTTGTGAATTTCTTAAAAAATTGAATTCGCCAACATTTTTCAGTTTAACATACATATTAACTTTTCCAAAAAAATTGAATTCATGAGATTCATTCCAACTTTGAGAATATTTTACAAATATATGCACAATTTTCAGTTCATCAACACATTTCTAATTTCACAAAAGATTTTTACAATTTAGAAAACATTTTTCTGAATTCACGAACATTTCCTGAATTTCATGATCATTTTTTGAATTTTCTAAAAACTTCAAAATTACAAACCTTTTTTGCACTTACAAACATTATTTGAAATTTCGAAATTATTTTTCAACATTTGAATATTGTTTGAATTCTGTGAACATTTTATGAATCATCGACCAGAATGAAATACATTTTTTTAAATTTCTGAACATGTTTTTAAAATGAAAAAAACATTGGACTTGCGAAGTTTTATTTAAATACAAAAAAAATCGAATTTCTCATAAATGTTTTGATTCCATTCACATTTGTTTTTTGATTTTACAAAAAAAATCAGTTTCTGGACATTTTTCAACTTCAGAAACATTTTTAGAAATTCACAAACATTACTCTCCAATTCACGGTCTTTTCTAAATTCAAATACAAGAATACTTTTTTGATTTCTTTGAGAAAAAAAAAGAACAATGTTCCGATTCACGTAGTTTTTTCAAATGCTTGAACTGTTTTTTTTAATCTGTGAACATTTTTAAGTTCTTGATCAATGTTATATTCGTTGAACCTATTTTAAATTTCAAAACATTTTTCAAAGTCATTGTTTCTAAAAGAATTATTGAACTTTTTCATGAATTTTGCTAAAATACTACAAAATGGAAAAATAAAAATAAGAAAAGTGCAGGTGCCCACGTGTGCCCATGGGGAAGCCTCTCATCTGCTGACGTGCCAACACATCCAATATGTAAAGCGTCCATGCAAGCTGACTTTCCAGGATGCACGAGGGCAAAGCCACGTGACGGGTGTGCCACTCGTGTCCTTTCAACGCACACTGCGTATAACAGGAGCTCCCGAACTAGGGCTAGTTTGGTTCGCGCAATTGGCTCCTTTGAAAATTCCAGTGCCTGGCATGGGCCTGGTGTGGTGAAGGTTTCTCGTTACAAATTGGACATGAGTAAATGTGTAACAATTCATATAAGAAACACACACAACATGAGCAGTAATATCTAGAAGAAGAAAATAACCACTAATCAAAGCTGAAAATTCTCCCGAGCACAAACACACTAAAGCTGATGCCGAGAAAGAGCGATGGAAATTCCCAGGATGTCGGGCACGGCGAGTGAGCTCTACCCCTTGATGGTGGCCATGACGGTCGTAGTGGTGAGCCCACAACCAAGATGAATGAATAATGATTATAGGGCAATGGTGGATCGTGGTTCTTATTTCCGTAGGGATGTCAACAGTATTCTCCATCCAAATACTACAAGCTCTTATTTCAAAACTGTTCTATGCCAACTCTCAATTTTTTTTCTTCCAACTCCCAAGTTATTCCAAAGAAGTTATACGAAGTAAGTGTCTAAAAAAATATATTGAATTCGCAAATTTTATGATGCTGTGATTTGTGATGCTGTGATTTTATGAAGAGTTAATATCTATTGGTTGTCGTAGAAATTATCATGATTGTGATGCAAATTATCTTGTAATGTTCCTATTTTTTATGCAAATTTTACCCAAGTTAAAATTTTACCCGCAAAAAAAAATTCGAGATTGTTGGTCAACAATTGAAGAGAAACTTAATATTAAAGGTAAATTTAAACTAATACTATAGCTGAAGCGAACCTTTTTCTATACAGTTTTCTTTACATTGGATACTTCTTTAGCTATACTTGACTTGGGCCCCCCTATACTCAAATCCTGACTCCGCCCTTGACTGCAGGAAGAAGAATCCGCTGCCACCAGTAGCACATAGAGCATGCTGCCGCCCACAGTCCTCCTCACAGACCAAAATAACGCCTTCAAGAAGGTGATAGCATCGTGGCGGCGCCTCCGCCGCCCAACCAAAGGTTGTGGGTTTTCACTCGGGTGCAGGGGAGGAGTGGGGGGGGGGGGGGGAGTGGGAGTTGGACCTCAACATCGCAACAGGAAGGGGAACATCGTCTGGAGCGCTGCCGACGTTGTGGCCGCCGTCACCGCCGACCACGGGGTTACCCGATCCAGAGTTTTGCACCCCGCACCTGCACATCCAACTGCAAGATTCGAGCACGCCGTCTTCAAATCTGGAGCGAGAGGGCCACGGGGAGCCCTCAGCAAGGCGCCCACATCCGCTGCCAACCCGCCGCCCACACGGCCGGAAAGAGGCATCCCCACAGCGCCGGAGGGCGCCGCCGCCTGCAGTGGATCGACGGCTCCTACCCCACAAGAGGCCACCGCCTCGAGCCCAAGGTCCAAGGCCGTGCAGCGAAACTACCAAGAACCCCGCCGCCACCCTCATCAGCCCGATGCAGGGGTCTCGTTGCCTCCGGCAGCGGCCCGAGCAGGAGAGAGGAGGAGGGGGTGGCGGTGGGCTAGGGTTGGTCGCCCTCAGAAGGGCGACACGAGGGAGGGGGGTGGAACCGTGCATGCGGCCTAAATACTAGAGTTAACTTTGGCAATTTGCAACCGATAACTTTTAGGCATGTCAGCCCAGAGAACACAAAGGCAGATTTAGGTGACAAAAGTGTTTCCTTTCCGGGTAGATGAACTAGGAAAACATTTTGCCTTCAAACCTCAAAAGGCAAAGAAATGTGCTCCTTCATAACTATCCAACTAGATGATGCAATGAGGCCTTTGTTTTGGATCTTTGTTGTCAAAAGACTAGTCAAACATAAGCAAAAAAATATATATATCGAGTTAACAACATAGTTGCAAATTGCAATACAGACACAAACAAACTTCACAATACGACTGAATTTATCTATCTAATTAAGCATCGTCTACATACTTTCAACTCCCCATTGCTCTCGGCCTTACCTCGATCCCCTCTATGATAATCTGGCACCCATGCGACCCTGTCAACCCTCTGAACTCAACAGAAACATTGATCTCTTTTCCCTCCACACATTGCTCGTCCAACTCTATTTTGATCTCTTGCTCTACCCACCGTCCGTCGCTCCTCACGCTCACGCCGTCAGGTTTCAGCCGTCGCTTCCAACTTTGATTCTTCTCGGTCATGGCTACCAACACGGACGGCGGTGATGATCCATCGAGTTCCCGGTCCCAGTCCCATAACGGAGACCGCGAGTAGTTATGAGGCACCAGATGGTTGCACTCATGGTTGCAGATGGCGGCGGCAGAGGATGCAGTAGCTTCTTGGCTTTGCTTCTGAGCGGTGTTTGGAGCTGGCAACCAATGCATCCTGTATACGAGGTAGGCTGCATAGCCTCTACCGACGCCCGAGAGGTTTTTGGTGTTCAAAATGCCATACACGTCCAGCCAGCACAAGTGCGATAGAACAGCCACCTCCCGGAATCTACAAGACAAAAGAAAGGGTAAGCTTAGTTTACGGGTTGTTGAACTGTGTTTTAGTGCTATGCTTAGTTTATAATGTTCTGTACAAAATTATTAGCCTGAAAAGTAGGCAAAAGAAGATCAAACAAACAATAAAATAGGCCCACAAATAAGTATAAATTGGGCAAACAAGATTCTCATAATTAATAATCCACCGTAATGCCCAACCCAAACTAGCTTATTTGCTTTATTTCCCAAAAATAATCTTTTACCAGTTCAACTAGGAAACATCATGTGGTTAAAGTTTTCTAGATCTCGATCACCTAATTTCACAGTACTTGCTTAAGTTCACAATGGGAGTGTGCATTTTTTTTACAAAAAAAAGAACAATATATAAGTACCAAGTATACAAAGTGAGCAAGGTGAAGGAGTATAAAAACTACAGAAATTCAACCAGAAAGAAATGGGACGAAAGCAAAACCTGGAGTGAGGGTGGCAGTGCGACCAGGTGAGGCCTCCGTAGGGGTAGCCACTCCAACCGTAGCACAGAGCTTTCGCCGGTATCATGTACTTCTTGCCGCCGCTACGCCTGTCCAGCGAGAAGCTCTTCTCGCCCGGCCGGCGGATCGATGCCAATGTCATTCGAGATCGATCTTTTGATGAATGGTACTAACAATTAAGTCTGCGCAACAGCAAAGATTACCAGCTTGCCGCCGTCGAGGAGGACGGGGGAGTCGCAGAGGCGGGAGAAGAGCTCCTTCTTTGTTTCGCCCTCACGGCGGCCGGCAGTGCGGCACCGCGCGAGGATGTCGGCCCAGTCCGCCGGGAGGAAGCTCCCCCAGACCTCGTCGGAGTCGGCGGCGGCCCGGAGCGCGGTGGCGGTGGCCGCCAGCCTGCACGCGTCGCCGGGGGAGGTCAGGGAGGCGACGAGGGCCAGGCAGTCCGCCGGGAGGTCGCAGAGGCCCGTGTCCGTCGCCATGCATACGCGTTGATTAATTTTGCTTTCGTCGATCCTGGAGTGGAGGGAGCGACGATAAAGACTTTGGACAGGGACGCGTCCGTACGACGTTGCTGGTCACTAACACATGGTGTTGCGACGATGACAACATTTCTTGCTCCGGATGCGAGAGTGAGCACATGGTGATCATGCCGTGGCTATGGCCACATAATGACGACATTCCTGAGGCCAACTTGGGGTCGAGCATATAATTAGTGAACCAGTTCCCGGAGATGTAGTATATGCTCCCGAGCTCAAATATTCCCTCGTGAACAGTAAAATCGAGAAAATAGTAAATAATTTCAAAAAATTGTGACTTTTTTAGGGTAAACTTTGACAAATGTGTTGCATGTTTGGAAAATTTCAGCACGAAATAATATTCGTGGAAGTCGTGGCAAAAAAACAAAATTGATGTTCAAAAAACGCTAGTTTTGAACACATTTTGGAGTGCCGATTTAGGTTTTCTCGCCACACCTTCCACGGATGTCATTTCGTGCTGAAATTTTGCAAGCGAACAAAACATTTGTCAAAGTTTACCCAAAAAAAATCAGATTTTTTTGAATTTTTTTACTATTTTTTTGTTTTACTGTTGATACGGGTGCATTTAAGCTCGGGAGCAGAATAGTACTTTCGACCAGTTCTCTTCTCTCTTTTTTTTCTTCTCAAAAAGAAAAGTTGTCTTCTATTTTTTAATTGGGGTAGAAAGAAAAAGAAAAGGAAAAGGGAAAGAAGAGAGATGCAAAATATATTTAATTACCCTGTCTATTTTATAACTTTTTTTTTGCGAAATCTGTCTACTTTATAACTAGCTCTCTTCTATCTTTATAATTCGAGTACCTTGGGAAGAAATATATACTGTTGGATCATAGTCACCTTGTAAACAAAAAAGTGAAATGAAGACATGTAATTTATCGCAAATTAAGATATAACTACATCACATACTACCTACGTGCATATATATGATGTTAAACTTGCACTTTCCCCCATGAATGGAAGAACAAGCCAAAAGAAAAAAAAATGCAAATTCAGGTTGAGAAAACGGCTGACATAGGGGGAAAATATATAGAGATGAAAATTTCCGCTGAGTATGACTGTTTAACAATTTTCAGACGCAACTTTGTTCTCATAGCTTATAAGAAAAGCTGTTGGAGTGGAATCCGCACAAAACATTTTTGGCTTAAAAACTAACACAAATTACATGATTGGTTTGTCTTTGGTTGTGCTACCTCCTTTGGCAATCTTCTCCCTTGGCGGTTGTACCTTTCTCCTCGGCCAGGGGCTCCAATGGACGACGATGAGGGCATATTGTGGATTCTGGTCCCTGCTAGCCTTCTTATACTCTTCACCTTTTATAGTGACTTTTTTGGTAAACAGTGTATTTTTAGCTCGGTAAATAGTGTTTGTTGTTATCATTCAGAAAAAAAAAACATCCTGAAAATGGTGTCGGTTTATTTGGGTTTTTCGGTGCGGGTCTTTACATGGTTTCATAATGGGTTGTGATGGACTGGAAAACAAATTGGACTAGAGCGGTGCGGGTTGAGCAAAATTAGGGGGCGAAAAGAAATTGAGCAGATGAAACTGCACATACTGAAATGGTTCTAGTTGACGGGTTCACCCACAGGTTCAATCCACTCGGTTGGATTGAATGACTCGAATACATTCCCCAAGTCCCCGTCGTGACCATTTCCGTGCACTGACACATGCCTTTTCTTTCCTCTATGCATGGGCTTATACTTTTGAGGTATGATTTTCGGTTTGGCGGGTTTTGGCAAATTTGTTTAATTTGTACAGGTTCCCAGGTTTGCATTCTCTGTCAGTTTTACAAAACTAGTTTAAATAACAAGATAATCCTACATACACGGACCCTTTACGGGCTTTTACGTGAGATTTCTTTCTAACTAATCTCTCTCCCGCTGATTTTCAGCGGGGGTGGACCCATCCTCCCCTCTTGTCCAATCCCAATCGCCCACGTCTGTTAGTCCGTGAACCCCGTAATCAATCCCTCCCTGAGTCTAGCATTACTCTGAATAATAATTAGTACGATATTTTGGTCCCAATTGACTTTTCTTTCCTGAGTTAGCATCCAATGTAACTATGCTTGAACGGAAATAAAGCTGCCAAGAAGGCTTTTCATACCCAAAAAAAAATACGATAATGGCATAAAATTTATCTCAGAAGGCAACGTATCCAAAGTAAAACTCTGATGCTACTCTTTTACTAATGATGAAAACAAAGAGGAGGCTGTTCACAGCTTCGTACGAAGCCACATGAGCTCATCATGACCGGGCCAGCAGCAGGAGAGCCCGGGCCGTCGCCCTTGGCCGGCCGCCGGTGGTAAGGGAAGGCGCCGATCTCCCCTTCGATCCTGCCCCTGACGTCGACGCGCAGGCAGCGGAGCCTGGCCGCCTCGGCCTCGAGCGCGGCGTGGTCCTGGACCTTCTTCACCAGCTGCTCATTGAGGGCCCTGAGGCGGGCCGCCTCCTCCTGCAGCACCGCCGTGTGCTCCTTCTTCTTCTCGCGGTACTTGCGCACGGCCGCCCGGTTGCCCGAGGGGCGGCGCTTCTTGCTCCGGGAGGTGGCGTGGGCGTCCTCCGGCTCGGTGGGGGAGTCGGCGGCGGCGTCGGAGGAGGCGGAGGCGGCGAGCTTGGAGTGGACGTGGAGGCAGGTGTGGCTGTGGGGGAGGTGGTGGGCGGGCGGGTTGCAGGTGTGGGTGTGGGTGCAGCACGCGAGGTGCTCCGCCGCGCCCCCGAGCACGTCGTCGAAGTAGCTTCCCATGGACATGGAGGAGAAGTCCAGGTCCCCGTCGTCCATGGCCGCGATGGATTTGCGGCGACCAGGAGACGCTTAATTAGCCTGTGTGCTCACGTGACGCTTGCATTTGTTTTTTATTTTTTTGCGGAAGGTGTCGACATGATGGGAAATACTTCAACGTGGACCAGAGGAAGCCACTTCCGTTAAAAAAAAATGCCAGCGATTGATTCATCCACGTATTTTTTCGTCAAAAAGAAGCACCTGATGCGGAGTCTATACTACTTATAAAAAGAAGAAACATAATCTTTTCTAAGTGCACCCCATAAAACGTACACGGATACATTACCACCGCATGATTAGTCCCACTAAACTCAATCTAACGGCTAGCCTTAACTTAATCTATTCTTTGTGTGCACTTAGCAATTTACATTGACTGGCCGTATTCCACCGCGGAGGAAAATATGAAGTTCACGCCTGGTCAATTAGGAAACTATAATCACGGATACATCCTATTAAGAAACTAATCACGGGCGCATCTAATTATTAGGAAACCAATCACAAACGCATTCTATTATTAGGAAACTAATCAAGGGCGCATTCTATTATTAGGAAAATAATCACGAGTGCATCCTATTAGAAAATTAATCACGAATACATCTAAGTATTAGGAAACTAATCACTTAACGCATCCTATTAGATAACTAATCACGAACGCATCTAATTATTAGGAAACTAATCGCGAGCACATCCTATAGTCTCCTATCAGGGAATCGCGATCGCGAAGTCGTAGTGTCGCCACCAGCCCACCACCCACACGAGCCACATGGGAGACACGCGAGGAGGAGCTGCGGCTTCCTCCGAACACACACACGCGTCAGCCGCCGCCTTTTTGCCCGGAGGGCAGGTCACTCTCCCATCGACCGCAACGACTTCGTCCACGTCTCCGGCATGCTCTGCAGAACCACCGGCATCCGCCACAACTTCAGCTCCGGCCCACAACACCCACGCCGACAACCACCCACCGCCGACGCTTCTTCAAGTGGGGGCAACGCCGAGTATCCTGGACCAAAGATAAGCGGGCCAAAAATCGAGTGGGGGCATTCGCCCCACAGCCATGCATGTAGATTCGCCTGGTCGCCAACCATCGTCGCCCCTGTATGGCGCAAGTCTCGCCAATCGCAGCAGTGATGAAGCTAATCACGGCCTCTTCTCTCTCGCCCGAAGCCACCGCCGACTAACTCAGCTCTGACACGTGCTGCTCCGTTAGACACGCTTACTAAAATTTTCCATGATCAATAAACTGAATTTTCCATGGCCAATTACTAAAATTTTCCATGCTCAATTATTGAATTTTCCATGGTCGAAAAATAGTACTCAAAATTTGACAAGGGCAAATATACTAAATTTGCCATGGTGAGAGAAAACTAAAAAATGCCATGAACACCTTTTCCTTGAAAAAAATGCTTTTATGGGACCATATGAATTTGCCATGTGAACACAAGTTAAGTTACAGTTGTGTTGAAGTGAACCTCAATTCAGAAAATTCATTTCTAACAAAAATGCAGAAACAAAAAACAGGTTGTCTCCAAAAAATCATTCTGAAAAATTAGGTACTGATATCAATCTTACCATATCACCGGACCAAGAACATGCTATGGCAAAAATAATTCCCATCACGAGTGGAACAGAACTATCTAAAAACATGACCAAATAATTGTCATGGGAAAACATCTTAAGTTGCCATCACCGAAAAATGAATTACAAAAAATGGTTCTTCTAGCTAAAATAAACTAAAACTTGGAGATAACAGAGTACTAGCAAGCAAATACGACCGAAGAAACGTGAAACTAGTAGCAGAAAAAATGGCAACAAAAATGGCCCTCCACACACATCCATGGCTCTCCAGAGCTTCACATCCACCGGATCATTTGATTTGTAGGAAAAAAATCAGTACTAAAAGTTGCCTTGGCAATTTTGAAGAATGTGAAAATGGATGAAAATTTCCTCCACATCACACAAATCATCACTATAATGCCATCACTAGTGGAACAGAACCATCTAAAAACATGACCAAATAATTGCCATGGGAAAAACATCTTAAGTTGCCATCACAGCAAAAGGAATTACAAAAAAATAGTTCCTCTAGCTAAAATAAACTCAAAAACTTGGAGATAACAGAGTACTAGCAAGCAATACGACTGAAGAAACGGGAAACATACTAGTAGCAGAAAAATGGGGAAGCACCAACAACAGGAACGATGAGCTAGCCGCCCGCTCGATCCCTGCTCTGCTGCAAGGCCGCACGGCCAGCCATCACAGAAGGCGCGCCTAGAGGACGTTGTTGGGGAACGTAGAAGAAATTCAAAAAAAATTCTACGTGTCACAAAGATCTATCTATGGAGAAAGCAGCAACGAGGGGAAGGAGAGTGCATCTACATACCCTTGTAGATCGCTAAGCGGAAGCATTCAAGAGAACGGGGTTGAAGGAGTCGTACTCGTCGTGATCCAAATCATCGGAGATCCTAGTGCCGAACGCACGACACCTCCGCTGCGTTCAACACACGTGACAGCCCGGTGACGCCTCCCATGCCTTGATCCAGCAAGGAGAGAGGGAGAGGTTGGGGTAGACTCCGTCCAGCAGCAGCACGACGGCGTGGTGGTGGAGGAGCGTGGCATCCTGCAGGCTTCGCCAACCACCGCGGGAGAGGAGTGAGGAGGACTTGGGAGAGGGAGGGCTGCGCCAGGGGCAAGGGTGAAGCTCCCATGCGCCTCCCCACTATATATAGGGGTGGAGGGGCTGGTTTCTTGCCCTCCAAGTCCATTGGGCGTTATAAAGGTGGGAGGAAAGAAATCACATCATTTCCTTCCTCATCGATTGTTATCCCCTTTTTAGGGATCTTGATCTTATCCTTCTGGATATGATCTTATTCCTTCTAAGGGGGATCTTGGTGCGCTTGACCAGGGGTGTGGGGCCTTGCCCCCACTACCACGCTCATGTGGGTCCCCCATGCAGGTGGGCCCCACTCCGTAACCTTCTAGAACCTTCCGGTACAATACCGAAAAATCCCGAACATTTTCCGGTGGCCAAAATAGGACTTCCCATATACAAATCTTTACCTCCCGACCATTTCGGAACTCCTCATGACGTCTGGATCTCATCCGGGACTCAACAACATTCGGTAACCACATACAAACTTCCTTTATAACCCTAGCATCATCGAACCTTAAGTGTGTAGACCCTACGGGTTCAGGAGACACGAGACATGACCGAGACAACTCTCCGCCAATAACCAACAGCTGGATCTGGATACCCATGTTGGCTCCTACATGTTCCACGATGATCTCATCGGATGAACCACGATGTCAAGGACTCAATCGATCCCGTGATACAATTCCCTTTGTCTAGCGGTATTGTACTTGCCCGAGATTCGATCGTCGGTATGCCGATACCTTGTTCAATCTCGTTACGGCAAGTCTCTTTACTCGCTCCAGAACACATCATCCCGTGATCAACCCCTTGGTCACATTGTGCACATTATGATGATGTCCTACCAAGTGGGCCCAGAGATATCTCTCCGTTAACCAGAGTGACAAATCCCAGTCTCGATTCGTACCAACCCAACAGACACTTTCGAAGATACCTGTAGTGCACCTTTATAGCCACCCAGCCATTGCCAGGACGCTTTGGTACACCCAAAGCATTCCTACGGTATCCGGGAGTTGCACAATCTCATGGTCTAAGGAAAAGATACTTGACATTAGAAAAGCTTTAGCATACGAACTACACGATCTTTGTGCTAGGCTTAGGATTGAGTCTTGTCCATCACATCATTCTGCTAATGATGTGATCCCGTTATCAACGACATCCAATGTCCATGGTCGTGAAACCGTAACCATCTATTGATCAACGAGCTAGTCAACTAGAGGCTTACTAGGGACATGGTGTTGTCTATGTATCCACACATGTATCCGAAGTTTCCTATCAATACAATTATAGCATGGATAATAAACGATTATCATGAACAAGGAAATATAATAATAACTAATTTATTATTGCCTCTAGGGCATATTTCCTACAGTCTCCCACTTGCACTAGAGTCAATAATCTAGTTTACATCGCCATGTGATTAACACTCACAGGTTACATCGCCATGTGACCAACATCCAAAGAGTTTACTAGAATCAATAATCTAGTTCACATCACTATGTGATTAACACTCAATGAGTTCTGGGTTTGATCATGCTATGCTTGTGAGAGAGGTTGTAGTCAACGGGTTCCGCAATATTCAGATCCTATGTATTTCTCAAAACTTTATGTCATATCATAGATGTCGCTACCACGTTCCACTTGGAGCTTTTCAAAATTTTTGCTCAATTATACTTTTCCGGTTTCTCTACTAATAGCTATCCGTATAGGTTTTAAGCTTGCATCGACGTAACCCTTTACGCCGAACTCTTTATCACCTCCATAATCGAGAAACATGTCCTTATTACTCCAAGGACAATTTTGACCGCCGTCCAATGATCCATTCCTCGATCACTCTTGTACCCTTTGCCGGACACGTGGCAAGGCACACATCGTGTGGTACTCAAAGATAGCATACCGTAGAGCCTACGCCTAAAACATAGGGACGACCTTCGCCCTTTCTCTCTCTCTTCCGCCGTGGTCGAGCTTTAAGTCTTTAACTTCATAACGTTACAACTCGTGCAAGAACTCCTTCTTCGATCGATCCATCTTGAACACCTTCAAGATCATGTCAAGGTATGTGCTCATTTGAAAGTACCATTAAGCGTTTTTGATCTATCCTCATAGATCTTGATGCTCAATGTTCAAGTAGCTTAATCTAGGTTTTCTATTGAAAAACACTTTTCAAATAACCCCATATGCTTTCCGTAATTCTACATCATTTCTGATCAACAATATGTCAACAACATATACTCATCAGAAATTCTATAGTGCTCCCACTCACTTCTTTGGAAGTACAAGTTTCTCATAAACTTTGTATAAACCCAAAATCTGTGATCATCTCATCAAAGCGCACATTCCAACTCCGAGATGCTTACCCCTACCCTTAGAAGGATCGCCGGAGCCAAGATACCTTTTAGCATCCTTAGGATCGACAAAACTTTCTCGATTGTATCACATACAACCTTTCCTTACGAAGACCGGTAAGGAAACTCGCTTTTGACATCCATCTGCCAGATTTCATAAATGCAGCTAATGCTAACATGATTCCGACGGACTTAAGCATCGCCACGGATGAGAGAAAATCTCATCGTAGTCAACTCTTTGAACTTGTGAAAACTGTTCGCCACAAGTCGAGCTTCATAGACGGTGACATTACCGCCCACGTCTGCCTCTTCTTCTTAAAGATCCATTTATCTCAATGGCTTGCCGATCATCGGGCAAGTCCACCAAAGTCCATGCTTTGTTCTCGATACATGGATCCTATCTCGGATTTCATGGCTTTTAACCATTTGTCGAATTTGGGCCCACCATCGCTTCTCCATAGCTCGTAGGTTCATTGTTGTCTAGCAACATGACCTTCAAGACAGATCACTGCATTAATTCAAGCAAAGACACGCCCTTGTCGTCCCCTACGAGCCGGTAGTGACTTGATCCAAAACTTCATGATCACTATCATAAGCTTCTACTTCAATTGATGTAATCGCCACACGAACAACTTCCCCGTGCCTCGCTACACACTTGTTGAAGTGATGGTTCAAGAACCTCATCAAGTCTCCACCATCCTCCCACTCAATTCTTTCGAGAGAAACTTTTCCTCGGGAAAGGACCTAATTCTAGAAACAATCCTTTTGCTTCCTAACTGAGATCGGAGGTATACCCAACTGTTTTGGGTGTCCTATGAAGATGCATTTATCCGCTTATGCTCGAGCTTATCAACCTGAAACTTTTTCACATAAGCGCCGCAGCCCCAAACTTTTAAGAAAGCGACAATTTAGGTTTCTCCAAACCATAGTTCAAACGGTGTCATCTCAACGGAATTACGTGGTGCCCTATTAAAGTGAGTGCGGTTGTCTCTAATGCCTAACCCATGAACGATAGTGGTAATTCGATAAGAGACATCATGGTACGCACCATATCCAATAGGGTGCAACTATGATGTTCGGACACACCATCACACTATGGTGTTCCAGCGGTATTAATTGTGAAACAATTTCCACAATGTCTTAATTATGCGTACAAAGCTCGTAACTCAGATACTCATCTCTATGATCATATCATAGACATTTTATCCTCTTGTCACGATGACCTTCAACTTCACTCTGAAATTACGTGAACCATTCAATAATTCAGACTTGTGTTTCATCAAGTAAATATACCCAGTATCTACTTAAATCATCCGTGAAGTAAGAACATAACGATATTCATCAGATGCCTCAAAGACTCATTGGACTGCACACATCAAATGTGTTACTTCCAACAAGTTGCTATCTTGTTCCATCTTCTAAAACGAGGCTTTTCAGTCATTTTGCTTATGTGGTATGATTTGCATATCTCAAGTGATTCAAAATCAAGTGAGTCCAAACGATCCATCTGCATGGAGTTTCTTCATGTGTATACACCAATAGACATGGTTTGCATGTCTCAAACTTTTCAAAACGAAAGTGAGTCCAAAGATCCATCAACATGGAGCTTCTTCATGCTTTTACACCAATATGACTTACATGGCAAGCCACAAGTAAGTGGTACTATCATTACTATCTTATATCTTTTGGCATGAAAATGTGTATCACTACGATCGAGACTCAATAAACCATTCCTTTTAGGTGTAAGACCATTGAAGGTATTATTCAAATAAAATGAGTAACCATTATTCTCCTTAAATGAATAAATCAGACATGGCTGCATATAATCCAATCATGCCTATGCTCAACGCAAACACCAAATAACAATTAATTAGGTTTAACACCAATCTCGATGGTAGAGGGAGCGTGCGATGCTTGATCACATCAACCTTGGAAACACTTCCAATACATATTGTCAGCTCACCTTTAGCTAGTCTCCGTTTATTCCGTAGCTTTTATTTTGGTATCTAATACCCTGGTGCTACTAGGAGTACTAGTAAAGTACACATTAACATAATGTATATCCAACATAATTCTATCGACTTTGCCAGCCTTCTTATCTACCAAGTATCTAGGGTAATTACGCCTCCAAAGGCTGTTCCCCTTATTACGTAAGCACTTAGTCTCGGGTTTGGATTCAACCTTGGGTTTCTTCACTTTGGAGCAACAACTGATTTTCCGCTTCATGAAGTACCCCTTCTTGCCCTTGCCCTTCTTGAAACTAGTGGTTTCACTAACCATCAACAATTGATGCTCCTTCTTGATTTCTACTTTCGCGGTGTCAAACATCGTGAATATCTCAAGGATCATCATATCTATCCCTGATTTGTTATAGTTCATCACGAAGCTCTAGCAGCTTGGTGGCAATGACTTTGGAGAAACATCACTATCTCAACCGGAAGATCAACTCCCACTCGATTCAAGTGATTGTTGCACTCGGACAATCTGAGCACAAGCTCAACGATTGAGCTTTTCTCCCTTAGTTTGCAGGCTAAGAAAATCGCCGAGGTCTTATACTCTTGACGTGGGCACGAGCCCGAAATCCCAATTTCAGCCCTCGAAACATCTCATATGTTCCGCTACGTTTCGAAAACGCCTTTGGTGCCTCAACTCTAAATCGCTTAACCGAACTATCACGTAGTTATCAAACGTGTATGTCCGATGTTTGCAACATCCACGCATTTAACGCTTTGGGGTTCTGCACACTCAGCGGTGTATTAAGGACATAAGCTTTCTACTGATCGCATAATCGCTAGTGTCAACTTTCAACTATATTTTCTCTAGGAACATATCTAAAATAGTAGAACTAAAGCGCGTGCTATGACATGATTTGCAAAGGGCTTTTGACTATGTTCAGGATAATTAAGTTCATCTAATGAACTCCCACTCAGATAGACATCCCTCTAGTCATCTAAGTGATTACATGATCCGAGTCAACTAGGCCGTGTCCGATCATTACGTGAGACGGACTAGTCATCATCGGTGAACATCTTCATGTTGATCGTATCTACTATACGACTCATGCTCGACCTTTCGGTCTCTTGTGTTCCGAGGCCATGTCTGTACATGCTAGGCTTGTCAAGTTAACCTAAGTGTTTCGCGTGTGTAAATCTGGCTTACACCCGTTGTATGTGAAAGTAAGAATCTATCACACACGATCATCACGTGGTGCTTCAAACGATTTAACTTTCGCAACGGTGCACGCTTAGGGGAACACTTTCTTGAAATTTTAATGAGGGATCATCTTATTTACTACCGCCGCTCTTAAGCAAATAAGATGCAAAAACATGATAAACATCACATGCAATCAAAAAGTGACATGATATGGCCAATATCATTTTGCTCCTTTTGATCTCCATCTTCGGGGCTCCATGATCATCAGCATCACCGGCATGACACCATGATCTCCATCATCCTGATCTCCATCATCGTGTCTCCATGAAGTTGTCTCACCAACTATTACTTCTACTACTATGGCTAATGGTTTAGCAATAAAGTAAAGTAATTACATGGCGTTGTCAATGACACGCAGGTCATACAATAAATTAAGACGACTCCTATGGCTCCTGCCGGTTGTCATACTAATCGACATGCAAGTCGTGATTCCTATTACAAGAACATGATCAATCTCATACATCACATATATCATTCATCACATTCTTTTGGCCATATCACATCACATAGCATACCCTCGCAAAAACAAGTTAGACGCCCTCTAATTGTTGTTTGCATGTTTTACGTGGCTGCTATGGGTTTCTAGCAAGAACGTTTCTTACCTACGCAAAACCACAACGTGATATGCCAATTGCTATTTACCCTTCATAAGGACCCTTTTCATCGAATCCGTTCCGACTAAAGTGGAGAGACTGGCACCCGCTAGCCACCTTATGCACCAAGTGCATGTCACCGGTGGAACTCGTCTCACGTAAGTGTACGTAAGGTCGGTCCGACCGCTTCATCCCACAATACCGTCGAAACAAGATTGGACTAGTAACGGTAAGCATATTGAACAAAATCAACGCCCACAACTACTTTGTGTTCTACTCGTGCAAAGAATCTACGCAATAGACCTAGCTCATGATGCCACTGTTGGGGAACGTAGCAGAAATTCAAAAAAATTCCTACGTGTCACCAAGATCTATCTATGGAGAAACCAGCAACGAGGGGAAGGAGAGTGCATCTACATACCCTTGTAGATCGCTAAGCGGAAGCGTTCAAGAGAACGGGGTTGAAGGAGTCGTACTCGTCGTGATCCAAATCACCGGAGATCCTAGTGCCGAATGGACGGCACCTCCGCTGCTCAACACACGCATAACCCGGTGACGCCTCCCATGCCTTGATCCAGCAAGGAGAGAGGGAGAGGTTGGGAAGACTCCGTCAAAGAAGCAGCACGACGGGCGTGGTGGTGGTGGAGGAGCGTGGCATCCCGCAGGCTTCGCCAAGCACCGCGGGAGAGGAGGAGGACTTGGGAGAGGGGAGGGATGCGCCAGGCAAGGGTGAATCTCCCATGCGCCTCCCCACTATATATAGGGGTGGAGGGGCTGGTTTCTTGCCCTCCAAGTCCATTGGGGCGTTAGCAAGGTGGGAGGAAAGAAATCACATCATTTTCTTCCCCACTGATTGTTATCCCCTTTTTAGGGATCTTGATCTTATCCCTTCTGATATGATCTTATTCCTTCTAAGGGGGGATCTTGATGCGCCTTGACCAGGGTGTGGGGCCTTGCCCCCACTACCACGTTCATGTGGGTCCCCCCATGCAGGTGGGCCCCACTTGGAACCTTCTAGAACCTTCCTAGACAATACCGAAAAATCCCGAACATTTTCCGGTGGCCAAAATAGGACTTCCCATATATAAATCTTTACCTCCGGACCATTCCTAACTCCTCGTGACGTCCGGGATCTCATCGTGACTCGAACAACATTCGGTAACCACATACAAACTTCCTTTATAACCCTAAGCGTCATCGAACCTTAAGTGTGTAGATCCCACGGGTTCGAGACACGTAGACATGACCGAGACAACTCTCCGCCAATAACCAACAGCGGGATCTCGATACCCATGTTGGCTCCCACATGTTCCACGATGATCTCATCGGATGAACCACGATGTCAAGGACTCAATCGATCCCGTATACAATTCCCTTTGTCTAGCGGTATTGTACTTGCCCGAGATTCGATCGCTTCGGTATGCCGATACCTTGTTCAATCTCGTTACCGGCAAGTCTCTTTACTCGTTCCGTAACACATCATCCCGTGATCAACCCCTTGGTCACATTGTGCACATTATGATGATGTCCTACCGAGTGGGCCCAGAGATACCTCTCCGTTAACCAGCGTGACAAATTCCAGTCTCGATTCGTACCAACCCAACAGACACTTTCGAAGATACCAGAGTGCACCTTTATAGCCACCCGCCATTGCCACGACGCTTTGGTACACCCAAAGCATTCCTACGGTATCCGGGAGTTGCACAATCTCATGGTCTAAGAAAAGATACTTGACATTAGAAAAGCTTTAGCATACCTAACTACACGATCTTTGTGCTAGGCTTAGGATTGGATCTTGTCCATCACATCATTCTGCTAATGATGTGATCCCATTATCAACGACATCCAATGTCCATGGTCAGGAAACCGTAACCATCTATTGATCAACGAGCTAGTCAACTAGAGGCTTACTAGAGACATGGTGTTGTCTATGTATCCACACATGTATCTGAGTTTCCTATCAATACAATTATAGCATGGATAATAAACGATTATCATGAACAAGGAAATATAATAATAACTAATTTATTGTTGCCTCTAGGGCATATTTCCTACAGACGTGTGCCGCGCCATTCAATTGGTCACCGCCGCATAGCCGTCCAGGCAGCCTCCCTCTCACGGTCATCTGAATCGGTGCAGCCCATTACACATGCCCATCGCCATGTAGATATTATGAAGATTGAAATATACAAAATTTGTCATGTTGTGGAAACATAAAGTGTAAGTGAATTTGTCATACAAACTATACATTATGGATGAATTTGATGAACTTCCTACAAAATAATACATAGTTGCCATGACCATCATTTACTGAGTAAAAAACTGATGGCAAACTTTATTAAAAAGTATTTTTGCCATGGCAATTAACAGTACGAATGCATTCGGTTCCAACATCAATTTGGTATGTCAAAAAACTGATGGTAACTTAATATGCTCTCCACTCTAAATTTTTCCCTAATATGAAGTAGCCATATCATCTGAATATAAATTGCCATGTGCTATATGAAGACAGAAAAAACCAGACAACAAAATGCATAGCAAAAAAAGAGGATCCGAATAGGGGAGAGGGGGGTCATGAGCGAGCCTGCCGAAAGGTGGAGGCGGCGATGAAGATCTCCTCTGGAGCATGAGGACGGGCCGACGACGGCCGGGCGGGACGACGATCCCATGAATATCCACCCCAACACCTCGGCACCTGTGACCTGCAATCACCGCTTGGCGCGAGGCTCCCTCCTCCACCGCCAACACGCGCGAACGCACCAAAGATCGCCGCCGACAATTGCCTCCGCCGACCACCATCGAGAATTCGATTCACAGCATCTTCACACACCTCTTCCCGCCTCGCCTCGCCCAAGACGCCTCTCTCCTCTCCTGACATCGCACAACTTCGGGTACGGCCAGTGGCGGATCCAGGATTTGAAGTTACCCGGGGCAAACTTTTAAAGGAAAAAAAAAAACAAAGCTACAATGCAAATCATATGCTCAACAAAAATTAATTGTTCAAAGTAGTTTAGTGCTCAAGAACTAAGCGAAAATATATACATATATAATGCAAAAAATCATACAAAATCTGACTTGGACTCCCGTTCTGAAATGGTTGAATTTACTTCACATTGGCAAACTCAGGGTCTAAGCTAATTCAACGGGATATCTCTGCAACCATAATCAATCTGCTTGATCCTCCTATGTCCCAATAACATCAAATTGGTAATTAATTTTCAGTATTCAATTTAGAAACATTAGGCCAATATGACAAAAAATTTAAGAATGATATATATAGAACATAAGAGGAGAAGATTAGGGAAGAGTGGACGAACCTGTTGGCTACCCGCTTGCAGGTGCACTTTTGAGTGTGGAGCGCGTGGCGTTGGCGATGACCACGCTGCCTCCCTTGCAGAAGACACCGGGAACAAGTGGACTCCCTTCTCCTTCCTCATCCAACACCATCTGTTGGACGGATTCTGGATAAGCGCCTCGGCGAGGCGGCAGTGGAGGGCGCCGCGTCAAGGCGGCGAGGCGGCAAGACAGGGTGTGATCGCGTGATACTGCTCAGTTCCACAATCAATCGATGGAACTGGGCCTTACTTGACTGGCCCATCTCCAAGCGAATCGCTACCTGGCCTATCTCGTACAGAATCGTTTTGTTTCCTATTCTCTCGTCATGCCCGACTTCACCTCGCACCTCCGACCGAATCAGCAGCAGGGTTACCTAGATTCACAAAAATTTACCCGGGACGGCCGCCCCCACACGACCCCACGCTGGCGCCGCCCCTGGGTACGGCGCAGGCTGCATAACTGCTGATGGGCTCGCCGCCGACCACCTCGCCGCCAGCCACCTCACCGCCAGCGCAAGAGCTCTCTCTATCCTCTGTCCCATGCGCGATGAAGAAATGGCAAGAGAGTGGGGAACGAAGAACAGGATAAGAGAGAGGTGCGACCGTGCGTGCGTTCGGGGACGAGGCCAGTTTTTCCGAACGGGTCAAAGCGTGATGTGGCGCCGTGACTGCTTTACAATTCGTGCAAACAATCCAAGGGCGTTGAGCGCGTTCGGGCTGAGATGCAAAACGCAGCTGCGTTCGGGAGTTATCGATTCCGCTAATTTTTACCGAGGATGTGTCCTCCTCAACGCTACAAACTCTTCCCAGAAATGCTTGCCTAGATGAGCGCCCACCGCTTGATGGATTCTTTGTTGGATGGTCGAGATCCAACCTTCACATATTCCACATTTCCGCAACTCAACCATTGTTTCAGAACTTCCCGCAACTAGGCTCTTGTTGCCACCGGCCCAACCAAGTTGAACGCACGTCACATGTCAGTCGTCTCTCAACCATGTTCGTAGGGGCCTTCTAGCCCGGTCAAATCCTATTCGGAAGCGCCGAATACAGTGCATTTGGTACAGGGCGCTTAACGTACAAATTCGTGAAAAATATTTGCGAAAGAAACTCGTGAACTTTTTTCTCAAAAGTAGATGAACTTTTTCAAAATCCATGAACTCTTTAAAAATTCGTGAACTTTTTCCTTGAAAGTAGATGAACCTTTTTCAAAATCGATGAACTTTTTTTCAAAATCGTTGAACTTTATTCAAAATTGATGAACTGCTTTCAAAATCAATGAACTTTTTATAAAATTTTGTGAACTTTTTTATATTTTTTTCAAATTCATTAACTTTTTTAAAAGTTTGATGAACTTTTTTTGAAAATCAGTGAACTTTTTAGATCTATGAGCATTTTGTTTTTCGAATTCTGTTTTCTGAAATTCTGACTTTTTTCTCGAAAGTCAACAACGAAACGATCGAACTGTTTTTTTATCTTCAGTAACGAAAAGATCGAGCAGAGAAGTGCTCATCGTGCGCGAGCTCGTCGGCTTGTTATTGGGCCGGCTCATGTATCCAGGCGCACGGGCGCTGGTTTCCTCTACCGGCGCATAAGGCGCCAGCGAGGAGCTCTCTCTAGCCCGCGTCTTAAACGCTGGCTAGGAGAAACGGTGCCCACACGCACGCCTTATGGGCTGGCCCAGGAAATGTTTCAGAACCACGCTGCTCGTTCTAGAAACCGTTTCACGGTCGCTCATTAGGGTTGACCAGTTGACCGACAACCGTTGACTTTTTGGCACAAATACGAAAAAATAAAAACCGATTTTTCTTTGAAAAAACCGATAAAATTTGTGAATTCAGAAATGTTTGCAGATTTTGAAACAAAAGTTCACAAACTTTAGAAAATCCATAGATTTAAAAAAAGTTCATCGACTTTGAAACAAAGTTCACAAATTTGAAAAAGAATTCATCAATTTTGGAAAAAAGTTCTCAAATTATTTCTCTCAAATCTGAAAAAAGTTCAACAATTATAAAAAATAATAAATTTGACAAATTTCATATTTTTTTATAGAAAATCATCGATTTTGAAAAAATTTCATCTATTTTGGAATATTGCGTTATCCATTTTCAAAAAAATGTTCATATTGAAGAACGTAGTCAGATTTGAAAAAAATCATGCATTTAAAAAAGAAAAAAATGGAAGGAAAAAGAAAGGATAAAAAGCGTTCAGGATAAAAAAAAAGAAAAAACTGGTCAGAGTTTGTGAGTCACAAGGTGGTCCTTGTCTGCCACAGTTTAAAATGCATTCCGCAAAATCTTTCCTGTTTCAAAGTAGCGGCAAAGCCTTGAATCGAAAAGTGTTTAAAATAAGGTTTTTAGATTGCTGAAAATATTAGCATCTTTTTGATTAATCTAATCCATGAGTAGATCATAAACATGGCAATCACAGTATGCAATTCATGCGATATCTAAGCATGTGAGCGTGTACAGTACATAGAACCGAAACATCTATGCACACAGCATAGACGGTTATCACATGTACGAGCAAATAGGGAATGAAGGAATCATACCTCCTGTTGGCTAGGCTAATGCGTCGGCAGCAGCAGCAGAATCGACGTCGTCCGCGGCCTTCTTCTTCTTGGTGGTGTCGTCGGCCATGGAGTTGATGCAGGGGAAGTAGTCGATGCGGAGGACGACGGGGACGTGGATGGATCGGGAGTAATCGTGCCGAGACGCTCCCCAAAAACCTTATCCCTGTTCTCCCGGGCAGGATCTCAAATGTCGGGGTTCTGGAGACACCTACTCTCCTAACCAACCTGCACGCGGTCGTCGGCATGGTATCGCCGAAGACGACACAATGAGAGGAAGAATAGATGACAGCTAGGGTTATGTGGGAGTGAGTGAGTTAGGGTTCACTCCACAGACCAGAGCCTTCTTATATAGGCCGTCGGGTAGATGTGCCTGGGCTTAGGCCCATGACTGAGTACGTGAACAGCCCACGGTCCAACGTCCTGTACAGTGGCGCTTCCATTAGCGGCTCGTTAATTAATCCATAATTAATTAACCATCCCTGGCGGGCAAAAACAGGGCTCGGCTCGCCCGTTTTGATCGTGCGGCGGAGGAGCTCATGTGTACCATTCCTCTTCCAAACTTCCCATGGTAAGTGGTAGAGCAATCTTTATAAATGGGTCTCACTTTTACTACAGGAACAACATGGTACTAAACTTTTCATCCTTTGGCATGCACCTAAATGAACCTTAAAGATTAGCAAGGATTATTTTGTTATTTGGGTCAAAGCCCATTTGTAATCCAACACAATCGATCACACACATCGCAAGTGAGTGATAAAAGAGACATTCGGTTACATGGTACGTACGTGAGCACACAGAAGATAACGATTACAATGGTTGCAAACCAGAAACGACCGTTTGGGGTTTATTGTTCATGTTTAGACCACCGTCTGAGATGGATTTATTATGTAGTGGTGTAAGCTACTGGCTTAGCACGTCGGGAATGTCCACAGGATACCTGTGGATGGACGTGCTCCACGGCCCATGGGTGTTGCCGGCAGCAGGCTGGATGCACTCCCACACCACACTGTTGCACTTGAACCCTGAGCCGAAGCCGATCATCCAAACACGGTGGCCCTTGCGCATCCGCCCTTTGGCCTCCACGTAGGCCAGCTCATACCACGGCGAGCTACTAGACGTGTTCCCGAACCGGTGTAGCGTCATCCGTGACGCCTCCACCTGCTCGTCGGAGAGGTGGAGCCTCTTCTGCAGCTCATCGATGACCGCGCGGCCGCCGGCGTGGATGCACAGGTGCTTGAACGCCGTGGAGAAGTCTGGGATGTAGGGCCTGATCCGCGTGCGGCGAATCGCCTTCCGTGCCACGAAGGATAGGGCGAAGAGGAGCTGCTCCGAGACCGGCAGGACGAGCGGCCCGATCCTGGTGATGTTGGCCTGCAGCGAGGCCCCGGCAATGGCCATCAGGTTCTTGCTGAGGTTGATCCCGACGTTCCCTTGCTCGTCCTCCTCCTGGAACACGCACCGGTAAGCATTGTCGTCGTCCGCGCCGGTGAAGGTGCGCACGACGTGCTTCAGGCGGAACCGGGCGTTTGCGGGGGACGTCGACAGCAGCGCCGCCACCCCGCCGACGCGGAACAGGCAGTTTGGAAGGAGCATCGCACGCTCGTTGCCGACGTAGTAGTTCGGCGTGATGGTCTCCGTGGAGACGACCAGCGCGCGGGAGCCCCGGGGAACGACCTGCAGGAGGTTCCTGGCGAGCCCCACGGAGATGAGACCCGCGCTGCACCCCATGCCCGAGAGGTTTACGCTACGGATGTCGGCGCGCAGGTTGTACTTGTTCACGATGATGTCGACCAAGGATGGCGTGGGGCAAAAGAGGCTGCAGTTGAGGACGAGCACGCCGATGGAGTCTGGGGCGACACCGGTCTTGGCGAGCAGGTCGTCGATGGCCGAGAAGACGACGAGCTTGAACTCGGCGCGGGCATTCTCGAGGGTGCAGTACTCCAGCGTCGGGATGAAGTGGTGCGCCTCCGGCAGGGAGGTCTCTTCCCCAAGCCCGGAGCGCGCCAGCAGTCGCGACATGAACCGGACGCTGCGCTCGCTCATGGTGGGCGTATGCTTGGTGTGCTCAATGAATGAAGCCATGGGGATGCGAACAAGCGGCGCGGTGTCGAAGCAGGCGTAGTCGATCAGGTACACCGCGCGCGGGCGGAGCATTAGGTACACGGCGGCCGCTGCGGCCGCAAAGAACAGATGCACTGGCCGGATGTAGCTGATGAGCTCCGCCGGCCCGAGCCGCACGAGGGCGACGACGCAGGAAGCGGCAAGGAAGTTGTCCACGATCAGCCGGTACACGGCCTTGAGCTTGAGCCGCATGGATTGGGCCTGGACCGACGAGCTCATGCCGCTCTTTCTTTTCTTTAGAAGTACTCTTTCCTTTATGAGCTAGGGTTAGTGTGTGTGTTTCTTAATTTGGTGCGTTTAGTGCTTGCACTTATATATTGCGGTAGTCAGCGGTAGGCCTTTTGCATTTGATGATTCTGGTTGGTAGCAGCGGATAGATGGGTGATTAACGCAAGCATATCACTTGCGGCCGTCACTGTCAGCTCGTGGCGATGCTGTTGCAACTCGGCAGGCTACATCTTTAATTATACTCTCAATGTCCAACAGGAAAACAGAGGCAACGATTGATTTTGCGCTCTTTTGGACCTGATATTTTTTAGAAAAAATACTCCCTCAATAAAGAAATATAAGAGCGTTTCAATCGCTAGAATAGTGATCTAAATTGCTCTTATATTTCTTTATGGAGGGAGTACAACACAGACGCTCACATGTACACACATACACTCAATCTCATAAATGCGCACACCTACACCATACCCTTATAAGCTCCTCTGAGAGGCTTGGTCGACGGGTATTGTGAATTTGTGATTGACGAAGTCATCATAGGAACCTCGCTAGCAATGAGACCATCACCTTCCACTAAAAGAATAGTCCCGCCTTTACCCGATAGACATGTGTCAGACCTTAAGTTTCATCCCAAATAGGCTGGGGTACAACCAACCTACGAACCATCCAGTAACAGGTTGGTTCTTCAATTGGACCTAAATTTTTCTTGAAGAGTTCGAGAGGAAGTGGGGCAAATTGCAGGGGTGGTTGTGAAATGTTAAACCTTGTGTGCGAGGGGTAGCTACACAGTGCTCCCTAGGAGCCTAGCACCGTAACCACGACATGACATGAGAGAAAGTAGCGAAATGGTAGCCAGGATGATTTTTAACCAAAGATGCGATGCACAAAGTAAGATGGACTAATAATCCCACTTGTTCCTTCTGTGATAGGTCGAGTCGTCTTAGCACCTTTTTTTTTTGTGCCATGTTGCTAGGGTAGTCTCGACAACGGTCAGGTCTTCCTTTGGCACTGAGGTGTCCAACCAAAGAGAACTTTGGACATCTATCTGATTGATTTTTTTGAAGTGTATATCATGATGTGCGTGATTGCTTACTTGGATATAAATGGTGACATGCGAGATTTGTAAAGTAAAAAAATTGCTAATTTTTTGCCATAAAAATATTAATTTATTGACATTGTCTACGTCTCTTGTTGCTATACTAAATAACTGTCTAGATTTTGTATGTGCCCTATTAAAATTGTCTAGATATTTTATTTTATTTTCCATTGAATATGCTCATGCGCAGTTTGCATTTTTTCGTGAAGAAAAGACATGTCAGGTGCCCTGGGTAAGAAGGAAAAAAAGCAAAATTGATACTAAAAAAAGCCTTTTATGCCACTCATTTTTGTTTTTTTAACCAAACAACACCACGTTTTTCAAGGGCAAAAACTGGCATGTAATTTGAAGACATGTTCAGGTTCATTGTGGACCGAACTGTTGCTATAATTAGTTAGCACTCAGGCTGCCAACAAAGCCATTCCATAGGATGCTAAAATTATCTAAGCTATGCGATGCCTTCTAAGTGGAATGCTAAAATTATAGTCGGAACACAGAAACACTTCATGACATGACAGTGTAGTGTTGCGTTTGAGATGTCAAAAAGCACATTAACTGGTATATAATCCAACAAAGAATCTTTTCAAAGCCATTATGTTTCAAATTTACGGTTGGCTTTTTATCAGGTACTATTACCTAAGTGTAACACACTAAATAGTTATAGGGCACGAAGTGCATGCATGCTTGCGGCCACACAGCCATGCAACACGTAGTCAAACTATTTCGAAAAAAGACGTACATACAGTGCACTAATGGCCGGAATCCGGGAGTATTAATTGATAAATTAAAGTAAATTTTCTAGAACTTGTTTTCCATGCATCTCTTTCCTATCATATTTCTTTTTCTCTGTTAGCACTTTTGCTATTTGACAGGCGGCTGATTTTTTTTTTGTATTTCCTAAAACAGTCGCCTATGTTTGGCAAAAACGTAATCGATTTCTCGATTATCTAATCTAGAAATTAGGGTAATATAATAAGGGGCTATATACTCAATGATCTGGCACCTTTGCCTATGTAGATTAGAGAGGTAATAAAGAACATAAAGCCTCGAGAAGGCCATATAATACATCTCCTTCAGGTTATTTAATCAAATGCACGCCGCGGTCGCCTCCGGGAAACAAGGTCCCTTTGAATGAACTCTTTGCTTATGGAATCATGCCACTAATAGAGGGTCAAGAATACCATGCAATACCAACTTTAATGCAACTAACCCCATAAAAAACTGTAATGCGATTAATAAAAATTGTCTCTAAGAGTCGATTAACACGCAAGTTGTATGGTGGAAGACTTTGGTACTCCCTCCCTCCAGATATACAAGGCCAATTCCTCAATGAAAATAGGAGGCCAAGTATGCGTTTCGAGGTTGACTTTGACAACCGGTTAGAACAATAATATATGATGTGTATGTTACAATAAGTATACCATCAAACTCGTATCTGAAAGGAGTTTTTAATGACATAATTTTCACATCATACATCCTCATTTTTATATATCTTATAAATGGTCAAAGGTATCCTAAAAAACATATTAGGCCCTATATATTTCGATGAAGGGAGTACACAAAGTTGCAGAGCAATGAACCAGTCCACACACTTAGTAAGCAGGTACAAAATAGTCCAAATCACTCCGAACCAGCCACAATCATACACTGTTTCACACAATCCCTGTGGAGCTTTACTTTTTCACAAATAGGTCCTTAATCAATCCATTTGTATATTTCCTCATGTGCACCCACCATTGTGAATCTACTCTGCGCCCGTCAATGATGGCTAGCAGTTAGTGGAATGCATTGTGTTAATTGCAGCAGATTGCTAGCATGCTGGCGGAAGGTAGTACTGGCGAAATGCATTGTGTTATTTGCAGTTGGAGATAGGTTCTAATATTTTTTATTATGCAAACCAGACAGTCATTTCACGGAAGGTGCTCTTTTATGCACTAGTTGGAGCACCTTCATTTGTTGGGAGCCAAATACTCATATTTGGTGAGCTTGGGGCTTACTAGCTAAATTGGGCAAGATTTGGCGGAAGCTACATAAGCACTATGATTAGGAGCCTTCCACCATACTAACAACTAATAATCTTTTTATAAGTTAATAGAGCCGGACATTTACTGTATAGGGTTGGATGGCCGGCTCTGCGTCACTGTCCATGGACTAGTCCTCCCGGTCCGTGGACGGATGTGGTCTCTGGTTTGGACGTCAGCGTTGGAGATGCCCTAACATCGACAACTACATACAAGTTCTATGTAATTCGTGTCAAATTACACCGTTGTGAAAATTTACATTGCCTATGTGTATTCTTGCACATTGCGAACTAGTGCAAGTTATATGCAATTTGTGCACAAATGTTTGTCATGATATACTTTTAAGTTTTAGTTCTTAATTTTCTTTCCTCTTTATGCTAGTACCAGTGCAACTAATTCATTCTTTCCTTATAATATATATATATATATATATATATATATATATATAATCATTTTTACTTTGTTTTGGTATATGGCTCTGTTTTTTCTTTCTTTTAGGATAATACCGATGTCCTTGATTTATTCTTCGTTAAAAAACTTACTTTTTGTCTTTTTTTCAGTTTTGTATTCGTTTTATTTTTTTCTTCTGCCAATTGAGTGAGTGTCAAAGTGGTATACTTTACAGCTTATACTACTCATTAATGATTAATCGATGCTGTTACAATTTACGGAAGATCAGATCACAATGGTAGCCTGGTTTAAGCTGGGAAAGTGCATGCATGAATACATAGAGATGCATGGAGAGGCGTGGGCTACACGCGGCCACCACGCGGTCCCTTTCTCTTTCTTCTGATCGCCTAACAACTTCCTCCTGTTTGCCTAACAGTTCAAGCCCACGCGGCCACCACGCACACCGCGTGAACATGGAACCGGCGCTGTTGAGGATCACTGAGCACTGCTCCTGTGATTGTCTGATTGACGCCATTGCTGTCTGGTCGCCATGACTTGGCGTCCGCTCCTATCCACGCCATGGCCCAACCGCCTATCGAGCTGGGAAGCACAACCGGCGATATCGATGAAACATGCATGCGCTAGGTTTCCGTTTCTAGGAAAGTGGAATTAAAACATATGCGGTTCCTCTCTTTTGGTCGATATCGATGAACATGCATGCTTGTTTGCTTGATTAATTGGCCATCATTTCACTATTTTATTCAAAGTTGTCAAATTGGCGATGAGAAAAATTAAAATTGACATTGATAGTTTACCATCCAAACTAATATAACAATTAAATTGTTGTCAGAGGTGAGAGCAGTTTTTTTAAACGAAAGCAACCATAATGTACAGTACTTCTCCGGATTTGCCAAACATAGCCTCCTCCTGCATTTTGTCCCATTTATCTAGTGGTTCAGCATAACCAGACCACTAAACTTTATTTTGTGTAGATATATCAAAAGTTTGGTTATTTGTATGTGCAATAGTTTTGATTATTTGTATTTGTAAAGGTTTTTATTATTTGTTTAGCTTTCTATATACTTTATTTTGGTTTTCTATTTTGTATATCGCAAAGGGTTTAGGTTATTTGATTCGGTGTTGCTTATATACTTTTTAGGCAGGATGGTAAAAGTCACCAACAAGTCTTTTGGTGTATTGGACCGCCCCCCTCCTTCCCTATCTTGCCCTCCTCTGGCGACACGGGGAACCCTAGCCGCCGCCTTCCCTACAAATCCTCCTCTCTCTCCTCTCGTGCCGCCGCCAGCTGAAGGGCCGCCGACAAAGCAGGGTCGGCTCCAAGGAAGGTGGCGGCGGGCCTTGTTGTTTTTTCAGTGGTGGCCCCCGAGGTAGGGTGTGCAGCGACACAGTACTGGCAGCATCACACAACGCTGGATGGCATGACGCTAGGTTGCTCAGGCACGATGCTCGGGCAGTAGCATGGGCGCGGAGGCCCTCCCTTGGATGGCATGGCCGGGGCGGGCATGGGACATACCGTGGAGGGTTGCTTCGTTGGTTTCCTATCTTTCGTACGTGACCACGTTGTCACCATTCTCGATCCTTGTTGTCTAATAGCAGGATCCGGGCTCTACCTACCCTCTCCAGCGATGTGCTGCCCCTGATTCAATCGTACACTAATCATGCACGCAAATGTGTACGATCAAGATAAGAGACTCACGGGAAGAATCACAACACAACCCTAAAAGTAAAATAAGTCATACAAGCATCATATTACAAGTCAGGGGCCTCAAGGGCTCGAATACAAGTGCTCGAACATAAACGAGTCAGCGGAAGCAACAATATGTGAGTACAGACATAAAGTTAGACAAGGTGTCATAAGATGGCTAGCACAAATTGGGATACAGATCAAAAGAGGCGCAACCTCCTACCTGGGATCCTCCTAAACTACTCCTGGTCGTCAGCGGCCTGAACGTAGTAGTAGGCACCTTTGGTATAGTAGGGGTCGTCCTCGACAGTGGCATCTGGCTCCTGGGCTCCAGCATCTGGTTGCGACGTCTGGAAAGAAGAGGAAAAAGGGGCAAAAGAGGAAGCAAAGCAACCGTGAGTACTCATCCAAAGTACTCGCAAGCAAGGATCTACACTACATATGCATGGGTATATGTGTAAAGAGGCAATATCGGTGCATTGAACTGCAGAATGCCAGAATAAGAGGGGGATAGCTAGTCATATCGAAGACTACACTTCTGGCAGCCTCCATCTTGCAGCATGTAGAAGAGAATAGATTGCAAGTTCACCAAGTATCGTCGCATAGCATAATTCTACCCGGCGATCCTCCCCTCGCCGCCCTGTGGGAAAGCGATCAGCGGGATGTCTCTGGAACTTGTCTGGGTGTGTTTTATTAATTATCCGGTTCTAGCTGGCATAAGGTCAAGGTACAACTTCGAGTCGTCCTTTTACCGAGGGACACGGCTATTTAAATAGATAAACTTCCCTGCAGGGGTGCACCACATAACCCAACACGCTCGATCCCTCTGGCCGGACACACTTTCCTGGGTCATGTCCGGCCTCGGAAGATCAACACGTCGCAGCTCTACCTAGGCACACCAGAGAGGTCAGCACGCCGGTCTAAATCCTATGAGCATAGGGGTCTGGGCCCATCGCCCATTGCACACCTGCACGTTGCGAGGGTGGCCGGTGAGCAGACCTAGCAACCTCCATTACAAAGGAAGTTGCGTTACGCGGTCCAACTTTGGCGCGCCGCCGGGCCGACGTCAAGAAGGCTTCGACTGATACCACGACGTCGAGTGTCCATAACCGTTCCCCCGTAGTTGGTTAGTGCGTATAGGCTAGTGGTCAGACTCGGATCAAATACCAAGATCTCGTTAAGCGTGTTATTTTGAAATAACCGCGAACGCCAACCAGGGCCAGGCCCACCTCTCACCTAGGTGGTCTCAACCTGCCCTGTCGCTCCGCCACAAAGTAACCATCAGGGGGTTGTCGGGAACCCAGGCCCATCACTACCTGGATGGAACCACCTGCCCCTTCAGCCCCCATCTCCGAATTCACTTGCGGGTACTCCACGAGCCAACCCGACTTTAGTCACCACCTGAATAGTATGTATGTATAGTATATACCCGTGATCACCTCCCGAGTGATCACGGCCCGACAGTATAACAAGGCAGACGGACAAGAATGTAGGGCCACAAATGATAAACTAGCATCCTGTACTAAGAATTTAAGATTGCAGGTAAGGTATCAACAACTGTAGCAACAATGACAGACTATGCAACAGAATAGGATTAACCGAAACAGTAACATGCTACACTACTCTAATGCAAGCAATAGAGGGAAGGAATAGGCGATATCTGGTGATGGGGGGGGGGGGGGGCTTGCCTGGTTGCTCTGGCAAGGAGGGGTCGTCAACACCTTGGTCGATCGGGGCAACAACAACGTCAGTCTCGTAGTCTACCGGAGAGAGGAGGGAAAAAACAAGAATACATTACAAACAGATGCATAAGATGCATGACAACGCAAATAGCGGTGCTAGTAGTGCCCTAACGCGGTAGTAGGTGTTACTGGCGAAGAGGGAAAACAACCGGGAAAGTATTTTTGGACAGATGAACCGGAGGGGGATTGTTGCATGTTTGCTATGCTAGAGATGTGTGACGGATGAACGGACTGCGATCTTGGATTCGTCTCATCGTTCTGAGCAACTTTCATGTACAAAGTATTTTCATCCGAGGTATGATTTATTTTATATTAATTTCCAAACTTCTAAAACAATTTCTAATTTTTTTATATTTAGTATATAAATCTGAATTGACCAAGTCAAACTTGACTAGTCAAAGGGCCAGGTGTGGCCCACATGTAAATGTCAAAGGGGCAATTTATTAGTCTAAACAAATTTAAACTAGTGGGGCCGCATGTCATCTACACATTAGAGAATACCAGCAAACGAAAAAGAATTAAATGGAAAACACAAAATTAAATGAAAAATAAATAATAAAACCAAAAATCCCTCAAAAATTTTAGTACCGGTTGCCGTTACCAACCGATACTAAAGGTCTCCCCACACCCAGCCCTGGCTCGTGCCACATGTGGCCCTTTAGCGGCGGTTCGTGCGAGTAACTGCATTAAAGGGGTGGGGGACCTTTGAATCCCCCACCCTTTAGTGCCTAAGCATGTAACCGGCACTAAAGGCCCTTACGAACCGGTGCTATAGCCCGGTTCTGCACTAGTGTTAGTACGAAATCAATGTATGAACAACGTGAAAAAGGTATTGCCAATTGTGATTTTCGGTGGATTTGGAAGGCTTAAATTCCCCTGAAGATAAACTATTTCTTCGGCAACTCTTCCAAGATACAGTCCTTGCGAGGGGTGTAATGGGGAGGAGAAACTGGCCTGGTAATACCAGATGTTCTTTCTATGACAAAAGGGAGACATCCCAGCACTTGTTTTGTCAGTCTCCAGTGGCAAGGGTTGTGTGGCGGATGGTGGGGTTGGTCTTTGGTCAAGATGGGAATGGGCCGACCCGGACCTGGCCTCATGGCCCCAAGGTCAATATGTGAGGCCAGGCCATGGGTCGGCCCATTTCATCAGAAATTTGTGGCCTTGACTATCCGTTGGGTACATGTGGCCGACCCAAAAGTCCAGCGAATTATTGCCCCAAATACAGCCATATTTATGATACAAGTTTTAGAGTGGTTGGGCTTTTTTAGAACCGTTCGTTGATGTCGATCTAACCAGACAAATACGAAGTACTGGGTAGTACTCCAATGAAAGTACACGAAAGTACCAAAACGAGTGGGGCCGGTACTCGTGACAAGGTGGGGACGCGTTTTAATATAGGGGTAGTTTAGTCCTAGGAAAATTTGCATGCGCCGCCCCTCTCGTCGAATGCATAACCGCCGCCATGGTGCTACACCTTCCACAATTACTCATCGGCGGCCATCTCCTCCCTCTCCTCCAAGTCCACCGCAGTCATCTCCTCCTTCTTGCCGCTGCAACTTCGCTCCACTCAGGCGAACCCCCCCCACCCCCCACCCTCTTCCGTCAAGCAAGAATCGGCAGATCGAAATGATGGTCGGCGACGAGAACACCGACTTCGCGGATCACCGGACGGTGACCAGGTCAAGTTGGCCAAGTTGAGGAGATCCGTTCTTGGTTTGAGAACACAAGGCGTATGAGCTGGACGACAATGGCCACTCTCAAGAAATTGTGAAGAAGGGAGGGCAAAGCTTTGCCTCCCGCACAACCGATTCACAAGATCGAGATCCTCCTCCGGGCGATGGAGCAGGCCAATTCGCCCAAATGAAAGTGGACTAGGCGGAGGTGGTGGGCGTTCAGATCCGTGGTAGAGCATCCACCGGATCAGAACCCACCGTGCACGAGGTGCCGCCATTGCGGTTGTGCCTCCAACCGAGTCACCGGAGACTCCGAAGCGCAAGATGAGGAGGACAGTGGTCGCGACCTCGCTTCTCCGCCGTTCTCCACGCTTCCCTCGCCGCTCTCCTTGTCTGAACGGCGGCGGTAGCTATGTTTAGAGTAAGCTACCCCACTCCTCATCTTTAGATGGCATTTTAATCTCAATGAATTGCATGAATATTTGAGTACCTGGATTTGGAGGATGGATTATGATGTATGTGAACCCTAGGCATCATATGAACCCTAGGAAAAATTAGTAATGTTCTAGTGGTAGACACCGAAATATTTCGGTACACACCGGTGAGGCACCGAAATATTTTGGAACTGCCCTAGGCAAAATTTGTAATGTTGTAGTGGTGGACCTTTGAAATATTTCGGTACACACTGTAGGCACCTTGAAATATTTGATCGCCTAGGTAAAATTTGTAATGTTGTAGTGGTAGACACCTAAATATTTCGGTACACACCGTAGGCACTGAAATATTTCATTACTACAATTTCAGTACACACCGATGCACACCGAATTATTTCACTCAGCTTCAAGACATTACACACCGGTACACACCGAAATATTTCAAGATCTTGCAAATTCTATACAAAGTTGGCATTTTGTCATTTATTTGTGAATTAATCCATGCATCATATGGCCTAACTTTGTACATGAGTTTGGGTCAATTTCATGTCTATTTATTGTAAAATTATTGTCATGCCATGAAACACAAGACAAGTCAACGACCCAAGCTTGCAAAGATGCCATATCAATGTTCTTGATATGAATATGCATGTTTTCACCAAGTCTTGTGTCTGAATTAAAATCGAGCATTTTTCCTTGATGGTATCCATGGATCTAGAACTCCTATGAATTTGCTCATGTTGGATGTTTTGTTCTCCATCATTTGTACTAGCATTCCGTGCGATTAGATGCCATGACAAGACCCCTGGCATATTTATTTTCTTGCCTCCAACATCCCATGTGTGTTTTTGCAGAAAAAACCCGGAGTTCACCAGTCATTTGGCTGAAGTTGTGAAATTTGGGAGGCTGATGGTCTTTGCTCTTGGCTGATCCTTCTTCTTTCAAATTATGTTCGTCCTTTCTCAAGCCGTTGGACCAGGGCTACTTCCCTATGTCTTTGTTAATGTATTAAGTAGTTCCTTCGAATTTATAGTATTAGTTAGTTTGAATGTGGAAGTACCTTAATTTTTAGGAACGAAATGTTGCTTTGTATGACCAAGGGTTTGATACCGTAATCTTTGGATAATTAATTATGTGAACTGTTGGATGTGGCGCACAACGAAACGCCTCTACCATTGATACTAGTTCAACATGTCGGTCCAATTAGAGACCAGCCAGCACCATATAGAGCAGTTAGCATTTCATACTACAACCTGCACGTACAAAACATCACACAGTGGAATAATCCCAGCGAGTAGACCATTAATTACCGAAAACATCACAACATGTCAGAAGTGTTTTAAGCATTTTATCGTTGCAAAAACCTTAGAAAATCCATACAAAAAACCGCTTTATTTTAAGCAGTTGTGTTGATGACAAGGGGACCCACTTGTGAGACCGATATCAATTGATGGCAAACCGCCGGATGTGCACGACCGCCACGTCCCCACGTGGAATGCGGACGGCCGGGTGGGTGTGTGAAGTCAAATCGGCACCCGAGGGGCCTCGGTAACTCCAAGAGGAAGGAGCAGTGCATTTCTTCCCCAAATCGGGTAGAAAACCCTCGTCCTCTCCCGAACCTAACCACCCTCTCTTCCTTCCTCACCACCTCACCACCCTCTCCTCCTTCCTCACCACCCTCCTCCTTCCCTCGCCTCCCTCCTCCTGTCTTCGATCGGACGATGAAACGCAGGCGTGAAGATGCGCGGACGAGCCGGAGGCAACCATCGAGCAGAGGAGCTCACGGGCTGCCGCAGCAATTGCGTGGGTGGAGCGCAAGAGTCTGCCATAGCGGCGAAGCTGGCGGTGCGCGACCGTTGTGCTCCTCCGCTGCCATCGCAGCCGTCGAGGCACCCGTCAAGCCCGAGCACAAGGTCGGGCAGATCTGGAGGAGGAGGAGATGAGAAGGCTTAAGCGCCAGTGCATGACGAAATCGATGAGTTTCTGAGAAGAACGCCATAAAGGAGTTCGACATAGATTCTGTGAAGGGCAGCGACTTCAACGAGGATGCCATCGACGAGCTATCCGAGGTAGTACTGCATCTTTTGCTCTGTTTTTTTTCATGACATTGGGGTTTTTCTTGTTAACTAGATGAGCATCAATTTCACTTGGGCGTGCTAGTTGTACGGATGTAGGATTCTAGGGATCTAGCATAGATCTTCATGTTGGATCTGGATTTTTTAATCTGATTCCAGCAGATACTCTGGTTTTTTTTCATGGCATTGAGGTTTTTCTTGTTAACTAGATGAGCATCAAATTCATTTGGGCGTGCTAGTTGTATGTACGTAGGATTGTAGGGATCTAGCATAGATCTTCATGTTGGATGTGGATTTTTAAATCTGATTCACATTCTGATTCCAGCAGATACTATGTTTTTTTTCATGGCATTGGGGTTTGTCTTGTTAACTAGATGAGCATAAGTTTCACAAGGGATACATTAATGAAAGAAGTTTGGTAATGAACCCAAATACAAGAAAATGTTCATGGCAGGGATACACTAATGAAAAAAGTGGGTTAAACAATGGATATATGACAGGATTGTCATAGCTATTTTTAGCGATCTCATGTGAGACACCATTGGCTTCCCCAGGACAGTGACAAAATGCTGCAGTTCCTGATTCATTTTAGTTTATGTAGATGAATTAATTTGCACACATATTCATAGATGATCAATTTGCACACATGTTCATAGATGATCCATTTGCAAATTCTATACAGATTTCCATTTTGTAAAGGAAGTGATTGCTCCCTTAATAATTATGGGCTGACACTACATATCCACTGGATACCAAAAAATCAAAACATTTCATCTAGCCAAATTTCCACTGTATATTATCTAGATGATCACAGCCACAGCTCTCATCAATATGAGCAGTGAGACACCCATAGCTCCTTTACCAATTTCATACAGAAACTTATCAGGGTCTAACAATGTTGGAGAAGCAGTATTGCCGCTGTCAGAAAGAATAATGGTTTCTTCATTCTAGTAGATAGAACAAACCCCCCTTGTGTGAAACATGGAGGAGTATAATGAAGCCATTTTTCTGATTCCAATCAGAATTACACCTGCAACAAGTATCAAATATCATTAAACCAAGCCAATTCATGAAGTCTTTCATGTGTTAATTATGTACTACTTGTGCACTAATCTATAAATGCAACTATTCCACCGTCCATATTTATGCATGTCAATTTCTTTGGCTCAATTATGTATGTGCACATACACCTTATTTCTAGCAAATAGATAGTTGCCATGTTACACATGTGTACTTTCAAAACATTGTAATTAAAGGCAATGAGTTCTTTTATGTGTACTAATTCACTAATTCACGGGGAGGATGACGACGACGTGGACTACAAAGCATGGACAAAGGAGCACAAAGAAGAGCCGGTACACCCCGAGGCATCCGATTCTTTGGCAAGATCAAGTACCGTTTCTTTGGCAAGATTGGGTGCCCTTTCTGTTCCAAGGGGATCGGTGGCGGCATAGATGGCATGATGCAGCATGCCTTCAGCAATGGCAATGGACATGGTAAGAGGCATAACGCCAGTTCTCTGGCTAAACATGCGGCCTACGCACGCTTCCTCGAGATTGTCAAAGTCAATGAGCCCTACAACATGCATTGAAGAAGGAGAGAAGTGATGTGTTGCTAGAGTGCAAGTGCTGCCCCCAGGACCGCCGTGTCCTCTTATGTTATCTATGTTTCTTTGTTGTTCGACTCTAAAACTGATGTCCTATGGTGTGTCCGAACCTATGTTGTGCGGTGGTTGATCTGCCGTTTATGTTAAGAGTTTGCTGCTACTCTGCTTTAGTGTTCCAAGTTGTTAATGCTATTTTGGTGATGCATGTTAAGCCTTGTACAATGCTAGATGCTTAGGGTACTGATGATGACAAATCAAGATTTGTACTGATGATTCATTAGATATTGCAATAAGTAGAGGATGCTCATGATTGCCAAAAGTACCTATTTCCACTTTCTCGATAAGAACTAAACGTATCAAATGATGCTAAAAGTAGAGCATGAGCATGAGCATGTATCAATTGATGATCAATTGATGCTACCTATTTGTGTTTGAATGGGCTCAATAAAGCTGGTGCTGGTTTATGCTCTCTGCGTGACCGTGATGGTAATGAAGACAATTGGTTGGCTATGGTCTTGCTGTCAAATTTAAGTTTCAGTTCTTTAAGACTCTTTGTTTTTGCTGCTTTCTCGGGATCGACTAGCTTTCTCGGGTGTCCACGTGCTCTCTTCCTTTTGGGGGAGTTGGGTGCACCACTTTTGGGGGAGTTGGATCTGTCAGGTTCGTTGGAACCATCAAGATTGTTGACTAATTGTACATCGTCTTCTGAACCATCAGGTAGAACTGCTTGCTGGGCATCGTACGCCTCCTTCTGTATAAGAGAGAGTGCTGCGTTAGTTCTAATCATGAGACTTATGAAATAAATGATATATTCTTGATGTAGCGCTAACCGTTATGGGGAACTTATATGATTCGAGACAAAGCGCATTGCAGTTTGAATGCAGTAAGGCTGTACATATTTTCCACCTGAAAATATCTATTCTTGCCTATATTTGAAAAACCGACACTTACGTCAAAGATAGCTTTCAAGCTAAACAAAGTACAAATTTAAATTAGGCATTCAATTACCTGGTTCAAAATATCGGTCATTTCATCCCGTTCCATGACAACATGTATCGCAGTTGTCCAAACCGCATGTGAAGTCCTGCGATGTTTAGGTAAAGATCAAGAATCTTATTCGTGTAGGCAAATAATAATTTATGAGGCCATGCGTATCTATCGGTCTGTTGTGGTATGTTCTCATAGCGTTTTTGGTCCATTCGGCCAAAATTGATGTTCTTAGCTGGTGATATCAACCCATTCTTGACAGCTTCGTCGATGCAAAGACTGAATTGAGTCCACCTAGGGTAATGACGAGTTATACATAGGGTTACGGTACTTTGGGAGCTCATGTGCCATGCGGATCAAAAGAGGCAGCAAGAGAACACTTACAAGATAATCTTCCTTGGTCTTGTCGCAATGATAATTCATGGAGTTCGAGTCTGAATTTCTTTTTGTCAAAATTAAACATCATTACCATCCAAAGGTTTTGGTGTACATTCAAGTGGGACATGCACCTGCAGTAAAATTTGGGTTGGGTTGAGAACTGAAATTTGTCGTGCACAGTGTGTACATAAACTATGAAAGTGAGGAAAACGTGTACCTTTGGCGCCCTACAAATTTTTCTGCTACACGAACTAACCATGAGGCTGCACGTCCAACAGGAACCACCCCTTCATTTGTAACAGCTTTTCGGTTTCTTGAGGGATATGATTGAGGTAGTATCATTCTCAATTTGGCTAATGCGAGCATATGCCATAATAACCTGCCAAATTTTCAATCATACAATAATAAGACAGTTGTTGCGATAATGATGTAGAACAGAGTATAATTGGCTTACATCACCATAAATGTATTTGTCGTCCAAATTTCGCCTTGATTTTCTTTGTGAGGGTAATGTCTCCGATTCTAGCTATTTCAACAGTGGTCGTATGTTCCATGGATGTAAACGGCTGTCTCTATGTCCTCATCCGTGAACTTGTAATCATTACCAAAGACAGGCTTCATCGGAGTTAATTGTGGTTCCTCGTTGTTTTCTGTCACATGTCTTGCACTTGGTGTAGTCGAAGTCCCTGCCATGAATTGGCTAGCCCTAGGAGTTCTTGTCAGGGATGAATTGCACACATTGACTTGATCCTACAATGAACAAAGGTAGTTCATCATTAGTTTGTTACTTTCAGATATTAACTTGTTCGGCCATATTGATCACCGTGACGCCTCCTTTACGTGACACTGCTTTGTCGGTTTCTTGTAAATTCGTATTTTAATTCCTGTAATAATGCAAACAATAATGAACATGAAGGAACATATTCATACAAAATACAAAATGCACAAGTATGACATACATGGAGTTCCCTCCTTAAGTCTTTAATTTGCCCCTCGGCCTTCGACAACCTAGGATTAGTGCCAGTTTTAGTCTTCATGTCGATCAACTCTTCAACTAGCGTCACGGTATTTGACATCAAATCTGTGCTCAATTTCCATTAACTTCCTGCCTACCTTCTTTTCATGATCAAGAATGCGTGCATTCATGGCTTCAACTACCATGTCAATCTGTGTAAACAAAATACAACCCCGTTGATAACAATAGCTAAATGAATGAGGTTCCATGACACCTATTTGTGATATTGCAAAAACAAAACGTCTTTGGAGTACATACTTGCTGGCTACGAAATTGTTGTCCTTGTGATGGTGCTCGATACGAATCATGTTGATGCACATGTTCATCATTTTTTCTTGGAAAATGATTTGAATTCTCGGAGGGTCATTGAGGAGCACAAATTTCCATGACAACCTTTTTTTATAAAATATAATGAACCATTAGTACCAAATAAAAAATCGGATATAGAAAGTTCAATTGTAGATAGGTACCAGCCTGTTATGAAGACCTCCTTTCTCGTAAGCATCGCTTCTTAAAGTAGCCATAATTTTGTCCCATCGTGCGATCAATGGAGGGGGTCTAGAAGCATACATCAATCGGCCACTACGCACGTGTTCCCAGTACTAATACTACACAATAAATTAGTTCATCACTGAGGGAGTCCTGGATTAGGGGGTGTCCGGATAGCCGGACTACCATCATCAGCCGAACTATCACCTGCCGGACTATCATCATCGACCGGACTCCAAGACTATGAAGATACAAGATTGAAGACTTCTCCCGTGTCCGGATGGGACTTTTCCTTGGCGTGGTTGGCAAGCTTGGCGATATGGATATGTAGATCTCCTACAATTGTAACCGACTCTATGTAACCCTAGCCCTCTCCGTGTCTATATAAACCGGATGGCTTTAGTCCGTAGGACTAGAAGAACAACAACCCTTACAATCATACCATAGGCTAGCTTTTAGGTTTAGCCTCCTTGATCTCGTGGTAGATCTACTCTTGTAAACATCCACAATATCAATATCAATCAAGCAAGACGTGAGGTTTTACCTCCACCAAGAGGGCCCGAACCTGGGTAAAACATCGTGTCCCTTGTCTCCTATTACCATCCGCCTAGGCATACAGTTCGGGACCCCCTACCCGAGATCCGCCGGTTTGACACCGACATTGGTGCTTTCATTGAGAGTTCCTCTATGTCGCCACCGATAGGCTTGATGGCCTCTTCAATCAACAACGACGCAGTCCTGGGTGAGACTTTTCTCCCGAGCAGATCTTTCAGATTCGGGCGTTTGCATCTGCGGGCCAACTCACTTGGCCATCTGGAGCAGATCGAAGCTACGCCTCGCCGCCGTCGGTCAGGTTTGAAGCCTAAACTTCACGGCCGATATCCGCGGGGACTTGATCTTGATGGATCCGAGCCACAACCCGGCGTCTTGCCATTGTCACGATGGGCATGACCTAACTCGCCACGGACAGCACCTTGAAGGTCAGACACGAATCCGGCTCCGACTCATAGTCCGGAGCCGATCGCTTCGAATCGAGGACGGATGGCTGGACACCGCCTCGGGAGCCGCGAACTTCTACGGCAATAGAGCCGAACACTTACCTTGTCCCGCATAAAGCTCATGACTCGAGGTGCGGACTCTCGCCGGACTCGAACCTCCCCGCTACCGCCAGCCGAATCCGATTGGGCGCCGATCATGGAATTCACCGCTGCGGACATCTTTTTCAGCACTCGCCCTTGGCGATATCATAAATTCATCAAGCATCTCTAAGCTGCTCCAGGAGAGCCACAGCGCCGCCACGGCCGGGGACGGTTGGGACGCAGACGACGAAGAAATTCAGAGCCCACCCACCACCCACTTCAGAGCCGCCGTCGATTTATTTAACCGGCGTATTCGACCACGACTCCGAAGACATCGACGGTATGGACGACGATGCCGAGACTACCAAGAGCCAAAGGCCTACAGGAAACTGGAAGACCACCTCGTCATACGACATATACATGGTGGACACCCCAAAGGGAAGCGATAAGAAGGAACAACGGGACGCGGTAGAGGATAGTCCCGCCGATAAACAACCAAAACGGCGATGTAAACGCCGCCCTAAGTCCCGCCTCGATCAAAGGAGCCCTCCTAACGACCCAGCGATAGAGCAGGGCAAACCAGCGGACGAAGAACAAGACGAGCCGGATAATCAACCCCTTCACGGAGCAATCAACAGTCCGGACACAACACCGGAGCATAAGAGCATACGCAGAAGACACGCTCAGAATGAAGTGGAGCAAAGTATTCAAGACCGCAGACAAATATGGCAATGGCCATCAAACGAAGAGCTACCCGAAGCGCAAGTTGCTGCCAGAATTTGACGAGGAAGCCATAGAGCCTTCACGGTCAAAAAATAAAGAGGCCACTGGCGGATAGACGGCCAGATGATGTGCCAAAGCGACAAGCGGGCCACGACAAGCCGAATTATAATCACAGGAAAACGGACGGCCCAACTAGGTTCATCTATGGGCCCAAAAGAGAGGCCCCAGAAGTAACACAACACAACAAGTGTTCAAGACAGCTGCACACCCAAATACAGGGCGCCAGACACCGCTTATGTTTTATCAAGGAGGTGTCGGATCATGAATTTCCAAAGCAGGTTCAAACCTAATGAACATAGAGGCATATTGCCGCACAACAGTAATTTTGAGTCTGGATAGAAGATTACATACTACACATACACATGGCAAGAGGAGATGATCTCCACGCCATAAAATACCTACCCCTCAAGCTCAAAGGGCCAGCCGCATCGCTCAAAGGCCTCCCGTAAAACATCATGGAAGTTGGGAAGAGCTTGAGGACGCGTTTAGAGCAAATTTTCAAGGGACTTATGTCCGCCCTCCCGATGCACATTTATCTGAGTCATATAACCCAACAGCCCGGAGAGTTAAGCGCGCAAATTCAGAACAGGTTCCTTACCAAAAGAACCAAATAGTCGATCGTCTCGGACGCGGAAGCCTTAGCAGCTTTTAAACACAACGTCCGAGACGAATGGCTCGCCAGACACCTCGCCAAGAGAAGCCAAGAACAATGGCCGCGCTAACAAGTTTCATGACGCGCTTGCTAGAGAAGACAGCTGGCTAGCAAGATGCAAGACCAGCGACCCGAGTACATCCGAGATCGTAGATGGAAAGCGGAAAGTCACTACAGAAAAGATCACGGAATAAAGAAAAAAGCCCAAAGGGCACGGCGGTCAATGCCGGATTCAAAAGCTTCATGACCAAACAATAAAACACGGCCTCTTAAGGACAACAGAGACGAGCTATCAAATTTAAACAAAATTTTAGATCGGATATGTCAAATCCATAAAGATTTCCGGAAGGCACGCAAACCACACCAACCGAAATTGTTGGGTTTTAAACAGTCCAGCCAGACTCAACGCCGGACAATAAGGCCTCGCGCCAAGCGAGGACGATGACGAACCCCACCAGCAGAAAGCACCGAAGTCAAAAGACTTTCCCACAAGAAGTCAAAACAGTAAACTAGCTTCACGTGATGAAGATGCGGAGAAGCCAACACGGCACTTGCTAAGACAAGTGCCGCACGTCCACCTCAGTGGAACACCGAGATTGGATGTCAAAACCAATCACTTTCGACCATCTGGATTAGTCCAGAAGTATCCGAAACGCAGGATAGACTGCCCTGATATTGGATCCCATAATAGACGGACCGCAATTAACGCGGGTTTTGATGGACGGCGGCAAAGGACTTGAACTCGCTATATCCGGACACATTCCGCAAATTGGGATAGACCATATCAGTAATTCGCATAGCCGCACTTCCTTCAAAGGAGTGGCGCCAGGCCCCTCGCCAGTGCAGTCTCATTATTACTAGAAGTTGTGTTCGGGTTATCCGACAACTTCCGACGATAAAAGCTAAACCTTTCATGTCGCCCCATTTAAAAGTAGCTATCAAGCATCACTGGGACGGGAAGCTTTCGTCCGCTTCAATGCAATACCACATCACGCGTCTCTTACGCTTAAACTGCCCGGTCCACGTGGCACCATTTCATTATAAGGTCGCCTGAGACCCCGGACACGGCTGGACAAGTCCGGAATAAATAAGCTAGGGGCTACCTAGCCGCACACCCCTTCACAAGGGTTTGCACATATAAGCCATCATGAGCTAGCATAGGCTCGGCTTTATTAATCTATATTTCAGTTTTTTATGCACTTTCTCGCACGATTTCTTTTCCAACCTAGTTCCTCTCTTTTTACAGATGAACTGCGTGCACACCCATCCAGGATACGGCACAACGGAGACACAGGCGCAGACGTGCAGTAGGGACCCGTTGCAAGGACTCTTTTCAGACTAAGACCCTACGTAAACCTTTCTTCGCTCTTGTTGCTATAATCCCCTGGTTTATCATTATAACCAGAGTGGAGATCTGGCGTTTTGGCATCGGGCCGCCAAAAGAACCTGCCCATACCTGGACACAAGGGCTTAGGGCTTTGTTTTGCCCACATTATAAAGACCGAACACCTTCGGAGTGTTCGGCGTCTCGAGTTAGGCCTTATATGCATCAACTCCGAATCATGTCTTTGGTCAAATGTTGGGTTTGCCCGGCTCCTGTGTTTTGCTGCCTTTACGCTCAGATCATCGGCTAACGCTGCTCCGGAGAACTATCTGCGATTGTGCCCAGCTTAGCCGGGTGAGCACCTCAAGAGAGAAAGCCGAAACTGATCGTCATGATACAGCGAGAGACTGGTCAACCACTCGATCGACCATAGGAATGTTTAGGATTCCCCGCTTTGACGAAGGGCCGCTTCCGCCAGGCACACACGCGCTAAATTCGGAGAGCTGCTGCGCGCCCGGGCTATGTCGTAGCCCCACCCTCGAACTCCATGGCTAAGTGAAAGTGATAAAGCATTATAGTCCGGTTGCCTCGTTTGCTACGCTACCACCTCCTTTACAGGTGACCGAGACGTCGGATTAAGTGTGAAAACGCCGCTATTTTTTACGAACACCCCGCACCTTGTGCGTGAAATTGAAAGCCGACGATTGCCATCTTTCGTGTTATACACACGTATACATGAACGGGCCGCATAGGAGATATTCTATTACTTGAACGCACAAGTATAAAAAGGCGCTTACATCATAAATATCGCTTTACATCATATAAACGCTCATTCGAGCGTAACATTTTTTGAGCACTGCGACTCTATTACACGAGCACCACGCAGAACTTCGCCAAAATAGTGCTCGGCGGGTAACCGGCTATCGTCCGAACCCGGGGTCGCAACAGTGGTGGCATCCATTTCTGTCCAATGTGTCTTCACACGGGCGAGTGCCATCCGCCCCTCTATGCAGGCCGACCGCTTCGCCGCTTTGATATGCGGCACCGCCCCAAGAAATTGCTGCAATAAGCCAAAGTAACTCTTCGGTCGGGCCTATCCGCCGGATATGGGTCACTATATCCGTCATAGCAAGCCCGGACAACCTATTTAGCTCAGCCCACTCAGCCAAACGGTCGCCAACGGAAGTGAACGCCCCGGACTATGGAATTGAGACCAAAACAGCTCTTCCGTCTTGTGATCCTTCCGCCTCGAAAATGCATTAACGCGGCATCCGCCGCACTCGCCGCTAAGTCCATATAAGGGTCCTCTGAACCCCACAGCTTGGCCCAGCTGAGCATATTTTGGATCCGTAAACCTTCGGGCGCAGCGAAAAGGCTTGCCACCTACAATATCTCCGCCCGGGCGAGTTTTTCCTTTATAGCCCGCATTGCAGAGCGGGCATCCTTGGCTTCGGCGGTGGCCTTCCGCAGGTCTTCTTGCCCGCTAGGCGCTCCTTCTCAAGAGCCTCATTGCGGTCGGTAGCATCTTTAACTTCAGGCCATTGCGCCATCTCTTCCCTGCTTCCGCAAGCAGCGACCTTTCGCCGCTAACTCCTCGGCCGCCCTCGAGGCTGCCAGACATTACTCCTTCCGCCCGCTCCTTGCTTGAGCAAGTTCGCCCAAGGCTCTCCACAAAGAGCGGCACTATCTGCATTTCACGCACATATTTTAAGGAGTTGGCTTCGCTCCTTACCAAGTGACCGCCAAGAACACTCACCTTGGCGACTCATCAAGCCGCTCGTTGATCAGCGTGATGTCCGCATCCGCAACATCGAGTTGCCGCTTTAGTTCAGCAACTCCATCAGTCCGCTGGCCCCGGACGACCCGCCACCTGCATCGGCACGACGGGAATTTAAACTGCGATGATTTGATCCTCAAGCAGCTGTCGATTTCGACAACCTACCGAGTCTCGTGGGCTACTATCTATACCTGAGCGCATTCTATATGCAAAAGCTGTTAAAAAGGTGTGTTATTTTTACGTACCTCAAACCCCGCCAAAGAACTCCCCGGACGGCATCAGGTAACCATTTTCAAGGATTTAAATCCTTTCAATCACCATGCTCATCAATGCGTGGTGATCTTCTGAGATAGACGCCTTCTCAAGCAGATCCTTCAGCCATACACCAGCTGGCGCCGAACTATCCGGCTTCGCCAAACCCGGGGCTCCTCCGCGGATTTACACTTCTCTCAGTTTCGTCACTTCTATCCGACGATGCCCTGGACAGAGGCATCTCGCTCTCTATCATCTCCGGACGAAAGGTCCCCGAAGACGAAGCTCATTTATGTAAGGACCGGAGATCCGAACTACAAGGTAAAAAACTTTAGTTATCCTCGAAGCACAAATAGGGATGTCCCTTATTATAAAACTCCTTTCTTTCTACTTACGGCTCGTTGGAGGGCTGACTCTTTAAGGAGATTGTGCGGCCGGGCCTCCCGGACGCAGGGTTCTCCTCAGCGAAGATTTCTTCCCCGCTTAGGGGCTTTTGCCCCGGTCCTCGGAGGCAGTCCTCTTCTCCCCTTGGAGGGAGGGATTCTCGATCCCCCTCTTTCAAGAGCCTCCTTAGGCGAGGCAAGAGGCTTTCCGCTTTCCCCTTCGCCTTCCTCCAAGGCGCAACCTCAAGCATCCGGACCAAGACGGATCCGCGCGGTCTCGGGGAGGGGGCCGACATCAGATCAATTTTGCTTCCGCTATCCACTCCGTAGAAGGAAGTTGGTCATAAGGCTAATCATCAAAAGGCAAACAATCGGTATGTCCGAACTCGGAACTACTTACTTGAGTATCCCGATTGCAGCTTAGGCCAAGCATCCTCGGTCAATTCCGGACGCACCTCTTGCGATCCGAAGAATAATTTGTACATCTTCGTGGGTGTCATACCCATGAAGTGTTGAAGAATCTGTGGGCCCTCCGGATTAAACTCCCATAGCCGGAGAGGGCGGCGCTTGCAGTATGGAGACGCTTAATCAGCGATAACCTCGCATCACCACCACCATATCGACCTCCCTCGCTTGGAGATCTCGAATTCGGACCCTGCAGTAGGGGCACGCCCTTTGACGGCCCCAGCTTGAGCTCCTTGGTTGATCCACGACATCAACCGTCAGGAGGTCCCGAGGCGGAATAAGGGCGGGCGGCTTTATCATGCGCCCCTGAACGGTAATATAGAACCACTCTTGTTGCCACGGGCCGAGCTCCTCTTGGAAGGAGCCCAAGGCCACGGGCGCCGGGTTTCTACTTATGGCCGCCCGCCGCACTCGGCTTGGATTTGCCCCCGATCATCTTCGGCGCCACATTGAAGGTCTTCAGCCACAGTCAAGTGATGGGTGACACGGAGGAAGGCTTCTGCAGATTTATAATAAATGCGGAAATATGGAGGATAGACTCCGGAGCCAAATCGTGGAATTCCAACCCATAGTAAAACATGAGCCCTCTCACAAAAGGATCCATCGGGAAGCCTAAACCTTATGGAGGTGGGATATAAAAAGCGACATACTCGCGGGCTCGGGGTGGGATGGCCTGCCCTTCGGCAGCAACCTGTCTGTAAATCTCATAAGCCTGTGTACTTGGCCTCCCGCAGCTTTAGCACGTCTCCTCCGTGACGGAGGAGGGCATCCACCGCCCCTCGAGGTCGGAACCGACATCGTTGAAAGTCCAAAACGCTCGAATCTGGAGCTCTAGGTGCTAGAACTGAGCGTGGAGAGGATTCGATGGAGGATTGAAGAAAAAGAAACGAGCCTTGGTCCCGTTATAAAGAGGGAGAATACCAAGAGCCGTCTCCGTGACCGCTTGGGACTCTCGCCCGATAGAGGCGTGGCGGCGAACGGGCGCGGTTGGGTTACCCACGTCCGTATTAATGAGAATCCCGGATTAAGGGGAAACACGATCTCTACTTCGACAAGACGTGCCAAGGAAACCGCCTCGCTAAACGTGCTGAGATGGTAGAGTAAAAAACAATTCAAGTAATGGCTTGGTAGTGGTGTGACGTCACGCCACACAAAATGTCAGCAGATTGAACTTGTGTATATATTATTCTCTCTGATTGGAATGTGGAATTTATTTTGCAGCAGTCGGACACTATCCCGTGTTCACAATCTTCTATCATTTGGAGGAGGAACCCGCCTTGCAATGCCAAGCAATATACGCGTCGGACTTATCCTCATTGAAGCCTGGTTCAGGGGCTACTGAGGGAGTCCTGGATTAGGGGGTGTCCGGATAGCCGGACTACCATCATCAGCCGAACTATCACCTGCCGGACTATCATCATCGACCGGACTCCAAGACTATGAAGATACAAGATTGAAGACTTCTCCCCGTGTCCGGATGGGACTTTCCTTGGCGTGGAAGGCAAGCTTGGCGATACGGATATGTAGATCTCCTACCATTGTAACCGACTCTATGTAACCCTAGCCCTCTCCCGTGTCTATATAAACTGGATGGCTTTAGTCCGTAGGACTAGAAGAACAACAACCCTTACAATCATACCATAGGCTAGCTTCTAGGGTTTAGCCTCCTTGATCTCGTGGTAGATCTACTCTTGTAAACATCCACAATATCAATATCAATCAAGCAGGACGTAGGGTTATACCTCCACCAAGAGGGCCCGAACCTGGGTAAAACATCGTGTCCCTTGTCTCCTGTTACCATCCGCCTAGACGCACAGTTCGGGACCCCCTACCCGAGATCCGCCGGTTTTGACACCGACAATCACCATACATATATGCAACAGAACAATAATTAAAGGACATTAAGTAGTGATCTAGCACTAACCTGGAGCAGAATTTGATTTCCTTGTAGATTTACGTGATCTCGATTTCTAAACTTGTGAACGGACTTGAAGAAGTGATTAAGTGTGAAACAACCCCAGTTAAATTTCCGAAGGTTTTCAAGATCTGTAACAAGGTTGAGAAATTTCAAGTCCACATAATGTTGTGATGTTGGTGCTAGAATAGTACCAATTATGCATATAATGAACCGCCTCGTGAAATTGCCGCCCGGGCTTTGGAAGCTCGGATCGCTGCTTCAAGGTCAGAATCAAAATTTGCCCATTGTTTGCATAGGCGGTAAACAATTCTCGTGTCGGTTTGCATTTCCAGATGTGGCTCTATATCCTCCCTTCTATCGGAATGCCAAATATACACCTGCACGCCCTCTTTTGTTATAGGAATTGGCGCTTACCAATGGTAATGGATTATGGTCCATATCTATGTTCTTGGCTAGTCTAACCAACATTATGCGCCGTGAGAGTCACTTCATGCATCCGGGTTAGACCGCCAAGACTGGTTTCGATATGATGTACTTTTTGTGGTCCGTGACAACAGCTTCATGGTTTTTTCGAACCTTGTCTGCGGAGCATACCAATTTCATATGACCATGCTTTTCGGCAAGTTCCCTGTTACATGCCATTAAATTATAATTTGAGTACACATGAATTATGTGTACGAAATGATTGTACACAAATACCAATTACTTACCGCATCGGTAATTTAGGAGATGGGCTTTTCTCCATTATGAAGGTTTGTATCTGAAACCCATATTGCTGGCTCGTATGCAATGATAAAATTTGGCTCAATTAATCTGAAAAAATTGGAAAATGTATAACAAAATTAGCAGCTTAATTAATTTTAACAAAATTAACTGGGGCATTTAACATATGATCCACTTATGGGTTTAAGCACGTAACCTATTTGGGTGCAAAACCTATGAGGGTTCAACTACTAAAGGAGCGGCCGACAACGATTATAAAGAGTTACGATCAGGTAATACCTTATCTCGAAGACGGTGCCGCCGAGTAGATGGCGGCGGTTAGTGCGTCGCAAACTATAAGTGCCGGTATAGCACGGTCGATGGCGCAAAGGAAAACACGGTGCGTTCACGCGAGGAGGAGGCGGCGAGAAGAACACTGACGTCCGACCCCTCAGATCACGTTGGCGGTGGGCGGCGAGTGGTGGCCGCCACCTCAGATTCCGTGGGCGACCGACGCCTCCGATCTGATCTTGCGCTGGTCGTGGGAGGTGCGGACGGCCTGAGTGGTTACAATGCGGAGCTGTAATCGCGGGATTTAGGGATGGGTGGGCCGCGTGAGTTATGTGATATTTGGATATAAATGATATAAAAAAAGAAAATCTTGTCAACTCGTTAGGGGTTTAGGGGTTTAGGGGGTCAGGGTTTAGGGTTTAGTGGGGGGGGGGGGGTTAGGGTTAACAGGGGTTAGGGTTGAGGTTTGACATGAAAGCCCGGAAATGCGCGCGTGTCGGAGATCGTGATTGCGTGTACATGTACTAATGATCCCAAACTTTCTTAACTGCATCCCATGACCACATAGAGAATGCATGCATAATGGTTTCCATGTGGGGCAAAATTTCGAATGTTTTTACGGTTTAGTGGGGGGGGGGGTTTAGAATCATCAGGGTTTAGGGTTTAAGGGTTTTAGGGTTGACGGAACTATGTTTGTCTTATAGTGGACGAAAGCACACAATTTACATTGGTGGAGCGTTGGTCTACATTTGATTCCCTCTGTTAGCATCGATCTGGTCCGTTGACCGGCTCGGCCGACAAACTTCGTGCCACATAGAGCATGCATCCATCCACTGGACCGCATCGATGTTGGCTTGGTTTCATACAGGTGAGGAACCCAGCTAGTGCTTTAGGGATGTTGACATGCTAGGCCGGAAATGCGCGTGTCAGAGATCGTGATTTGCGGTATAATCCCAAACTTTCTTAATGGCATCCCATGACCCCTATAGAGAATGCATGCATAATGGTTTCCATGTGGGGCAAAATTTTGAATGTTTTTACGGTTTAGTGGGGGGTTAGAAGTTATCGTTGTTTAGGGTTTTAGGGTTGATGAATCCTATGTTTGTCTTATTACAAAGGACCTATCACACACACCGACATAGGTCGCACCGTTGGTCTACAATGGAATCCTCCGTTGCATCGATCCGTCCGGCTGACCGCTCGGCCGACAAACTTCGCCACATAGAGCATGCATCCATCCACCGGACCGGATCGATGTTGGGTTGGTTTCATACAGGTGGAGGAACCCAATTAGTGCTTTCGGGTGTTGACATGCTAGGCCGAAATGTGCGTGTTTAGATCGTACTTGTGTGTATAAACCCAAACTTTCTTCATGGCATCCCATGACCCCATAGAGAATGCATGCATAATGGTTTCCATGTGGGGCAAAATTTTGAATGTTTTACGGTTTCGTGTGTGTGTGGGGGTTAGGGTTATCGTGGTTTAGGGTTCTGTGGTTTTTTGGTTTTTGGGTTTAGGGTTTAGGGTTGGTTTACAATGGATTCCATCCGGTACCATCGATCCGGTCCATCCACTGGCTCGGCCGACAACCTTCGTGCCACATTGTTCACATTGTCCAATTAACAATTCGTATAGATTTTTTGGGTAAAAAATGAACGAAATAATGCAACTAATCTGAACGTAACGTTTGGCATGTATCAAACCAAGTAGCCACTATTCCTCAAAAAAAAAACCAGTTAGCCACTAATTGTGCCAAACTTATCTCGTAATTACCAACGAAAATGGGTTGACAATTATTTCTGGAAATTCTTGGAAGGAATTTATTGCTCTTCCTTTTTTAGAGAACAATAAGTTACAAATTTGCTAACATAACAAATTTGTTGTTCAAACAATAGAATCGCCTCATCGTGGTTGTGCCCCAAGACATGGCGTAATATGGTGCCATAACCATTGTTTGTCATCCAAAACTCTTGGTGATAGGAGAAAAGGTGATGATGCTTTCAGCACCTGGAAATCAAGGGATTTATCTGCTTCTTTCCCATGTTCCGTATGTGCCTCTCGAGTTGTTACATCACAACGTAGTAAAATAATTTGGCGCTCTTTATAAATCCTTGATGTAATGTGCTACTTTACAAATCATCATTATCGTATAATTTGTGTTAGATCAACTATATTGATGTTCGTGGTACTATGTTATGTTAGGGCTACTATGTTATGTTCGAGCTATTTCCTCTTGCTAAATTTTATTTTGGAATCAAGAAATCAGTTTTCAATTTTATTTGTCCTTTCCAATAGATTTCAAATGAGCTTTTCCTTGGTCTGGTCATACTAGGCATTAAGCACACATGACATTGCTTATACATAAGCTGACTAAAAAAATTTGTTAACAACTTCTAACGACTGATGATCAACAAGTAAACAAATCCCACAACAATTATTGAAAAATAAAATCCCGTGGCCATCAGATTTGCGTGCTTCTTCAGATCGATCAACTGCCTTAAGTTCTTGTTGATCTTCTTCAATTCCACCTTCAAGTTCGCATCCGCCACCATCGGAGAAACATTGGCATAGCCCTTATTATCCACCGCCGATGGCGCATCTAGCTCTAGGGTTGCCCCTGCCTCAAATCAATTAAGCCATCCGCTTGAAGCCTCTCAACGTATTCATCCAGCCACTCAAAATGCTTGCATGTTTTCAGCTTCAAAAGGGAAGGAAACCCTAAATCCCAATTCCGAGGAAATAAAAATAAATCTGGGGTCAATTCATAGCAAAATGACACAATGTAACATAGATTTAACCTTCCCCGCTTCGTTAGCTCTCGCATTTCACAAATTCCCGCCATGGTTTCCATTCTTCTCCAATATGGTTGCCAAACGCTTGATGGCGCGATGCGTAAGGCCGGGGCATCCAGTTATCGCGATGAACCATACCGCAGCTATGATGATGGAGAGGCCGAATCGACATGGACATCTCGTCTCTCACCTTTGTCCAGTGATGGCGAGGCTTCATGCGGAGAAGAATAACAATTTGGTGGGGCAAGGGAAAGGGAGGCAATGGTGGGCGTGGGTTGGCGCAGGCGTAGGCGATGGCTCGGGCTTCGTGATATGTGGTTGGACCCACGGTCAGTCACATGTTTTGGAAGCCCCCAAAGATCGCGCTCATTAAAAAAACTTGCATGGAAGCGCATTACTTCAAAATAACTAATTAACCCTACAATCACGGATATATACCTTCCCATTCTACCGCATATCTACCCTATCCTAACCACCCCCATCTACCTTGTTTCTCCTCACATAGCCATCGCCGGATCGCGCTTATCGCTTCTCAAGCGACCACGCCGACGCCGGATTAAAAGGTCTCATCCATGGCTCCTCCCATCTTCGATTGCAAAGTGTGCTGATTATTTTTCCATTGATTCGACCAAGAAGTCATTTCCGAAGAGATTAGAAAATCCAGCTTTTGCCATAGTTGAGTAGTTCTGGTGTCATGCAAGAGCTTTTTGACTGATAGTTTGTAGTAGTTGATCGTACGAACTGGTTATGAATATATTTTCTCGGTGGTATTGTTAGGAATTAGTTGGATGAGGTTGTGGGTACAGTTTCATACTATGGGTATATGTGTTCTTTGTAGGGACCATGGTCTCAGAGGCGATAACAACCGTATGGAGTACGACAAGTCTTTGCATGAAGCGCACGGAGATCGACTTGAAGGTGCAAAAGGATCGATGAGGTAGATAAGAAACTCAAAAAAGAACGTTCATACGTGGGACAGGATGATAAAGGAGGATCGTGAGGAGTTTTCCGTAAGATGGCGAAGATGCGTCTTGAGATTGAAGAAAAGTATAAGCGGGACTGTGAGGACATGGAAAAACGCTTTTCCTTGGCTACAAGGAAATGCATCAAACGTTGCGTAGGACCGAAGCTTGTGGACAGTATTATATGTGCAGAGCCCGAAGTCAGATGGATGCCTATGTGTTGCGTGCACATGCGGATATGGACGATGGCTGCTTTCTGAGGAGTGGTCGGGACATGGATTATAAGGCCAAGGCCGAGAAGGTCCGCTTGGAAGGACATATGTTAGAAGACCGTGCGATCTCACCGCCACCCGACAACATGTCTTCAATTATTCTCCCCTGTAAGTATCTCAGACCGATTCTGCACGTATTCTATGATACAAACATCTTCAATTTGTGGCAACCTTATGTCGGCGATTGTATGTAGGCTAAGCATCATGAGGCATACGATGCATCATTCACTCGAGACATTACGATAGATTCACCTGCTCAATGCCACATCACTCCACCCCAACAACATATCTTCAATTCTCCCCTTGTAAGTACCTCTCAACGATGCCATACCCAAGATATGGTATGACCTTTTAAAACTTGTGTGTAAACCCACTGTCGATGTTTCATACGCAGGATAACAAATGTGTGATGGCAGAGTCCCCAGTCACACCACATGAAGGATACATTCCACATAACAAGGTGAGAAGGTTTGAGATGGCACAAACCCCAGTCACTCCACATGAAGGATACATTCCACAAAAGCAGGTAACAACGCTGCAATATTGCTATGCACATAAAAAATTATGTTTGCCCCTTTACTCATTGAATGTATTAACTCTGATGTGAGATACTAGGTGCTGGTCAGGGAATATTTTGTTAGTAGGGATGATGAGATGTCACATGTCCCGAGAGCATACTTTGATGAACAGCCGCGTAAGTCAGGAATTTTGAACCCGCCAAAGTGACCTACGATCTCATTATGAGTGAAATGAGAGATACTTTTGGTTGCAAACCGGGAGCAGAATCTGTACTACTTCTTACCCGGTCTCGTGGGAAGCTGCCAAGGAATGTTCTTGATTGCAGGACCAGATGATGTAGAAAAAATGCTTTCTCATCTGAATGGCAGCAAGACATGTCACCTGTACATTGTGTACAATAGAACAACGGGTTGTTTTCCCGAGGATAACATTGATCCAGAGGTTCAAATTTTACATGTTACATGCATCTAGTTTATGGCTATGTCATTTTTAAGTTCTTCCTAATACAATTCCTATGGTTTTCTAAAGGAAGTGAGAATACAAGAAATGGAGGGACTTAATATAGAGTTTGCAGAGAAATAACAAGAACAAATTCAGTAGTATGGTTACATTGATGTTAAAGAGAAAAGATTGAAGCACATGGGTCGCGTTGCCAAGCCCGACGCAATCTCCAACGCCGCAATGCAAGAGGTCACTTTGGATTTTGGCGGTCACGAGAAGACCATATGGAGTAGGCTCAATTGTTTTTCAACCAGTTTAAGCTTCAAAACAGGATTATTTTGTTGCAAACAAACATTTTTTTTTTTCCTGCTTCACACTATGTTCGCAATTATGGTACAATTTATTCATGAGACAGTTCTTTGAACAACAATGCATGTGTTTTATGATCAATCATACAGTTGTTTCTGAGTTGTTTGTGAGATGGCATTGCATCGAAAGAAGTTTCGATCTATAAAACTTGTAAAAAATCATTTATGTTGTCTTTCTTCAAACTGTTTTTTCCTGCCTTTCATCTACACGTGTAATCATTATAGCCTACAAAACCATACAACATCGCAAACAATTTCCAGTTAGCATGGATGCTTGTCATGTTGGTACAAGGGTTTCGAAATTTTTTTGGGTCCATTTCAAGCATGCCGAAAAAATCCGTCTTCCCAGACGGAACATCCCCTGCTACCCGAATGGCTAAGTTGAATGACACCAATTTTTCCATCAAGCTGCATAGCACACCCTAATGGGCAGCAAGTGAAATCTGAGCTAACCCCAAAACTTGCTGGTTTTGACGTCAAATAAGATAGAAATATCAAGGGAAGAAGATAGAAATAGCAAGCAAAACATAGATAACCAACGACATATCAAATAGACGGGTAGAAATCATAACATAGTTCGGATAGATAAAGTTCACGGTAGAACCAACGACATGATTTAATAGAAATATTTAAAAGATAAAAAACTTGCCCTAACACGCTTAGGGCAAGACAAGTCGACGAGACGAGGCCTTCACCACCATCTTCATCAAGGCCTCCTCTCAAAGGTGCTCCTCTCCATCCCGGCCCTCGCCGATGTAGTAGGGGAGGTGTGCATACTGCGTCATGGGTGGGGAAGACGCAATGAAGTTTGTGAAGATGTTGTGGGTTGTGAATGCGATGAATTCGCATCCACACCAAAACACCTTGCCGAGGAGGTAGTACGCATCAAATCTGTTGGTGAAGGTGACGGTGAGCCCTATCGGGCGGAGACCAGGAGTTTGGACGCACTTCATCCAAGGTCACACATCACCGCGAGCCAGCCGGGAGGTGGGGCGAAGCCCGTGACGGAGGAACCATGGGCAAAGCCCCTTGCACCCCTCCAGTGTGAGAACGCCCACACGCTAAGCGTGCTCTCCACGACGACGCCGGCCGGATATCGCCTCTCCGGCATCTGGCCGGTGGGAGCCGGTAGGTGGGCCATTGAAATCGCATCCTCGCTGCTCGCTCGAGAGAGTGCTCCGGTTTGGGGAAGAAGAGAAGGCGGCGCAAATGGATGTGTGCGTAAGGTGAGGGCTGGGGGTTTAAATAGGGAAAGGGGAAGGGAAGGGAACCGACCGCGCTTACGTTCAAACTAGCTAGCCGCGTCGAACGATCCATATGCCACTTTAATTGCCACGTTGAATAGATGATGGTGGATCAAAAAAGTGTGAAACCAAGGCTTTAATTGCCACGTTGAATAGATGCGGGTGGATCAAAAAAGGGTGAAACCAAAGTTTTAATTGCCACGTTGATGAAAACAAGGTTTTAATCGCCTCCTCGCATGCATGCACGCCCGCCACCCGCCAAGATGTGCAAACCCGCATCGCCGCCCTTCCCATGCATGCAGTTCAGCGCAGAACAACGAGATGGCCCAACGGTCCATCCAGCTACCCAATGGTGAGGTCGGCGTGGGACGGCCCAATTGGAATTAGGCCCAAGCGGCCGTCATAGGGCACATCCTGTGGGTGCAGGGAGTTTAGTCCCACCTCGCCGAGCGAGGGGAGCAAGCACCGGTTTATATAGCGGGCTGAGCTTTCCCTCTCAAGTTCCTTTCTAAAGCGGGAGCACATTGCCTAGCCATCTCCGTCCACCTGCGCCAGGGGCCTACTTGCAACCTGTTTTTCACAATCCTGGCGGGCCTCTGCATCCTGGCCCAATAAATGATTGGGTTTCTAGTCGTATGCAGGCCGTTGAATTGTGAAAGCGGGCAAGTAGGCGGGCTTTTTTTGGTCATATTTCATTTTTTGCATTTGTCACCATTATTTCCATTGCAGCCTGTCCATGATGTAGCGGTAACGACACGTGGCATGGAAGGTAGCGGTAACGACGAGTCTGCATCGAAGGAAGGACATCCCTGAGACGAGCTATCGCCTCACGGGCTGCCATCTGCATAGCATGCTTCTCCGTAGGCATGGCTCTTCCCAAGAACCGGAAGCGGCGTAATTCAACACGCCCTCCCTTGAATTGCACCGCGGCCTGGTGCATGGTCAGACGGTCGTTGACCTTGTGCTGATGGAGCGTGAAGACTGGGCGCATGGATGGCCCCATCGCGACCTGGACAATGAAGGAGAGAAGCTTGACGAACCCATCGGGCTCGTTGGCGAACATCTGTGACTCACAGTTGTTGTCGGCCATCTAAAAAAGTAGGCAAAAATTCTGAATGGTCAGATCATAAATTTATGCTGACTGTCAGAAAATGACTACATTTGCAAAAATATGAATTAGTTCTATTATGCTAATAACCGATTAGCAATCGCGCCTAGCGGTTTCCTACAGTCAGCCTAGCTTTGGTACCAAGCTTGTCACGACCGGTTTTCCAATAAAAATATTTATTGAGAAACCGATCTTTTAATTCCAAAGGTGAGGAAAATCCTCCTACCGGTAGACAAAACCTTGATACAATAAGCCAAGTAGCATTTAATATATTATGTGGTCGAGCTGAGGTTGCTCAACAAATTATTACAAGCACGCCAATACTTATACATAGTGGCGGATATGACATGCTGGTGTGGGGTGGCTTACTACCGACTCGAGATAAAAGTGATTGGTAGAATATCACAGCGGAGTGGATAATATGACTATCGAAGCTGGCGGCTCATCGGCGTCGAGGTGAGGCTCGATGAATTTATTTGGGTAGCGGAAGCGGATATAATACAATGACCAAATCCAGTGGTCGACGAGACTGACCGACTCCTCTAGGCGCCGGACTCGCTATCGAGCTCTTCATCCATGAGATCGCCTTCACAAGATTCCGCCAAATCAACAAGCGTGTGAGTACTTTGAAAGTACTCGCAAGAGAGTTCGGACAATAGATATAACAAATGCATGCATGAATGCGTCATGAGAAATTTAACAATGCACATTCAAATCAGCAAAACAAGGTAAGTAAAAAAGGAGTCGGCGGTAGTCCGCTCGAAAACCAAACAAATTTAACCGAAAGACCGATCGGGAATTATGCAGGCGCCTCGAAAGGAAAATAAATAAATAAATCATGTTACATGATCGGTGTCTAGCGACACCACATAAAGGGCTTATATTGAAATTAAATAGACATGCGTGCCACAGTTGGACGTCGGAGCGACATCGCAGAAATGGCTTATAGTGAAAGTAAATAGACATGTGTGCCACGATCGGGCGTCGGAGCGACATCGCGAAAGGGCTTATATCAAAAGTAAATAAATAACAATGCCACGCCGGACGTCCCGAGCGACATCGCAGAAAGGGCTTATATTGAAAGTAAATAGACATGCGTGCCACAGTCGGACGTCGGAGCGACATCACAGAAAGGGCTTATATCAAAAGTAAATAAATAACAATGCCGCAGTCGGACGTCTGAGCGACATCGCAGAAAGGGCTTATATTGAAAGTAAATAGACATGCGTGCCACAGTCGGACGTCGGAGCGACATCACAGAAAGGGCTTATATCAAAAGTAAATAAATAACAATGCCATGATCCAGACGTCTGAGCGACATCGCAGAAAGGGCTTAAATTCATTATTCATAACTTGCAAGAATTAATGCTCACCGTAAATATTCAACACGTGATAAATAACGGGTTAGTCCATTCCACAGGAATAAACGTTAACCGGACTTAATACTCATGTGGCTCACCGTAGTTTTTGTCATGACTCTTGACAAGATAAGATAAACCACAGAACTTGGATATGGATAAGATGATTCAAAGGAATTATTGACTCTGCAGAGTTTGTACTAGAAAGCCCACAGCCAACGGATTTCCGCAGTCACGAAGGACTAGTTCCGTTTAGGGTATTTCGGAAGGAACACGACAATCCAGTACACACCCATCCCACCTCACGATGCCAGGAATCACCCTAGACAGCGTTCCAGAAAAACTTTGAGACGGGGTGTCGGTGTCAAAACCGGCGGATCTCGGGTAGGGGGTCCCGAACTGTGCGTCTAGGCGGATGGTAACAGGAGACAAGGGACACGACGTTTACCCAGGTTCGGGCCCTCTTGATGGAGGTAAACCCTACGTCCTGCTTGATTGATATTGATATTGTGGATGTTTACAAGAGTGGATCTACCACGAGATCAAGGAGGCTAAACCCTAGAAGCTAGCCTATGGTATGATTGTCAGGGTTGTTGTTACGTCCCACGGACTAGAGCCATCCGGTTTATATAGACACCGGAGAGGGCTAGGGTTACATAGAGTCGGTTACAATGGTAGGAGATCTACATATCCGTATCGCCAAGCTTGCCTTCCACGCCAAGGAAAGTCCCATCCGGACACGGGGCGAAGTCTTCAATCTTGTATCTTCATAGTCTTGGAGTCCGGTCGATGATGATAGTCCGGCCGATGATAGTCCGGCCGATGATGGTAGTCCGGCCATCCGGACACCCTAATCCGGGACTCCTCAAGTAGCCCCGAACCGGGCTTCAATGACGATAAGTCCAGCATGCGTGTAGTCTTGGCGTTGCAAAGGCGGGTTCTCCTTCAAGTTCTACTACGTACCGCCGAATAGTGTCCAGCTTCCTCATCAATGCTGCGCATCTTGGCTTCCACGCCCAATAATGGCCTTCTTCCACAGCGTCATGTGACGTGAAAAGCCGTGGTGTCTTTTATGTTTGACCCCTAGTTGTGCGAATAATCTGCCTATAAGGGAGGCAAGAATCCAGATCCAAATCACCATCTTCCTCCCGCAAATACTCATCGAGCGCGTTTTGACCAAGAATCCATTCCATCATGGACCGTCAACGCGGCTCCTTCTTCTCGCGCTCCCAGCCCTTTCTTTGAGGAGATTGGAGGAGATGCTCATTCCGCAACGAGCTGGTGAAGCTCCAAGTGGGGGATATCTCCTCCGGCCTTCATGGTTCCGGGTCGAGCCGGGCTGGCCACCTACAAAGGTGGGAAGCAAGCGGAGGTTACCCCAAATCCCAACAAAGGGGAGCGGGTATGCCGTCCCCTATCTCGATAAGGGGGCTCGATTTCCTGTACATCCATTCCTCCAGCGGGCTCACGGAGTTCTACGGACTCCAGCTCCATCACCTCCACGCCCGCCTCAATCCTGCATATTGCGGGTTACGTAGCTCTTTACGAGCTATTCACAGGCGTCGAGCCCCACTTAGCGCTATGGAAGAGGTTGTTACGCCTTGTACCCCGCCTCTCACGAGGTCCATATATCAAGTGGGCGGCGCCAAATATGGCGCATTGCCGGACCGGATATCCATCCGAACCCCTAAGCGCTCAAGACCGCCTTCGAATGGTTCTATATAGAAGACGCTCCACCGCCGGACCACTGTTCGGATCGGCCTCCGGAGTTCAGCAATGCTCCTCTGAAGAAACGCCTTTAGTTGGCGTCCATGGAGCCCCGTCTCGAGGAAGATAAGAGCGTCCATTATTTGATGGGCGAATAAGGTTATCGCCCATGCCGGGTTGACCATGATCGGAGTCATGGCAACATGCATTACGCGGGGGGTGCAGCCACTACAATACAGGGGCCACCCCGTGTGGGATTTCAACGGGGAGGACGATGCCACCCGTTATGGCCGCAAAGGGCCTGATTCGGCCGAAGATCTGGTGACGATCCTGTCCGGCTTGTATAAGGGGGAGAAGGAGGATTTCCTTCGGACGAACCCGTTAAATGGGTTCTCCATGAATAATCCCGGCCTTGGGTAAGCGAACACTACTGCGTGTCCGACCCATGCCTTTCAAACTTAAGTTTCTTATATTGTGTTCTTCTTCGGCGCAGGAACCGCGCCGGACCGTGGAGGGCATGCTAAGTCCGGCTCCGCAGCCCGAGGATCCGAGAGATCCCGGGATCCGGCCTCCAAGAGGATCCGGACATAAAGGTGGAAGCTAATCGACGGGTGTTCCACCAACAAGCATGGACAATGCTTTAGTCGCCATCACGGCCGACTATCCCGGACTATATCCGGCTTCCTGTGTGATTGCGATCAAGCCCTCGACACCGCTATTCCTTCCTTGCTTATTTCTCGACCACCGTATATGATGGCGCTGTGCAGGAGGCGCCCCTAAGGCGAAAGCCGAGCCCTTGACGGTGGGTACCAACAAGCCGATTCGGACCAAAGAGGCGGAAGAAGGGCCTTGGCCTTGAGGACTGGCGTCGCCGCAAAGGTGTAGCTCACAATTCATTATTTAGAGCAACGCTCCTAGGAAGCGTTTGAGTGCTCATGACTTTTATAGGGAAAAAGTGTCCGCCGGGACTGCAGGCGTGGAGGTTGCCAATCCAACCTCCACCAGCCAACTCCCGCACTTTGGTCGGGGAGGCGAAGCGCAAAGGCGCTGAGCCGAGATGTTCCTCCGACGGAGGATGCCGACGACTGTCCGCCACCAAGTCCGAGGTGGAGAGCTCCCTGAATCACAGGCGCCGCCGGACAGTATTTCGTGACGCGTGCTTCTCCCCCGAGGCGTTGGATGCCTTTAACACGGGGGACGCGCACCTTCGTGCTGCTCAAGATGGTTTTACCAGAGCCACGGAGCAGTATGTAAAAGACATATGGGTAAGAGAATTTAATAGGTATATATGCCAGTAGCCCCCGAGACTTAAAGTAGTTATATTAACTGATTTAAGGATCATATGAAACGAGGATCTTACCGAGAAGAATACCCAACTGTCTCAGAGCTGCAAGAGTGCAAGGCCCAACTTGAGGCCGCACTCTCATGCGCAGGAGGAAACGCAGGACCTCTCCCTGTAACGCATTATTTTAGAAAGATAAGTAGCGTTTGGCCTTTGCGCAAGTCTAAAAGAAAAAATGACGTTGCGAGGTCTTGCCCGGACAAGATCCGACAGTAAGAACTTCTGCGCCAACTAAAGGCGGCGAGAGGGTGCTGCATAAGGTGCGACATGAAAGGAACAAGCTCCAGGATGCCCATGCCCAGCTTGGAGAAGAGCTGAAAGGCGTTAGGGCCGGTATCGGGCTCCGTTAAGGAGAATCAGCCGGCTTCGTCGCGGCATATATAGTAAGTGCTTGAGCGAACTCCTTTGAAAAGAAGAGTTCGGCGAGGAAGTCAATTTGATGTAATATGTCTGCAGGTATGCTCACAGTCGGCCTCATGGAGGAGATGCCCGTATCAACCGTGATCAACTTCCGGAATTGTTGCAATCGATCGAACGAAGTTCGGCGCAATGAGCGGCGTTATGGCCAGCCTTCTCCTTACCCGAGGGTCTTGGGAGCTTGCGGAGAAGCTGCAGGAGTGCGGCAGCGCTTCCATTTATGGAAGATTTCGCTGCCGCCAAGGGGCCAGGAGGCTGGGCCATGGTAAAGACGCTGTACAAGAAGGCGGATCCCAACCACATGGCGAAGTCGGACTGTGGGGCCCGATGGGAAGGAGATCCTCGTGAGTTTAGTATACGGCCAAGTGGAGTTGGCCGCTAAATTTTCCCAACAGGACTATAAATTAGACAACCTGTTAGACGGGATTGAGGAAGAATACAATCAGTCGATTTGACAATGTATTATAAAATGACATAGAAAATGCCTTCTAGCCGGATTGTAGATCGTTTGTCTTTGCCGACCTTTTCGCTTCGACCTCGGGACCCTAGACTCCGGAGTGTGTCCGAATACCTTCTCGGTTATGAAACAACCGGGTATGCATGGAGACCAGCGTAGGGGTCATCGGTGCTTTATCGGACAAGTGCCCAACTAGTTATGTTATATTACATGGGTAGTAAGAAACATCTTCCGGGAGAATAGTTCCGTTAAGGGTTCCTTTCCTTCAGGGGTGGCATGCCCTAAAGTGCATGTCCTGACTGAAAAAGCGAGTAAAAACATCCGGGGCAGATAAATAAGTGGATAAAAATCATCTTTTAAGTCACCGACCGAATATTCCCTTAAGAACGCTAGCTTTTGGCTTCACCCGGTCTGAGGTACACATCCGGTGACCAGCGATAATAATCGCAGAGGTGCTCCTTTACCTCCTAGCCGAACAATCGGAACGTAGGGGTAAGCACGAGAGCCGTGCAACCCAGCTTGGCCAAAACTTAAGTCATATCGATGCATATAATGGTGAATAAAAGGTACATGTGGAGGCTTGACACATGTGCTGGGCAGGAAGCCCGTATAATTAAGCTTCTGGTAAAGAAGCCCCCAGGTATGATGAGTGCGGATAGCACATCAATTGGGCGTGAACGTTGCACAAGTAGGCCCTTTAAGGCTTGGATGAATAGGGTTGAGAAGAAAAAGATAAACAAAAGGCAGCTGAAATTTTTTTTTTTGGACGGGGGGAAAGGGACGAACTCTTAGTCAGGCGCTAGGCATAGATAAATCGCTTGAGGCGGGCTGCGTTCCATGGGTTCGGCTCGAGTCGGTTATCCGATGCATTTCAGTGAAGCGGTACGCCTCACGGGTCGTGACTTGATCGATGATGAAGGGGCCTTCCCATTTGGGCTTGAGCTTGTCCTTTTCTTGTCCGGCAGCGTAGAACCAGCTTCGCCAACATTGTAAGTCTTGGCCCGTACTTCTCGCTTTCATATCTTGAGCCTGCCGCTGATACAATGCGGAACGAGCCTTGGCGGCGTCGCGCTCTTCCTCCAATGCGCGTCCAAGCTGTCTCTGCCGATCCAACTCGGCTTCTCTTTCTTCGTACATGCGCACTCGAGGTGAGTCATGAATGATGTCGCCGAGGCAAAAACTGCTTCTGCGCCGTATACCATAAAAAATGGTGTGAATCCGGTAGAATGCGGTTAGGCGTTGTCCGCAGCCCCCAGTGGTCGAAGCTCCTCTACCCAAAGGTCGTGTCGATTTCGTGAGGACCGCACTAGTCCGGGTTTGATGCCGCTCATTATTAGACCATTTGCTTTCGTTCCACTTGACCGTTGGTTTGAGGATGATAGACTCAAGCGTAATCGAGCTTGATGCCCATATTTTTGCACCATGATTTAACCTCATCGGCGGTGAAGTTCGTGCTGCTATCGGTGATGATGCTGTGGGGACACCATAACGGTGTACTACCCCGGATATAAAGTCTATCACCGTTCGGATTCTGCCGCTTTTAACGGCTTGGCCTCTATCCATTTGGTGAATTTATCCACCATGACCAATAGGTACCTTTGCTTGTGGGTTCCCCCCTTTAAGTGGTCCAACCATGTCAAGCCCCTGCATCGCGAATGGCCGTAATGGGTATAGTTTTGAGGGCGGTGGGTGGCATATGGCTCTGATTAGCAAAGAGTCGACAACCGACGCATCTTTGGACTAAGTCCCGAGCATCTGCTCGGGCCGTCGGCCAGATAAAATCCTGTCTGAATGCCTTTCCTACAAGGGCCCGAGCTGCGGCGTGGTGTCCGCCCTAGTCCCGCATGAATTTCAGCCGGAGGTTTCGCCTTCTTCCTTCGGAGATACACCTTTGAAGGACTCCGGTTGTGCTTTTCTTATAAAGTTCTCCCTCATAGACCTTGTAGGCTTTAGATCGCCGGACAATGCAGCGGGCCTCATTTTGGTCTTCGAGAAGCTCCAGCCTAAGCAAGTAGGCGAGGAATGGTTCTGTCCACGGGGCAATTACTGCCATTATGTCGTGGGCGGAAGGTGTTATGTCATCGGCTGAATCGCCGGTTGGTGCGGCTTGTTCCGGTTTGTTAGTTCGGACTCCTCTTCCCATAGTACGGATGGCTTGAAGAGCCGTTCGGGAAGATGGTAGGAGGACAGCGTCGCGTTTTTGTGCCAATGCGTACAAGACGCTTCGGCTGCTTGGTTATTATCCCTGCCACGTGATGGAATTCAAGTCCTTCGAACCGGGCTGACATTTTTAGGACAGCGTTGCGATATGCTGCCATTTTCGGATCTTTGGCGTCAAAGTCTCCGTTTATTTGGGATATTGCGAGGTTTTAATCCCCGCGCACCTCTAGGCGTTGAATGCCCATGGAGATTGCCATCCGGAGACCATGTAAAAGGGCCTCGTGTTAAAGCTGCGTTGTTGGAGTCCGTGTACATTATCCGAAGCACGTATTGGACTGTGTCCTCGGTCGGGGCGCTAATACGACGCCAGCCCCCAATCCGGCTAACATTTTAGAGCCGTCAAGTGCATAATCCAATTGGAGTATGCGCCAGTATTCTTTAGGGAGTTCGCCGGTCCATTCAGCGATAAAGTCACCAAAACTTGTGACTTTATAGCTCTTCGCCGAGGTTTGTAAGAGATATCAAATGGTAAGAGCTCAATGGCCCATTTTGCAATCCTGCCGATCGCGGGTTGTTTATAATGTCGTTAAGTGGTACTTCAGAGGCCATCGTTATCGAACACTCTTGAAAGTAGTGTCGAGCTTCCGGATGCCATGAACACGCGTATGCTATCTTCGATAGTGCGGGTAACAGGACTTGCAGGGGGTTAACACAAAGGATACGTAGTATACTGGGTTTTTGAAGAGGAATTTATGCCCTTCTTTTTCTCGTTCGACTGACGAGTACCGCGCCATAACTTGATGCGTAGCTGCGATGTATAACAACATTGGTTCGCCCGAGTTGGGCGCAGCCAGGACCAGATTTGTTGCAAATATGGCCTTTATTTCTTTGAGTCCGGGCGGTGGCGACATCCGTCCACTGAAGTGTTCGGCGCCTAAGGAGGCGATAGAGGGTAATACCTTTTCTCCTAGATGGGAGATAAAGCGGCTTAGAGCTGCCACGCATCCGGTCAATTTTGTATTTGCTTGAGGTCTTTTGGGATATCTAGCTGTGACAGAGCTCGGATCTTGGCTGGGTTTGCTTCAATTCCTCTACGGATACGATGAAGCCCAGCGGTTTCCAGCTGATGCGCCAAAACGATTTTTCCGGATTCAGCTTGATGTCATATGCTCTGAGGCTGTCGAATGTGAGCCTCAAGTCGTCTACTAGAGCTTCGACGTGTTTAGTTTTGACGACTACGTCGTCTACGTATGCCTCTACTGTTTTTCCGATCTGGGTAGCCAGACATGTCTGAATCATGTGCTGATATGTTGGGCCGACGTTTCTAAGTCCGAAGGGCATCGTGTTGAAGCAGAATGGTCCATATGGAGTAATGAATGCCGTTGCGGCTTGATCCGCTTCTGCCATCTTGATTTGATGATAGCCGGAGTATCGTCCGTGAAGCACAATGAATCGTGCCTCGCAGCGGCATCGATGATTTGGTCGATCGCGGGAGGGAAAGGATCTTTTGGGCAGGCTTTATTTAGGTCTTTGAAATCGACACATAAGGCGCCAGGATTTGTCCTTCTTTGGTACCATTACCAGGTTTGCTAGCCAATCCGGATGCTTGATGTCTCTGATGAATCCGCTTCTAATAGTTTGGCTAGCTCTTCTCCCATTGCCTGTCTTTTGGGTTCGAAAATCGTCGAAGAGCCTGTTTGACTGGCTTGAATCCTTTAGGATGTTAGGCTGTGATTCGCCAATCTGCGTGGGATTCCGGGCATATCCGAGGGTGCCGAGCAAAAATGTCCCAATTTTCCGGCGAATTCTCGCAGGCGGCGTCTACATCGTGGTTCACCATTGTGCCCCGATGGAGGCCGTCTTTGTCTGGTCCGTTGGGTGGACCTGGAATTTTACTATTTCATCTGCTGGTTTAAAGGAGGTGGACTTGGATCTCTTATCGTGTATCACATCGTCCCTATTCACCGTAGCGCGCAGCGTGGTGAGTTCCTCTGCCGCTAGGGCTTCGGATAGTGCCTCTAAGGCTAATGCGGCTGTCTTGTTTTCGGCGCGGAGTGCTATGTCCGGATCACTAACGAGAGTGATTATTCCACGGGCCCGTGCATTTTGAGCTTCATGTACCCGTAATGGGGTGCGGCTTGAAAAATTGTGAATGCCTCTCGTCCTAATATAGCGTGATATCCGGCTGTTGCTGAGCGGGCCACTTGGAACGTGACTTCTTCGGATCTGTAATTGTCCGGTGAGCGAATACCACATCGAGTGTGATTTTTCCTGTGCAAATACAGCCTCCGGCTTAGGGATTATTCCTCTAAAGGTTGTGCTGCTTTGCTCAATACTTGGTTCGATCTATTTCCATTTTTGAAGGGTTTCCTTGTGGATGAGGTTTAATCACCGCCGCCATCCATGAGGACTTTTGTAAGTCGAAAAGCCGCTCACTATTGCACTAAGTACCAAAGGTCTTGGCCGAGCTCGGGCTGTTCGGAATTTAGGTTCGTCGCTGGCGTTGAAGGTGATGGCGTGTCGCTCCATGGATTGGTTGTTGCTACTTGGTAGACTTCATGTAGGCTGCGGATTGTTTGTTTCAGCATATTATTTGATACGAAAGTCTCAAGACCTGCTGATACTGCATCGATGTTGTTGGAGTGGTTTTCCGGGCTAGCAGCTCCTCTCCACTTTTGGCCACCTGCCGTAATATCCAACATGCTTTCGAAGGCTATGTGTTGGGACTACGCCTTCTCAGATCTTGTGAATTTTTGCGGGTCCGCTAAGCCATCCCTCTAGTACGGTTCCGTGCCCTTTATGGGGTTTTTGCTTTTTGGTTTTGTATCTGGTGCACGAGTGTAATGCACCCTTTTGTTGCGGACTAGGGTTGTATTCGGGGCGGATTGTCCCAAAATTTATTTTCGGTTGTCCTGAAACTCTCCATCGAGCAGTACTTTCAGATTATGGACGCCAGGTCGGCGGCGTGTAATTTCACGACGGCCGACGGCGTTCAAGATTCCTCGTCTGCGTAATTATTGCAAAAATTGAGATTGCATTTTCCTCTCGGCAATCCTTTATCCTGTCCATAACCAGAGGAATCAGCCCAAGAGTGATGTACTGTCTCAGCGGGCTCTTGCCGAATTAGAGATAGATCGCATATGTCTGGGCGGGTGGGTGGAACTAAGTCCGGAACCCTACCCATCTCAAGGCTCGAAGGCCGAGAAGTTTCCAACTTTGGAAGCTTGGATTTTACGGACATTGTCCAACGAAGTCCAGTCCGATGCCCGACTTTAAGTTCGATCTTGATCGAAGCCCGTCCCTCCGCGGGAATCCGGCATGGGGGTTCGGGAGCCCGGACATGACTAGTTTTCAATACAGAGAAGCGTCGCCGCATTGTTCCTCTACCACCGCAACGTGGTGGGTGACCGGGAGAGTTAATCTCTCTCGATCGGTTTTAAGCCCAATCTGATCGTACTCAGAAGCGACTCCAGGCGGCGATGCGATCCAAGAGCTCGTTTGACGAGAGCTCTATTGGATCCAGCCGGCGAATTCGAGCTGACGCGAAAATTGCTTTTGACGACTTGAGAGGTCATTGTCGAAGCAATGGCGGACAAGCGGTCATATAAAACCACCTAAGCGGATAGTTTGGCCGGCGGCCAAGGCTCCTTTTGGAAAATACCGCCCTTGAAGACGGGAGGAGGCATCCTTCCTATCGGTGACGGCACGCAGGAACTCTCAATGAAAGCACCAATGTCGGTGTCAAAACCGGCGGATCTCGGTAGGGGGTCCCGAATCAGGCGCGTCTAGGCGGATGGTAACGAGGAGACAAGGGACACGACGTTTACCTGTGTTCGGGCCCTCTTGATGGAGGTAAAACCCTACGTCCTGCTTGATTGATATTGATATTGTGGATGTTTACAAGAGTGGATCTACCACGAGATCAAGGAGGCTAAACCCTAGAAACTAGCCTATGGTATGATTGTAAGGGTTGTTGTTCTGTCCTACGGACTAGAGCCATCCGGTTTATATAGACACCGGAGAGGGCTAGGGTTACATAGAGTCGGTTACAATGGTAGGAGATCTACATATCCGTATCGCCAAGCTTGCCTTCCACGCCAAGGAAAGTCCCATCCGGACACGGGGCGAAGTCTTCAATCTTGTATCTTCATAGTCTTGGAGTCCGGCCGATGATGATAGTCCGGCCGATGATGGTAGTCCGGCCATCCGGACCCCCCCCAATCCGGGACTCCCTCACGGGAGATCACAATCTCGAATAGCATGGGATCAAATTTATATACGCTGCGCTCTAAGGGTGCCCCCTCTCGGTCCCAACCTAAACACCCATGCCCCCGACCGGATGATAGGCTTTAATCCAGGCCATGGAACCCTCATACCGGGTCTCTCGATTTGGTATGTACCAGGAAAGTGGTTTGCAACTTACTACGTCAGATCCCTTGCGGAAAACATGTGGTAGTACTAAAAGGAAAATGGATGTAACTGGATCGATACATGCCGACACCGGAGTCAAATAATCGGCATAAGACTGGCATGCTACAACACTGCCATCTTACCCATTCTCATGCCAACTCATGGCCATGCAAACTCATTTCCATCAGCTCATGGATTTCAAACTCACTTGCCTCAACTTTTCACGTGATATAACTTTCATCGAGATGCTCATGAACATGCCATGAAACTACTTAATGCAAACATGCCCAAACACTCATCATATCAAAAGTTCAAACATGCTTGCCTGGTTCGAGTAGTCGGGCCTAGCTCGGTGAAGTTCGCGGTTCCGTCACCTCCTTCGGTATCTCACGCTTATACAAAAATACACGCACTAACGTAAATACCATGGGGTGCACAAAAATATTCCAAATATTTTTCAAATAAATCTGATAAAAAACTAGACAAAATTCTGAAGAGGACAGAAAAAGAATCACTCAAAAATCCTTTTCTGTTTAAAAGTTATAAGAGTTTTGGTCCAAGGACCTCTCTGTAATGAAACAGAAAACTCTCAGGGGTCTAAGCAGAAAAGTCCAGAACGATTGATTAGAAAGCGCATTTAACAGAATACGCCTTTAAACGGTTCGAAAAAGAAAAAAGAATAGAGAGGCTGGCGGGTCCCACCCGTCGGGTTTGAATATTCAAAAGAGGGCGGCAGAGCTCGTGCGCTCGAGAGCTGCCAGTGGTGGCCGACCATGATCCACGACGAGGCGGGGGATCGGGTGGTACCTCTGTGCTCGGTGCATCCTTCCGTCGGTGGGTGGTGGTGGTGGTCGCCGGCGAGCACCACGTCGACGGCGCCCTTGCTCCCGCGGGGACGGTGGTTCGGTAGTCGTGGGCCTCGTGGGAGAGAGTTCTTTGAGGTCAAATTGGAGCGGGGTTAGTCTCCTAGAGGTGTCATGAGGCTACGGGCAAGTCTAGGGCGGTGGAGGAGCTCTCACCAGAGAGAACGCTGCCGGAGCCAAGCGGACGGAGGTGGCGGAGTTGAGGAAGAAGGGCCTCGAGGCTCTTCCGGTGGCGAGTCAAGTGGTGAGGTGGTGGGGATGTCTTGAGGTCGAGAGCGAGCTCGGGCGCTATTTATAAGCCGACTGGCGGTTGCCGTGAACGGGAGAAGTCCGCGGCGATTACGGCGGTCTTTGTGGCTGGATGGTTGGTTTAGGGGCTTGAGCATCGTCTAGACGGAGTAATCGATTCCATCCCGTGCCTAACTCAGCAAAGGCGGTTACCTGTTCCCAGCAGGAACGGCCGTGCGGCACGTCGGCTGTAGAGGGCGCTACAAGCGTGCTAAACCACGGCGACGGTCATGCCAGGCGTCTTGCCGGCAAGGAGACGGCCACGCCGGAGCTCCCAGTGGCGTGGGCGGTGCCGAACGGCGTTGTCAGCAGGGTGCCCCCGTCGGCCGCCACGGGAGGTCCCGACGCCGCAGAAGACGCCATGAGACGGGTCGTGGTGCCACCGACGCCAGAATCAGCCAAGTGTGCTGCGGCGCTCTGGGCAGGGGAGGAGGGCCGTCGCGCAGCGCGCCAGTGCACAGTTGACAGGTGATGAACAACGGCGAAGAAAGCGACACTGAACTTCTGAAACTCAACTTCTCTGAAAGTGCATAGTAATAGTCTTGGCAGTGTTCGGATGTAATGATTACGGTATGTGGGAGGTTCTCCTTGAGCTGATTTTTGGTGGGGTGGCCTCTCATTGCATCCGGGGCTTCCTGAATTTTGGTGGAATTTTTGGAGAAGAGGAGATATGAATTTCACCAAATTTGACAAATCTGGTCCAAACTTGCTAGACTGAAAATTGAAAATTTTGAAAAGAAGAAGAGTGGATCTTGATGGTTCTAGGTTGTGGTTACCAAGGACTATCCAGAGGAGTTGGTTTGAGATCAAAACTCAAAGGCATTTAGGTACTTGCTTTGCAAATCACCTAGGCTCAAAATAATGGACAGAATTGTTTTCGGGAAAGAAATAAATGAAATAAAATTCAAGAATGAGTTGGACTAGTTGGGACAGAATATTCGGATTGCCCCAAAGTGGAAGGAGGGTTTTTGGGAGGTTTTACCATATGAGGCATGGTAAAATCATGAGTGGTTTCAATATAAGAGAAGACCGAAAACTCCTAGGGTTTCTTTTTTACAAGAAAATAAAACCCAAAAATTAAATTTGAGAAGAGGGCAAATGTAAGAAAGGTTTTTAATAACCAAACACCGGGGTTGAAGAAGATGCCAAAATAAAATCCCTACCAAAGGGGAAAAAGTTTTTGAGTGAGAGATCTTTGGAAGGGTTTAAATAACCTTCTTCAAATCTAACAAAGTTTTGAGGAAAACCAACTAAAATTTTTGGAGTGTCACAACACCTACCCTTAGGAAAAATCTAGTCCCCGAGATTTCAAACTGATTCTCAAATAAGTGTGGATGCTCGCTCAAGAAAATCCTCCCTTTCCCAAGTTGCTTCACTCTCGTGTGATTGCTCCACCGAACTCTGAAAAACTTGATGGTCTTCCGTCGGGTCCTCCTTTCGATTCCTCTAATATCTTTCTTGGATGTTCCCGATAGGTGAGGTCTGGTTGCACGTCAATGTTTTCATGGGATACTTGCTTCTACGGGTTGCTTACGCACTTCCTTAATTGGGAGACGTGGAACACGTTGTGGATATCGGATAATTCTTCGGGTAAGTCTAGCTGGTAGGCTACCGTGCCTCTTCGTGCCACTATGCAGAATGGTCGGATGAATCTTGGTGCTAGCTTCCCTTTAATCTTGAATCATTGCAGGCCTCTCATAGGAGATACTCGTAGGTATACAAACTCACCGGGTTCGAAACTGATCCCACGGTGTTTCTGATCATAATAACTCTTCTGTCGGCTTTGAGATGTTTTGAGTCGGTCCCGCATTAGCTTGACCTTTTCCTCGGCTTCTTTGAGCATGTCTGGGCCGAAGATACGGCTGTCACCGGTCTCTGACCAATTTAGCGGGGTACGACATCTCCGCCCGTACAAGGCTTCAAAGGGTGCCATCTGTAGGTAGCTTTGGCAATGCTTGTTGTTGTATCACGAACTCTGCGTATGTGGCAAGCTTTCCTCCCAAGCGGTTCCATAAGTGATGACACATGCTCTCAAAGCATGTCTTCTAGAATTTGGTTTACGCGTTCATTTGTCCGTCGATCTGGGGTGGTATCTTTGTCTTGAAGGCTAGTTGAGTTCCTGCAGAGCTTTGTTGCAAGTGATCCCAAAAATCTGGAGATGAATTGTGTGCCCTCGTCGATATTATAGTCTTTGGAACTCCATGTAAGGCATTTATACGGGAGAGATAAAGCTGGCAAGCTTCGAGTGGTGTGAGTTGTCTTCACGGGGATGAAGTGTGCTACTTTAGTCGCCTATCGGTGATGACCCATATGGCATCATGTCCGTGTCATTGACCGAGGTAGCCCAACAATGAAATCCATCCCGATCTCGTCCCATTTCCACTCGGGTATCTTATTTGGTTGTAACAGTCCGGCCGGTTTCTGGTGCTCGGCCTTGATGCATTGACATGAGTCACAACATGCAATAAACGTGGCTATGTCCCTTTTTATACCGTGCCACCAAAATGTTTCCTGAAGATCCGTGTACATTTTTGTTTCTCCAGGATGGATTGAATACGGGGCGGTGTGGCCTTCAGCTAAGATTTTCTGTTTAAGGTCATTGATATTTGGTACGCAAAGTCTATGTCCGTACCACAATATTCCCTGCTCATCGATAACGAATTCTGAGGCCTTGCCCAATTTCATCTTCCGTTTTATGCCTTCAATGCTGGGGTGTCCATGCCAAGCTTCTTTAACTTCTTCAATCAGGGTAGGCTGTATCTCTAAATTCGACACACTGCCTTCGGTGACCACCATCAAGTTGAGCTTAGCGAATTCCTGCCGGAATTCAGGTCTCAAATTTGGTAGACCGTCGTTGTTCGGGCTAGGGTTCCGACTTAGGGCATCTGCCACTACATTTGCTTTGCCTGGATGGTAGTGGATTCCAACATCATAATCCTTCACTAATTCCAACCAGCGTCGTTGCCGTAAATTCAGTTCCGGTTGTGAAAATATACTTGAGGCTCTTATGGTCCGTGTATATTTCTAGCGATTTCCAAGTAAGAAGTGTCTCCATTCCTTGAGTGCATGAATAACTGCTGCTAATTCCAGGTCATGAGTAGGATAATTTTCCTCATGCTTGCGAAGTTGTCTGGAAACATACGCGACAACCTTGCCTTCTTGCATCAATACGCACCCGAGGCCCTTTCGGGATCGTCACAATACACCTCAAAATTCTTGTGTATGTACGGCACAATTAATACCGGTCTTTGTCGTTAGTTTCCTTTTTAGTTCTTGGAAACTTTTCTCGCAAGCTTCCGTCCATTCAAACTTCTTGTCTTTCTTGAGTAGTTGCGTCATTGGCTTTGCTATAGTGGAAAATCCTTCAATAAACTTTTGGTAGTAACCTACCATTCCCAGAAAACTTCGCACGTCCGTTACACTGGCTGGTGGTTCCCAGCCAAGTACGGCCTTGACTTTTTCCGGGTCTACGGCAATACGTTCTTGGGTTAATACGTGGCCCAGAAAACCTACCTGTCTTAGCCAAAATTCACACTTGATGATCTTGGCGTACAATTGATGTTTCCTGAGTTCTCCTAGTACAATTCGGAGATGTTCAACAGGTCTTCCGGGTGTCTTGGAGTATATCAGAATATAAATCGTCGATGAATACCACAACAAACTTGTCAATAAATTTAATAAATACTTTTTTCATGAGGTGAACAAAATATGCGGGGGCGTTAAATGGAGTCAAATGGCATTATCGTGAACTCATACAATCCGTATCTGGAGGTGGAGGCTGTCTTTGGGATATCTTCTGTGCGTACTTTTAATTGATGGTATCCCGACCTTAAGTCAATTTTTGAGAATACGTTGGCTTGAGCGAGCTGATCAAATAAATCATTTATTCGTGGCATCAGATATTTTTTCTTGATTGTGACCATGTTAAGTGCTCGATAGTCGATACACAATCTCAGTGTTCCATCCTTCTTTTTGGCAAATAAGATTGGTGAACCCCAAGGTGAGGAGCTGGCTCGTATATATCCTTTGCCCAAGAATTCTTTTATTTGCTTCTTCAATTCTACCAATTCAGATGGTGCCATTCTGTATGGTTTTAGTGTATATGGGGGCGGTTCCGGGTGCTAGCTCAATGCTGAATTCTATTTCTCGATCTGGTGGCATGCCTGGTAATTCTTCAGGAAATACGTCTGGAAATTCACATACCACTGGAACCTTGCTTAATTCAAAAATATCCACTTTGTTCAATCTCGGTTGCCGGGATAATTTTCTCTCTTTGGCTGAAACTCTTATTGTCTTCCCATGGTGATGGGTGAGAATTACGGTCCCTGTTGAAGCGCATAATAAAACCTTTGTTGGTGGTTAACCAATCCATCCCTAAGATGACATCCAGTCCTTTATTTTCCAAAACAATAAGGTTGGCGTGAAACTTCAATCCTTCAAACTCAATAATCACACCTTGGCAGTAACTCTGGGTAACTTGCTTAATCCCAGGGGACTTGATGATCATTGATTTTTCCAAAGGAAGCATCGAAAAATTATTTTGCAAAGCAAAACTTTTCGAAATGAAAGAGTGAGAAGCTCCAGAATCAAACAAAACCATGGCGGTATTGTGTTGACGGGGAAGCGTCTGCGAAATGCGATATCCGGGCATTCTGTGCTTCCTCTTTAAATCCACGTGGTTCAGATGACCCTTCCTGTGGTTGTTATTGGGGTTGAAATTGTTTCGCTTGGGTGCTGAATTATTGCCACCGTTGTTCGGCTTTGGGGTAGAGTTCCTTGGCTTAGGACATCGCTTGGCATAGTGCCCTTCTTCTCCACAAGCGTAGCAAGTAACACTGGGCGATATGTGAACTCCTTGTCCCTCGCATGGAAATTCTTGACTGGGCGTGAGACGTTTGTCGTGGGTTTGTGTGTCCCACCTTTCTGAAAATCCGTCTTGCTTCGGTGGTTGCGAGCAAGATTAGTCTGGTCCCTTTTTCGCTTGCGGAAATCCTCCAAGCTGCGTCTCTCATTTTCCAAGGTGATGGCCTTATCCACCAGCGTCTTGAAATCTGGGAAGGTGTGCACAACCAGTTGGCATTTAAGTGCGGGCGCCAGACCGTCTAGGAATTTCTCCATCTTCTTGCTTTCAGTCATACGCTCTTCATTGGCGTAGCGAGACAACAGAGTAAACTGACTGTTATATTCTACGACACATATCATGGTCCTTTGTTTGAGGTCATCAAATTCTCTCTTCTTGATCTTCATAAGACTTTTAGGAATATGCCCCACCTAAAACCTTCTTTGAAATCCTCCCAAGTTATATTATTTTCGTTGGGGTGCATGTGTAGGAAATTTTCCCACCACGATGCAGCTGCTCCAGTGAGATAGTGTGGTGCATATAGCACTTTCTCGAGGTCTGAACACTGTGCAATAATTAATTTTCTTTCCATGTCTCGAAGCTAGTCCTCGGCCTCAAGAGGTTTGTCAGTATGAGAAAATGTTTGGGGACGCGTCTTCTGTAGCTCAGATAACTTGGATTGTTCTTGATACTGTCCCACGGTGATTGCCCATATTGATGACTTGGTTCATTATTTCCTGATGTTGTTGCTGACTTTGCTCTGTTTCACGTTCCTGTTGACTAGACTGCCCCTTCGTGAAATTGTTGCTGGGTTGTGTGCCATAATTTTCCTCTGGCTGAGTTGGCATGGAGCGCGTCCAAGGACGAGACATTTTTCACTCTGGGGATACATTTTTGTAAAACTTCGTAGAGAGGGAAATGAGTCGCAAAAATCAATAAATGCACAAAGACGGGAAATTTTTTAAATGCTCCAGGATTTAAAAAAAAATCGATTGCGCACGGAGAAGGACTGCTCATTACATATCTTACACGCAGGCGGTAATTATACAATACATCACTCAGGATATGCGTACATAATCCTGACATGTTATTTAGGCTAGTGCACTTCTCCAGTTCCTACATGATGCGCAAACAAGCTACTTCTCACAACCTATGTACATATAAACATATCGTACAGAGCGGTACATCGCATGGCGGCTAAGCGTACTCAGTCGGAGGAGATGGTGAGGATCTCCTTTGCCCTGCCGAGGGTGAGGCGCAGAGGCTGGGACTCAACCTCCTCCTCGCTAATAGGCTCCAGACGTGAAGCGCTACGCTGAGTAGATGGAGCGGGTGCCCTATATGGAGCAACACGAACAGGTGTGGGCGCAGTGGGTGGTGCAGAGCGGACTGGAGTGGGCGCAATGACTTGGTTGAATTCCTCGGTGGAAGGCAGGCGACGAGCAGTGGCGAGAGTGGTAGGTGCATAAGATGCTGAGGACGAGACGAAAGTCAGTGGCGGAGGCGGTGTGCGGGAGCTCCCTCCTGTTGGCGGTACAGCCATGGATCGAGTCCATGCGGGCAGCCACGAAGTCATCCACCAGGTTGTCGAAGGCTGCCTCCGAGCCCGGAGATACCCGAAGCGAGCATCTCAAAAGCCTCGTCTCGCTCTCCTCTGCGGCAAGAGTATGAGTAGTGGCAGGCGTGCGGCCGCGTGGCATGGAAGGTAGCGGTAACGACGAAGTTCATCGAAGGAAGGACATCCCTGAGACGAGCTATCGCCTCACGGGCTGCCATCTGCATAGCATGCTTCTCTGTAGGCATGGCTCTTCCCAAGAACCGGAAGCGGCGTAATTCAACATGCCCTCCCTTGAATTGCACCGCAGCCTGGTGCATGGTCAGACGGTCGGTGACCTTGTGCTGATGGAGCGTGAAGACTGGGCGCATGGATGGCCCCATCGCGACCTGGACGATGAAGGAGAGAAGCTTGACGAACCCATCGGGCTCGTTGGCGAACATCTGTGACTCGCAGTTGTTGTCGGCCATCTACAAAAGTAAGCAAACATTTCGAATGGTCAGATCATAAATTTATGTTGTCGGGAAAATGACTACATTTGCAAAAATATGAATTAGTTCTATTATGCTAATAACCGATTAGCAATCGCGCCTAGTGGTTTCCTACAGTCAGCCTGGCTCTGGTACCAAGCTTGTCACGACCGGTTTTCCAATAAAAATATTTATTGAGAAACCGATCTTTTAATTCCAGTGTGAGGAAAATCCTCCTACTGGTAGACAAAACCTTGATACAATAAGCCAAGAGCATTTAATATATTACAGGTGGTCGAGCTGAGGTTGCTCAACAAATTATTACAAGCACGCCAATACTTATACATAGTGGCGGATATGACACAGTGGTGTGGGGTGGCTTACTACTGACTCGAGATAAAAGTGATTGGTGGAATATCATAGTGGAGTGGATAATATGACTACTAAACTGGCGGCTCATCGAGCGTCGAGGTGAGGCTCGATGAATTTATTTGGTTAGCGGAAGCGGATATAATACAATGACCAAATCCAGGGTCGCACGAGACTGGACCGACTCCACTAGGCGTCGGACTCGCTATCGAGCTCTTCATCCATGAGATCGCTTTCGACAAGATTCCGCCAAATCAACAAGCCGTGAGTACTTTGAAAGTACTCGCAAGACAGTTCGGACAATAGATATAACAAATGCATGCATGAATGCGTCATGAGAAATTTAACAATGCACATTCAAATCAGCAAAACAAGGTAAGTAAAAAGGGAGTCGGCGGTAGCCCGCCTGAAAACCAAACAAATTTAACTGAAAGACCGATCGGGTGTCTGAAGCGACGCCTCGAAAGGAAAATAAATAAATAAATCATTCCGCAGTCGGGTGTCTAAGGGACACAACACAAAGGGCTTATATTGAAAGTAAATAGACATGCGTGCCACAGTCGGACGTCGGAGCGACATCGCAGAAAGGGCTTATATAGAAAGTAAATAGACATGTGTGCCACAGTCGGACGTCGGAGCGACATTGCAGAAAGGGCTTATATCAAAAGTAAATAAATAACAATGCCACAGTCGGACGTCTGAGCGACATAGCAGAAAGGGCTTATAAAAGTAAATAGACATGCGTGCCACAGTCGGACGTCGGAGCCACATCACAGAAAGGGCTTATATCAAAAGTAAATAAATAACAATGCATGATCGGACGTCTGGCGACATCGCGAAAAGGGCTTATATTGAAAGTAAATAGACATGCGTGCCACGGATCGGACGTCGGAGCGACATCACGTAAAGGGCTTATATCAAAAGTAAATAAATAACAATGCAGCAATCGGACGTCTGGCGACATCGCAGAAAAGGGCTTAAATTCATTATTCATTACTTGCAAGAATTAATGCTCACCGATAAATATTCAACACGTGATAAATAACGGGTTAGTCCATTCACAGAATAAACGTTAACCGGACTTAATACTCATGTGGCTCACCGTAGTTTTTGTCACCAAGACCGACTCTTGACAAGATAAGATAAACACAGAACTTGGATATGGATAAGATGATTCAAAGGAATTATTGACTCTGCAGAGTTTGTACTAGAAAGCCCACAGCCAACGGATTTCGCGATCCACGAAGGACTAGTTCCGCTTACGGTATTTCGGAAGAAACACAACAATCCAAAGACACACCCATCCCACCTCACGATGCCGTGAATCACCTTAGACAGCGTTCGAGAAAAACTTTGAGACGGGAGATCACAATCTCGAATAGCATGGGATCAAATTTATATCTGGCAGCGCTCTAAGGGTGCCCCCCTCTCGTCCCAACCGAAACACCCATGCCCCGACGGATGATAGGCTTAATCCAGGCCATGGAACCCTCATCCCGGTCTCTCGATTTGGTATGTACCAGGAAAGTGGTTTGCAACTTACTACGCCGTATCCCTTGCGGAAAACATGTGGTAGTACGAAAAAGGAAAATGGATGACTGGATCGATACATGCCGACACTTTGGAGTCAAATAATCGGCATAAGACCGGCATGCTACAACACTGCCATCTTACCCATTCTCATGCCAACTCATGGCCATGCAAACTCATTTCCATCAGCTCATGGATTTCAAAACTCACTTGCCTCAACTTTTCACGTGATATAACTTTCATCAAGATGCTCATGAACATGCCATGAAACTACTTAATGCAAACATGCCCAAACACTCATCATATCAAAAGTTCAAACATGCTTGCCTGGTTCGGAGTAGTCGGGCCCTAGCTCGGTGAAGTTCGCGGTTCCGTCACCTCCTTCGGTATCTACGGTATACAAAAATACACGCACTAACGTAAATACCATGGGGTGCACGAGAATATTCCAACTATTTTTCAAATAAATCTGATAAAAAACTAGACAAAATTTTGAAGAGGACAGAAAAAGAATCACTCAAAAATCCATTTCTGTTTAAAAGTTATAAGAGTATTGGTCCAAGGACCTCTCGTAATGAAACGAAAACTCTCGTGGGTCTAAGCGGAAAAGTCCAGAAAATGATTGATTAGAAAGCGCATTTGCGAATACGCTTTCGTAAGCAGTTCGAAAAAAAAGAAAAAAAAGAACAGAGAGGTCAAGGCGGGTCCCACCCGTTAGGTTTGAATATTCAAAAGAGGCGGCAGAGCTCGTCGACGCCTTGAGAGCCGCGGTGGTCACGGCCATGCGATCCACCATGGCGAAAGGGGATCGGGTGGTACCTCGTGCTCGGTGCATCCTTCCGTCGGTGGGTGGTGGTGGTGGTCGCCGGCGAGCACCACGTCGACGGGCCCTTGCTCCGTGACGACGGTTGTTCGGGTAGTCGTGGGCCTCGTCGGAGAGAGTTGTGAGGTCAAATTGGAGTGGGGGTTAGTCTCCTAGAGGTGTCATGAGGCTACGGGCAAGTCTAGGGCGGTGGAGGAGCTCTCACCGAGAGAACGGTGCCGGAGCCCGGGCGGAAATGCTGGCCGGAGTTGAGGAAGAAGGGCCTCGAGGCTCTTCCAGGGTGGGCGGGGTCCGGTGAGGTGGTGGGGATGTGCGGGTCGAGAGCAAGCTCGAGGCGCTTATTTATAGCCGGCCGAGGCGGTTGCCGTGAACGGGATAAGTCCCGTGACGATTACGGTGGTCTTTGTGGCTGGGCGGTTGGTTTAGGGGCTTGAGCATCGTCTAGACGGAGTAATCGATTCCATCCCGGTGCCTAACTCAGCAAAGGCGAGGCGATTACGGCTGTCCCCAACGGAACGCCGTGTGGCACGTCGGCGGCGAAGGCGCCACAGCATGCGAACCCGCAGCGGCGACGGCTGCAGCGTCTGGCAGCAAGGGAGACGGCCACGCGGAGCTCCCAGGTGGTGTGGTCGGTGCCGAACGGCGTTGTGCCGCAGGGTGCCCCCTGTCGGCCGCCACGGGAGGTACCGACGCCGTAGAAGACGCCGACGCAGACGGGTTAGGGTGCCACCGACGCCAGGAACCAGCCAAGTGCAGCGTCTGGCGCCTCTGGGAGGAGGAGCGTGGCGCGCCAGTGCACTGATTGACGGTGTGTGAACAACGGCAGAAGAAAGCGACATCGAACTTTCTCAAACTCCGAACTTCTCCGAAAGTGCATAGTAATCTTGGCCGGTGTTCGGCTGAATGATTCTGGTATGTGGGAGGTTCTCCTTGAGCTGATTTTTGGTGGGGTGGCCTCTCATTGCATCCGGGGCTTCCTGAATTTTGGTGGAATTTTTGGAGAAGAGGAGATATGAATTTCACCAAATTTGACAAATCTGGTCCAAACTTGCAGAGACTGAAATTTGAAAATTTTGAAAATAAGAAGAGTGGATCTTGATGGTTCTAGGTTGTGGTTACCAAGGACTATCCAGAGGAGTTGGTTTGAGATCAAAACTCAAAGGCATTTAGGTACTTGCTTTGCAAATCACCTAGGCTCAAAATAATGGACATAATTGTTTTGGGGAAAGAAATAAATGAAATAAAATTCAAGAATGAGTTGGACTAGTTGGGACAGAATATTTGGATTGCCCCAAAGTGGAAGGAGGGTTTTTGGGAGGTTTTACCATATGAGGCATGGTAAAATCATGAGTGGTTTCAATATAAGAGAAGACCCAAAACTCCTAGGGTTTTCTTTTTAAAAGAAAATAAATCCCAAAAATTAAATTTGAGAAGAGGGCAAACAGAAGAAAGGTTTTTAATAACCAAACACCAGGGTTGAAGAAGATGCCAAAATAAAATCCTTGCCAAAGGGGAAAAAGTTTTTGAGTGAGAGATCTTTGGAAGGGTTTAAATAACCTTCTTCAAATCTAACAAAGTTTTTGAGGAAAACCAACTAAATTTTTTTGGAGTGTCACAAATTTTTTTCAAAAATTTCTTTCATAGACATGTTTGGTACATGTGGGTCACCATGTACAAGAAAATTGGGGTGATTTGGAGGTGGTGGAAAAATTCATCTTTTTTCAAAAATTGGCTTAAGTTACGAGCTTCTGGAATACAATGGGATCTTCGTAAAGTAGATCCTTATGAGTCTTACAACCAATTTGATTGGAAAGTCCAATGGCAAAAAGAAGGGGATTCGTTATCAAGCTAACTTTATCTTTAAGAAGTTTTAGTATTTTTTATTTTTATAAGTATAACTTCAAATTTAGAACTAGTTAATAGCTAAGATTAATAACTAATATCTGAGATTTTACGGATTTCCTAGACCAAATGGTCCCTCCGGAATGCGGGCATTTTTTCGACCACCTCCAAATCACCTCAATTTTGGCACACATGATCTCTTGCACAAACAATGCTAGGTTTCCAAGGTTTTGTATTTTTTGATTTTTTTGAATTTATAATGCCCTCTAGACCTGATCTTTGAAAACATCGGTCTATGCCTCAAGGGGGCATTGTAAAATGTTTTTTTCCAAAAATTTCTTTTTCATACACATGTTTGGCACATGTGGGTCACCATGTACAAGAAAATTGGGGTGATTTGGAGGTGGTGGAAAAATTCACCTTTTTTCAAAAGCGGCTTAAGTTAGACCAAATGGTCCCTCAGGAATCTTGGGCATTTTTTGACCACCTCCAAATCACCTCAATTTTGGCACACATGATCTATTGCACAAACAATGCTAGGTTTCCAAGGTTTTGTATTTTTTGAATTTATAATGCCCTCTAGACCGATCACGAAAACTTGGTCTATGCCTCAAGGGGCATTGTAAAATAATTTTTCCAAAAATTTCTTTCATACACATGTTTGGCACATGTGGGTCACCATGTACAAGAAAATTGGGGTGATTTGGAGGTGGTGGAAAAATTCACCTTTTTTAAAAAACTGGCTTAAGTTAGACCAAATGGTCCCTCCGGAATGCGGGCATTTTTTCGACCACCTCCAAATCACGTCAATTTTGGTACACATGATCTCTTGAACAAACAATGCTAGGTTTCCAAGGTTTTGTATTTTTTTGAATTTTTTATGCCCCAGGCAATGTCGATTCGAAACACTCTAGAGATACTTCCTCAACCAATGATGCGACCCAAGGACCTTCATGCAAAAACCGAGCACTGCATGCAAGATTCGGGGACCTGCATGTGAATAGTGATTCATCAAGGCCTTGACCGCTCAGCACAACTGCTTGCCGCCCGATTTGCATGCGAAGATGAACGTGCATGGAGGTTTCTCAAATATTTCCAAGCACACCCCACTGGGCCCCGCTTATTTAAAAAATACGTCAGTCATTAATGATCTCTAAATGAAGAATATGCATGATGATTATGAATATGCATGACAACCTCGATGAGGACTAACGCTTGCTAAAATCACCTCGATGAAGGTATTTAAGCAGGTAAAGGAGCTGGTCGAGGGGCGAGGTGGGACTATTTTTAGTTACACGAGAACAACACGCGAGATAAATGCGTCGCGTGGGCCGTCCGGAGCTGCAACCTCGGATGGGCCGGTGTTTGGGTTGACGTAGGAAAACGGCCTGCCATGCATGAGCCATACAGACCGTGGGATCGCGCGGGAGATCCGTCTAGAGGCCGTGCGTGCGTGCAAAAATACATCACAAAAATTATTCTACTCGAAAATAACAAGTGCTCCATGCTAGCCCTTATTCCTGTTCGAAATACATCATCATTCTTAAAGTTGGACATCAAATGATACACACGAGAAAATGGAAAGCGAAAGATGTCGAACTAATACTGATAACATGGCGGTACAACCGCACTTCACTAAATTATCATCACGATGAAATAGAATGTAAAGACCACGTCACACAAAAGCTGAATGGCACACGACTTTCTCCGGCTCATCGTCGGTTCATCTTTGTATGTAGACATCACAGTTCAGCCTCGAGATCCTACACGTAAGAATAGAATAAATCACATGGACAACAATTATGAGGAAAACACATGCAAAAATAAATATGAACATATTTCGTACCTCTAGCAATTTAAGCGCATTTACGCCGATTGTGATCGAGGATTCTTGCAATAGCCACAGATATTCTATGATCTTGACTAATTAGTCTTTGCATGCAGCCTATTCTTAGGTGCACCTCGTCCAGGAAAATGCACGGTATACAGAACCTTATCAAATTTCTCAGAGTGCGGCATAAACGGGCCAAACCTAATCTTTATTATCTTTGGGCATTAGTTGACTCCTTTGTCGACTTGTTCAAAACTTGATTGCTTGCCATGATGTTGTGCTTGCAAAAGCATCTTTAGACGGTGATAGTCCTCATCAGAGTGGCATGCCTTGAAACTTGCGGCATGATTACAATTCCGCAACTCATGAGTACCTCTGCGGGCTTATCGAATAGTCATACATCTAGTTTTTTCTCGGTAGGTGCGTATGCACATTTTGCATTCATAGTCCACCTAGTGGGAACGCAACAACCGGCGAAATTGTTTGTTTTAAAATCTCAATATGTAAAAAATGTGGGAACATGGTGTGCTGCGCATTCCAGCTTACGGCAAGAACAACTCACCCTGTGCAAAAGACCTCCTTGCTCTTCAATGCGCACTCCAAACTTTTTATCCATTTTTCCTGCTTGGACACAACATAAGTGGAATCTTGATCCATCTAGTATCTCTACGATCCGACATTTCTTGACAACATCTATGCTCCATAAGACCATCTTAAAGACACTAGGTGTGAAAACTTTTGCGGCGTGTTTCTCAAGCTGCCAAGCATTTTCCTCTCAGAATGGAATGGAATGCAAGGCTTGACGTCATGGAGAGCTTCGTTAATCCGTCATGACGCAAGGCAACGCTCATAGTGCTCTAGCATTTCAAACAACGACATCTTACCCTCAAGATGCGTATGTAGCACAGAGTTCAAGCTCTCACTCCTCTGATTGCTGCTCAATCCATAATACGGTATTTGCGGATCCCACATTTTTCCATGTCCGCAATGTCCGCTTTCTACTCATCGCTAATTCGTCTGTGCGAACGCAGCAGACAAGAAAGATCCCGTGGGGCTAGAGGATGGTCATGCTCATCGATGAAATCCTTGACAAACCAATCGACCGGGTTTCCTCTGTCTCGTAATGACCAATTTAGCATTACACCCAACACGAGTTAAACTTCGTGGCCTCCTCTTTCTATCTTCCATCTTTCTTTTCATGTGCTTCTCTTGGCATGAAACCCTTGGACGACTACACACAATTTTCCTTAAAATTATGTATTTGTTGGATCCATCCCACTCAACATAGCTTTTCCTCACACTAAAACCTTTTTCAAGAGCATATTTGTTGTAGAATTCATAGCCTTGACCTCACTATCAAACATCTTGCTGACAACATTTAGATACTCGAACATACTCTATCACTTGCATACGCCATGTCTTCCTGCATATGACATGTGAGGGAAACCAATCATCAACATCTTTCTGTTTATCAATGTTGCAGGTGTACAATAGCTCATAAGCAAAGACAAGTGCATGGACAAGACTTTGCTCGTTTGACATGTGAGGGAAACCAATCATCAACTTCCAACAAGTAGTATCTCATCTTCCTTTAAACTATATTTCATGCACTATGCAAACCTAAAGTGATGATGACTTTAATAAACAAAATTAAGTCAACTATGGAACCAGTATCTCATCTTCCTTTAGTATATCTCATCACAAACGTCAAGTATGTCACTTTTTTTCTGCGGTACCAAAGGAAGTAAGCAATGCCCTCAACATCTTAGTTAAACTTACATGATGCGATTAGCTCAAGACACTATAAGAAATCAGTTAATCCATGACGAATTTACGGTGACGTTCTTGAAAACCATCACACAGAATCTGTTGCCGGTCCTTCTTGGTCGTCATAGAAATAAATCGCCACGGATCAACAAGATGCGTATGGCCACCAAATGATGCCCCATTATGACGGACAATGAAAGACCGTCATGGAAACTATCATGATGGGATGCACCATGTGGACCTAAAGCGGACCGTCACCGATGGCTCGTGCTGATGTGGCATGTATCCAAATGTGCGCATTATCGAATCACGATTGGTCAATCTGCCATTCTCGCGGATCGCGCATCACAACCGTCCACTCGCTCAGATCGAACGGTAGGCACATGGCCCAAGGGTGGTTGACCGCCTCCACCACCGCTGCTCCCCATCTTCTTCTCCATCCTCCATCCCCCAATTCAATCCTATCCATCCCCTCCCCCTCGTCCGCCGCCACCGCCGGCAACCTCGGTGCCCCTCTCCCTAATCACCACCGCCCCCACCCTCTCCCCCATCCCCCGCTCTTACCTTCTCTCCTTAAACTAGGCGGCCTCAAGAACGAGCAGGCGAGGCGCTTCCCGATTTGCGGCGCTGCTTCCGGATCCGCCGAGCAGCGCCAGAGGTCGGCTCCTTCTCCGCGTTGTTCTGCGCCAAGGTTGGCCTCCCCATCCTTTTCCGCATGGTCCATGGCGCTAACCCCGGACAGTACCGCCTCTCCGGTTCCCAATCCCACCCCTAAATCGATGGATGGATCTCCATGGCTGAGTGTTTTCTGACTGCTTTTGTTGGTCGCAGGTGAGGCACTCAATACCATGGCCGGACGGAGGTTGGGTGATTTCCTTCCCTGAGCTTCTCGCCCCCAGGTTGTTCTTCCCCTGCTCGCTCCCTCCCTCTTCCTCTCTATGGATTGGTTGCTGCTACATGCTTGCTGCTCAAGTACCAGTCATCTCTTGCGTTGGTGCTTCTGCTGTGTGGATTTTTTGATATTGCTTAGCTGGTGTGGATGACTGGATGTGGGTGCGTGACGATGCTCAGCATATTAGAATATTTTCAAATAAAAATAACAATTAGTGCTCAAGTAATAATTTATGGGTTGAGTTCTGCGCATAGTTAAATGTAGCAGCAGCATACAGTTTTCACAGTGCACACTGCCGAGCATGCATTTTTGTATGTAGAAATCTCAAATCATTGTAACACAACACTTGCTGGCATTGGGTAAATGACTTGCCTTCCATTAACTACAGTCTTGCATTTCTATAAAAAGAGAAGATTATCTCTTGCGTCAAATGTACTCTGTGAGATAATAATACATCCACGTGTATGTGTAGTTCATTGGGCCTGTAGCTCACTAGTTTGTGTTTCCCTGTAATGTTTACCTCTGCTATCATGATGAATTTGGCTATGTAGTCCTTTCCTTGACATATACTTCTCGTTCGAAGAATTAGTATTTTATAAAATTTTAGTGTCCACGTAACATCAGTACCTTGGAATATACTGCCTGTTGGAAGGATTAACATTTTATATCCTGAACATTTGTTATTGCAGCTGCTCTCTAGCTACATAGCTACATAATATCAAATCTGACTTGAACTTTATATGTTTATATTACATGGCAAGTTGATTGTGTAGCCTATGTACAGAAGCTCAGGTGTAGAAAAGTTCAAAAAGATGTCTCGTTTGGCTAGAGTGTGATGAAGTAGTGTGGAATTGCTCTGAACCTTTTATACATTTGTGTGTGGAATCTGTTATTAATCTGTACAACATCAAGACTAATACTTTAATGGTATCGATCCAGTATCTTAACTACTGGGCCACCAGTCAGCCATGAATCTTTGTCCGTACAACATCAACAGTGAAACTTTTATATTATTGATTCAATATCTCTACAACATCACTACTGCCGAGCATGTATATTTTTCTGTAGAAACGACTTCTTCCATTAACTACAGTCTTGCATTTTTCCAGAAAAATAATCTAATCTCTTGTGTGCAAATGTTCTCTGCGATACTAATACATCCATGTGTATGGGTACTACTGGGGCCTGTAGCTCACTAGTTTGTGGTTCCCTGTAATTATATACCTCTGCTATCATGCTGGTTTCGGCTTTGTAGTAAGGTCCTCGACATATACTTTTCGTTCAAAGAATTAGCACTTTAAAATTTTAGTTTGCCTACATAACATCAGTACCTTGGAATATACTTCATGTTGCAAGGATTAACATTTTGTATTCTGGACATTTGTTATTGCAGCTGCTCTTTAGCTATATAACATCAAATCTGGACTTGAACTTTAAATGTTTAGATTATATGACAAGTTAATTGTGCTACTTTTTATTCGCCGGTGTTAGTTACTATGAAGTAGCTGACTGGAGCCAATGATGGATGCGTAGCCTCTAGTTATAAGGATTACCTGCTGCTGCTTTTGCTACCTCTTCTGTTCCCTGAATGAATGGTCCTGCTGCTTTCTCACATGTGGTTTCTGTTTCTCTTTTTCTTGGAGAGTGTTTTTCTCTCTAAGAATCATATTCTGGTCAGGCTGCTTGTGCTGTCAAATTTGAACTATTTATTATGGTTGATTTCTATGCCACTAATGCCTACTACCTTCTCCACCCATCCAGCGGCGTACAAGACCTCCTCCTCCTCGATGCAGTCGTTCCCAACGAGCTCTCTTTGCCGGAAGAGGTGCAGAAGCAAGTCCAGCACCCCCTTGGCCCCTGCATCCTGTCCTACATCGCCTGGACGAGCTTACTGCTGGCTGCGTCCTCCTTACCTCCTAGCGTGGTGAGCCTCTCCCCACTTTACCCCAAATCTAGATGATACTTGCAATCTGAATACAGATCATGTTTTGGTTCAGTTTAGAGGCGGATTCAGTTGCTGAGATGAATATGTGAGCTTGATTAGTTGCTGACGGTATTGTGGATCTGGTTCTCTTGCACTATTACACATAATTTAATTAGGGCAAGCTAATGCTGATCCACACAATATGATATAGCTATTTTTTTCTAACATGCACCATTCTTCATGTTGCTTTCGTATTGATCTTTTGGGAGTTAATTTGGAAGTTCCAGCTTGTTAGATATAAATTCAGCTGCGACTGTGTATCTTGCTAGAATGGACTTGTTTTATAGATGCGTGTATGTAGTACTTGAGAGAAAACCTAAAAACTGTACTTTTATCATAAGCATCGTAGAACTGTAAGTGTATATTTTGTTTATATTGCTATATGCTTTTATTGTTACTTGGATTTTTATTTCCTGTCAAGTAACTATATTTTTGCTTGAACAGATGTGGACTTTAATTATGCTCCTGTTGTTTTCTTGTTAATACAAAAGCAACAAGTTCCCTATTCTAAAATAGTGTTTAGGATTCAGATTGTGTTGGACATCAATAATTCTGTACATGGTAACTGAACTCCCTTCTGTTCAATATCATATCCCACACTACATATATGATACATAAATTATCACTTATTTTCATACCAATGGTAACCCCTTTTCATGGTTGAAATGAACATTTTCACCGTGGCAGTCTGCTTTCTCTATCATAGATTGGAACTGTGGATGCATTACGGTATGATTGATTGTTGTACGAGAAGCTATTATCCTTTTTGTTGTTGTTGGAAGGTAGGACTACCTGTGATATTATTATTCTCCTGTAGCATAATAATCTTATTAAGATGAAAAAAGTTTTGTTCCCTTTTCGTTTTGATGTTTGCCTTTGTTACCAGAATAAAAGTATTGCTTATGTTATTTATTTTTAGCAATGGGTATGGAAGTGCCTCCCCTTGACTTACTTTTTATACTTTTCTTAGTTTCACATACTTCATATTTCATGGCACATGAGAGACTGCATCGTAGGAAATTCAGAAGCTTTTCATAGCATGATTCGAGTTTAGTGTAATGATAGCTTAGGACTTGTAGTCAAATAAGCGCAATGGAGTTTACTACCAACTATTGATCTATGTATGCTCATCATTCCTTTTTGTTGCCATCAGTTGTTTCTTTTCACACGAATGATTTTGTTTCACTACTTTGCATCATGGCAGTGAAAAATATAGAACTTGATAACGTTTAGTAAGCTACTTTCAGTTTCTACTTCTATTTTAACCTACTGACTATAATATTTTATAGTGTGACATATTTTGCATCATGTGGCAGATATTGGTTTATGGGGGCATTTTCAACAACAAAGACATGACGAGCGGATCCACGGCCAGGAATGCGGGGTCCCCTGGTTGTCCGACGAGCATTGTGCGTTGCTTGATGGGTGTGGTGCTGGCTGTAGAGTAGCATAGTGTTCTCCGAGACATGCTTGTAGAATTAATCTTTTTTGGGTTCTTTTTTTGCTCCTGTACAGGTGTATTTTTGGGTGTGTTTATGTAATTTTTTGTTTTTAAGGACCTAAACATATATTTTCTGTTAAATTATTATTGGCTTAAAATTTCCATGGACCAAGAGAAATGCGTGATGGGCTAATGTCCTGGACTGAGAAATTAGTGGGCCTTTCTTGAAATTAATGGACCTAAATTCAAATTGGCTTGATTACTATATGGGCCACCACTCTTGGAGAGTTGAAATTTAGTGGGCCAAAATTTTAGATGGGCTGATTACAACATGGGCTGCCACGCCAGATCCATGTCAGATGATGACGTGGTAGACAAGCTAACGCCGTTATGAGCATGCCAGTTAACCGCTATCCATGACGGTTAAAAAAACCGTCATGGTCCGTGACGGTTTTCGTTGATCCGTCATGGAGCGTGTTCTGGTTAAATTATGACGCGATATACATGACGGAATTAAAATCCATCACGTATGCCCCTCGATGGCGGACTTGCGCAAGTCCATGACAGACAGAAACCGTCACGTATTAACAGATTTCTTGTAGTGAGAGAAACTATGCCACGATGAAGATTTCCATTCGTTGTTCTAGTCCGTACAAATCTCGCATACTGCTAAATTACCCGGATCTTGTGGGGTTGAGGTTGTACTGCATGCACGGTGGAGGGGCGCAACGGCCAAGAGAACGAGCGTAACGCCAAGTCAATTCATACCTTAATGATGGTACGCGAAGAGATGGGATCGCCATTGCCGCCGCCGATTCAGCCCGCGCAGATCCGCCTTCTTCTTCTTCGGTGACGGCGTGGGGTGGGGACGGAGAAGGACGAGGACGATGAATTTATTCCTCTCACCGTGCAGGTCGAGGACGGAGAAGGTCGAGCGGCGAGCGGAGACGAATACATCGAAGGAGGATTCGAATCGGATCGAGTAGACATGGATCTGGTCCTCAGTGATCGGTTCAAGAAAAGATATTTCCTGAACCATTATGCCCTTATCGCAATTAACATATTAAATTTAATCAATTAAAATTCCCCGCAAGATCGGACGGCTAATAAAAATCAGACGTGATCAGACATGTAAGTACTGCTAAGTACTCCGAGTACTAACCCAATCACCGTAAAACAGCTCTATTTATGAATAGAGGAATATTTCAGTGTAGCCTACTTTGAAGATCAAGATTGACAAAAACTGTCACGTACGCACAGGACAACCGCAACTCCTACACTGAAATATTCAACACTACTACAGAACTCCTACAGGTTAACCGAAATATTCCATGTCTGCAGTCTACAAGAGACAAAAGCTCTACACATATACGTACCGGAACTACTGCAGAACCAACACTGAAACTACTACAGAATCTACACTGAATCTATAGTAGTCTCATTTGTGCAGAATCCTTATACACACTGAAGCTCCTACTGAAACTCTGAAACTCCTACTACAGAATTTACACATATACACACTTACCAAGAACCAAAACAGTAGTAGTCTCGCCTGTGCTTCGCTGGGAAGAGCAGGAAGCCGGCAAGAGTGAGCAAATCCGGAGACCGGGAAGGCCATTGAGACGGCGAGCTGGACAAGTTCGAGAGGAACAGAGCGACGACTAGGATGGCGAGCTCGATGGCGGCCGGGGCCGTGGGACGGCGAGCTCGATGGCGAACGGGACCGTGGGACGGCGAGCTCGACGGTGACCAAGACGGCGAACGAGAGGTGCACCAGAAGCGGTAGGAACGCCTGCCGCGTTAGAGATGCTCAGGGCGGCCGGCGGCAGCAGAGACGCTTGGGGGCGATCAGCGACTAGTGCATAGCAAATTGGCTGGGTCGACCCGTTTGATCCATCGGGTCGCACGTTGCCGGCTCCACTGACCCATATTTCATTCAAGGCCAACCCACTTGGCCCATTGGCCATGACATTTTGGGTCGGGTCAGTGACCCAGCGGGTCGACCCGGCCCATTCCCATCTTGAGTCTTTGGGACAGACTCCTGCCCCAACAACCTATGGCAGTTTTACTCTTGGTGCTTCGTTTTCTTGCCTGATGGGGTTAAGTTCTATACTTTTGGTTTGGCAGCTATTTGTTGGGCAATATGGAACAGTCGCAATCGGGTCACATTTGAATTTAAGCCCCCTAAGACTCCATTTGAAATTGTTTTCTCGGCTTGTGTCTTCTTGAATTATTGGGCAGGGTTGTTGAAAGGAGATGATCGTGAAGCAATGATGAGGGGCACAAAGATGCTGCGAGAGAATGCTGGAAACATGATGAGGATTTGCGCGGCGGCCACGGATGAAGCAACTCTGAGCTAGAAAAGCATCACTGCCTTCTTCAACGTTGATCAAGGGCGTAATTCTTTTGATTTGGTGATCTTATTATGAGCTTAGTGTCTGCCTTTTGAGCTCTTCGGGTCCCCTGCTCATGGGTGAGTTTTATGCTGCTCAATCTGTCTTCGAGCCTTCCGTACTTTGTTGTTATGTGTCGACGCAGATGTGGTGTCATTTGGTTTTCGCCCCATAGCAGGTGTCTCACGGCGAGCTCTTGCGGTGGGTTCTCGATGATGGTTGAACTCGCTCTTCTCTTTCCCATCTCCTCAAATTCTGAAACTGAACGTGTATTTCCGTTATTCAGCTAATGGAAAGGGGTTATGCCCGGTTCAAAAAAGAAGAAGACAGGTAGCCAAAGGCAGACTCCACCAACCAGCTTGCCCGGGCAGCGAACAACATCGGGGTTGATTGCCTTGGCATTACCGTGGAGGTCCCTCTGACTTCTTCAACAAAGCATCAGACTCCTAACAATCCTGTGACCCCCCCCCCCCCCCCACAAGGTCTATACCTTTAGAGTTTGGCCATTTTGTTAATTAGATAATGGCTAATTTTATTTGTCCTATAACTTTTTTTTTTCATTTTTATGATATATGGTGAATCTGGACATGGGTTAGTTTATCATATTTTGGTATTGTCATATGAAAAATAAGAAAAAGTGTCCATGCCAAATGTTCCATATGGTTCATGGCAACTTATTAATGATTTTTGACCTTTTTTGGGATGAAAATGTTCAATAATAATAATAATAAAACATTATGCTGTCATGTATTTTTTGTTTTTTTAGCTATTTGATTGTACATGAGTTTCACGTAGCAGTTTTTAGGGTTGTAATGTCACACAAAAGCGGCCCTTAAAAATGTTCAAGAAACAAAATAGTATGTTGCCATGTATTTTGTGTGTTATTTTTTAGCTATTTGAAATGAGGTCCAAGTAGCAGTTTTAAGGTTGCAGTGTGTCGCTGAAAAGGGCTTTTTTTGGCCAACTAAATGTCTTAGCGGTTGCAGTGTGTCGCTGAAAACAGCCATCTAGCGATCTGAGTCATTCGCCGTGCATGATGGCTCTTTGTGGTGCCAACGATCGGTTTGCCAGGACTACCTCCCCGGGCAACGTTCCAAACAATAATATTCATTACACCCGCTGCCCCTAAATTATTTGGAAAGTGTGTTTCGCTTTGTCGCTCCAAAACCAAAACCACCTCCTGCCTAGTTTTCCTCGCCGCCCACACGCGTTGAATGCCGGTCGAGGTCGTCCTGTACGGCGGCCTCGGTCAACCTGCAGGAGCGGGACCCTGTTGACGTCTCCGCTGGCCGGCCGAGGCTCCAAAGTACCAGTGTGGGCAGTATTGCTCCCTGCTGCTCAAAACGACCGTGTAGGTCTGAGGCAATAATCCTAGACGTGCAGGCGTTTACAGGGTTGTTAGGCCCCTCCCAATGCTCCATGGTGTACAGGTGCTAAGGATGCCACATAGGCAGAAATGTGATGTGGCAAAGAAATTAAAGAGGAGAGAGAACATTATGGTGACCCTAAGAGGAAACAGTGCTAAGCACGTGGACCTATGCAAAATGACTACCAACCAATAGACGAAGGAGTTTAATTATTAAACAATTCAATGAGAGGAGCTTAGCTACAAAAGCTAAGCAACTATGCATTAGGAAGACTAGTTGCTAAGATATTTAATACACTTAGCATCTCATGTAAGCACCTTTGCATTGGTAGTAGCCTTACAGAGCCTTCCTTAAATCCTCGTTGTCCTTCTTCAGTTCCTCGTTGTGCTTCTTCAGTTCCTCGTTGTGCTTGGCCATCTTCCTTTTGCCCTCCACCAGCACCTCATTCCTCTTCTCCAGATAATCAATCCTCATCTTTTTTTTCTCATCGAGCTCCTTCGCCAACTTTCCTTTCTTCTCCACCAGCGCATTTTTTGCCTTTTCCAGATCTGCAATACCTGTTCCCGTTTTTTCATCCTTGTTCTTCAGCTCTGTGATATCCTCTCTCAGATTTCCTCTCTTCTCCACTAGCCCTCCTTTCTCCGAGTCCAGCTTCTCAATATCTGTTCCCATCTCTGTTATCTTATTCTGCTTCGTTGTGATATCCCCTCCAAACTTAATTTTCTCCTTGGTCATTCTCCCGATGCTATCATTGGAGTGTTTAATGTTCACATCGAGTGCGTTCATCTTGTCCTCCAGCTCTTGGATAGTCAGATCTCCATTGTCCTCCATCACAGAGTCTTGTGGGGTCTTCGAACTTTGGGTATGTGATGCCTTTGTCTTTGTGGTCTTCTTCTTGGTCCTTTCCTTGATGAGATCCTGGGTGCCTGCAATATCATTCAGTTTGTTAACCTTGTTCTTCGGTTCTATCTTCTCCTCCACCAGTGCTTTCTTCTTGCTCTTATTCGATGCCTCTGCCTGCAACAAGAGAATTGTCAGTAAAACTATATATGTCATAGTGCACCAAGGAAGAACAAGTAAAAAGGGTAACAACAAAGGGAAGAAAAATCCTATAGATACATATGGCTAGTACTCTACCATTGTGTGTATTTGTGATGTGTGTCTGTGTCCTTGAACCTTTGCTTCCTGCTTTGATCAATGAAGCCTGGCCGGCCATCACTTATATAGCCACAATCTGTAGCTCAATGTTCCTTCTTTGTACTATTCGCTGCGGTTTCCTAGCTACGCCCACTACTATTTTCTTAAATCAAAAGGCTCGCCGCCATGCTCCACTTCCTTTTGCTGGCCATACTAGATGACGACTAGGCAAGTTCGTCAACACGCGCAAATTGGTGGATATGTAATGTATGAATTAGTACATACTCCCTCCGTTCCGAATTACTTGTCTTCGATTTGTCTAGATACGGATGCATCTAGCACTAAAATGAGTTTAGATACATCCGTATCTAGACAAATCTAAGACAAGTAATTCGGAACGGAGGGAGTACTACGATGCAATTAAAGGTTCAATGTCAGGAATTTAGTACTACAGAGCGGAAAACACTTTTTTCACGAGCGTTGCTAGAAAAATAGTACCAAGTGGTGATGGGGAGTCGGAGAGAGAACGAAAGCGGGGGCTGCATAAGGGCATGCATGCGGAGGAGACCTGAATGCCTCTGTCGCCTTCCGCACGCGAGGAAGCAAGCACGTGTCTCGGCTACGAGCATATGGCCATTAGGGCATCTTCAACGCTGACCGTTAAACCACTCTTGTCTGCCCGGACCAGCTCGTTTGAACCAACACTTTCCCTTATCCGTCCACAGACCGGTCCGCAAATCGGAAGCAGGGGGCTTTGCGGTCATCCGGACCGCTGCCTTGGACGCGTCTGACAATCCAGGCCCACCCAAAACCCCCACCCACACTCCGCGCCCTTTCCCACCTGAAGTCCAAGAGCTTTAGCGCCGTATTCATGCCGACCTAAAGTGGATGCGACCTCTCACATCGCTCCGACATTGAACATGAGCGAAGGCCGAGAGTGCCGCCCGCTTTGCGTCCCGCTCTCCCGCCTGATGAATGTCGGAGCAATGAGAAGACGGGAAGGGCCTGATATTACTGCATTCAAATGGGCAGCCCGTCCATCCGCCCACTGGCATTCCTGGTGTAGGTTTTCAAAGTGACGAATGGTAGCTGTTGGACTAAAATATGCATCTATGAGATGGCATTAGCAGAATCTAACTGCATCTAGATCACCTCACAACGTGAACAAAGAAGGGTTTAGGGTTTCTTTACATGTCACGGGAGTGGACATGATCGCCTGCTCGGTGCAGGCGTGATGCAGGGGTGATGTAGTCGAAGTAGAGGTTCTCCTTGACGTCCTGATTCCTTCAGGACGCCACCGGGACTGGCCGGGGACGGCGGCGGCAGCTGGCTTAGGTCTTCCCATCGCTGCAGCGCTGCCCCTGATCGGATGGGGTGAGAATATCGAGAGGAGAGAAAACCGTACGTGAATTGTGATCGCGCAGGTGGCCAGCTCTCTCCCGTATCCTTTTATATGGCGTTGGCGACAGGGGACCCAAAACCTGAGTTGGTTTTTGGGCGCCCCCGTTCAGGGCGCATTAGTTCTGATCGAGGCTCACGTACGTTGGTACGTGGACCCCTTCACTTATCGTTATCCCTTCCTTTTTATCTGTTAGACTAATAGATCTAATCTGGCTTGTATCAAAACCAACATTCTCCCCCTTGATCGTTAGGCTTAACTTCATTCGCCCATTCTACATAGGAATGATGTACCAAAGTGAGGTGTTACAACAGCTCGAAATACCATAGAACCTCGACACTTATAGCACACCCGCCTATTTCGAAATGGAAAACATTTTGCTAATTGGGGAGTGGTTTATTTTAGTGGTCCTCTTATTCCAGAATCATCAGGCTTCCAGTAGTCCCATGCCGCAACATGCTCACGAAAAATACTTTGGGTGGTAAGCCTTTTGTTAGCGGATCCGCAAGCATATGCTTCGTTCTTATATGTTTAACATCAACTGTTTGATCTTGGATTCTATCTTTCACAACCACGATACTTTATGTCAATGTGTCCGCAGCATTACTTGACCTGTTGTTACTCGTATAGAAAACTGCTGGTTCATTATCGCAGTACAATAAAATTGGTTTAGATATGCTGTCAACCACTTTAAGTCCGGGAATAAAATTCTTTAGCCATACAGCCTGCCCGGTGGCCTCATAACATGCTATAAATTCTGCTTGCATCGTAAATCCAGCAGTCAATGTTTGTTTGGAGCTTTTCCACGATATAGCTCCTCCATGAAAGTGTGAATATATAACCTGGACGTGGATCTCATACTATCCACACACCCGGCAAAATCAGTCTGAATAACCAACAATTTCTAGGTTATCAGTTCTTTTATATGTAAGCATGAAATCCTTAGTTCCTTGCATATAACGTAAGACTTTCTTCTTTGACCTTCTAGTGGTCCGTCCTGGATTTGATTGGTATCTGCCAAGCACCCCGGTTACAAAACATAATTCTGGGCGTGTACACACTTGAGCATACATGATGCTTCCAACAGCTGAAGCATAAGGAACCGACTTTATCTGATCAGTTTCACATCGGTTCCTCGGACATTGAAATGTCCCAAACTTATCGCCCTTAACTATAGGAGCAGGTGAGGGTGAGCACTTATGCATATTGAATTTTTTCAGTACTCTCTCAAAGTATGCCTTTTGAGATAGTCCTAACGTTCCTCTGGACCTATCTCGATGAATCTCGATGCCGAGGACATACGAGGCTTCACCAAGATCTTTCATATCAAAACTGGATGACGGAAAATTCTTGGTCTCATGCAGCATATCCTTATCGCTACATGCCAATAATATGTCATCAACGTATAGGACTAAAAATGTGAACCTACTGCCTTTAAACTTAACGTATATGCTGTTGTCCACAACATTTTCGGTGAAACCAAAAGTTTTGATAATTTTATCAAACTTGAGGTACCACTCTCTTGATGCTTGCTTCAAGCCATAAATTGATTTCTTTAGACGACATGCTAAATGTTCCTTCCCTTCCACAACAAAGCCTTCTGACTAAGCCATGTAAACGTTTTCTTTTAAGTCACCATTTAGAAATGTCGTTTTAACATCCATTTGGTGTAGTTCTAGGTCGTAATGAGCTACTAATGCCATTATGATTCTAAAAGAATCCTTGGTTGACACTGGAGAGAAGGTTTTCTTATAATCAATGCCTTCTCTCTGTGTATACCCTTTTGCCACTAGCCTTGCCTTGAACCGTTCGACATTCCCTTTGGAATCATACTTGGTTTTGTAGGCCCACTTGCAGCCTACTTTCTTAGCTCCATCGGGAACTTCTACTAAGTCCCAAACTTCGTTTGAGCCCATAGACTTCAACTCGTCTTCCATGGCAACCAACCACTTGGACGAATTTTCACTTTTAATGGCTTCCTTATAAGAGGTTGGATCCTCCACCTTCCCCAGATCATTCATATCCTCAAGCAAGTATGTGATATAATCATCTGATATGGCCTTCTTTCTCTCATGACATGGCCTGCCCATAGGAGGAGGTGGTGGAGGAGCATCATTGTTCTGAGGGTCATCTTCATTACCCGACTGGTGATCCTCTTCACCTTCTGGATTTACATTAGTTTCAGGATCACCATCAGCCTCAGGACCTGAAGTACTAGATTGGGGATGAGACGTCACCATAGTTTGTAGTGGAAAAACAATCTCTTGGATGGTTGGAGATGGAACACACACCCGTTTCTCCTCAAGATTGATCTCCCTTATTTCGGTGTCTTCGTTATCCTCAAAAAATACTGCTTGTCGAGTCTCCACATACTTGGTGGTGTGACCCGGACAATAGAAACGATATCCCTTTCCCCTATGAGGGTATCCAATGAAGAAACAACTAACTGTCTTTGGATCTAATTTCTTAAGTTGTGGATTGAAAATTCTAGCCTCAGCGGGACAGCCCCATACACGTAAGTAATTCCAGCTCGGTTTCTTTCCTGCCCACATCTCGTAAGGTGTGTTTGGTGCTGCTTTAGTAGGAGCGAGATTTAGCACATGTGCGGCCATCTTTAATGCCTCCATCCATAGGCTGACTGGTAAACTTGCATGATCGAGCACGCCGCACCATGTCCATAATTATGCGGTTTTGCGTTTAGCCACGCCATTTTGTTGAGGTTCACCAGGCATTGAATCTTTGGGCAACAATTCCATTCTCGTGAGAGAAACTTGGCAAAAGGTCCTGGAATTTGCCCATAAGGAGCATGCCTACCATAATACTCTCCCCCGCGATCTGATCGTACAACTTTTATTTTAGCTTTTAGTTGGTTCTCAACTTCGGCTTTGAACATTTTGAATTTGTCCAAAGCTTCCGATCGATCACGTATAGGATAAACATATCCGTATCGAGAAAAGTCGTCTGTGATGAACGAATCAAAACCATCCATAGACTTAACATTAAGGGGTCCACATATGTCAGTGTGTATGAGTTCAAGGACACCCATGGCTCTTACCGCTCCTTTCTTAATCGTTTTTGCATATTTACCTTTTATACAGTCAATGCATTTGTCCGCATCAGAGAAGTCCAATGGAAGGAGTACGTCATTTTTAATAAGTCTTTCAATTCTCAATATTACATACGTCACTCACATGCAAGATAGAATCATTCAATGATAACATATATAATTGGCCTCGTCTGACGCCGAGGCCTACGTTCTTATTACAATAATTCAAAACAAATTGTTTGTTCCCAAACTTGCTCTCAAACATGTTATCATCTAGGCAAGAGATGTAAATCAAATTCCTACTTAAGGTAGGGACATAAAGAACATTATTTAAATGAAGACGGAAGCCAGTGTGGAGTTCTGAAGTGATTGACCCTATGGCTTCAACATCAACTTCGACTCCATTTGCCACCTTAAGTATTCTTGCCCCCCTTGCCATGGTTTGGATTATATTTGAGTCCTGCATAGAATTGGAAACATGAGAAGTTGCACCTGAATCAATCCACCAAGAGGTACTAGAGTAATCAACATATAACATTTCATCAACGGAAGTAATTTCATCAGTACCTTTCTTCATCAACCATTTGAGAAATTCTGGACAGTCTTTCTGATAATGACCCTCATGCTTGCAGAATTTGCACTTGTTTTCTTTAGGCTTATCGTCCACCTTCTCCTTTGCTTTATATGAGTTTGATGAATGTTTCTTAAAGAACTTCTTTTGTGGCGGTTGCTTAGAAGAGCTTGCTCCATCGTGCTTTCTCTTGGAGGAGCCAACCAAAAAAGCTTGGTCCTTTCCTTGCCTCTTAATCCTCTCTTCTTCCTCAACAATTCTTGGAGATATCTCTGTGATTGTCCATTTCTCTTTAAGAGAGTTATAGTTAATCTTAAATTGATCAACCTCTTCAGGGAGGAAGTCCAAGATCATGATGACAAGGAGATTGTCATTGAGCTCACATTGTAATGCCTTCAATTTGTTACAAGCATTCACCATCTTTAGAATGTGAGCCCTGACATCACCATCATTATTATACTTTCCAAGGATCTTGTGAAAAAGTTCATGTGCATAAACCTTGTCGGAGCCTTTGAATTGCTCCTCCAGGGCTGCCATGAATTCCTTAGGAGTATCTTTCTTGGGTAGTGCCCCAATGATGTCAGGTGAGATGGATGATCTCATCACAAGCATAGCAATGTGATTTGACTTTTCCCATATTTCCATCTTGGAATCATAAGTTTTCTTTAGTTCAGCATACCCCGTGACACCAGCAGTTGGAGCCACGGGTTTATCCTCCCGTAAAGCATAATCAAACTGATGGACGGCTAGGCATAATTCCATCGAGTTCTTCCAACGAGGGAAGTTACTACCTGTCAACGGTTCGACAGTAAACACAGCGGAAGCTGTAATGGACATAAAAGAGTTTTATGAGTAATTGACATGAATATGAAATTTTACGTTGGCAAAATAAAATAGACATGCCATGTATTTTATTTTAACTCCATGTCAAAACACCGTTGGGCAGAAAAACATGGAATTAAAATATCATAAGTGATGACTCATAATAATAAAACAACGTTGGTCTGAATTAAAATCAGAGTCATTTCATTCTCAATTTAGACATCAACATAAGAAAAATATCATTTTTTTATGTCTAACAAAAATAATAATAAAATCATCATGTAAACACATAATAAATCCTGGAAAAAATATCTCGTTGGTTCAATTTTACCCAGAATAATAATGTGTTCACTATATTTTTAGGCATTTTCTGTTTCAAATAGTGCGAACATAAAAGATGTTAACTTACGCACCTTTGGAAAACACAGAAAAACGCGATGGCCCAAAATACCCACGGTTATTCTACGGCCCAACCCAGCAGCTAAAAATCGTAAAGAAAAAAAAACGCTGGGCTAAGGCAACCTGGGCTGAAGCCCGTGGCCAAAAATGGCCCATTAACGCCCGCCGGCCCGGGTCATAGCTCCGCGACACTGTGAGCCGTCCGATCGAATCTGACGGCTCGCGCGGCTTGCGGCCGGAGCAAAACAGCTGACCTGGGCTAACCCTAGGTCGTTTCCCCCTCTCCCCCGCATCTGATTCCCGATCCCGCTGGCTCCATTTCGAGGTCGACGCGGCGACGAAACGCCAACCACCCCAGTCCATACCGACGCGGCGGCGGTGCTCGCCGGAGGAGCGGGCGCAGGACTAAGTCCGCGCGCTCTCCCGCCGAGCGTGGCGGTCGGGTCGTGTCCAAGCGGGGCGGGGAGGAGCACCCCGGCGGGCCAGCGGCCTTCTGAACGGTGACGTCGAGGCACTGCGGCCCACGGCATCCTACCGCACGGTCTCTCCATTGGGAGGGAGCGCCGTGGCGTTCCGCGCGCCGACCCGAGGGACGACGGCGTCGCGGCATCGGCGTCCTCGCATGGTGTCGGCCATGCGCGCCCCGGAGGGGATAGACGTCGACGCGGCGCATTAGGTGAGGATTCTCCTCATTTCTTCTCCAAATTCGGGTTCATCAGTGCTTAATTTTGTGAAAAAAAAAACAGGCCTAATTAAGGAATTAGGGTTCAAACGAAATTGGGAATTTTTCTAGGGTTCTTCGACATGGGGTTTTGCTACTGTACGTGTACTATGTATCCCTCTGCCTTCTAATTTGATAATCCAAACGGAAACAAATACTTAAAAGAGGATCAAGTTTAATTAACAGAAACTTAATCATGAGCATTAATTCTTCAAAGGCTTAATTAAAACTGATTAAGCATAATGGCAGTGGAGATCCGTGGCAAATTAGAATACAACATGAGGGCATTAAGACAGTAGCATGCATATTTGGGCTAACCAGGGGCTAAAACTTTCAATCTTGATCATGAACCCTAAACATGACATTGATCTTAACATGATAGTGATCTACCGATCAACAATAAAGGGATCTATTGCAATCAAGATTGGCGGTGATACCAATGTTGGACTAAAATATGCATCTATGAGATGGCATTAGCAGAATCTAACTGCATCTATATCACCTCACAACATGAACAAAGAAGGGTTTAGGGTTTCTTTACATGTCACGGGAGTGGACATGAACGCCTGCTCGATGCAGGCGTGATGCAGGGGTGATGTAGTCGAAGTAGAGGTTCTCCTCGACGTCCTGATTCCTTCAGGACGCCACCGGGACTGGCCGGGGACCGCGGCGGCGGCTGGCTTAGGTCTCCCGTCGCTGCAGCGCTCCCCTGATCGGATGGGGTGAGAATATCGGGAGGAGAGAAAACCGTACGTGAACTGTGATCGCGCAGGTGGCCAGCTCTCTCCCGTATCCTTTTATATGGCGCTGGCGACAGGGGACCCAAAACCTGAGTTGGTTTTTGGGCGCCCCCGATCAGGGCGCATTAGTTCTGATCGAGGCTCACGTACGTTGGTACGTGGACCCCTTCACTTATCGTTATCCCTTTCTTTTTTTTCTGTTAGACTAATAGATCTAATTTGGCTTGTTAAGCCGTCAGATCAAAACCAACAGTAGCTACTTCAGTGAAAGGTTTAGGGCGCGCGTGAATATAAATTTACAACGTTCATGCCGATGCAGCACGCTCGATCTCGCACTACCTGGCACTGGGGACGGCATTGCCGGGAAACCAGAAGAAAGGTTACTATGATATGGTTACATTAGTACTGGGCACATCTTTAACTATAGAGATTTACAACGTAGTGCCAGATGCAGCACGCTCTGCCTTATGCATTACTTTACTTGGCACCGGAGACGGCATTGCCGCGAAACTAGACCTTGGTCCTGCCGTGTCTTTCCCCTGTCTATTGTATTGATACTTTGTAGAAAGGTTTAACATTGTAGCAGTATTATATGGTTACATGGTAGTGGTCACAGCTTTTGGACGAGAGAGACAGGAGTAGTTTTAGGTGCGTACGCACGTCGGAATACATATATGAGTGTGGGAACATCGTTGCTACAGCATCTACAGCTGGGCACCACAAACCTTTCCCCCTATACGCCAGGCGGACGATCCGATCACTGACCGGCCACAAAAACCCGACCTAGACGAGCGCCTCAAACCGGGTTCAAACGCACGGTCTGACCGGCATCTCTTATATCTAGCCCAAAAATAAGATGGAGAAGAGGAGGCCCGGGCGCGACCGGGCGCATCCGCCACGCCGGACAAAGCCCATGCTGGCCCGATCCCAAATATATTCATGCCATCTGCTCCGCAGACCAAATCTAGCCACACCACTTCACTTCACTCTCCTCCACTCCACTCCGCCATCCAACCTGCCATCCGCGATCGCCATCAACCTTCCATCCGGCGATCTCCGGCATTCCCCGGCATGGCTTCGTCTACTGGGATGTTGTCCCATGCGGGTTGGAGGAGGCAATGGCCTCTCCATTGTATTCCACCGCTCCTGGGGGACTGCGCCCGACCGACGGCGGGATATGTCCCGCGCGAGTCCATTGCGTCTATGCATCAGTGCGAGTCCCGGCAAAGAAGAATTAGTGTCAGAGCTGTAAGGTAACGACGTCGTGTTTAAGGGGGTGATTGTTGGAAGTAAACCCAACATCCGGTACGACTACATGTGTGTACCTGTGCAATAAGTGCACCAATTAGCAACCTTGTAGGATTAGTATACTTGGCTGATTCGGGCATGGAACTAGGCAGCCTAGCTTATACTAGTACCCATGTGGATCCCTGTAAACATCACTGAGAAACCCAAATAATAAGTGTTATATGTGTGGCAGAAGCAATCTGGTCTTGTTGCTTTTTACAACTAAAGTCGCCATAAAAAAAACTAAAATACTGAAATTTGCCATCGGTAAAGAAAGTTACCACGCTTGACAATTATAGTTGTCATTTTCGTGTCACTAAATTTGCTATAAAAAACGTTCAGAGTTACCGTGTGATCGTGCCACACATATGACATTTATCGGGTCCTAAAGAAATTAACATGTAAGATACGTACCTGCAGCTATAAATCCAGCGAGTTCACAAGTGCGTTAGTGTGTGTCCAGCTAGTCGACTCGATCAAGCAAGATGTCTACGGGTTTTGTCACTTAATTCATGTTTTGGTAAGTAAGTTCAATTTAACTACACCTTTGGTTCAAAATAAGTGTCTCAACTTTAATACAACTTGAGACACTTATACTGAGACCGAGGGAGTAAGAGACAGTGTCCAACGTGAATGGGCATATCATTGTTCTTTAAGGGCTTTTTACTTGAGTAAACTATACTGCTCCTGTCGTGTTTATATGTTCGATATGCGAATGAGCAATAATAGCTTTTTTTGGGAGAAAGAGGTGAGCTTAGAGTATTTACTCTATTGCGAAACCTTTTATTTCCAGCAGTTTAGTACTGTTCATATTTTTATAGGTGATGCTTTTTTAGTTGGCAAAATAAATTAATCTGCCACGTTTTCTGTTCTATTCATATCTATTCAAATTTGATGCCATGTAGTTCAGTTGATAAAAACCGGTTTCTCTAAACAAGATTCCAGAAGTTCTCATGCAGCGATGCTTACCCATAAGGACATACAGTGGAACAATAGAGTTACCAATTCATGGAAAATACACCACTGATAAATATTTGAGTCCTGATTGTAGATGCTATTATCATTTGTGGCAGAAATCGCATGCTGTACTTTTTGCGATATTGTGATGAAACAGATAGGAGGTAGAGTATATATATGCACAAAACAATGGAGACATGCAGTTACAATTGCCACGAGATGGATAAAGAGCATATGAAGATGGCTAGCAGAATCGAACCCTATGCCGACAGCCCAGGCCGTCGGCATAGCCCTGAATCCCGTCGGGACAGGCCTATGCCGACGGCCCCCGTCGGCATAGGCCCGTCGGCAACATATGCGTCAGCGTAGCCCCGTAGGCCGTCGGCATAGATTAGATCCCGACGGCGTCCGTACATCTATGCCAACGGCCTGGCCGTTAACAACATTCCTAGCTAACGGTGGTACATGCGCGGCGCCGTCAAGTCTTCAGCCAACCGGAGGCGCCGCGTGGAAAATCTATGCCGGCGGCCTGGCGTCGGCATAAATTTAAACTTCGCTCGACGGCTAGGCCGTCGGTTGACGCCGATACATCATGTGGGTCGGTGTCTTTGCTTTGCGGTAGAGGCTAGGCCGACATCCCGGCCCGGCGTGGTTTATAACTATGCCGACGGCCTAGCCATCGACATTGCCCGACCGGGAGCTACCAGATGGCTACGTGGCAGCTATGCCGACGCATAGTTATCGGCGTGGTTTAAAACTATACCAACGGCCTTGCGTCAAGATAGGTGCCACGTGTTTCATCGGGTAGCTCATGCCCGCCTTTTCGGCATTGTTTGTGTTGTTTTTCTTCTTTTTTTCTGTTTTATTTCAGTTCAATTCAATTCAAAATAGACAACAGATATGAAAGATGCAAATAGACAAACAGATCACATATAAGTATCATCCAGCACCCTCACAACAATATATGCATCATCACACAACATAAGGATCATCGCAAAGCATAAGCATCTCACAAACAACAAATTGCATAACAATAACATAAAGACCACCACAATTGTATCATCAACACCAAGACCGCCACAAGTCACCCAAAGGCTTAAGCGCCAGGATGTCGAGCACCGCCAAGGTCGTCACCGCCAAGTCCGCCAAGCCTGTGTCATCATCATGCTAGCGGCAAAGGCCAAGACCGCCAAGACCGCCACCGCCACCGCCTCGCCTCCATGGATCGGAGTGATCGAGCTCCATTACTCGAGAGTGGTGCCAAGACCAGCACCACCACCAACGGTAGATCCACTGGTTCCCTAGATGTTAAAAAGACATGTTACGGGGTTATATGATTGTGTTGAATAAAGGATATGCTTTGGGTGAATAGTTTGGGGATGTACTAACCGGCGAGGGGCCAGGATTCTGTGCCAGAAACTCCTCAAAGCTAACCAGCACTGGTTGTGGTGAAGGAGTTGGTGCTGGTTGCAATTGAGGAACCCTGCCGGCCGTCATGCACTCAACAAGGTGTTGCATGTTAATTGACCAAGCAAACAAGAATGTCAGAAGAAATGCAAGTGCAAATATATAAGTGAAATGAAAGGGGCCAAACTAACCGCCATCATGCGAGAGTTGTGCTCATGAAATGCTAAAAGACTTGCGTGCCACGCCATGGTCTCCTGGCGTGTGTACTCCATGTAGGCCTACGGTATGACATGATGGAACTCATAAAACATCTCAATGCGGAAAATAAAGTGAGCAATGAAGATGAGAGGGAAATACTTACAGATTGCCGCTCAACAAAGAGGGACTGTGGATCGCATTAATCGTCATGGGCTTGCTCGTGCAGACCGCTCAGGCTCAGGTCCGTAGCTCAGAGCTGTGTGTATGAGATAGAAGGAGTGATCACAGCATCCAGAACCGCCCCCCGACCATGCTCCCTAGGCCCCATGCCCACCACTACCCTCTCGTCTAGATCCGCCGCAATGGGGTCAGGTGTGCCAGGATGTAACCTCAGATACCCCTCGGAGTAGTCATTCTTCTTCTCTGCGGTCTTGCCTTAGTACTTGGCCTCGCCGGGCTTGGGCTTCCTCCACGTATGGGCGATCTCCCACGCCTCCATGTGTGAGCGGCCGCCTGGGTTCTCCTCCCGCACCACCAAACAACCAAACAGAGGTTAGTCATAATAAGGAAGTGATGGTAAATAGAAGAAGAATGTTTATTGTACATAGATATACCTCAAGTGTCTTGTGGAGAAAGTGGTTTCGGTTTCCCTGAGCATGTACTCCCTCCTTCCCTCGGTTAGCCTTGTTTTTAATGGTCCTAGCCGCCCAGGCTCCATCCTTATCACATCACAGATCCACCAATGCCGCCAGGACTCGTCTTTTCCATAACACCAATTTGGACACACCTGAAAGCATACTGGCATGTCAACACGAAATGACGAAATGTACCACAAACATCGGAAATAGAAATCTTTTATACTTACCGCCAAGTACTCGTGCCTCTCCAATGTAATGCCCATCCTCCACGCTTCTTCCTTGGTCATCTTCACACCAAGAGCGTCGTGATAGTATGTCGAGATGGCCACCCAGCGCATCTCGTACTACATCTGGCGGGCCTTCTTCTTGGCTTGGCGCATCACGATCTAGTTGGCAGTGGCCTTGTGCTCCGGAAGAACTTGATAGTAGTTCTACAATCATTCATGAAACCAGAATGGACTTGTGCTTCTGAAGAGAACTCACCCAAAAATTAGTTATCACGGCCTTGGCATGGGTCTCATGGTCCGCGTGGGGGGCCACTTCCTAGTGGTCCCAGCTCGTTGCCAAAACCCGACGGTCCGGGTGCCTGACTGGATCCGGACAGTACAACTCCAGCCAGTGTACCTTCAGCAAGACGGTGATCAGGTCGTTGGGAATACAGGCCCCTTTAGGATATATCCAGTTCCTGCAAAAGAATGAAATATTAGCATATGACAAGCAAAATAAAGAAAAATAGAAGCATGTGACAAGCAAAAGAATGAAATTATTATAAAGTGGCACTCACTCTTTCCCCATGGGCTCAATGAGCCACTTCTGCTCCTCGGTGGCAGGAATCTGCTTTGGTAGCTTTGCGTCACCACACAGCCACCCCTTGTTGCCAACCCCCTCCCCGCCACCACCATCATCCCCGCTACCACCCTCCTCGCCTGCCTCCTCATCCTCGCCTGCCTCCTCATCCTCCTCCTCCTCGTCCCCCTCCCCAACCTCCTCCTCCACCTCCTCCTCGGCCCCATCCCGAACCTCCTCCTCATCAGAGGGTACCTCACTAGAGAAGGGTACCTCACTAGAGGAGGGCCTCAAGACAACACCCCTAAGTCGGTGAGGGTGCGCTCTTTCCGCCGCCACCCCAGAGTGGCTCTTCCCCACCCCTCGCCTCTAGGGGCTCTCCCCGCCCCCTCCTCCTCTAGGGGCACCTCTCCCTCGACTTCCCTGTGAGGAGTCATTGTCAAGTAGTCGGGGGGATTACGTGCTCGACCACTCCGACTAGGCATGCCGACGACCTAGCCTAGGAAACCCACGTCGTCGGCCTTCCCCTTGCCCATGTCCCACAAACCTGCATTGAAAAGAGAATAAACAATTACTACATTAATAAAATGAAGGAAAAGGCATAATAATAAGGAATAATAAACACATTAAATAAAAAAGCATATTCCTAAACCATAGAAAAGAAGACTTGAAACGTACATCTGCTAGAACCCATACGAATCACCACTCTTGTAACCTCTTCCCCGGTCGGTCTCATCATCACTATCAATCATATCATATTCGTTGTCTGACGGAGGTGGAGGCTCTTCCTCGTCGTCAGCGTCTTCGTAGTAGTCTATTGAATTTTGACCGGGGGTGTACACTCAGGTATTTATAGTTTTGGGATCAGGCCGGCTATTCTGGTGCTCCTCTGTATGGAAGCGATACCCATTCACATCACACTTTTTACATGTCATGACGGGAGGGTCAAAACCCATGGAAACCCATCTCAATTCATCATCCATAGATATGTTCGGATCTTTTCCCTACAAGTATAATTGAAATTGTTGGGTGCATTAGTTCAAGTTAACTAATAAATGTTGAACTAGGTATTTAATAGGGAATGTGGAAAATTACTTTCTCCATGAACCAAGCCACAAAATTTTTACGTCCAGGGTTTCAATGACGGAGAAGAGTGCACTACTAGGAAAAGGCCTACTAATGGCGCATCAGTTTTGCCTACTAATGGCGCACTACCGGTGCGCCATTAGTATAGTCCACGGTGCGCCATTAGTATCTCGTATACTAATGGCGCACCACATAGAAGTGCGCCATTAGTAACATTTTTTTTCAAATTTTTTTTTTCAAATTTTTTCCAGAATTTTTTTTAATTTTTCTTAATGTTAGTTCACTATGGCTTAATCTCGGGTCAATATGCTTAATCTCAGGTCAAATTGCACTCCGTGGTCAAACTTCCCGAAAGGTCACCCATCCTCACACTACTCCGGCCCAAGCACACTTAACTTCAGAGTTCTATCCAACCCCAGCAACAGCTCACTTCATAGGCACTTGTTGATATATCTAGCATATCAATCCTGTTATACCTTGTTGATGTCTAGGACTTTGTTCATGTTCAAGACTATGATGAAATTTTGAAAAATATTTCAAACTTCCCGGTCATATTACATATCATTTTTGAAAAAATTCAAAAAAATTCAAAACCAATTTTTTTTTTCATTACTAGTGGCGCACCACATCCACGGTGCGCCACTAGTAAGTTTGAAATTTTTTGAATATTTTTGCCGCTAGATCTTGAAAGCCCCGTAACTTTTTTCCGTTGGGTTTTTGGGGATTTTGAAAATGTTTAACGGGTCGAGTAGATGATTTTTCATATAAAAAACTTTTCCATCCGAGTTCGTATGCAAAAGTTATGCCCATTCTTCAAATTTCCAGAGAGATTTTGCAAATAAAGTCGAAACTCATATTTGTAAATTTTCCCAAAAACTAGAGCACATATAACATGGGAAACATATTTTCTTTTATTTTTTTGACATTTCCATCATTTTCTTTTATTTTTTTAAAACTGAAAAGGCGATCCACCGGGGGGGGGGTGCATTCGTGTTGGGGCAAGTTAGTAATGGCGCACTGGGGTGGTGCGCCATTACTAGTTTTGAAAAAAATAAAAAATTGATATTTTTTGATTTTTTTGAAAAAACTTAGTAATGGCGCATCAAGTGGAAAGTGCGCCATTACTAGTTAAAATTAGTAATGGCGCCTTGAGACATGGTGCGCCATTAGTAACAATTTTTTATTTTTTTACTTTTTTTTCAAAACTACTAATGGCGCATTTACGGATGTGGTGCGCCATTATGTATCAATTAGTAATGGCGCACTATGCAACGGTGCGCCATTAGTAAAAATTTTTTTTAATTTTTTTCAAAACTACTAATGGCGCACCACACACCAGTGCGCCATTAGTAATATATTACTAATGGCGCACCGAGACATGGTGCGCCATTAGAATATAGTAATGGCGCACCACATCACAGGTGCGCCATTAGTGGCCATTCCATCTATAGCCCTTTTTGTAGTAGTGCTAAGTGCCTCCACCTCAGTAGGAGGGTTCATCCCGTCCATTCCTCTTGAACGAAATCACTAAAAGAAGAAAAGCAGTGTTAGACCAGGACTAAGTGAACATAGAACATGATGTTGTGGAAGACATAAAGGAATGGTGTACTGGTATTACCTCATCCACACTTCCTCGACTTCCTTGATGTTGTGCAAGATATAGAACATGAGGTCTTCCCACTCTTGTTGTGACATGTTATAAGATTTCGAGGCCCCAGCCTTGCCACCTTGCATGTTGAATAGATGCATCCTGGGTTGATACTTGGGCTCTTCTATATTGTATCGAGGCACCTTGTTATGCAGATGGGGAACGTGGTCTGGATAGTATGATGTCCTGAGGTCTGACACCTCCTCTAGGATAACTGTATAAGCTATGTAAGCTCCAATATTAGCTTTGTTTCCACATTTCTGCCGGATTTGCTTGTTCTGTCTCTGAGGGCCGTACTGCCAACGATTCTGCATAGCCCCCCCCCCCCCCCAAACAATACCTCGTTCGCGAGGTGTAGAATGAGATGTGTCATCGGACTAAAGAAGCCTGGTAGAAAGATCTTCTCTAGCTTGACTATCAACTCCAGTGCCTTCTTATGTAATTGTTCAATCACGTCTTTACTTACTTCTTTAGCACAGAGTGTGCGGAAGAAATTTCTTACCTCGGCAAGCACTACTTGAGACATGCTCGGGGACATAGCCTCGAACCATCACCCGCATTATCCGCTCAATCCATACATGGTAGTCATGACTCCTCTGGCCGGTCACTTTGCCCATTGAAAGATTGACTCCCTTACTCATATTCGATGCATAACCATCGGCGAACCTCAAAATGTGTTTCAGCCAGATAAGTACTTCCTTTCTATTCTGGCGGTTTAAGGACAAAGTTAGTATTTGGCTTAAACCAGTTTTTTCGACCGCATGTGGGAGGCTTCATGTTTAGACGTGGTCTATAACAAATTCTCTGTTGGTCGGCTCTAGCTTTAACGTTATCCTTCGTCTTATCAGGAATGTTGAGGACCATGCGGAAAAAGGGACTCTGCAATATTCTTTTCGATGTGCATCACATCGATGTTGTAAGGAAGTTTGAGGTCCTTGAAATAGGGAAGCTTCGAGAAGGGGGTAATGTGAGTCCAGTTGTGCGTCTCACCATATCCCTCGAAGCCTTTGGCTTTGGCTTATGCTTTGACTTTAGGCTTGAGAGCTTTCAGCTGAGCAAGAACATCTGCCCCCAAAAATGTTGGGATCTCGGTTAGTTCTTGAACAACCCTTCCTTCCATGAAGTTCTTCTTGTCTTCCCTGTCTGGATGGTCTGGAGGGAGGAACTGGCGATGCAAGTCAAAGGCTACATACTTGCCACCCTTACTCAGCCAAATCATTCGTAGAGCTTGCATGCACACCGGGCATGTCATCTTCCCACTTGTACACCATCCGCATAATAGAGCATAGCCGGGAAAGTCATGCATGCAATAATGCAACCAAAATTTCATCAAGAAATTTCTCTTTAGATCCCGGTCGTATGTCAACCTCGGAAAGTACCAAGAATGGTGCAAATCATCCACCAGCGGCTCCATAAGCACACCCAATTGCTTCCTGATGACCCACAAGTATAGGGGATCTATCTTAGTCCTTTCGATAAGTAAGAGTGTCGAACCCAACGAGGAGCAGAAGGAAGTGACAAGCGGTTTTCAGTAAGGTTTTCTCTGCAAGCGCTGAAATTGTAGGTAACAGATAGTTTTGTGACAAGATAAATTGTAACGAGTAACAAGCAATGAAAGTAAATAAAGTGCAGCAAGGTGGCCCAATCCTTTTTGTAGCAAAGGGCAAGCTTGGACAATTTCTTATAATGATAAAAGAGCTCCCGAGGACACATGTGAGTTATCATCAAGCTAGTTTTCATCACGCTCATATGATTCGCGTTCGGTACTTTGATAATTTGATATGTGGGTGCACTGGTGCTTGGGTACTTCCCTTACTTGGACAAGCATCCCACTTATGATTAACCCCTATTGCAAGCATCCGCAACTACAAAAGAAGTATTAAGGTAAACCTAACCACAACATTAGACATATGGATCCAAATCAGCCCTTACGAAGCAACGCATAAACTAGGGTTTTAGCTTACATCACTCTAGCAACCCATCATCTACATATCACTTCCCAAAGGCCTTCCTCTAGGCCCAAATAATGGTGAAGTGTCATGTAGTCGATGTTCACATAACACCACTAGAGGAAAGACAACATACATCTCATCAAAATATCGAACGAATACCAAATTCACATGACTACTAATAGCAAGACTTTACCCATGTCCTTAGGAACAAACGTAACTACTCACAAAGCATATTCATGTTCATAATCAAAGGAGTAATAATATGCATTAAGGATCTAAACATACGATATTCCACCAAGTAAACCAATTATCATCAAGTACAACGAGTAATCAACACTACTAGCAACCCACAGGTACCAATTTGTGGTTTTGATACAAGATTGGATACAAGAGATGAACTAGGGTTTGGAGAGGAGATGGTGCTGATGAAGATGTTGATGGAGATTGACCCCCTCCCGATGAGAGGATCGTTGGTGATGATGATGGTGATGATTTCCCCCTCCCGGAGGGAAGTTTCCCCGGCAGAACAACTCTGCCGGAGCTCTAGATTGGTTCCGCCTCGTGGCGGCGGAGTTTCATCCCGTAAGCTTGCCTCTGATTTTTTTTTCGAGGGTAAAAGCCATCATATAGCAGAAGATGGGCACCAGAGGGCCACCAGGGGGCCAGGAGACAGAGGGCGTGCCCAGTAGGGGTGGGCGCGCCCCCCACCCTCCTGGCCTGGGTGTGGGCCCCCTCTGGTAGTTTCTTCGCTCAATAATTCTTATTAATTCCAAAACTGACTTCCGTGGAGTTTCAGGATTTTTGGGCTGTCGATATAGGTTTCCAATATTTGCTCCTTTTCGGCCGAATTCCATTTCTTGGCATTCCCCCTCTTCATGGTAAACCTTCTAAAATAAGAGAGAATAGCCATAAGTATTGAGATATAATGTGTAATAACAGCCCATAATGCAATAAATGTTAATATAAAAGCATGATGCAAAATGGACGTATCAACTCCCCCAAGCTTAGACCTCGCTTGTCCTCAAGCGGAAGCCGAAATCAAAAAATATGTCAACATGTTTAGAGATAGAGGTGTCGATAAAAATAAAAATCTGGGACATGAGGGCATCATGATCATTCTTATAACAGCAACATACATAGATTTTGTCATATGATTTCTTATGCTCAAGTAACAATCAATTCACAATGTCAAGTATGGTTCAAAAACTTCATTGGGAACTAACAAACTATAATCTCAGTCATTGAAGCAAATGCAATTTATCATAACATCAGAAAGAGTCAAGAATAGAGCTTTTCAGCAAGTCCACATACTCAACTATCATGTAGTCTTCTACAATTGCTAACACTCACGCTATACTTGTGGTTATGGAGTTTCAACCGCTGCTTGAGAAAGATAGGGGCTTATTGTGTTGCCTCCCAACGTATTCACCTTTAGGCGATGTCAACAATAATAATTCATGCTAACTTACATCCAATTGGATATATATACCATGATATTTCAAACACAAGGAGCTTGCCAAAGGATAAAGTGAAAAAGGTAAAGGTGAAGATCACCTTGACTCAAGCATAAAGTAAAAACATAAAGTAAAAGATAGGCCATTCGCAGAGGGAAGCAGAGGTTGTCATGTGCTTTTAGGGTTGGATGCATAAAATCTTAATGCAAAAGAACGTCACTTTATATTGCCACTTGTATGTGGACCTTTATTATGCAGTTAAATACGCTTTTATTGCTTCCACAACAAGATCGTATAAAGCTTATTTTCTCTGCACTAATAAGTCATACATATTAGAGGGCAATTTTTATTGCCTGCAACATGACAACTTACTTGAATGATCTTACTCAATCCATATGTAGGTATGGTGGACTCTCATGCCAAAACTGGTTTAAGGATATTTGGAAGCACAAGTAGTATCTCTACTTGGTGCAAGGAATTTGGCTAGCATGAGGGGGAAAGGCAAGCTCAACATGTTTGGAAGGTCAATGACAATATACTTTAACTGAGATGTGAGAAAATATAAACCATTACGTTGTCTTCCTTGTCCAACATCAACTCTTTTAGCATGTCATACTTAATGAGTGCTCACAATCATAAAAGATGTCCAAGATAGTATATTTGTATGTGAAACCTCTCTTTCCTTATTACTTCCTATTAATTGCAACGATGACCAAAACTACGTTTGTCAACTCTCAACAACTTTTATGCCTCATACTTTCTATGTGTGAAGTCATTACTATCCATAAAATCAATATGAACTCTTTTATTCTTTTCTACTTCCTCAAGATCATAGCAAGATAGCAAAGCCCTGGACTCAACACTAAGCTTTATTATAAATAGCTCACGGACTCGATTACATAAAGAGATCACAAAGCAAAACTCAAAACTACTTGATACTTAAAACTTTAATCTACTAGATCAAGATACTACTAAAAGGATCGAATTAAATAAAACAGTAAAGATAGGAGTGTGATGGTGATACGATCTTTGGGCGCCCCAAGCTTGGCGGGTTGCCAAGGGAGTGCCCATACCCATGTGATTATGTCCTCGGAGGTGATGGAGGTGGTGATGATGTAGGCTTGTTCCTCAATATACGCTTAAGGATAATATTTTGCTCCTTTAGATCATCGATCTCCTGCTCAAGACTCAATATTATTTTGCATAGTTCATGTTTATTTTCCTGCAAGAGATGAAAAGGGATAAACTCGATCTTTGGCTTCTTTGCTCTATCATGGAGGCTTGACTTTTTAAACTCCACATGCATGTCCCGGGTTGAGGTAATGGGGCTTCGTCTTCATCTGAACTTGGCTCCTCCTTTCCTTAGGCTCATAGTCTTCCTCTTCTTCAAAGGGTCCAGCCATCATCCTCCAAGTCCCCGTAGACCTTAGGGTCAGCAAGGTAATCAACCACATAGCTCTCCCCTTCCGAATCCTAAGACGACATATTGCTCTAAATCTGTAATAGAAACAGCTCGAAACGAAAACAGAGGATATTTGCGTGATACGGTGGTTAAAGCCTTCGGGAGATTATATAGTGAATTTTTACCGACCAAAATACGTAACGTGCAAGAAAAGCGGAGTCCGGAGGCACACGAGGTGGCCACGAGACAGGCGCGCCCTCCAACCTCGTGGAGGCCTCGTGTCCTTTCCGGACTACTTCTTTCTTTCCAAAATCCTTAAATATTCCAAAACAGATAAAAATTCCATTAGAATTGTTTTGGAGTCGGTTTACTTACAGTACCACATACCTATTCCTTTTCGGAGTCTAAAACATTCTAGAAAGTTTCCCGTATGTATTCCTCCGGGGTTACGGTCTCAATAATATTAGTTTCAACATTGATAGGATTACCTGAGATATAATGTTTAATTCTTTGACCGTTCACCACCCTCAGACTTGTGCCTTCGAAGTTGTCGATTTTTATAGCACCAGAACAATAGACCTCCTCGATAACGTAAGGACCTTCCCAATTAGAGAGAAGTTTTCCTGCAAAAAATCTTAAACGAGAGTTGAATAATAACACATAATCACCTACGTTAAACTCAAGCTTTTGTATCCTTTTTTCATGCCAGTGTTTGACTTTTTCTTTGAATAGCTTGGCATTCTCATAGGAGTCGGTTCTCCATTCATCAAGTGAGCTAATATCAAATAACCTCTTCTCACCGGCAAGTTTGAAGTCATAGTTGAGCTCTTTAATAGCCCAATATGCTTTATGTTCAAGTTCAAGAGGTAAGTGACATGCTTTTCCATAAACCATCTTATACGGAGACATACCCATAGGATTTTTGTATGCAGTTCTATAGGCTCATAATGCATCATCAAGTTTCTTGGACCAATTCTTTCTAGATCTATTCACAGTCTTTTGAGAAATTAATTTTAGCTCCCTATTACTCAACTCTACTTGACCACTAGACTGCGAGTGATAAAGAGATGTGATTCTATGATTAACATCATACTTAGCAAGCATCTTACGGAAAGCCCAATGGATAAAATGTGAACCACCATCAGTCATAAGATATCTTGGGACTCCAAACCTCAGAAAAATAACTTCTTTAAGCATTTTAATAGAAGTGTTATGATCAGCACTACTAGTTGGAATAGCTTCTACCCACTTAGTAACGTAATCAACATCAACTAAAATATGTGTATAACCATTAGAGGCAGGAAAAGGTCCCATATAATCAAAGCCCCAAACATCAAATGGTTCAATAACAAGAGAATAATTCATAGGCATTTCTTGACGTCTACTAATGTTACCAATTCTTTGGCATTCATCACAAGATAGGACAAACTAACGAGCATCTTTGAAGAGAGTAGGCCAATAAAACCAGATTGCAATACCTTATGTGCAGTTCTATCTCCAAAGTGGTGTCCTCCATATGATTCAGAGTGACACTTGCGTAGGATATGTTCCTGTTCATGCTCGGTACACAACGTCTAATAACACCATCTACTCCTTCTTTATAAAGGTGTGGGTCATCCCTGAAGTAATGTCTTAAATCATAAAAGAACTTTTCCTTTTGCTGGTATGTGAAACTAGGTGGTATAAATTTAGCAACAATGTAATTTGCATAATCAGCATACCAAGGAGCAGTATGAGAAGCATTAATGACTGTTAATTGTTCATCAGGAAGCTATCATCAATAGGCAGTGGGTCATCAAGAACATTCTCTAACCTAGACAAGTTGTCTGCAATGGGGTTCTCAGCTCCCTTTCTATCAATAATATGCAAATCAAGTTCTTGGAGCAAGATAACCCATCTAATGAGTCTAGGCTTAGCATCTTTCTTTTTCATAAGATATTTAATAGCAGCATGATCAATGTGAATAGTAACTTTGGAATCAACAATGTAAGGTCTAAACTTATAACATGCAAACACAACTGCTAAGAATTCTTTTTCAAGAGTAGCATAATTTCTCTAAGCGTTATCAAGAGTCTTACTAGCATACCGGATAACATTAAATTTCTTATGAACTCTTTGCCCTAGGACAACACCTACAAAGCATAATCACTATCATCACACATAATTTCAAAGGGTAAATTCCAATCAGTGGCTGAACAATAGGTGCGATGATCAAAGCTTTCTTAAGTATTTCAAATGCTTCTACGCAATCATCATCAAAGACAAAAGGAATATCTTTTTGCAATAAATTAGTCAGAGGCCTAGAGATTTTAGAGAAGTCCTTAATGAACCTCCTATACAAACCGGCATGACCAAGGAAACTTCTTAAACCTTTTATGTCCTTGGGACATGGCATCTTTTCAATAGCATCAACTTTAGCTTTATCAACTTCAATACCTCTCTCGTAAATCTTATGCCCAAGACAATGCCTTCATTAACCATAAAGTGGCACTTTTCCCAATTCAAGACGAGACTAGTGTCTTCACATCTCTACAAAACTTCGATCAAGGTTGCTCAAGCAATCATCAAAAGAGGATCCATAAGCGGAGAAATCATCCATGAATACCTCACAAATCTTTTCACAAAAGTGAGAGATATAGCCATCATACATCTCTGAAAGGTAGCTGGTGCATTACATAAACCAAAAGGCATACGTCTATAAGCAAAAGTACCGAAAGGAGAAGTAAGAGTAGTTTTTGATTGATCCTTCACTGACATAGGTATCTGAGAGAAACCAGAATAACCATCTAGAAAGCAGAAATGTGTGTGTTTGGATATTATTTCTAGCATTTGATCGATAAAAGGTAAAGGGTAATGATCTTTCTTAGTAGCTTTATTTAATTTACGGAAATCAATTACCATCCTATAACCTGTAATAATTCTTTGCGGGATCAATTCATCTTTATCATTAGGAGCAGCGGTAATACCTCCCTTTTAGGAACACAATGAAAAGGGCTTACCCAATCACTATCAGCAACGGGATAAATTATACCTGCCTCAAGGAGCTTTAGTATCTCCTTTCTTACCACTTCTTTCATCTTAGGATTCAATCATCATTGAGGATCTCTAACTGGTTTGGCATCGTCCTCCAAATTAATTTTGTGTTGACATAACATGGGACTAATGCCCTTGAGATCATCCAGAGTGTATCCAATAGCAACCTGATGCTTCTTGAGTTTTCAATAATCTTTCTTCTTGCTCGAAAGGTTAGCATTAATAATAACAGGATATATTTTCTTTTCATCAAGATAAGCGTGCTTAAGATTATCGGTAATGGTTTGAGTTCAAACACGGGATCACCCTTGGGTGGAGGGGATCCCCTAAGGATTTCAATGGGTAAGTTGTGTTTCAGAATAGGTTCCTGTTGAAGGAACACTTCATCTATTTCCCTTCTTTCCTTCATAAACATGTCATTTTCATGGTCTAGCAAATATTTTTCTAACGGATCAGTAGGAGGCACGGCAATAGAAGCAAGACCAATAATCTAATCCTTACTAGGTGATTGTCTATCACGAGGTTGTCTATGAAACTTAGCAAAATTAAACTCATGAGACACATCCTCTAAGCCAATTGTAACAGTATCCTTTTTCACAATCAATCCTAGCATTAACAGTATTCAAGAAGGGTCTACCAAAAATAATGGGACAAAAATCATCTTGTGGGGAACTAAGAACAACAAAATCATCAGGATATTTAACCTTCCCGCACAAGACTTCAACATCTCTAACGATCCCAATTGGTGAAATAGTATCTCTATTAGCAAGCTTGATAGTAACATCAATACCTTCCAATTCAGCGGGTGCAATATCATGCATAATTTCTTTATACAAGTCATAGGGTATTGCACTAGCACTAGCACCCATATCACATAAGCCATGGTAACAATGATCTCCTATTTTAACAGAAACAACAGGCATGCCTACCACAGGTCTATGTATCTTAGCATCTGGTCTGACAATATTAGCAGTCTCACCACAGAAATAAATAACATGCCCATCTAAATTATCATCCAAGAGATCTTTAATCATAGCAATACTAGGTTCAACTTTGATTTTCTCAGGAGGTGTATAAGTCCTAGTATTACTTTTTACGAACAACGATGAAGTCTTAGCATGATCCTTTATCCTAACAGAAAAGGAGGTTTCTCAACATAAGTAGTAGGAACAATAGGATCACTATAAGTGACAGTCTTTTCTTCAACTGAAATAGGTGCAACTACTTTTACTTCAATGGGAGGATTATATTTAAACAACTTCTCCTTAGGGAGATCAACGTGAGTAGCAAAAGATTCACGTAAAGAAGCTACTATCTCGTAGTCAAGTCCATACTTAGCGCTAAATCCACGGAAAGCATTGGTATCCATAAAATATTTAACACAATCAAACTTAGGTGTCATACCTGACTCTTTACCATCATCGGAACCCCAATATTCAGAGTTGCGTTTAATTCTTTCCAATAAATCCCATTTGAATTCAGTAGTCTTCAGCATATAAGAACTAGCACAGGAAGTATCGAGCATGTTGCGATCATTGGGAGAAAGCCGAGCATAAAAATTTTGAATAATCATTTCTCTGGAGAGCTCATGATTGGCGCATGAATATAACATTGACTTAAGCCTCCCCAAGCTTGAGCTATGCTTTCTCCTTCATGAGGCCAGAAATTATATATGTAATTACGATCCACGATGAACAAGATGCATAGGATAGAACTTCCGTGAAATTCCAACTTCAATCGCTTATAATTCCAAGATCCCGTATCATCACATAGCCTATACCATGTCAATGCATCTCCCTTCAAAGATAAAGGGAAGAACTTCCTTTTGACAACATCATCGGAATACCGCAAGCTTAAATAATCCACAAACTTCATCCACAAAGATAAGGTGTAAATCGGGATGCAATGTTCCATCTCCTGCAAAGGGATTAGCTAGCAGTTTCTCTATCATACCCGAAGGAATCTCAAAGTAAATATTTTCAGTAGGTTCAGTAGGTTGAGGAGCAACTCTTTGCTCTTCTGGTCAGGGTGAAGATACCCCGAACAAGCCCCTCAAAGGATTAGTTTCCATGGTAACAAGTGACAGAAAATTTCAGCACAATATATAAATGTTTCCTTACCAAGTTCCACTCACCAAAGGCGCTTCACTCCCCAGCAACGACGCCAGAAAAGAGTCTTCATGACCCACAAGTATAGGGGATCTATTGTAGTCCTTTCGATAAGTAAGAGTGTCGAACCCAACGAGGAGCAGAAGGAAATGACAAGCGGTTTTCAGTAAGGTGTTCTCTGCAAGCGCTGAAATTGTAGGTAAAAGATAGTTTTGTGATAAGATAAATTGTAACGAGTAGAAAGCAACGAAAGTAAATAAAGTGAAGCAAGGTGGCGCAATCCTTTTTGTGGCAAAGGACAAGCCTGGACAATTTCTTATAATGAGAAAAGAGCTCCCGAGGACACATGGGAATTATCGTCAAGCTAGTTTTCATCACGCTCATATGGTTCGCGTTAAGATTGCTTTGATAATTTCATATGTGGGTGGACCGTGCTTGGGTACTGCCCTTACTTGGACAAGCATCCCACTTATGATTAACCCATATTACAAGCATCCGCAACTACAAAAGAAGTATTAAGGTAAACCTAACCACAACATTAGACATATGGATCCAAATCAGCCACTTAGGAAGCAACGCATAAACTAGGGTTTAAGCTTCATCACTCTAGCAACCCATCATCTACTTATTACTTCCCAATGCCTTCCTCTAGGCCCAAATAATGGTGAAGTGTCATGTAGTCGACGTTCACATAACACCACTAGAGGAAAGACAACATACATCTCATCGAAATATCGAACGAATACCAAATTCACATGACAACTAATAGCAAGACTTCACCCATGTCCTCAGGAACAAACGTAACTACTCACAAAGCATATTCATGTTCATAATGAGAGGAATAATAATATGCATTAAGGATCTGAACATACGATCTTCCACCAAGTAAACCAATTAGCATCAAGTACAACGAGTAATCAACACTACTAGCAACCCACAGGTACCAATTTGTGGTTTTGATACAAGATTGGATACAAGAGATGAACTAGGGTTTGGAGAGGAGATGGTGCTGTTGAAGATATTGATGGAGATTGACCCCCTCCCGATGAGAGGATCGTTGGTGATGACGATGGTGATGATTTCCCCCTCCCGGAGGGAAGTTTCCCCGGCAGAACAGCTCTGCCGGAGCTCTAGATTGGTTCCACCAAGGTTCCGCCTCGTGGCGGCGGAGTTTCGTCCTGTAAGCTTGCCTCTGATTTTTTCCAGGGTAAAAGCCTTCATATAGAAGAAGATGGGCATCGGAGGGCCACCAGGGGGCCCAGGAGACAAGGGGGCGCGCCCAGTAGGGGTGGGCGTGCCCCCCACCCTCCTGGCCTGGGTGTGGGCCCCCTCTGGTAGTTTCTTCGCTCAATAATTCTTATTAATTCCAAAACTGGCTTCCGTGTAGTTTCAGGATTTTTGGAGCTGTGTAGAATATGTTTCCAATATTTGCTCCTTTTCCAGCCAGAATTCCAGCTACCGGCATCCCCCTCTTCATGGTAAACCTTGTAAAATAAGAGAGAATAGCCATAAGTATTGAGATATAATGTGTAATAACAGCCCATTATGCAATAAATATTTATATAAAATCATGATGCAAAATGGACGTATAACTTCCCCGACTATTCAGGCCCCGAAATGATGAGCGACAAGAACATGGTCTTGTGTTGCATTAGGGCACCGAGGAGATTGAGCGGAATTACAAACACGGGCCAGCAGCTGTTTGTATTGGACGACATACCATATGGATTGAACTCATCACCTGATATGGCAATTCTGACATTCCCAGCCTAGGCTGCTTCCTCGGGGTATTCTTCGTCGAACGACTTCCATGCTTCGCCTTCCGATGGATGTACTATTTTATTTGGATTGTACCTTATACCTTCCTTGTGCCACTTCATCATTTTGGCAGACTCCTCCATGATGAAAAGGCGCTGCAGTCTTTCTATGAATGGAGATACCGAAGAACCTTAACGGGGATGGCTAGCTGCCTTTTCTCACCATCCTCACCGACCACCTCACGGTACCGAGACGAACCGCACTCCCTACAATACTTTTCATCCGCATACTGTGCCTAAACAAAAGGCAATTCATTGGACAAACATCTATTTTCTCATAATCCATAGAGAGTGCCTTCATGATTTTCTTTGTAGCATACATGCTTTTCGGCAATTCATGACCCTCGGGAAGGATGTTAGCCCATACTCCCAGGAATGCTTCGAAGCATTTCTGGCTTCAGCCGAACTCAGCCTTGACTGCAAAACAGTTGCGAGATGGCATCCAGCTGAGCTATTTTCACACCCGCATAAAGAGGTTTCTCCGACGAGGCCAAGACCTCCAAGAAGGCCTTTGCGGTTGCCTCTGGCTCCTCCAGTTCATTCTCTGAAGGTGTCGCATATGTCGTTTCTGCAGCAATGACATCATCTAGCATGTCCCTGACCCCGTCATCTGCATAACCATCGATGCGTTGTCACATCACCTCCTCTCTACCACGGTCCTGCTCGGCTAAGTTTATCGGCGGCATGTCAAAGTTTGGAATATATCCGTGCGCGAGAAGGTGGTCAGTCATGTCCTTCTGATTTCTACGGTGACGTCTGGCACATCTCGCACAGGGGCATGGTGGGATAATTCTCATTGGACTACGAAATATCTCCTTCAAATACACATCAGTTTTGGTGATCCACTTTGATGTTACTCGATTCCGGCGGATAAAACCATTGTACATCCACTGATTATCTGCCGTCCTCTGCTTTATTGGGAGCCACAAAAATTAATTAAGGATTCAATTAAATTAATCACATCAAATTTTCATTTTCTACCGCGTTGAATCCACGTACATCTCTAATAGGTAAAGATGGGTCCTAATCCCACCCGAGGATGTGTAGATTGAGTACGTTCTCCATGCTCTACCCCGTTCCGAGACAAAATTTTGGCAGCACCTCCCCGCTGTTCTCTAGATACACGTCTCGACAAATAGCCGAGAGAATGTGCTTCGGAGAACAACGGGGAGGCGCCGCCGAAATCCTGTCTCAGAATGGGGTAGAACATGGAGAACTTACCCAATCTACACATCCACGGGTTGTTCGTAGAAAACGCTGGAGAATCCGAAAGAGCTGTGGTGATAAATATGCAGTTAAATGCATATTTATCGATTCAACCCATTAGGACGGGAGACGCCTAGGTTATGTAACGTGACTTGAGAATGAAATCTAGTGACATGAAAAAATGGAGGAGATGGACTTCTAGCTCACTCTCAGTTCTAGGGGAAGGAGTCGAACAACACAGGGATGCTCAAGGACCAACGCTTCGGAGGACGGTCACTCCAATGAAATGCGACACCACAAAGCCTGCAAATTCCATCGCGACATAAATTTAGAACATCACAACTCATAGAGCATATTTAAAACGTTAAACATGCATTCATTTATTTTTGCATCATGTAGGAAAAAAACTAACAACATTAACAATATATTCATCATCGTCATCACATATTCATCGTCATCATTATCATCTATTCGTTATCATCATTGATTCATCTCATCGAACCAAATATTTTTGCAAGATATGCAATATATAGCATCTCATTGAACCACATATATAGCATTTTAACAACATCTCAAATTGTAAGATATGCTTCATATAATTATTTCTTACATTCTAAATACCAAATAAATTCTACCTATCTAACTACATAGCCAATAAAAAAACATAAAAAATGCCTAAAGGGGATGCCGGTTCCATATGTTTACTACCTATCTAACTATCTATCTAACTACATATCTAACTATCCATCTAACTACCTATCTAACCATCTAGCTAAAAAACTACTAAAAAAACTAAAAGAAAATACATAAAAAACAACTTGAAGAGGAGATCGAGCCCAGGCAGGGGACGGTCAGATGCAGCACTTCACGCCGGGAGAAGAAGAGGAGCTGGCGGAGCTGCAGCCGAGGATGGGGACGAAGCAAAGAGCAACGGGACGAGGAGGGCAGCCCGCCGGGGTTAGGAGACGGCGCAGGCTCAGCTGGGCATCGCGGCCGGGCGCTGGTCGGGCGGAGGCGACATGCTCGGGCGGCCGTGAGGTCGAGGTGGCGTCAGGCGGCGGGAGCGGAGTCGGGCGGCCAACGAGGCAGGGCAGCCGTGGCGGGTCAGGCGGTGGCGGGCGTCAGGCGCGGGGTTGGGGATAAGGTGGATAAGGTGTCCTGTCGAGTGGATAAGGTGGCCTGTCGACGGCTTGGCCGTCGGCATAGGGTGGGCCCACATGTCGGGCAATGAGTGGAGTGGATAAGGTTCACATAAGAGAAGGCCTAGATCTGAGGCCTATGCCGACAGCCAGCCGCCCGGCATGCGTGACTTAGCAAACTTCAAAGAATAGTCCCACCTCGCCCAAAGACAAACAACATGACTAGTTTAAATAGTTGGCTAATCTAGAAGATGTCACCTCTGGTATTCATTAGACTTTTGTTAAGAAAATGGACAATTACGATGAAACTTTCAATGGCGGGCCCGGTGCCCGAGCATTGAAGGTTTCACCGTGATATTCCGCTTTCCATGACCGGATGCCGGTGTTTTTATAAATTCAATTATTACAAAATTTTAGTTTGTTGTGTAAGCTGTGGTTGCCGTTTCCCCCCTCCGGGACACGGCGGCAGCGACGCCCGTGAGGGGGGCACACCCCGGAGCCACGTGTCGGGTGCCTGCACCTGCCACCACGCTTCCACAAGCATACGAGAGTACTGCAACACCTGGCGGCATTTCTACCCCTCCAGGTACCCCGTCCCGTCTAACCCTGACACAGACGACCGTCGGATCTAGCCCTTTGACTTTCGCCGAATGGGGTTTGACCGGTGGACCTTTTCACCTAGTTGTCATAGCCCAGTCCACAGCCACACCCCCGAACACCGTCCCGGCCCAACCCACCCCAAGAGTCCCTCCGTGTCAAGCCGACATGGTCAAGCTTCTCCGGACACGGTGACAAGTGGACGCCCGTGAGGGGGGGGCGACACCGAAAGGGCGGCGTCGGTGCTCGCCGCCACCATGCTTGCACAAGCGTATGAGGGGCCCCCACAACACCACGCGGCATTGCTACCCCCCAGGTACCCCGTCCGTCTAACCCTAACGCACAATCACGGATCTAGCCCTTTGACTTTTGCGACGGGGTTTGAACGGTGAACCTTTTCACTGGTTGTCATAGCCCAGCCCATAGATACACCCCGAACACCATCCCGCCCAACCCAACCTAAGATTCCCTCCGTGTCATGCCGGCGTGGCGTTTTCCCCCTCCGGGCACGATGGCAGCGACACCCGTGAGGCACACCCGAAACCGGCGTGCTGGGTGCCTGCGCCTGCCACCACGCCTTCCACAAGTGTCACGAGGGCCCACCGCAACACCTAGCGGCATTGATACACTACTAGGGAAAACCCTAGCGATGGCGCTGGTTTTGTGCTCACTAGTAGAGCGGGTAGGCGGCGCTACTAATAAGGCGCTATAGCTATTGCTTAGCGATGCAGCGTGCCTACACGCTACTGCTAGGACAAATAGCTGCAGCGTTTGTTCACTCCCACGCTACTGCTAATGTAACTAGTGGCAGCGTGTTTTCACTCCATCGCTACTAGTATTTTTTTTATTTTTTATTTTTAGTGTATTTGTGCGCCATCGTACAAATATTGGTACAATACCAGTTATGAGGATTACATCATTATGTCCATAACAGTGTGCCAAATGAAGGTGGATTAGGTTCAAGTGGAGGCAATATGTGGTGCATGTCAAAAGTATACTACTAATCCAAACTTGATCTAGTTTGGACTAGTAGTACTTTCGATGTGCACCACATGTTGCCTCCACTTGAATCTAGTCCGCCAAAGACAAGCTATTTAATCATCATCATAGTCATTACCACCAATAGTATTTATTTAATCACCACTAACACTAGCTAATAATAATCATCATAGTCATTACCACCAACACTAGCTATTTTATCATCATAGTAATAGTGTAGCACATCATCATCTTCAAACTCATTTCTAGCTAGCTCATCACTCCTGCTGCTCTCTCTTAGGCAAAATAACATAAAACATGTATAGCTCTCCTCCTTGATCAAGTTGGAGCATGCAGATGAACCTGTCTCCTAATCGTGGGTAGCGCATCTGTTTGCTGCCCCCTAGTACTTCTCTGCGCTCCCCCATCACATATTTGGTCCAGTCTTGCACTATTAAGCATCTGTCGCTAATCTTGAATGCACTAAAGTAATCTGTAGGATATCTTGGCCGTAAGCTAATAATACTCATGGTACCTTTAGTCTCGATCCCATAAGGCACAACATTCATCGGGAGTCCTCATTGAAGAACATCGTATGGTAACATACTTAGCAATGAAGTTTAGCTTCAAAAATAATGTATGGAAAAGATGCACTCAGGACAAATAGTAAAAATCTTACCATCCTTCCTAAATAGATGTGACCGTAGTTCATTACGAACACTATTGGTCGCATGCGTTTTCATTCTAACATTTCTAAATGCAGGAAGAAAATTTGTCTTGACAGTATCAAGATCCATAAGCCATGAAACATAATGACCGAGCTCCTCGTGATTGAGTTCAGCCCCGCACAAGATAATGGTCCTGTCTACCAAGCTGGACATGTTTGCTTGCACGGAAATAAGTGACAATACAAATTAGTTGTCAACTATTTTTGAATAAACAATATCAAATACATAAATATGGTTGAGAAACTTACATAATGGTATAATCGAGGCGTCGCACATCGACCCGGATGTCGGTATTACCTTCAATATCATCTTCCCGGACGAATATCAAAGGTTATAACCATATCAGGCTCAAATGCATAAGTCTTGCATAGTGCTCGCCATGTTTTGCATCCAAAATAGGTGTAGTCGCCTGAATTGTATAATTTTCGTTGAAAATATAACCATGCTCGGTCTTCAAGTAAACTTTCTTTACCTCCATAGTACGAATGAAACCTATCTTATCCAATAGAAAAACTCTTGCATGGCAGGGGATACGCTAGTAGAATAGTAAAAATAAATAAATTATAAGTTCAAGCAAATGAAGCATATGTCATGCTTAATTACGAAAAAGTTGCCGTTGTGACTTACTGTATCCACTTCGAAGTTCTCGTCCAGCTTGATGCTGAAGCGCCTATCATCATCTAGGAAGATTCCGTCATGCAGGTCGCTTCGTCTTCGCAGTATTTGCAAGTACCAAAATCCTTTTTTAAATGTCGTAAATTTCCTATGTTCATAGTTGAAACATTAATTGAAAATCGATCGAAGACAACTACCAGGATACTCAACACCCAAATCTGGGGCACTCGATATTTCCTACATATTCTGGCACAAGTCATGCCAAAATTCACGGAAAAATCCGGCATGACCTTTGCTACAATAGGACATATCGAGCGCCGGAACGGAAATGAATCAACACTCCGGCAAAACATAGGCCACTCGGAGGTGTAACCTGCAAACATGACTGGCCACTTGGGCAAGCACATATCCTATTTGAGCAACACAAGATATACATTTCAAAATATCTTATAGGACTCAAATTAGCATGGATTCAATAAGCAAAAGTAAATCATCTCATGCATCCGTACATCATCGAATATTGTCACTAATACATCCCGAATAGTGTCATACATATAACATCACTAATACAACTAAAACCCTAGCACACGACGGGTATCGGGCGCCAGGCGGTGGACACCCACAGAAGAAGGAACCATCACGGGATCATAGCTCCGGTGAGATCCGTGGAGAACCTGCCAGGTATTGGAGAACCTGTGCTCCAACGCAAACAAGTAGCGACGGACGTGCGCGTCCTCCTCACTGACACGGTGACGCACCACCTCCGCGGGGTCCTCGAGCCTCTGGACCATCACTGGCCCACGCGACCGCCACCAAAGAAGGTTCGGGTCAATGACAGTGGCTCCTCACCAACCTCGCCCCGGTAGGTAGCGCCTCCAGTACCACCCAGGCGGAGCCGGTACGGACATGGCCCATCTGGCAAGCAGGTGTCGTCCTCCGCCGACTCGGCAGCGAGGATGCGGGATAGGCATCGTCCACGCCGATGCGGGAAAAATTGCTTTAACTAAAAAATAGCAACAAGTTCTTACTAACTAGTTCTATTAATTCAATTAGTTCTTACTAAAAATAAACTTACTATAAATAAAAATAAACTAGTACCTAGCTAATTAGTACCTAGTTCTTACTAACTAATTAGTACCTAGGAACTACTGCCCTAATTACCATATAAGTATCCATTTTTTAACTAGGGTTCGTACTACCTAATTAAATAGGGTTAATACTAATTGTAATTAACTAACTAGCACTAAAAATAGCCTAGGGTTCATACTCACTAGCAATAAATAGCTAGGGTTCATACTAAGCAAACAAGCGGGATCAGATGGGGGGAGTGCTTCCAGTGGGCGGGGAGAGAGTTGGGGTCGGGGGAGACGACGGCACCGAGGCGCAGCGAGGCGGAGTCAAGGAGACGGCGGGCGTAGGCGGGGTCGGGGAGACGGCGGCAGGCGGGTCGGGAGACGGCAAGCGTGAGGTCGGGGAGACGGTGGCGAGGCGGGGTCGGGGGAGACGGTGGCGAGGCGGGGTCGGGGGAGACGGCGGCGAGGCGGAGGCAAGGCGGAGGCGACAAGGGGGAGAAGATAGAGTGGGAATTGGGGGAGGAAGCAGAGGAGAGGGAATCAAGCCGCACAGGGGGTTAGGTGAAAATAGCTTTACCAGTAGCGTGGGGAGGCAAAACGCGCTGCTCCTAAAATCCGTAGTAGTAGTGCCGTTTCTAGAAGGGCGCTACTACTATACCTAGCACGTCGGGAACGGTGTGGCAATTATAGTAGTAGCGCGTTATGTTCCTGCCACGCTACTGCTAAGCGGGTAACAGTAGCGCCATTTTAGCCGACGCGCTACTGCTAGCGCCTCATTTTAACAAGCGCTACTGGTAAGATTCTGTGTATAAGGTTTTCCCTAGTAGTGATACCCTCCGAAGGTACCCCGTCCCGTCTAACCTTGACACAGACGACGGCTAGATCTAGCCCTTTGACTTTCACCGGACGGGGTTTGACCGGTGAACCTTTTCACCTAGTTGTCATAGCCCAGCCCATAGCTACACCCCCGAACACCGTCCCGGCCCCAACCCACCCCAACCCAAGATTCCTCCGTGTCATGCCGACGCGTTGCCGTTTCCCCCTCCGGGACACGGCGGCAGCGATGCCCGTGAGGGGGCAAACCCCGGAGTCAAGGTCTTGCCAGCTGCGCTACCACGCCTCCACAAGCGTATTTAGGGCACACCGCAACACCTGGCGGCATTGCTACCCCCCCAGGTACCCCATCTCGTCTAACCCTGACATAGACGACCGCCGGATCTAGCCCTTTGATTTTCACCAGACGGGGTTTGAACGGTGGACCTTTTCACCTGGTTGTCATAGCCCAGCCCATAGCTACACCCCTGAACACTGTCCCGGCCCAACCCACCCCAAGATTCCCTCCGTGTCAAGCCGATGTGGTCGTTTCCCCACTCCGGGACACGGCGACAATGACGCCATGGGGGCACACCCACGAGCCAGCGTGTTGGGTGCTGCGCCGCCACCTTGCCCGACAAATGTCACGAGGGCCACCACAGCACCTGGCGGCATTCCTACACCCACAGGTACCCCGTCCCGTCCAACCCTGACACAGACGACCGCCGGATCTAGCCCTTTGACTTTTGCCGGACGGGGTTTGACTGGTGGACCTTTTCACCTGGTTGTCATAGCCCAGCCCATAGCTACACCCCCGAACACCATCCCGGCCCAACCCAACCCAAGATTCCCTCCGTGTCATGCCGATGTGGCCGTTTATGCCCTTCGGGACACGACGGCAGCGACGCCCATGAGGAGGCACACCCCAGAGCCACGTGTCGGGTGCCTGCGCCTGCCACCACGCTTCTACAAGCGTACGAGGGCCCACCTTAACACCTGGGGGCATTGCTACCCTCCCCCCAAGGTACCCCTATCCCGTCTAACCTCGACACGCATTTAATCACGGATCTAGCCATTTGACTTTCATCGGACGGGGTTTGACCGGTGGACCTTTTCACCTGGTTGTCATAGCCCGATAAATAGCTACACCCACCGAACACCGCCCCGCCCAACACACCCCAATATTCCTCCGTGTCAAGCCGACGTGGCGTTTCCCCCTTCAAATCACGGCGCCAGTGACGCCCGTGAGGGGGGCACACCCCGGAGCCGCGTGTCGGGTGCCTGCGCCTGCCACCATGCTTCGACAAGCGTACAAGGGCCTACCGCGACACCTGGCGGCATTGCTACCCCCAGGTACCCCGTCCCGTCTAACCCTAACATAAACGATCGCCGGATCTAGTCCTTTGACTTTCCCCGGACGGGGTTTGACCGGTGGACCTTTTCACCTCGTTGTCATAGCCCAGCCCATAGCTACACCCCCGACTACCATCCCAGCCCAACTCACCCCAAGATTCGCTCCGTGTCATGCCGACGTGGCCGTTTTCCCCCTTTGGGACACGGCGGCAACGACGCCCGTGAGGGGGTGATACGTCTCCGTCGTATCTATAATTTTTTATTGTTCCATGCCAATATTATTCAACTTTTATATACATTTGGCAACTTTTTATACTTTTTTTGGGACTAACATATTGATCCGATTGCGTGCAGTTCCTCGTTTGTTGCATGTTTTATGTTTCGCAAAAACCAATATCAAACGGAATCCAAACGGGATAAAAACGGACGGAGAATTATTTTGGAATATTTGGGATTTTCGGAGGAAGAATCAACGCTAAATAAAGGTCCGAGGTGGCCACGAGACAGGGGGCGCGCCCCCTACCCCTGGGCGCGCCCTGGGCTTTCGTGGGCCACCCGTAAGCGGTTGAGGCTCTACTTTTGCCGCAAGAAAGCTAATTTTATGAGAAAAATCTGGGCGAAAGATTCACCCCAATCGGAGTTACGGATATCCAGATATAAAGGAAACGGTGAAGGGGCAGAAACACAGAACGCAGAAACAGAGAGATAGATCCAATCTCGGAGGGGATCTCGCCCCTCCCACGCCATGGGAGCCAAGGAACAGAGGGGAAACCCTTCTCCCATCTAGGGAGGAGGGGAAGGAAGAAGAAGAAGAAGGGGGGGGGGCTCTCCCCCTTGCTTCCGGTGGCGCCGGAGCGCTGCCGGGGGCCATCATCATCACCGCGATCTTCACCAACACCGCAGCCATCTTCACCAACATCTCCACCAACTCTTCCTCCCTCTATGCAGCGGTGTAACCTCTCTCTTACCCGCTGTAACCTCTACTTAAACATGGTGCTCAGCGCTATATATTATTCCCCAATGATGTATGGCTATCTTATGATGTTTGAGTAGATCCATTTTGTCCTACGGGTTAATTGATGATCGTGATTGGTTTGAGTTGCATGTTTTATTATTGGTGCTATCCTATTGTGCCCTCCGTGTCGCGCAAGCATGAGGGATTCCCTCTGTAGGGTTTGCAATATGTTTATGATTTGCTTATGGTGGGTTGCGTGAGTGACTGAAACACAAACCCGAGTAAGTAGGTTGTTTGCGTATGGGATAAAAGGGGACTTGATACTTTAATGCTATGGTTGGGTTTTACCTTAATGATCATTAGTAGTTGCGGACGCTTGCTAGAGTTCCAATTGTAAGTGCGTATGATCCAAGTAGAGAAAGTATGTTAGCTTATGCCTCTCCCTCAAATAGAATTGCAACATTGATTACCGGTCTAGTTATGGATTGCCTTGGACAAATAACTTTCTCATAACAAAAAGCTCTCTACTAATATTTACTTTATTGCTTCTTTATTTAAACAGCCCCTAGCTTTTATTTACGTGCTATTTATTATCTTGCAAACCTATCCAACAACTCCTACAAAGTACTTCTAGTTTCATACTTGTTCTAGGTAAAGCGAACGTCAAGCGTGCGTAGAGTTGTATCGGTGGTCGATAGAACTTGAGGGAATATTTATTCTATCTTTAGCTCCTCGTTGGGTTCGACACTCTTACTTATCAAAAACTGTTGCGATCCCCTACACTTGTGGGTTATCAGGGGCACACCCCGGAGCCGCGTGTCGAGTTCCTGCGCCTGTCACCACGCTTCCACAAGCATACGAGGGCCCACCGCAACACTGGCGGCATTGCTACCCCAGTGTACCCGTCCCATCTAAACCCGACATAGACGACCACGGATCTAGCCCTTTGACTTTCGGGCCGACGGGTTTGACCGGTGGACCTTTTCACCGATTGTCATAGCCCAGCCATAGCTACACCCCCAAATACCGTCCCGGCCCAACCCACCCCAAGATTCTCTCCGTGTCCTGCCGACGTGGCCGTTTTCCACCTGCGGGACATGGCGGCAGCGACACCCGTGAGGGCGGCACACCCCGGAGTCGTGTGTCGGGTGCCTAAGCCTAGCACCATGCTTCCACAAGCGTAAGAGGGCCCACCACAACACCTGGCTGCATTGCTACCTCCCAGGTACCCCGTCTCGTCTAACCTTGACACAAGCGACCGCCGGATCTAGCCCATTGACTTTCGCCGGACGGGGTTTGACAGGTGGACCTTTTCACCTGGTTGTCCCAACACGGGCGGCTACGCATGCCACAACACTTTCACAAGCATACGAAGGCCTGCGCCCGTGAGGGTGGGTAGACCCCGGAGCCGCGTGTTGGGTTCCTGCGCCTGCCACCACGCTTCCACAAGCATACGAGGGCCCATCGGAAAACCTGGCGGTACCCCGTCCCGTCTAACCCCGACACAAACGATCTAGCCCTTGGACTATCGCCGGACGGGCTTTCACCAGTGGACTCTTTCACCTGGTTGCGATAGGTTAGCCCATAGCAGCATCCCCGAACACGGTCTGGACCCAACCCACCACTAGATTCCCTCCGGTTCTACCGCACCCGCACGCTTCCCCCCTCCAAGTGATGGCGGCACTACCGTCCATGGAGGGGGGGCACACCATGGAGCCCCAACACGGGCGTCTATGCATGCCACAACACTTTCACACATGCATCAGGACCCGTGCGATGTTTCGGTGGCATAGCTAAACCCCGAATCCCAGTTGATCCGGAGGTCTAGCCCTTTCACTATCGTCGTACGGGCTTTCACCAGTGGACTCTTCCACATGGTTGCAATAGGTTAGCCCATAGCAACATCCTCGAACACGGTCTGGACCCAACCCACCACTAGATTCCCTCTGGTTCTACCGCACCCGCACGCTCCCCCCCCCCCAAATGACGGCGACACTGCCATCCGTCGAGGGGGGGGGGGGCGGGCACACCACGGAGCCCCAACACGGGCGTCTACGCATGCATCAGGACCCGTGCGATGTTTCGGTGGCGTAGCTACACCCCGAAGCCCACCCCGAATCCAAGTTGAGCAGGAGATCAAGCCCTTTGACTATGATTGGACGGGCTTTCATGAGTGGACTCTTCCACCTGGTTGCGATAGGTTAGCCCATAGCAACATCCCCGAACACGGTCTGGACCCAACCCACCACTAGATTCCCTCCGGTTCTAGCGCAGCCACACGCTTCCCCCCTCCAAGTGACGGCGACACTACCGTCCGTGGAGGGGGGGCGACACCCTGAAGCCCACCTCTAACGAGATTCCCTCTGGGTCGTCCGTTTCCCCCCTCCGTGACACAGCGGCAGCGACATCCATGAGGGGGGCAATCGATATACCATTGGGGTATGATTTTTGTTTAGATAAGGCACATTTATATTGTAAAAAGGAAATACTAAATAATATAAATAAAATAAAATAAATAAAATATAGCTATGCCGACGGTAAGGCCGTCAAGATAGCTGAGCACACCTGGAGCTACAATGCCGTGGATCGATGACGTGGCGATGCACGTGGATTGATGACGTGGCAGCTAGGCCTACGCCGACGGCTATGCCGTCGGCATACCTCCGTCACACCACGGACCCCCCCCCTCCTCTCGGATCGATGACGTGGAGACGGCGGGGACAGGTGATGTTAGCATATATACACACACACACACACACACACATCTGGGCTATTCTGTTACGCGTAACAAAATATTATTCTGTTACCCTTTTTGAACTGACGGTTTCAGGTGGTTATACTTATGTTTTCGAAGCGGTTGAATGATGCTTTCAGTTGTGTTTAACAGATCGTCTTCTTTACTTCAAAAACATTTTTTTATTTTTTTGTCGGAACATGGCGTATAATATATCGTTGGAAAGCTCTTGAAAACCATATTTCAAATATATTGAACGTTTTTGAAAAATCATTATGGTTTAAGAGCAGTTTTGAAAAAAACCTTTTTTTCAAAACCGAAAACGTGAATCGTATTTTGGACTCAATTTTCAAACGGTTTGTCGGAATTGAGCAAATAAGTTGGCGATCGAAAGCGGGTGAAAATCCGAATCTTCCATATATGTATTGTTTTTTCTAATTCTATATAATTTTAAAAGTAATTTGAAAATGGTGAAAATTTTGGGCGAAAAGCATTTTCACGATTTTTTGCAAACGGTTTCTCGGATTCACACAAATGATACGGCGTTGGAAAGCTATGGAAAATGCGCAACTTTTTCGTATAGAAATGTTTTTCTAATTCCTTACAGTTTAAAAAAGAATTTGAATACGGTCAAATTGTATTTTGAACGCGATTTTTTTAAAAAGTTTGTCGAAATATGGCAAATAATATACCGTTGAATAGCTATAAAAAATGCGAAACTTAGTCATGTTTAACGTTTTCTCTACTTCGTAACCGTTTAAGAGTAATTTTGAATACGGCATGACGGATCCTGCTGTTTTCTCGTCTGAAAAACAGAGTAGTCGTACTGATATATGTGTATGTTTGTACTGAGCTATTTTTTGTAGAGTAATTTTGAATGGTTCCGAAAAAGGGTATGTGTACTGATGCTTGCATGGGTTTTTACTAAGCGTGTTTTCACTAACTAGACTTTGCTCTGTTTTTTGGGTAATATTTTTCTCGTAAGTTTTCAGCGGTTTACTGTATCGTCGCCCCTGTACTTGTATGGTTTGTATCATCAAACTGAATGATATTTTATTCAAAAAGAAAATGTGTTTTTTTAACTCAACATTTGTTTGACAACGTTGTTCTAGACTTCTCTCATTTTACTAGTTGTACTAAGGTACTCCCTCTGTTTTAAAATAGATGACTCAATTTTGTACTAAAGTTAGTACAAAGTTGAGTCATCTATTTTGAAACGGAGGTAGTACTTACTAAGCAGGATTTTCATGGGGTTTCTTTTTTTGCTTGAACTTTACAATTTGAATTTCTGCAATTTTCTTTTATTCCGAACGGACCACCGTTTTAACTTCGTCTTGAGGTACTTACTACACCGAACTGGGGTGGTTGTCGCGTGTCTCGGCGTGTTTTGAACTCGATGATTTTTTTTCATCAATTTACTACCCATTTTTTTCACCACACTTGAGAGAGTGATTATTAGGTTTACTTACTGGCCAGTAACACATGAACTCCTCAGGCAATAATACATGAACTACTAGGAACATAATTTTTCATCGAGCACTTGAAAACATAAAACATTACATAAAGAGAAGCACCGAACAGTGAATGTAAAAATAACTCCCACATCCATCATATACTGGGAGCTTCCACTTGAATAGGAAAATTTGTTTATCCCTCACCAATTAAAAACCACGAAACCTGAAGAAAAGAAGTATTGGTTTCTCATTGACATAATAACAAACAGGAGCACAAAATCATAGCTTTTCATCAACGTCGACATGATGCATCGTTGCATTTTCTCGTTGTTGTTGTTGTTGTTGTCTTCCTGGACTATTGAAAGTGCTCTTCTTGGTCATTTATTGGCATGGCCAATAACGCCTGAAAGTGCTCTTTCAGGTCTCCACTCTCCCGAAATCCGTAGAACATTAAAAATCAACAGATTTACACAACGAATATAGAAATGCACAAATGAATCTCCTCCTCAAGATCAGTGATGAAGGATGCAATAAATACAATCGACCAAATGCCAAAGCGTATTATAAATGAGATACATGCTTCTCAAGCCTTAACGAAGGCAAAAAAGTTGTTTTTTCAATGCATTATAGGCAAGAACGGATCCAAGTCAGAACTGATGCGATTTATTCCATCGAACCACTACGAAAGTTTGTCTATATTGTTACGTTTTTAACACACAAGTATTGAACTGTTTTGCTGCCTTTCCATTATGAATTGATGGCGTAATACATGTTGAACTGTTACTCAAGAGCGAAATTCAGAAATACTCCCTCCGTTCAGAATTACTTGTCGTAGAAATGGATGTATCTAGACATTTTTTAGTTCTAGATACATCCATTTCTACGACAAGTAATTTGGAACAGAGGGAGTACATATATATTGGCATACTCCAAATAAGTGCATTTTCAGGAACAAAACTTTTTGAACCTTCTATACGAAAGAACTTGAACAATCAGTCCAAAACATAATTCAAGTTGAACAATCATTTTCCTTACCGAGTGTTAAGGAAAATGAAACAAGAGACGAGCTCGACGGAGAACTTGGACTGAAGAACTTGCACACGGCGAGCTGCAGGGGATAAGGGAGGGCGGTAGTGCGCGGTGTTCTGAGGCGGCGAATGGAGGTGGAAGCAGGGGAGAACATCATTATCTTAGGACTTTATCCTGTTTTCAACACTAGTACACAGTCCCTGTACGTGCTATTCTCCCATAGGCATTAACACAAGCACCTTGTGTTTTAGGAAGAACAAGGCACTTGAATTAGAATAGACACTGAAGAAACTCGCTACAAAACATTACTTATTTTAGGTGATATATGTAAACTTGCAGAATTTCGAAACATGAACTGATGATATTTTTGCACACGCACCAACTAGTTTGTATTTTTTCATGAATACACACCAAACAAATATTAAGTTTATTACAGAAATTCTCTATTCGTGAACTGACAATATTTATTCTTTGTGAACTGAAGAAAAGAGAACAAAAATACACACGGAACTACGATAGTATACACACTGAAGAAAAAAGAATTTCTTCTCTGTGAACTGACGATACAATACATAAATATTTGTATTCTATCATCAGGTTTTTTCATGGCAGGAAGTACAAGAATGACTAGGAAAAAAATGGGGAATTTAGTGGCCAAAATCACTGTAATAACTAGTGGCAGTCTCTATGGTTTTCTTTGAACTTTTTTAGGTGATATATCTAAACTTACATAACTTTGAAACGTGTACTGATGATATTTTTAACTTTTAACTATCTTGTGTTTTTCATGAACTAACAAAATAATACAAACCAAACTAATAATGAGTTTAGTACAGAAAACAGATCTCTTCTCTAGGCATTAAGACAAATACCTATCGAACAACAAGCACAAGACAGTAGTGGCGCTTGAGGAGCAAGGGAAGAGGGACAGTACAAACAAGTGCAGCTCAATGATACCATATGTTGCAGAACAAATTTGCCACTTGGGACTGAAGAAAGAAATCACACAAGATGAGCTGAAAATCACAATAGAATGACCATAACTACAATATGAACTGAATATATACCAGAGGAGCATGAACATCCAAGGGGAGATGTGGAAAGGTTGAGATGGGCACCTCCCGAGCTGCGGCATCGAACGGCTTGGCACTGTGTCGTTGAATGATCCGAGGTGGCGGTAGTGAACGGAGGGCACGCCAGGTTGGTAGTTGTTGTGCTGGAGATGGACATCAGGGACACTGCGGCAGAAGAAGTGGGTCACGCCGGCGACCTGCGGCTGTGGGTGTAGGTGGTTCGCTGGTAGACCGGAGATGGGGGAGATGGGAAACAGGGTGGCGGCCGGAGCTAGAGACTGTAAAGAGTGGTCGGGGAGCTTGATGACGAGATCAAGAGGAGATGGAGGCGACGGAGGCTTGCGAAGCGCCGGCGGCTAGGATGTTGGGCAAGGGGCGGTGACGCGGCCGGCAACCAGGAGGTTGTGTGCGGGCTGGTGGCGCGGTGGAAGCAGCGGGGAGGTTGGCCGGTGGCACGGTGGAAGTAGGGGGGCGGTGGTCCAGTGGGAACAGCGGGAAGGCGAGCCGATGGCGATCATAACCAAAACATCAAACGGAGTTAGGAGTGGGCATTTACTGAGCAGATCGATGGAGTTGGCCGGAGCACCGATACCATCCTGGTCGTACCAGACCAGGGCATCCATCCTCCTGTATATGAGCCCGCCCGTCCCCCACTGGAACCTCGTCAAAGCGTTGAGCTCGACAAGATGCGGCACCGGGGGGCTCGGTTTGCGAGATGATGTAGCGGAGGTGACCTGTCTGGGAGGTGGGATTGGACTGACGTAGCGGCCTTAATCACCACCAACCTGATACCGGTTTATTTCACCATACTCCATGCAGAACTCAGACTCGATTTATGAAAAGGAAGGATCAACCGCATATCAATAGCATAAGTTCAGAGCGCTAGATGGTGTTAACATACTGATTTACCACTGATGCTAAAAATATATTTTGAGAAGAAAATATTGATGTCGATTGCCTAAAATATACATTTAGTTATATTGATTGCTTACTAATTAGTATAACATGTTCTGACACCGACGCAGAATGTGTACGGAGTAGCTCTATTCTTTCCGTGTGAATGTTTAAGAGGAAAATGAACCTTGCATTGCAGAAGAGAAGTCTATGGGCACGGGGCAACGACGGTGTCCGCTCCCCTCTAGCGCCGATATCCAGCAGGGAGCCTCGCAAGATGTTCAGAACCATGCCTTGATTGACTAGCAGTAATCAAATAATCAAAAATAAGTTTTTGCTAACCAGTTTATGTACTATCAATCTGTCCAAATAATCTAGCATTTAGTAACGACTATTAATCAGTTCAACAAATGAGGTTGTTAACAAGCCCGTTAACAATAAAATGAAGTCAGCTAATAACTTACAGTCCGAATCAAATTTCTGTGTTTTGAAGCAGCAGCAATAGTCGGACTGAGGGAGACATCCATGGGGGATATATAGTTGAACTTGCATGATGTGCAAATAACAACATGACTTCTGTACTTACTAGATGAGCACAACTTCTGTGCTTACTAGATGAGCATGACTTTTGTACTTACTAGACAATACTACACGAACAAGTATAATGCTACGTGAACTTTTGTGATGGATGACCTTTTAGTTTTTATTACCAGTACTTGTTGAAAATAAATATCTAAACCACCAGACTTTGGTCTGGGAACCAAAATTCAGAAGAGTAGCATCTCTACAGGGATTACACTAGCTTTGACATTCTGACAATAGTGACGGCTCAAATGCCAAGTAATGTACAGTAACTGAAAAGGCATCATTTTTTGACATTCGATTCTGAAACTATGTGGACCTAAGTAATTATTGGCAGTCAAGAAATGTACAAGTTGCATATATTTCTACCTAGTAAATTATGCTACCAAGCTTACCAAGTCAAAACAATTTTCTTGAGAATAATCTGGTCAGGATCCAAACTTTTTCAATGAACATGCAGCACAAATTGCGGGCTGCTCCCATCTCTGTTCTCCAAAATAATCATAGGGACGGATGAAAAAGGAAACCTGCAACAAATAAAAAAAATTACGTAAGGAAAAACAATCAGGCAAAGACACCGACTTTCAACAAGAAGTGTGTAATATGTGTTTTTTTTCAACACATGCACACCAAAATTACTGCAGTTTCAACATGTACACTGAAACATGCAGGTTTTAGACTTAGAAGTGCCATTGGAGATTTCAGAAGCTTCATCTAGAGTAGCACATGTAGTTCTGCAGCTAGAAAATTTATTTATATAGGAAAATAAACTTATTCCGACAAACTGGATGAGCTAGGAACACAATATTTATCTTTCAGGCATAAGTACAAACACCCACAGGCAGAAATGCTATTAACTTTTTCGCTCCCCTGCATTAATATTTGTACACAAAGACTTGTAGTCCTGTACAGGCCAGTTTAGCCCATCAGTAGAAAACAGGGCTTTCGTCCAGGCCAGTTTAGCCCATTAGTCCCGGTTCAATCCAGAACCGGGACCAATGGAGCTATTTGGTTCTTGCTCATGAGCCTGGGGGCTGGCACCACGCGCCATTGGTCCTGTTCGTCTGGACCTTTTGGTCCCGGTTTGAGGAACGAACCGGGACCAATGGTCCTGGCTCCCTCCACCACCATTAGTCCCGGTTGGTGGCATGAATCGGGACCAAAGGCTTCCTTTAGTCCCGGCTCAAGCCACCAACCGGGCTAATGGTGCTGCCTATATATAGCCCCTCAAGGCAAGAGCAGAGCACACCGCTCTGTTTTTTCTCGGCCGAGGGGAGAGGGCTTGGTGGTGCTCTAGCTCACCTCCTATGCACACAAGGTGTTCGATGGAATGCCCGAGCCACACTACTTAAGGTTTCTCCTCTCCAAGCTCGACCGCCAAGCTCCATTTTCCTCAATATTTATCTAGGTTTAGCGGTAGGTCACGCCCCGTCCCCGTCTTCATCGCCGTCGATCACCCGCGCCGATCTCATCGCCCGCACCACCGTGGTGAGCCTCTTGTTCTTATCTTCTTTCTGAAAGGAAAAATATTATTACTTGTTTGTTTAGATAGATACTTGTATTATTTTCTTACTTTTATTATTGCATCTTATATAGTGCGATGGTTTTGGTATCCGTCCCCGTCGGCCCTCGTCCTGTCTATGATTCGGATGTGGTATATATTGTCTTTTCATAACTATTGGTTCATTTATTGTTTATGAAAATTATGCCGACCAACGTGACATAGATTTTATTTATCTAGGAGGTTGTTGAACCGGAAATTCCAACCGACCCTATTGTCGAGAGGTTAAATTTAGTTGAAGAAGAAAACAATTTCTTGAAGGAAAATAAAAAAACTTGAGGAGGAGAAGATGATATTGGAGTTGCATGTTGCGGATGTCGTCGATGATCACAAGATCAAGATGGATGCAATGCGCTTGAAGATGAGAAAGATTAGAAAATATGCCATCCATACCGAGGCTTGGTATCATTATGCCGTTGGATCAGTTGTTACCTTGGTTGCGGTTATGATCGTATTTGTTTTCGCATTGAAATGTTTTACATAGTTTCAATGTATGGTTTAATTAATTTAGATGCTCTGCAGAGCTTTATGTTGTTAGATGAGAACTACGTATGTACTTTGGTTTTTATGTGATGATGAACTTCTATTAATTTGGTCACTTAATTATCTATTCATGATGTTCTATAATGATTTTTGACACACTTAATTATATATAATGCACCCAGATGAACCGGCAATGGATGTACGGTGTGACGCATACACCTCCGAGTACATTAAGGGCGTGCATGATTTTCTCGAAGTGGCTGAGGCAAACAAGCAGAATGGTTTTATGTGTTGTCCATGCCCTATATGTGGGAATCTGAAGTCTTACTACGACCGGAAAATCCTTCACACCCACCTGCTTTACAAGGGTTTCATGCCACACTATAATGTTTGGACGAGGCACGGAGAAATAGGGGTTATGATGGAAGACGGCGAGGAAGAAGAGTACGATGACAACTATGTGCCCCCTGAATACGGTGATGCTACTGAACTTCAAGATGCACTGCATTTACGTGCACGATGGTGCCGGAACGGGCGAAGCTGCTGAAGATCAAGAGGAACCAGACGATGTGCCGATGATGATGATCTCCGCCGGGTCATTGTCGATGCAAGGACACAATGCTGAAAGTCAAAAGGAGAAGCTGAAGTTCGATCGCATGTTAGAGGATCACAAAAAGGGTTGTACCCCAATTGCGAAGATGGCAACACAAAGCTCGGTGCACTGCATCGAATTGCTGCGGTGGAAAGCGAGAGAATGCCGTGCTCGATAAAGGATTTGAGAAGCTCTTGAAAATAATGAAGAAGAAGCTTCCAAAGGATAACGAATTGCCTGACAGTACATACGCAGCAAAGAAGGTCGTATGCCCTCTAGGATTGGAGGTGGAGAAGATACATGCATGCCCTAATGACTGCATCCTCTACCGCGGTGCCTACAAGGATCTGAACGCATGCCCGGTATGCGGTGCATTGCTTGATATAAGATTAGACGAGATGACCACGGTGATGTTGACGGCGAGCCTCCCAGAAGAGGGTTCCTGCAAATGTGATGTGGTATGCTCCTATAATACCACGGTTGAAACGTCTGTTCAGAAACGGAGAGCATGCCAAGTTGATGCGATGGCACGGTGAGGACCGTAAGAAAGACGGGAAGTTGAGAGCACCCGCTGACGGGTCGCAGTGGAGAAAAATTGAGAGAAAGTACTGGGATGAGTTTGCAAAGGACCCAAGGAACGTATGGTTTGCTTTAAGCGCGGATGGCATTAATCCTTTCGGGGAGCAGAGCAGCAATCACAGCACATGGCCCATGACTCTATGTATGTATAACCTTCCTCCTTGGATGTGCATGAAGAGGAAGTTCATTATGATGCCAGTTCTCATCCAAGGCCCTAAGCAACCCGGCAACGACATTGATGTGTACCTAAGGCCATTAGTTGAAGAACTTTTACAGCTGTGGAATGGAAACGGTGTACGACGTGGGATGAGCACAAAAGGAGGAATTTGACCTAAAGGCGTTGCTGTTCGTGACCATCAACGATTGGCCCGCTCTCGATAACCTTTCGTGACAGACAAACAAGGGATAGCACGCATGCACGCATCGCTTACTTGACACCGATAGTATATACCTGGAAGCTGCGGGGAAGAATGTGTACCTGGGCCGTAAATCGATTTCTTCCGACCAACCATCAATGTCGAAGAAAGGCAAGCATTTCAAAGGCGAGGCAGATCACCGGAAGAAGCCCGCCATGCGTACCAGTGATCACGTACTTGCTATGGTCAATGATTTACACGTAATATTTGGAAAGGGTCCCGGCGGACTAGCTATTCCGAATGACGCTGAGAATCACGCACCCATGTGGAATAAGAAATCTATATTTTGGGACCTACCCTACTGGAAAGACCTAGAGGTCCGCTCTTTGATCGACGTGATGCACGTGACGAAGAACCTTTGCGTGAACCTGCTAGGCTTCTTGGGAGTGTATGGGAAGACAAAAAGATACACCGAGGCACGAGAGGACCTGCAACGCTTGCACGAAAAAGAGGGCATGCCTCCGGGCGATATGAAGGTCCTGCCGCTACGCTCTTCACGAAAGAAGAGAAAGAAATATTCTTTCAATGCTCGTCAAGATGAAGGTCCCGACTGGCTTCTCGTCAATATAAAGGGAATAATAAATATGCCGGAGAAAAGTTCCGTAACCTAAAGTCTCATGACTGCCACGTGATTATGACGCAACCGCTTCCGGTTGCATTGAGGGGGCTTCTACCGGAAAACGCGTCGATTAGCCATTGTGAAGCTATGTGCATTCCTCAATGCAATATCTCGAAGGTGATCGATCCAGAAATCGTACCAACGCTAAGGAGTGATGTGGCGTAATGTCTTGTCAGTTTTGAGCTGGTGTTCCCACAATAATCCTTCAATATCATGACGCACGTCCTAGTTCATCTAGTCGATTAGATTGTCATTCTGGGGCCCGTAATTCTACACAAAATGTACCCCTTTGAGAGGTTCATAGAGTCCTAAAGAAATATGTTCGTAATCGCGCTAGGCCGTAGGAAGCATCTCCATGGGCCATCAAACAAGAGGATGTCATCGGGTTTTGTGTTGACTTGATTCCTGGCCTTAAGAAGATAGGTCTCCCTAAATCGCGGTATGAGGGGAGACTGACCGAAAAGGCACGCTTGGAAGGGACTCAATAATATGCAGGGACGGATATTCTTGGTCTCAAGCACACTACACAGTTCTACGTAACTCTACCTTGGTGACCCGTATGTCGATGGGACACAAGAACAGTCTGCGCTCCAAACACCCGGAGCGGTCTGACGATCGGATTACATGTGAACACATCAGACTTTCAGCAGCTTGGTTGGAAACACGTCTCGGAGGTGACGGCACTGTTTGTGATGAGCTGTACTTGTTGTCCAAGGGACCATCTTCGACTGTAATGATTTGGAAAGGATACGAGATAAATGGGAATACATTTTACATGATTGACCAAGATGAAAAGAGCACCAACCAAAACAGCGGTGTCCGCTTTGATGCAGCAAGCGACAAGGGAAATGACACATATTATGGTTACATAGTAGACATATGGGAACTTGACTACGGAGTAGATTTTAACGCCCTTTGTTTAAGTGCAAGTGGGTCAATCTGTCAGAGGCGGGTATAGGTAGACCCACAAAGACGGAATGACAACAAAGGGATCTGAAAAATCTTGGGTACACCGACGAACCGTTCGTCCTAGCCAATGATGTGGCACAGGTTATCTATGTGAAGGACATGTCTACCGGATCGAGGAAAAGAAAAGATAAGGAAGCGAATACATCATATAATGAGCCAAAGCTCCACATAGTTCTTTTCAGAAAAAGGGACATCCACGGGAGTGGAGGGCAAGATGTACATGTTTGAAGAGTATGAAAAGTTTCATGAAATTCCCCCTTCAAAGTCAAGGCTGACCCAAGCATCCCGATAAACGATGAAGATTATCCATGGTTACGCGCAATAAGCAAGCGACACAAGCGAAGAAAAAGTGAAGACTTTCTCCGCAACTATTATGATGATACCATGCCAACTTTGTAATGCATTTAGTATGATACCATTGACCGTTTTGTACTCACACCGGTTTATAAGCCCGTCCCTCTACACGCCTTGTTGAGCTCACAAACTTGTGATTCACACAAATTTCAAAGAAAACTAATGACACAAGCAGAAATTTTATAATTTTGCTGACCTAAAAGCAAAAAGAATTAAAAAATAAAGCAAAAAACCAAAAGAAAATAAATAATGCAGAAAACAAAACAAAAAAAACTTGAAAAAAATAAAATAGCAACAATAAGTATTTTGTTGTAAGTAGAAACAAAATAAAATAAATAAATAAAGCAAAAAAGTGTTTTCAAATTTGAAAACTAATGGCACTAACAGAAAGTTTATAATTTTTCTAAAACTAAAAGCAAAAAGAATTAAAATATAAAGCAAAAAACAACAAAAATAAATAATGCAGAAAACATAACAAAAAACTGAAAAATAATAAAAATAGCAATAATAAGTATTTTGTTATAAGTACAAACAAAATAAAATATATAAAGCAACAAAGAAAACAAAAAAGTGTTTTCAAATTTGAAAACTAATGGCACTAACAGAAAGTTTATAATTTTTCTAAAACTAAAAGCAAAAAGAATTAAAAAATAAAGCAAAAAACAACAAAAAATAAATAATGCGTAGAAAGCAAAACCAAAAACTGGAAAAAAAATAAAATAGCAACAATAAGTATTTTGTTGTAAGTAGAAACAAAATAAAATAAATAAAGGAACAAAGAAAACAAAAAAACAAAAAAGTGCCACCTACATCGGGCCCCACGGCCTGAATAATGACTAGAAACCCTACCATGGGCAGGATTCAGGCCCGCTGGATGCCCATTAGGCCCACAGCACAGATTGCAAGGTTAGGCCGAAGCTGCAGGTTGAGAGGAGCTCGAGAGGTGGCGCAGCAGCCGCTTATAAACCACTCTCAGGCTCTCTCAACTAGCGAGGTGGGACTAAACTTTTCGGCGCTGGGCAGCACAAGGCCTTTGGTCCGTTGGGTGGCGCCAACCGGGACTAAAGGGGCATTGGTCCCGATTCGTGGCTCAAACCGACTAATGCCCCTTTTAGTCCCGTTGGTGCCACCAACCGGGACCAGGCCTTTGGTCCCGGTTGGTGGCACCAACCGACTAAAGAAACATTAGTCCCGGTTTGAGCCACGAACCGACCAATGCTCAGTGTATATAAGCAACACTTGTGAAAATTTTCAGTTTCATCGCCAGCATTTGCCCCGACCGCTCTAACCTCCCCGACGCCGCGCCAGGCTTGCCCAGCCGCCCGCCCGCCGCTGCCGTCATACGCCTGCCGTCACCATCGCTGCCGTCGCCGCGCCCATTGCCGCCGCCGTCGTCACCATCGCCGTCGCCCGCGCCGTCGTCGCCGCCGTCTGCTCGCCGCCGTCGTCGCCGCATCTGCCCCAACGCCCGTCGCCTCTGCCTCGTCGTCGCCGTCCCCGCGCCCCCGTCCCAGCGCCCTCGCCGTCGCCGCCTGCCTCCACGACGACCTGCCGTCGTCCAGCGCCTCCCGACCTCGCCGTCGCCTCCGCCTCCCGACCTCGCATTCGCCTCCTCGTCAGCCCACCGCCCTCGCTGCCACAAGGCCACCTCTGCATCAGGCCGCCCCGACATCGCCCGTTGCCGACGCCACGCCCACAGTGAGCCCTCACAAGACCTGCCCTGCCCCTGCCGCCGCCGCCACCGTATGATGTTTTTTGTTCATAGATGTGATGCTTTTTTCATAAATGTTCATATATATATATTGATGTACGGATATATGTATGATGCTTTTTGCATATGTGTTGATCTAATGTTTTTTTTCTGCATATATATGTGATGTTTTTTGTTCATAGATGATCATATGAATTTTTTTTTGTTCATAGATATGATCATATATATGATGTATGCATGGATCGATGTGGATGGAATATGATGTTTTTTGTTCATAGAATATGATGTTTTTTATTCATAGATTTTATTTTGTTCATGAGAGAGGCGGGGACGTCGAGGAAGTTGTACTGCTTAGAGTTAGGGTCGTCCAGAAGAAGGAAAATAAGGAAAAAGAATAAAAGAGGAAGAAGGAAGAAGGAGAAGAAGAAGGAGAAGAAGAGGAGAAAAAAATAAGAAGAGGAAGTAGAAGAAAAAAGGAGAAGAAGAAAAAAATTCTATTTTTTCTTCTTCTCCTCTATTCCTTCTTCTTCTCCTCTCTTTTTTTCTTCTATTTTTTTTCTTCTTCTTCTTCTTCTCTTTTTTCTTCTTCTCATTTCTTCTTCTTCTTCTTCTTCTTCTTCTTTTATCGGGAACGAGGGGTGTCGAGGATCGCTGAGGGTCGACGGCCGGGAACTAGGCTAGAGGGTCGCGAGGGTCACAGAGGGGTCGAGGGTCGCCGAGGCCGGCCGAGGGTCAATGTTTTGAGGGTCGAGGGTTCGAGGGTTCTAGGGTCGATGGTTTGAGGGTTCTTGGGTTCGAGTGTTCTAGGGTTCGAGTGTCAACGAGGGATGGAGGGTTGGATGGATCTAGGGTTCATGGGTGGGGGGTCATCGAGGGCCGAGGGTTCGAGGGTCGAGGGGTCGAGGGTTCGAGGTCAAGGTTCGAGGGTTCTAGGGTCGATGGTTCGAGGGTTCAAGGGTCGCCGAGGGCCGAGGATTCGAGGGTCGAGGGTCGCCGGGGTCGAGGATCACCGAAGGGTCGAGAGGTTGCCTATTGTCAAAGTATTGAAGAAACCCATGGCTTCATCATTACCCGAAGTAACCAGGGCATGATGATGCGAAGTTCTCAAAGATATTCGAACGGAGTCTCGGATAGGATAATCCAGCCTTTTGGTACAAATTTCAGCAAAGGCCTTCCAAATAGCGATATTCGGAAGGCTCTTGCTGTACTTTGTACCAAAAAGCTTAATTATCCTATCTGGGATTCCTTTCTGTAATAACTTTGGAGAGCTTCGCATCATCATGTGCCTCATTTTTGCCTAATGATGAAGACATGGTTTTGTTGAATCCTTTGACACTAGACCCTAAGCGCCTCGGGATTAATGCCCTTGCTATCCTCGACCTCGGCGATCCTCGACCCCTTGACCTCGACCGCCTCAGCGATGCACGACCCTCTACCCCATCAAGGGCGCCGATGCCCACGCCACTTGTGGGACATATAGATGTAGTGTTCAACGCCGACCCTCCCGATAGCTTCAACACGTGGGAGGGGTCGATATTACCCCTCCTTGAAGCGTTCTCGAGGCCACCCCTAACCCTTGAAGCGTTGTCGAGGCCACCAAACACTAGAGAAGCAGCGCCGAGGCCACTAATTAATATGATTCCTTATTGTGATTAGCTAGCTAGTTCTCGCTTGCTACTAATATATCCATATCTGTCATGTTTGAATAATAATTGCCATGTTTTAAATATTTGTAGAAACTATGGACACCCCGCCACGAGACGAAGCACAAGAAGCATTGTTGAGGGACATAATCGCACAAGGAAGTGATGCCGTCTGCTCGTTGATGTTTCTCAACGACAACGATGGTCCGGAAGGAGAGGGTGAAGAAGCAGCTGGCTATGATTTACATGGTCTGGCGACCCAATGCCGGTGCAAGAAGGAGAGGGTGAAGAAGTAGACCGTGAGGACGGTTCCCGGTGATCACCAAACCGAAGTCCGCCAGGTATATATATTAGTTAAGCCTGTACTTGACTAGCTAATTGATGCATTCATTGTTTTGGTATGTACACATATTAATTAACTCCTCGCCTTTGTTCTTTTTCTAGCCCTCCTGATCGAGCACAACTTCGGTAAAGAGACGAGGCCCAAGAAAAAGTTGAGCTCGGATGAAAAGTTTGAGATCATACAAATCGCGCTACGACGGCCAACCTATTGAACCCTACCCGACAAAGAAGGCATTTGTTGCTCAAATGGGTTCTCGTTAGGGAAAAGATCCCGATCAGCATCCACCAATGGTATAAGCCTAAGAACGAAGACCCCGAGGTGTCTTGTGTCAATGATATGCAGAAAATGATCTTTGGACCGAGCTGAAGTCAAATTTTACCCTACCGCTAGAGGATGATCCGAGAAGCCAAGAATAGAGCCATTAATCAAGTCTTTTGCTCTTAAAAGATGGCGTAACTATTCAGGAATTGGAAGAAAGAACTCAATACGTATGTCGAAAAATGAGACACCAGAATTCAAGGGCAAATATGAGAAGATCAGAGATGATCGCCCGCATTTGTGGCCTACAAGACATCGAAAAAGAGTAAAAAGATGTCGGCGACAAACAAGAGAAATGCTGCTAAGAAGAAGCTTCACCATCGCATCGGGTCGTATACCTCGTAGCTCGCCTAAGTGGGCCAAGGCTGAGAATGACCGCTTGATAAAGGGATCGAACCAGAGATAATGAATCGCTGCACCGCTGCGGACTTGGTTCTTCGGGCCGGGCGGATCCTTGGACCCTATAACAGTGGAAGTGCATTTGGACGGACGAACAATTGGACATACCAGTCAAGAGGCTTCAGCAATATATCGGGCAACAGCAAGGGAAGTTCATTCTGCATAGGGAGAAGGACGAGCTCACAATGGCCCTCGGAATCGAGCACCTCGGATTTTTAGACACGAGGCACGCCAGTTCGCTTCGTGGAAGGCTGGATTTCGACGCAGGGGTTACAAAACCCATGAGAGGAGGAAGAAACTGGAGCAGAGCCTAATGCAAAGCGCCGCACAAAAGGGTAATGGGGCTAGAGGAACGAGAAGAGGAACGAGAAGCAGCAGATCACAACAAACGACCGCCAAGCTTCCCCGGTTACCCGCCATCTCAGCCGAGAAGCAGCGTGGCTTCCACCGAAGCTTCAGCCAGAGCAGCATGCCTTGACGGCTCCTCGCCAGCCTATCCCATGGATGCTATCACGAATGCTGAACATTGCCACCTTATGGCGCAAAGGAGCAATTTGAAGGTCAAGGCGGCCGTTGGCTCTGCTTATCCTACTAAACCCGACTCAACTTTTCACCGCCGCCGATTCCGTATGATATGCTAAGGTGATGGTCGGCGAAATAACGGAGGGATTTGAGGACCTCCGGCTTGACCACCCTACCGGTGAAGGGGAGTATCGGCTGGGTTCTCGCTCAAGACTCCATGCCTATGGCGGAAGGATCTCATCCACCTTCTCGAATCGACGCCTCCGCCTCCTCCTCCTCCTCCGGCGAAGTCAGGCACTCCGCCTCCTCCACCGCCTCCTCCCGGGCGAAAGTGACGACAGGCACTCGGCCGCTCCTTCTCCGCTGGCGGCGGCACTCCGTCTCCTTCTCCGCCTGCACCGGGCGCGCCCGAGCAGCCAGCCTCCTCCTTCTCCGCCTCGTCGGCAAGGGCGGAAGAGACCCGCCGCTGCCCGGCTGCTCCGGGCCGTAGTCCTTCTCCTCCGCCTCGTAAGTGAAAGAAGACATCCGCCTGGCTCGCTCGCCGGGCGCCTAGCAAGACAAACCCAAAGGCGGGAGGAGATACAGATTCGGTCCTTCTCTGAAGACTCCAGAGAAGTTTCAAGGGTTGACTGGTTTCAAGGGTTGAAAGCAAAGAGACATCCACCTCCGGAGGAGAAGGTAGATCCGGTCAAAGCGGCGCACTGCTGCCCTCGACAAAACCACCCAAGTCTCGCTACCAAAGGCAATTATGAGCGCATTATTGGAAAGGCATTTGCCAAGCGAGAGGTCGGGAAGTACCGCACAAGGATCAAAGGATGAAAGAACGACGAGCCGGGAAACAAATTGCCCAGCTCGCGAACAAGCTTAAGCAATCGTGCCCCCGCTCAAGGTGTCATGCTAGCGACATCGCCGATCCGAGGATGGTGCCTATGGCAATCCCGCAGATTACCCGCCCGACGATGTACATTATGATTTCTTGGAGGTGCAGATACAAAGATACGAAAATACGGGAAGCCTCTCACAAAGATGAAAGTTCTCTATCAACGATGATGCGAAGATTGCATGATTGGTACATGAAAACCTGCAAAAGAGTCTCGAGGAGGAGTACTTTGTATGTGAGAGTTAAAAGGAGCATGACCTCCTTGGAATTGAACTGTTGCTCATTCCATTTGAGGAGTTCTATCAGTTTTTCAATCAATTGGCCCTCGATAAAGCAACGGTCACCGCCATCGTCTGTAAGTAGTACTACTTATGTCATTAAGTCTCTTTATATAACTCAGCCCTTTCATTGCATGTATTTCTAATTATCCTCACTATATTATGCAGATTGAAGATCGCCGAAATGAAGAAAAGACAAGTGGGTGATATTGGGTTCATTAACACATATCTCATAGATGCAACTGAGGTTAAATTTCGTGCCGACGAAACCGAGGCCAACTTGCTACGATCGTTGGAAATAAATGAACACAAAATATAATACTCTTTCCTTACAACTTCAAGTGAGTGTTACTGCCTTGTGGCATATTCGGTTTCCCTTATTAGTCCAAGGTTATAGTAATGTAATATTGATGAGTTATGCATGCGTCGCAGGTTCCACTATATTCTCCTAGAGATTAAGCTTGAGCAGGAGTAGTAATCGCTTTAGACTCGAGACGAAAAGATCCCAAGGAGTATGCGGACATGACTGAAATGCTCGAGAAGTTAAATCGATCATTATCCACCATATCAGCAATTTTGTTCATTTCTGATATCAAGTAATTGTTTTCTTTGTATGGCAGGGCTTGGGGAAAATTCACCAAAAAAGCTCCGGGATTACCGAAGAAGCTGCAATTTAGACACCCGAAAGTAAGTACTATATTGTAGCATATTCCACGCCAAGATCTCCTAGTGATTCAAGCGCTAGTTTCATCAATACCATTTAGCATGCTTGCTAATTATCAGTTTGATTGACCTCTGTTTCTTGTAAAGTGGTTGTGGCAGGAACAAGGGAATGATTTCTGTGGATACTACGCTTATGTAGTCCATCCGCCACACGACCTGTGAGAGGGGCTACTCCTACAAACAATATGAAGTGCGTAAATAAAATATTCACAATTTTATTTTATTACCATCATTTGTGTTGAGTTTCATCTATTCATATATATATATATATATATATATATATATATATATATATATATATATATATATATATATATATATATATATATATATATGTATTGACCCTTTCTTAAAATTAGATGTTTCAAAGCGGATGAACTCCTAGCACCAGATCGCATGCAGCAATTCAAGAGGAATTACGGCATTCTTTCTTGACCACGTGATCGCTGAAGACGGAGAATACCATGTGGACCACGCGTCCGTATTGTAAAAGATAATTATTGTATATATGTAGCCGGTAGTGTCGGATAGATATACGAGAACTTGTTGTTCGACCAATCTCTCGGAGAAGGAGAGGTGGTCGATATCACTTCTCCTGTATGCATATATGTTCATGACGATCTTCTGTTTGCTTAATTACTAGCTAGCTAGCGTGTCTAGCTAGTCCTCTCTATAATGTATGTATAGTACGAAGCGCCGACCAAGCACGGACAAAAGAGAGGACACTTTTCTATTAATTAGCTAGCTATAGCACAATATATGAAACACCTAAATTAACCCCCAAAACCCCCCAAACCCCCTCTTTCAAAAAAAAAACAAAACCAGAGCTATAGAAATGTCGACGCTGGATGATGCCTATTGGTCCCGGTTGGTGCCACCAACTGGGACCAAAGGCCCTCCGCCTCGGCTCAGCAGACAGGCCACGTGGAGATTGATCATCCCGGTTCTGGATAGAACCGGACTAAAGGGCCAGTAGATAGTATCGACCTCTTTAGTCCCGGTTCATGAACCGACTAAAGGCCTCACCAACCGGGTCAATAGGCCCCTTTTCTACTAGTGTGTTAGGAGCATTCGTGATTTTTGAATCTTTGTTTGTTCACTGTATTTTCATGTGGTTTCTTATATGGACCTTTCTAAAAATCTGAATTACTCGTGATGATATCTGCGAACCTTTCTTAGACGATGATGTTGAACTTGCGCTCGATTGCATATGTAATTGAAGGGATTTTTACTAAACACTACAATCATCTACGTGTATTCTTACTGCTCTCACTAGTTGGAAGGACAACAGACCAATCGAGTGGCATGAGTTACGGTGGCCCATTACACATATTATTTCAGTCCGCCGATCTTCATCAGTACTAGAATGACTAGACAAGAAGTTTAGATTTGTAGCAGCACACGCTCCAAACTTAGAGATTTTTTCTTCAATGTTTTTAGGTGATTGCATCAGTACTAGTATGATTGGAAAAATATTCAGATTTTAGCAGCACACACATGAAACTTACAGAATTTTTATGGAAATGGACGAAGTTCTGATTTTTTGAACTCCTCCAATGGTTGCACATGAACTGAGCAATATAGCGATTAACGGTACATCATTTTTGATCTGAAAAGCTACTTGACTGAAAATTGACATACACATCCAAAAGTTCAAAACTACAAGACATGCCCTATGTTTTTCTGCTACCACACTATCAAAACTTTTTATTCAAAATGTCTCTGAACTTTAACCCTCAACCTTCCTTCAACTGTAATTTTCATTTTGCCCAACAAACTAGATGCACAGTAACTACAAAAGCAGAGCAATCTTCCTCATGTGCGCTGCTTGGTGCCTAGCATGGCAAAATACGAGTAGCATACCTGGAGTTCCGACCGCGCCCAGAAGCAGAGATCCATTTGGCGTGCTCGCGACAAGAAGAAACCAACTTGTATCCTCAACTTGGAGGCGACCAGCCAGTGTGGCTGCTAGCCAAGAGCTGCGTGTGTGGTCGCACGAAAATGGGTCACTCCCATGTCACTCCCTGGGGGCAAGTGACAGAGATGGAAGGTTCAGCAAGGGCGCTCGGGGCGGTTCAGGGAGTTGGAGAAAGGCGGTTCAGCTGGCTAGGGAGGGGAACACGGGTAGGAAGCAAGCAAGGGGAGCCTAGAGGCGGAGGGCCATAGCAACAGGGGAAGAAGCGGAACCTTGTGGCGGCGTGTTGGGTGCGGGAATTCCAGAACCTCCACCAATGGAAGCATCAGTCCAAATTTCGAGAGGGAGCAGGCCGGAGGAGAAGGTGTTGCAGTAGAAAGGTGTGCAAGAAGACCTTACCATTGTTGCCCACCAGCTCTGGCCGGAGAACCAGAGGTGGGAAGGTGGGTGAGAAACCTCGTGGCGCGACGGAAGTAGTCGGGAGGACAGCTAGCGATGCGTGGATCCAGCGGTGGACGCGCACACGGATCCGGGTGGTCAGGGCGGGCAAGTAATCCAGGGTCGGGCGGTGGCGCTTTGCAACCGGAGGTGGGCGGGCGCGCGTGGTTGGGGCCGGCTGTGGGCGGCAAGGCGCCGACGGGGTGGAAGGAGGCGGCGCTACCGGGCGGGGGAGGAAGGAGGTGGCGTGCCGGCGGGGATGGGGATCTTTCTTGTTTGTCATAGGGCTGAAAAGTTATCCGACGGGTGATCGCGCCCTTATAGAGCCGGGAGTAACAGAATATTATATATATATATAGCTCTGTCCTATATATATATATATATATATATATATATATATATATATATATATATATATATATATATATATATATATATATATATATATATATATGACAAATTTTTCCTACTACCGGGGTGTAGTTACTCCCACTTTTGATTCATAATGCTCTAGGTAGTATCTATCATATCGGAGAGTATGTACGCCTGTAGTATGTAGTATGTAAGAATGTTTAGGTAGTATATATACTATTTTTATGTAGTATGTAGTATATTTTGAGCATATTCATTTTTACATACAAATATGTACGTGTTTCATAAATATTATAAAAACATGGGCTCACATGCAATTTTTTCACATAATTCGCTTTGGAGTATCTTAGATATAGTATATGAGCATACTAAAAGTAATAAAATAGAGTATATACTACCAGATGGTAGTATATGAGAAATGGGTGTAACTACACCCGGTAGTAGGATGCATTTTCCATATATATATATATATATATATATATATATATATATATATATATATATATATATATGCCGGCGCTTTAGTCGTGCCTAGGTATGCGACGACGCCCGTTAGCCCCGTGGCCGGTGTAGTTCTGAGCCATCAAACGGCCACGACCGGGTAGGCGGGTTTAGGCTATGCCGACGGTTTCATATATGCCGACAGCACCCGTTGGCGATCGTGAGCGCGGTCCCGACGGTTGTAGTATGTCGACGGGGCCGTCAAGATAGAGAGACATATGCCGACGGCTTTTCCTACGCCTACCGCCGTGCCGCGCCTAAGGTCAGTTAGATATAGTTCATCTATGCCGACGGGGCCGTCGGCATAGATGAGGCCGTCGGCAACTACATAAATTCTGGTAGTTGCTTGTCCTTCAACCTATGTAAATTATGGAGCAAGAACAAACGCTCACACAACAGACTCAATATGTTGCTTGTCCTTCAACCTACCAGGGAAGGTGGTTCCTGTAGAGAGTTGTAATATCATCTTAGAATTCAAACTTAAAGCAATGCTAGTAGCCACCTCTCAATCGCACCCAGCTAGCATCATTGTATTCAGTTCTTCATAGTATTATTAATCCATTGTGATGATTTAGTGTCCTGTTTATTACTGAAGTTCAAAATGATGATTTTGTCGGTGTGGAAGCTTAACTTATTCTGATTCATTTCTTGCGTTGGTCCTTGGGTTGTCATCCATTGCATTGCGCGCCTATGTTGAACAAGATGTTGGTGTAAGGTATGCGCCTAAGGAGCATATGAGGGTTCTCTTATTTATTAAGTATCTGATGCTCAGTGTTGTATGAGAATGATGCGTATATATTGCTGATAAATGACTCGATCTTCTGTTCAACCTGGTGAAACACAATGTCGGATCATTGTGTTTCGGGTTAATATGGCATTACAAAATTGAAATCAAACGGTTACCAAGATGAATGGATGGATGGATGGATAGATGATGCCCTTGACTTATGGGACTACTGTATTATACCATGAATATAGAATACTGTTAATTTATATTGTTTTCTAGTATCACGAGCAGACCGGTGCCTGCTGCCTTGATATAATTAATCAAATTTATCATCCCTATTTTTCTGTATCCATTAAATACTAAATATAGAGTGGTAGTTGTTGTAGCTGAGGACCAGAATAAATAATGAAGTGCAGCTAGTGCGCATGCATGTTGATCCAGTTGGCCTTTGTTTGGTCTTCACCTTGAAAGCTACGCGCTTTCTGGTAGACTTCGAGGAATCAGGGTTCACACTTGTGAGCGTCTACATCTACTCAGTAGTCAATCATCACTTTTAATTTAAGGCTATATCAAGCTTGCTCGGTCAGGGCAAGAGGTCCTACTCACCTTCAAATTCTCCAATCTCCATCATCTGCTGTTTCGTGGAGCTTGGTTTGATTTGATACATCAATACATCATACATCACCGTTCATGGCAAACTGCTTCTGGAGGCCGTCGACGATGGTGCCCGCGGCCCCTAGGAGCGAGGACGAGATCCTCCAGCCAGCCAACCTCAGAAGTTTCACCTTCAAGGACCTCAAGAAGGCCACGAGGAACTTCTGGCCGGATAGCGTGCTCGGTGAGGGCTGCTTCGGACCGGTGTTCAAAGGGTGGGTTGACGAGGCCTCCTTCGCCCCGGCAAGCCCTAGGACCGGCATGCCCATCGCCATCAAGAAGCTCAACCAGGAAAGCTTCCAAATCCACAAGGAATGGCTGGTCAGTGTTGCTCAGTACCAACCATTTTTTTTAACTCAGTGCCAACCAATTCCAATTCATTCATGAATCTGTTTCTGAACCTTATGTGCAGGATGAAGCGAATCACCTAGGCCGATTGACGCACCCCAATCTGGTGAAGATGCTAGGTATTGCCTCAAGACGAGCAGCACCTACTCGCCTATGAGTTCATGCCACAAGGAAGCTTGGATAACCATCTTTTCAGGAGTAATTACCAGTTTACTACATAACCTTCTCCTAGCCTTCCACTGATCAGTTAACACCTCCCAGATTAGTTACTAATGGGGTTGAGATAATAACAAGTTCAAGTGAATGTCTGAATGATGATGTAGGGGGCTCACATTTCCAACCACTGTCATGGGATCTGAGGATGAAGGTTGCTCTTGGGGCAGCCAAAGGGCTCGCATTTCTCCACAGCGACAAGGCCAATGTCATCTACGGTTATTTCAAGACATCAGATATTCTTCTTGATTCGGTATGTTTCCGTTCTTTCATTCCAATTAGATCGAGAAGATGATTTGTTTTATTAATACTGTTTGTCAATTGATGGAACATGGATTGCAGGGCTACAATGCAAAGTTGTCTGATTTTGGGAAGCCAAAGGAAGAAGAACCAACCGTTGGTCCGAGCTTTTATATTGATGAATTGCCGAGCTACTATGCAAAAAGGCTGTCTGATCTTGGGTGGCCGACCGGTAATACAGGTGAATTAAATTACCTCATCTTGGAGCTTAGATTGTTTCTTTAAAGCAATGATCAGCTGCATATGTTATATTTACATGCTTTGGTGTTGCTGAAACGCTTATATTCATTTTTGTTAAACCTCCTTTTATTACTAAAAAGGCTATGAAGCTTGAGCATCATAGTTTGCTTCTCAGGGTTGAATGATGTTGTGCTATGCAGTAGCCAGTAGGTATGGTTGCCAAGAAGCACTACGGGAAACAGCGAAGAACACTATTAAAATTCTTTGGTTGGTTGTTGATGTCCTGAAGAGGTCATATTAGTTAGGTACAGCACAGCTGCTCCAAACTTTTTATGGTTTCAAAGCAAACTGGACCCCATCACCACACACGCTAAACCTTTAGATTAGTTAAGTACCACCACCAGCTATATGCACTTCAAATGTAAGGGAGTAGCAGGGGACCGATCCATGAAAGATTCCTGCATAATCTTGCCCCTAGATAAGCATCCATGTACTTTGCAACGGGTCGATGGTGGCCAGAGCATGTTTTTTTAGTTTAGCTTAGTATTCCCTCCGTCTCATATTAATTTCCGCTCAAATGGATGTATATCTAGCAATTAATATGGGACGGAGGGAGTAGGGATGAGCTGCGTAGTGTAATCCCCATATAACATTGCTAATATGTATGCTAACCCATGTTGTGTTATATCTGAGCTGGACCATTGTCTGTTCTTCTGCAGCATCTGAATATGAGCAAGGAATTAGTTTTCTTATGATTTTGATTTCTATGGAATCTGAATATGAAATAGTCACAGTGACCCTGTATGAACTGGTCCTCTCTAAATGTTTGCTTTGACAGAGGATCCGACGGCAGAGGGCGACGTGTACAACTTTGGGGTGGTGCTGCTGGAGATACTAGCCGGCCGGCGGCGACTGGACCAGAGCCGGCCATCCCGTGAGCAAGACCTGGTGGAGTGGGCGCGGCCGCACCTGAGCAAGCGCCAGATCTCCCGCATTCTGGACGCGCGGCTGGGCAGACAGTACTCCCTTGCCGGCGCACAGAAGGCCGCCGCGCTGGCGTGCAAGTGCCTCTCTGGTAACTTGAGTGTCCGACCGAGCATGGAGCAGGTGGTTGCGGCACTGGAGCAGCTCCAGGACACCAAGGAGACCACAGTGAGCGATCACGGGAAGGCGAGCGGCAGTGGCACCTGCCGCGTTGTCAGGAAGTTTGGTGGTAGCCGACAGCAGCAACCGTAGTTGGCAGAGAAAAGACAGCGTCGGGGGCGTTGCTGCTGAGCCAATGATGAAGTGTAAGGAGGGAGGCTGTAAGACAATAGGTTTGGGGAAACCGGCACAACCTTCCAGGGGTGGCCTATCACATATATATAATGAAGGGGTACAACGTTACAACATACGTACACATATACGGAAACTATACAATCTAACACCCTCCCTCAATCTTAGCCACTTCCTAAAGAATCTAGAAGGGTAAGATTGGCGCCGACAAGTTTCAAACTGTGGTAGAGGCAAGGGCTTGGTGAAGATATCCGCAAGTTGATCCTTGGAAGAGATGAACTTGATCTGTAGTTGCTTCTGGAGATACACGCTCCCGCATAAAATGGTAGTCAACTTCAATGTGTTTCTGCTCGAGCATGGAATACCGGATTAGCGTACAGTATGTAGCAATCGGCGTTGTCACACCAAAGAATAGGAGACTGTGATTGAGATATACCCAATTCCTGAAGCAAGGATCAGATCCAAATTATTTCTGCTGCATTAGCCACAACTTTATACTCAGCTTCAAAGATTGCTACGCTAAACAGTAGCTTGTTTTGAGCACTCCAGCGATCAAGGTAGAACCAAAGAACACAAAGATAGCCCCGTGGATCGCCTTTCATTATCCGGACCTGCCGCCCAAATTGCGACCGTATCGTTTTAGCCGAGATAACCCCGCAGGAGTTCGGTCGAATGTGCAAACCATAGGACAATGTGAAGCGAATATAGCGCAAAATGCGCTTTACCGCAGACCAATGAGTGTCCCGAGGTGCTCAAGATACCGACAAACTCGTTGACAACAAAAGAAATATCCGGACGCAGGATCGCTGGGCATCAAGCCCACCAACAATACTCCTATACTGTGTTGCATCGCCAGGTCAAAAGCTCACCATCCACAAAGAAGTGATCCCGCCGCTGGTAGACATAGGTGTAGTAGTCGGTTTGCACTTAAGCATCCCAGCCCGCTGCAACAGATTCAAAGCGCATTTCTTCTCGCATCATAACAAGACCATCGTAATCGGAAGCAACTTCCACGCCAAGGAAGTAGTGAAGGTTTCAAGATCTTTGACCGCAAAGTCAGCACCAAGAGACCGAATAAGAGCAAAGCAGCAGCCACCGGAGAGGAACCGACAAGTATAATATCATCTACATAGACCAGCAAATACATAGTAACCTCGGCCTTTGTAGAAGAAACAATGAAGAGTCAGCAATAGATGATGCAAAACCGTGAGTACGTAAGAGTCGTCGCGCAAGATTTAGCATGCCAAGCACGAGGAGCCTGCTTTAGACCATAGAGTGCTTTGGTGAGACGACACAAATAATCAGGATGATCAGGTCGAAAAACCAGGGGCTGCCGTGATATAGACCTCTCCTCCAAAGACACCATGAAGGAAAGCATTCTGCACATCAAGTCGACGAAGAGACCAACCACGAGTAAATCGCAAGAGAGAGAAGAAGCCTGATAGTAGTAGGTTTAACCATCGGACCGAAAGTGTCTTCATAGTCAAGACCATAACGCTGCCGAAAACCGCGGGCAACCAGCCGCGCCTTTGTAGCACTCAATAGACCCATCGTAATGCTTCTTCACTTTGAAAACCCATTTAGAATCAATGACATTGACATCGGGTGGTGGCGGAACAAGAGTCCAGGTCTTGTTACGAAGAAGAGCATGGTACTCCTGCTCCATGGCCTCTCTCCAATGAGGTATACTCAACAGCTTGATACGCACGAGGCTCGTGAGGCCGGATCCGCACGAGCAAGCAGCCTAAACAGTAGCCAACCAAGCAACAGTACCATCATGTCAGCTGCTTGGGTTGAAAAACACCACCGCGACTCCGCAGATGTGGTCGCGGAGGAGGTGCGGAACCACAGGAGCCGAGAGGGCAACGGGCGAAGGTGACGGTGATGGAGACGCCTACCATGGGCGACGGAGACGCCTCAGCCAAGACAGTAGAGAGCCTCGATCCGGGCGAAGCTCGATCTGTGACGAGACCGGGCGTGGTCGGGCTGAGGTGGCGAGGCCCCGAGGCAGGCCACGGTGGTGAGGCCGCACCTGCAGGCCAGAGCGGGCGCAGATCGCCCAGAGGCCTGAAGCGGCGAGGCCGGCCCAGGGACCAGAGGCGCCGAGGCGGGCAGGGGCACCGAGGCAGGCGGCCCAGAAGCCAAAGGCGCCGACGCAGGCGGCCCAGAGGCCAAAGGCGCCGGTCCAGAAACCCGAGGTGCCGAGGCGCACGGCATCGCTGGGTGCTCGGTCGTACGTGCATGAGCACAAGGACCGAGGCCATGCAAGGGCTGATCACCGTGGATCCACCGGTGAGACCAACGAGGAAGGCGATGGCGCCCAAAATCTCCAAACGAAGCTCAAGGCCCAAAGGCTCGCATCATGGTCAGCAACAATAGAGGAGAATATGCAACATCATCAAATTGGTCGAGGCAACAGAGGATGAATGCAGAGATGGTGGTTCAAAGAAAGGACACGTGAAGTTTGGCAAGGGAAAAACACGCTCATCAAACACGAAGTCCCGAGATATATAGACACGATTTGTGGGAACATGAAGACATTTATAACCTTTATGAAGAGAGCTATAGCCAAGAAAGACACACTTCTTGAAACGGAACTCAAGCTTGTGCTTGTTATATGGACGAAGATGCGGCCAGCAAGCACACCCAAAGACCTTGAAAAAGGTATAATCAGGTTGTTCATTAAGGAGAACCTCAATGGGAGTCTTCATGTTTAAAACACGCAGTGGAGTACGGGTTTATGAGAAAGCATGCAGGGTGAAGGCATCACTCCAAAACCGAAACGGAACAGATGCATGGGCCAAAAGAGTAAGACCAGCTTCAACAATGTGACGATGCTTACGTTCTACTGAACCATTCTGCTGATGTGTATGTGGACATGCTAAACGATGAGCTATCCCAAGTGATTGGAAGGAGTTGAGTTTGCGATACTCACCACCCCAAATCTCAATCAACATGAACAATTTTGTGCTTGAGAAGGCGCTCAACATGTTTTTGAACCGAACAAAATGTCAAACACATCAGATTTACGCTTGATAAGATAAAGCCGTAAAGCGATCGTAAGCATCAACGAAACTGATATAATAATTATGACCACTGAGAGAAGTCTCGAAGGACCCCATACATCTGAAAACACAAGTTCTAAAGGATGTTTCACCTCACGACCGACTCAAAAAGGAAGTTGATGACTCTTCCCCGCCGACAAGCATCACACATCGCTACATCTTTATTGCTAGACATACTAGGAAGCTCATGACGACGCAAAACATGCCGGACAATAGGTGTGGCCGGGTGACCAAGACGAGCACGCCACTGTGACGGAGATACCCGAACTCCACTGAAGACGCGAGCGACGCCAGGATGCTCCAGACGATAGAGGCTCCCGGCAGAGCCGCCCACTCAAGAAGAATGTCCCTCGTGCCCCGATCCTTAATAAAAAGATCAAAAGGGTGAAATTCACAAAGCACATTATTATCACGTGTGAGTTTAGGAACCGAAAGAAGATTACGTGTCATGATGGAACTAGAAGAACATTGCGGCGTCAAGACTCCTATTGGCATGTCTAGTGAGAAGCGATGCTTGACCAATATGAGAGATGTGCATACCGCTCCATTGGCGGTGTGGATCTTGTCGGAGCCATGATAGGGTTCACGAGTGTGAAGCTTCCCCATCTCACTTGTCGTGCTCCGCCGCCCCTGAGTCCATGTACCAAAGGTGGATCGATGGAGTAGGGACTGAGTGTGTCCTCGCTGCTTCAAGGCGCTGGACGATCAGCCATGGCGACTGACGAGCAAAGTTGCGTATCTTTGCCGCCATTGCTAAGACCAAGAAAACTCCACCGAAGCGCTTTGTGACACTTGAAGCCCAAAGGCCCATCGCGCCACAAAGTCGACACACACGCCGCCGCCAGCCCCGGTAATGTCGCAGATGGGAGGGGTGGCCGAGGCGGGCGGTGGTGGCAGCCTGAAGCGAGCCCGGATGATGAAGAAGAACGCCACCCTTGGTGGCAGCGCTACGAGAGGGAGCCCGTTGCCCGAACGGCGCTGGGCCTCGACCCGCTGTTCGGTGAGAAGGAGGCCGAAAATACCTCGTGTGCCAAAGATGGGTGTCGAGTTGCCCCGCCGTTGATGATCTCGACTAAGGCATCATACTCCTCATCAAGACCATTGACAATAAACGAAGTTGAACTCGGAGTCGGTGAGGGGCTGTCCAATGGAGGCCAACGTGTCGGCGAGGCCCTTGACCTTGTTGTAGAACTCGATGGGCGCAGGCTTCAAGCTTCTGACACTCGCCAAGCTGACGACGGAGTGCGTAGACACGGGCTCGAGACTGCGCCGCAAAGGTGCGCCAAGGATGGTCCAGGGCCTCATGAGACGCTTTTACAAAAACAACAAGCCCGCGACAGCCGGGCGAAAAGTACCTGCGTGGATGGAGGAGAGGTTCGCCTGGTCCTGCCCCGTCCAGACGCGGTGGGCCGGATTGTAGACCGCAACATGCACACTGTCCACCAGTGCGGGAGGGCAGGGAAGAGAGCCGTCGACGTAGCCGAGCAGATAGTGGCTCCCCAATAGCAGGAGAACCTGCGCACGCCAGAAGATGTAGTTGTCGGCGGAAAGCTTGATGGTGATGAGATGGCCGGGTGAACGGCGGCGGTGGTGACGATCCCACCGAGGGGGCTGCCTGGGGCGCAAGCGCCATGGGGGCAGCCGGGGTCATCGAAGACGGCGGAGGGCCAGACAGCGCCGTGGCCGGGGCATACGCCGCAAGACCCGCCATCGGGGCGGTCTCGGGCGCTGTCGGCACGAGCGGCGGGATGCCGTCCGCGGGAACAGTGGCGGACGTCATTGCCGCGGTGTGAACCGCGAGCTCTCGCCCGAGGGTTGAGGGCGCCGGCGGGGTCGAGTAGACGGAGCCGATGCTCCGGGTCCCGAGCGGGGCCGGGACAGCGACGGCGTCCAGAGAGAGGTTCAGCAGGGCCGCGAGGGAGGCCGGCAGTAGCCCCGCGGTGGTGGAACCAGACGTGGCGGCGCTCGACATGGCGGCGGTGAGATTGGTGGCGCGGCGGCGGTGAAGACGGCGGCGGCGGTGCGGGTATTAGGGTTTTGAAGCGGAAGCGATCGAATTCCAGCGTGATACCATGTAAGACAATAGGTTTGGGGGAACCGGCACAACCCTCCAGGGGTGGCCTATCACATATATATAATAAAGGGGTACAACGTTACAACATACGTACACATATACGAAAACTATACAATGTAACAGAGGCCAAACCGCCAAAGACGATATATTCTCTGAATGTGCAATTAGTGCTTCTTGCTTTTGCAAATTCAGGTCTGCCATGATTAGTGAAGTTTCTGTTTTGAGGACTGCCGCCTCGCTGATTGGAAATGAGCTGAAGAGTACTAGTAATATACAAAATAAAATAAAAATGAATGAATCGATTCATGGAATGGGAACTGAACTGGTTGGTTATCCTGCACACAGGTTATTTGCTCAGTCAGCATTAAGATTACTATTTATACAAGAAAGTTAAAAGGTAGTTGGATATACTCACTCCATTGCAAATTGATTGAGGTTAACTCAATTTGGACAAAGTCTACATAAAAAAATGTGTCATATTTGATAACATCTACGGAAATATATTTCATGACGGATCAAATGAAACTATTTTAATATTGTAGATGGTTATATATTTTTCTATAAATTTTGTCGAACTTTAGCACTAAAATCAAAGGTAGTGATTCTGTTTGCACATTATGGGAGAGCTAATATGTCCTGACCATGAAACCTGGAGGGAAGAGGAGAAGAAAGTTCAGCTTATGCAATGCTAAACTTTGGTCACTTGTGGATCCAAAGAACAGAAGCGAGAAGCACCAACACCACACAAGCAAGAGGCCGCATCTCCCCGTCGCTCAAAGTGCCACAGCTCGTAGCAAGAGAAGCCGCAGCAGCACGACATCACAACCATCTCGTTTCAGTCATGGCGCCGCACCCGCACCCTTAAGAAGCCCCTATAGCAGTACACTCCTGGACTCCGCCGCCGCCCTACTCCGACAGCTCGTCGCAGCCGCCCGAGCGCCGGTCCCGTACCCCGCCGGCACCGTCTTCCCTTGCAATCACCGCCCCTGCCTCCACAGCACGCCGCGCCGCACAGGCCGACCTCCGCAGCAGCCGCTCCATCGTCCGGACAGAGATCAGGTGACATTCACCTTTGCATGTCACCGTGTGCCTTGCGGCCTGAATTCAAATTTAAATATTGCGAAAAAATCTGAAAAAAATCATGCATGTTCACAACACATATTAAGATAACCACTATAAAATTCAGATCAAAATTCGAAACATACATCGAGAAGCAAAAAAGTGAAACTCAAATGTGAATAGTATACAGAGAATCATTCGCAACTATTCATGATAGATTTCTCTTTTTTGCTTCTCGATGTATGTTTCGAATTTTGATCTGAATTTTTTAGGGGTTATCTTAATATGTGTTGTGAACATGCATGATTTTTTTCAATTTTTTCATAATGTTTAAATTTGAATTCGGGCCGCAAGGCACACGGTGACATGCAAAGGTGCATGTCACCTGATCTCTGTCCCCATCATCCATGTCCCCGCCATCCGCAGCAGCAGCAGAGACTTTGGGGAGGAAGGGGAGGAGCAGGGCGGTGCCATGGGAGGAAGGGGAGGAGAGGAGCGGCGCCATGGGGAGGAAGGGGAGGAGAGGAGGCAGGGAAGAAGCAGAGGCAGCGCCTGTCGCATAGCGCGTCTTTCCCCGACCAAGTAGCACCTGCACGTGGGAATCGCGAGGACACGCAGGAGATCGTGCGGCAAATAGTGTGCGTGCACTTTTTAGATTTTAGGTTTATTCAGTGATGGCCCTTAAGAAAGAGTAACAACCAACAGTAATTTGCGTAAATTGACATGGTAAATAATATATAGTGAACTAGTAAGCTTGCACGTGCAACACACGTCTAAATCGTCATTAAATAATTATCAAATGGTTTTTGGATATGAATGTCTTTATCAATCTGATGTTTTTGGATAACATTCCAAGACACAACATTGAGTATTGAGTGACCCTGTGCAATTTTAGAGGAGATTTGGATTCATCAAGGCATTAATACATTAATAAGCAAATAATACGTCTAACAACAGCATGCAACATGTATCAAGATAGGCGTACGAGTGGACGGCCCCGAGTCCGCATGTGTCCGCAAGAGCAAAATTAAAGCATGCATGAAATTGAAGCAACAAGGATTAGTACGTTTCCGGCCACCGCGGACATGTCCGCTTGCATCCCTATATATCAAGATCTTGTTTAAATATATCCACAGCGCTATCGCATCATGTCTTGCATCTCCTGAATCACTTACATCCTTAAGCAGGAAGAAAATGCAAAACTGAAATGAAAGGATGTCGCGGACTTGGTTTGAAAGACACAAATATTCTGAGAACATATTCGTCACCAAACTTTCGATTTAATATTATCCTGAAAGCAACTACCGAATGAGTCCACTATTTAACTTGAATAACAAAATACATATGGTGTGATGCTAGTGTTTTGTTCCAACTCTTCATGAAATATCATAGTTTATTCAGGAGTATAAAACTTGCTAGACTAAAGAGGTGTTAGTGTCCACTAAATTACTTCTGGCACATATGATGGTATAAAATATAATTATCTCCCCTACACTTCTGCAAAATTCAGTTAAAAAGGAGTATACTGACCTAGTGGGTTTATTTCTTGGGATCAATATTCTCATTAATTTCCTTTGGAATTCTAGTTGGTGCTAAGAAAATCAAATACATGCATATAAATGAATCAAATCTAATCATTAGAATGCTCCATTGACCTCTGCAAGAACTTCTTGCTGCTCAATTCAACACAACAATCACCTGCAAACATGGAATCACAAATGTATCTACGTCAGAAGCGAGCATAAACATGGGATAAAATCAACCAATCTTCTAAGGGAGGATTTTACATAAGGAGGCTACATGCTACGAGCTGGAGTCTGAAATATCAATGGTATAGAAACAATTTTTTTAGAGTACGCAAAATGCATACCATTTATTTATAGAAGGCAGAGATTAGTTACAAGAATTACAATTGATGGCCAACCCACAACCGGATGACACATCGAACTCACCACTCCAACTCACGCACTCTTCAATGGTACCTCAAGGTATAGAAACGTCAAGCATAGGCTCCGTTAAAAAATGAAACCTCTTCAATGGTATTAGAGATACATAAATGGATAAAAAAATAGTTTAATCTACATCAGAGAGATATAGAAAGTAACATTTGTAAAAACAGAACTGAAATTTGCATGATGGGGAATGATATTGATATATAGATGCTATGGATGTTTGTCAGAAGATAAAATATGGAGTAGGGAACATTAGCAAACATTGATATAAAATACATATGTAGTGCCCAAGATTTGATATCTTATCAAGTGCCCCAAGTTCTCCATGTGCCACTGCATCTATTTTTTAGTTTGTCTCATTGCAACAACAAAACAGAAGAAACTTATGCAGCGGTCGGTTGCTAAGTATAAGCTTAAGTAAAATAATCAAAAAAAGGAGAACAATTACTGAAATATTTACAGTTGGCGCATATTTTGATTTGTACAGCAGCAATATCAAACTATTGTTATGTAATATTTGTTTGAGAAGAGACTCAAAAATGTCTAAGATCTGTTGCTTTGTACAACTTCAGTTAGAAAAATGTATGCCAGTGTGCAAACTTCACTGTGTTTCACATCAACTCACGACGGAAAAAGACTGGGGCATTTACTAACGAAAAAATATACGACAAAATGGCGTAAGAAACAGTAGAAGTACTGTACCTGTACGTAGTGGATATACGGTGAGAGAGGAGATGGGCAGCTGAACATGGAAAGAAAAGAAAAGAGGAGTTGCTGCAGGTGGGTTGCTCCGCTGGACATGGGAAAGGGAAGGAGAGAAGGCTTCAGGGGATGGAGGAACTCACCTGCGACCCATTGTTCTTCTCCTTCATCGTTGTTACTTGGTAGTGGCAGCAATGGATGCTGGAAGAGGGGGAGTGGGGTGGGGGTACGTGGTGGCGTCGGGAAGGGCAGAAGGCAGGCCACGCGTGGAGTGCGCCGTCGACGGCGGACGCAGCTAGGTCACTACACCCGGCCCGCGACGTCCAGGACTCTAGGTCGCGCTTAAGGAGGCGACGGCCTGCGCCGCCGCTGCGCTTTACTTCGATCTCGCTCTCTATCTTCCATGACCTGTGCAATGAACGGGCCGGTGGCAAGCACTCGTCTAGATCTACCACAGCCGGCACCGCTTCTCTCCCTCTCTCTTCCACGGCCGGCGCGAGGAACGGGGCGGTGGCAACCCCTCGTCTAGTTCCAGATCGAACGTGGGGTGGCTTTGAAACCTCTCCACGCGAAAGAAGGAAACCACAATGAAAGTAAATCATGGTGCGGCGGTGCCGAGCGGCGGCGGCATGGCGAGAAGGAGGGGAGGGGGGGGGGGGGGGGGCAAACGGTTGGCGGCGTCGGCGGTGGGGGCCGAGCAGTTGACGCAGCCTTCAGAAGTGGTAGTAGATAGATATATGAAAGGCGAATCAATTCAGTTTCCCCGGATCAGCAGGAACCACGGATCAACCAAACTATGAACCATTATTTACATACAGATACAGAGTACAGGATGAACAGATGCCACGAACCATTACATAGTACCGAGAATCAGAAGGACACTACCGACAGAACAAGAGAAAGCATGCATGAACCATTAGATACATATAGATACAGGACGCAACTCGGCAACACGTACTACATGCATGCATGCAGCGTACGTACTACTCCTCGGCGGCGGCCTTGTTTAACTTGTGGAGGACTTGAACTTGCCGGCCTTGTGCGCGGTCTTGTTGTTCTTGGGGAGCAGCACGGGGTTGATGTAGGGTACGACGCCGGCCTGGGCGATGGTGACGCCGGCGAGCAGCCTGCTGAACTCGTTGTCGTTGCGGATGGCGAGAAGCAGGTGGCGAGGGGTGATGAGCTTCTTCTTGTTGGCCTTGGCGGCGTTGCCGGCCATCTCCAGGACCTGCAGGCATGCATTCATGCGATGCGATTCAATTCAAGAGGCGACCCACCAGAAAGGAAACACGAGGAGAAGAAGGGAGATGGTCGAGGAGGAAGGGAGGGGAAAGGAATAATCGGATCGGTTGTGACCTCGGCGACGAGGTACTCGAGGACGGCGGCGAGGAAGACGGGGGCCAGCGCCGCGACGCGACGCGCATAGCGGCCCTGCCTGAGGTACCGGCCGACGCGGCTGATGGGGAACTTGATCCCGGCCTTGAGGGGCCACGACGTGCCTATGTTCCTCAGCGCGATTCGTATCCTCCTCTTTACTTCTTCTTCTTCTTCTTGTTGCTTTCTCAGGTCGGCCGACGACGGGGAACTGACTGCAGACATCGTCGATCGTGTTATTTTGGCGCTGGGTCGGAACTGCTTCGATTGGTGGATTGGATTTGGATGGGCGTCGAGCGAGGGCGCGGGCTTCCTTCCTTCCTTTATATGTGGGGCGTGATCCGTGGGAGGGTCAAATCCTCCAATCACAACGCTTGTGCGTGCGTGCGTGCGTGTGTACAGTTACCATGCATGCCCACGATCTAGATCTCCGGTACGTGCATGCGCTAACTTCCTCTTCTCTTTTCTCTTCTTCTTTTCCTCGATCGTTTTTGGCTGAGGGAGACGGAATTCGAAATTTGGGGAACTGGCCGGGAGAATTATTTCGCTTCTCCGATCGGAACGTTTGTTTTTTCCTTCCTTCTTTCGAGATAACGTGTGTGCGTTAGCTGAGGCATGCACGCACGCATATATGCATGCGTTGACATGATGCACTCGATCATATCAGCTACTCCTCCTTGTTCGACTAGTACAAACCACGTGTTTGTGTTTGGCCGCTCTATCTTCTTCTTCTTCTTGTTTGTTCTGCGGCTGTTCAAACCTTATTTCTTCTTCTTTTCGGTGAAATCGGCCTATCATACAGAGTGGTGGCATCAACATGGTCATAAATTAATGAGGTCAAGGGATAGTTCATCATCTACACATAGTCCTGTGTGGAAAATTTTGTGGGATCTTCAGGTTCCAGCAAAAGTTAAAATACACTAGTCGTCAACCCGTGCCTTCACACGGGCCAGTTATAATACAATATACTACCTCCGTTTCTAAATATAAGTCTTTTTAGAGATTAATAAAGACTACATACGGATGTCTATAGACGTAGTTTAGAGTGTACATTCAGTCATTTTGCTCCGTATGTAGTCCATATTAAAAACTCTAGAAGGATTTATATTTACGAACGGACGTGGTATTATTTTGCAAGCCATATTGACCGTATATTGCTTTGTGATTTTGCTGGGGTTTGTCTCCAGTCATATTGGTTTAGAGACATGGAAATTCGTATATGAGTGGTATGCCAAATAAAATCATCATTAATAATGTCTCCAAACTAATGTCTTCTGTGAAAAGTTACTATGTAAAAATTGTTGTGAAGTTCATCATATAATCAATTTTGAAAATGCAGGATGCAGTCATGCGCAGACACTACCGTCTGGTTGTTCGTCTTATTTGGGAATGATCTAGAACTGCCGACCACACTACTTATTTACTTAAACATGGAAATGCGGCCTTTTATACATGTAACTATCTCAAAATATGCATTGAAAATAAAAATTATAGGTTGTGGATCACTCAAATATATATATATATATATATATATATATATATATATATATATATATATATATATATATATATATATATATATATATATATATATATATATATACATTAATGCTGTTTTTTCTCCTGGAATATGCAACAGTAGTATTTTGTGCAACATCCGGAGATAGCATAATCCTAAAAGGAGTGTAAATAAACTTCTCTAATATTTTTTATATTAATATATAGCAAAAATTATTTGACAGTACCATAAGGTACGATGATATATTAACCTATGATATGAATATCCAGCTCAAAGTAAATATATATATATATATATATATATATATATACATTAATGCTGTTTTCTCCTGAATATGCAACAGTAGTATTTTGTGCAACATCCGGAGATAGCATAATCCTAAAAGGAGTGTAAATAAACTTCTAATATTTTTATATTAATATATAGCAAAAATTATTTGACAGTACCATAAGGTACGATGATATATTAACCTATGATATGAATATCCAGCTCAAAGTAAAATAATATAACATTACTATGTCCGAAATGTGTTACCTTTATGGACAAAGAAAATATTCAGCTTATGGAATATTCAGACCCACCAACGCGACACCCACCCAGACCCAAACACGACCAAACCTAGCGCGGCGGCGGCGGCTGGCCAGGTCGCGAGATTGCGGACGCGACGACGGGCAGTCGACGGGCGGCAAACGGTCGGGGCTTGAGGGCTGCTGCACAGTGGCACCTTCAACAAGCGGCTCCAGCTCCGGGCGACGCAGCAAGCGGGCGGCTCCAGCTCCGGAGCATCAAGCGGCTCGGGCGAAGTGGCGCCGTAGCTGCGGCTCCGCCGACGGCTTCACCAGCGGCTCCAGCGGGCGACGGCGAGAGCCGGAGTCGGGGATTTTTCTGGTAATCCCTAGGGTGTAGGGTCCGAACTCTGAACTTTGTTGGGTGTTGGTGTTTTCTTCAGTCAGTTCTCCATTATCTGAACTAGCGTTGTTTTGTCCAGATTGCCAGAAGATGGAAGGAAGGGGGAAGGGACTAGCAAATTCAAAGAAAAGGGGAAGAGGTAATTTCTCATTTTTCTGAAATTTTGTAGCAATTTTGAACAGCATCTTGAAGCCTTACAATCCAGCAGATTTTAGTGATATATTAATCTTGTCACTGCAGATTTGAAAAGGTATTTTGAAGTGATTGGTAGTGACAGCAGCTCAAAAACGAATCCAAGCACCCGCGAAAGTGTCAATATTTCAGCAAATGTCAATCATCAAGATCAAGTGACTTCCATGGAAGTAGATCATGAAAATTTGATGCCAACCGAACAAGTGGAAGAACAAACTACAAATTCTGTCGGGTTATAGTGGAAGAGAATGTTGAAGTTCACCGGATTGAAGGTATAACTATTTTTAGTGAAGATTACATAAAGGGTGATCCAGGACTTCAGATTCCACTTGATAGTTTTGCCCCAACATTAGAGATGATGTTAGATTTGCTTATATACGAATGGGTGCAACTCAACCAACTAGTTGCACTTTCCCCCCAAATAGAGATGGAAGATGCTTCCGGCCACAATGGTATAAGGATTTTGATTGGTTGGAATATAGTGTAACAACACATAAGGCTTATTGCTTCTGTTGCTATCTTTTTAAGCATGACCGAATAGATGATAAATTTGGGCATGATGTCTTCTCCAAATTGGGTTTTGACTATTGGAAAAATGCGGTTATGCATTTCAGAACATGTTGGTGGGCCATGTAGCATCCACAATATATCAAAAACAGCATGCGATGATTTTAAAAATCAAGGGGCAAGTGTGAAAAGTAAAGTTACAACTTATAGCCAAGGTTCACTTGTCAAGTATGAAACTCGTGTGGATACATCTTTGGGCACTATAAGTTATCTAGCATTGCAAGGTGAACCATTTCGTGGACATGATGAATCCAGTTCTTCTTTGAACAAGGGGAATTTTTTAGAGCTGCTTGATTGGGTCAAAGAAAGAATTCCAGAAGTGAAGGTTGCATTTGATGAGCTATGTCCTCAAAATGCCAAAATGACTTCCGGGACAATTCAAAAGAACTTTTCAAACATTGTGCAACCGCAAATACCACAAGTAATCAAAGAAGAGATGGGTGATTGTCTTTTCACTGTTCTTATTGATGAGTGTCGTGATATATCGGTGAAAGAACAAATGGCTGTGGTTGTCAGGTATGTATTGAAGCATGTTAAGTGTCTATGTGTTTTTCCTTTTGTTATATGTAGAGTGGGTTAACTAATTATCTGTCTACTTCTACAGGTATTTGAACAAAAAAGGAAAGACCGTTGAAAGATTTTTAGCTATTAAGCATGTCCTGCACACAACATCCGCCTCTTTGAAGAAGGCTTTGTTGGAGGTTTTGCTAAACATGGTCTAGTTGTTGCAAGACTACGAGGGCAAGGATATGATGGGGCATCTAATATGAGAGGAGAATTCAATGGACTTCGGTTAATTCGAGATGAGAACCCATATGCTTTCTATATCCACTGCTTTGCCCACCAACTGCAGTTGGTAGTTGTTGCTGTTTCGAGATGTTGCAAGGGTGTTGAGGATTTTTTTGAATATGTGACCATGATTGCCAATCTCAGTACTTCATCTTGCAAGAGGAAGGATAAATTGCTTGACAAGCAAAGGAAGATCTTTTGGATAAGATTGAGAGAGGTGAGATGCCCACAGGAAGAGGGAAAAATCAAGAAACATCGTTGGTCAGACCTGGAGACACAAGATGGGGATCTCATTACACAACCTTATCTCGCATTGAATCAATGTGGGATGCAGTCATAGAAGTTTTGGGCATTGTTGAGGATGATGTGCATGTTCCATGTAGGGCAGGAGGTTTGGTTCATCAAATGGAGACCTTTAGCTTTGTGTTCATCCTGAAGATGATGCTAAAAATCCTTCGTATCACAAATGATTTATCTCTTCTATTGCAAAAGAAGGATCAAAATGTTGTTCAGGTATGTGAATATGTGATGGATCATGTTAGATGTATCTAGTATGGTTGATGTATTTTGTTCATGCATCTAAAATTTTAGTTATCTCATTTCAGGCAATGTCATTGGTTACAGATGTGAGAACACGTTTGGTCAACTAGAGAAATGATGGTTGGGAGCCACTCTTGGAAGATGTCAAAGTGTTTTGCACCAAAAACGACATTCCAATACCAAGTATGGATGACATCTTTACAAAGTGGGGTAAATCAAGAAAAGGTGGACGAAACAATGTCACGGCTGATCATTTTTTCGTGTGGACACCTTCTATGCTGCTATAGACTCCATCACCACGGAGTTTGATCATCGTTTTAATGAGGTATCTTCAGAGCTGCTCCAGAACTTCTCTTGTCTTGACCCAAGAAACTCGTTTTCTAGGTTCAACTTGAATAAGCTTGCTAGGCTCACAGAGATTTATCATGATGATTTCTCTGACTATGAACGTGAACATATAGAAGATAACCTTGATCTATTCATTATCCATATGAGAAGAATTGAAGACTTTAGAGCTTGGCATGATATTGCAAGCCTAGCTAAAATGATGGTTGAACTTGAAAGGCATGTCATGTTTCCTACTGTTTATCGCCTCATTGAATTGACACTGCTACTACCGGTAGCGACGGCAACTGTTGAAAGGGCCTTCTCATCAATGAAACTCATCAATACTGAGTTGCGCAGCAAGATGACCGATGGTTGGCTTAATGACTTGATGGTTTGTTACATTGAGCAAGAGATCTTCAAAAGTATAGATCTTGGTAAAATTAAGCAAGATTTTCAGAATGAGGGTAGGGCATTGCCATTGCCTGGGTCTTCTAGACGCCATTGAAAGCTTCATTATCGGTATGTTTTAGGTAGTTTTCCTATTGAAACATGCCTAGATTTTCAGTGTACTTGGTTTTTGGTTGTAATGTGTATTGACTCTTGCGATTTGCATCAAAAGAATTCTTTCCTTAAGACTTCGCCACACCTTAATTTTTTTCCGTCCTCCGCCTCTGGCTGGGAGCATCGCACGAGAATAGGCAGCGCGCAGAAGGAGTCATCTTATTTGACAATGAACCTGAACCTTAGGTGGCGGCGTGGCGCACCATTGAGGGGAGAGAGAACGGCGACACATGCCAAATGGGGAGAAGAGATGGATGGAATCAGAATATGTGAGAGATTGATCAAGTTGGGAGAGAGATACGTGAGATTTCTCTTCTTTTTTTGAGGGCGTCTTTATTTCTCATTGAAGAGATATATATGAAACGTGAGAGGTTGAGTAAGGTCATGGGAGAGAGATAGGTGGCGAGAGTTTTTCTCTTTTAATGCATGTGACGCTAGAGATTGAGAGGTAAGGTTATGGGGATCACAAGAAAAGGTTACGTACAATCTTGTAAAGACAGCTGCAAGAAAAATCAAAAACTTGATGATCGGGCTGGACAAAGTACTCCATCAGTGCTAATCGACACGGTGGCACCAAAATGGCGGATATAACCCAATCAATGAGAATCTTTATGTCAGATGTATAATTATGGTCGCAGGACAATCTTGAACATGACTCAAAGTTGTTGTGAACTTGCAATTAGACGAATGTCTTAAAGAACATATCCGACAACCTGCGGAAACCTATAAAATCTGAAGTATAATACATCAGTGCAAGAGAAGACACCTACAATATCGGAAGTACTATAAATCAGTGCAACGGAAGAGAAAAAAAACAAAGAACCTAACAAAGAACCTAAAGAGTGCGAAACACGAATCAATCTCTAACATTGACACTGTTCTGAAGTCTGAACTTATAATATAAACTATGAATAAATATACAATGAACATAACTGAACCTAATAAAAAACTATCAAATCAAATTGTATTCCAGATTTGTCAGTGTCACATGAGGAATCGAATTGGAAACCATGTTGAACTTGCAAAGTAGAGGATGGAGAAATTGTAAGAGTAGAGAATGCATACGTACATTAGAACTTACAGAACCAATAATTAGGGAGCAGTTCATTGACCAGCATATGAATTTGCATCAGAACATCCTTTTCATGGCAGCTTGTTCGGCCGAGATTACATATGCCTCTAGCGGCATCAAGCATCTCCGTCTTGATTGCCAGATTTTTTCCCTGTTATGAGAATACTCATGCTATGGATATCCTGATGGTAGTTGGGAGCATCGCACGAGAGGAATAGGCAGCGTGTGGAAGGAGTCATCTTATTTGACAATGAACCTGAACCCTAGGTGGTGGCGTGGCGCACCAATGAGGGGAGAGAGAACGGCGGCACATGCCAGATGGGGAGAAGAGATGGATGGAATCAGAATACGTGAGAGATTGATCAAGTTGGGAGAGAGATACGTGAGATTTCTCTTTTTTTTAGGGCGTCTTTATTTCTCATTGAAGAGATATATATATGAGACGTGAGAGGTTGAGTAAGGTCATGGGAGAGAGATAGGTGGCGAGAGTTTTTCTCTTTTTTTTTTCTCTTTTAATGCGTGTGACGCTAGAGATTGAGAGGTAAGGTTATGGGGATCGCAAGAAAAGGTTACGTGAGAGAGATACGTCTATGTTTTTTTCTTCCGTGAGTCGATCTACATCGTAATAATTCGGTCCCACCAGATTAACGGCTCGTAAAATCTAATTAACGTGGTAATTTCTTGGGAGTCTATAAAATCTAATTAACGTGGTAATTTTTTGGGAGTCTATAATTAGTAGAGGTATAGATAGATAGATAGATAGATAGATAGATTGTTGGAGAACACTCCATGGGACTTTACCGACTATTAGTAGTGTTCTGTCTAACTGACACATCCCAGTGTCTGATACTTATCCGATATGCAAAATTGATTGTGAGGATATTAAACATGCTTGTTTTGGATGTCCGCGGGTTAGAGAGGTGTGGCAAAACCTGGGCATGCTGGAGGATATTATCAAGGCGTCTCCAGTGGACAGATCGGTGTCAATCGTATTACAGGAACTTCTTCAAGGGCCGACGCGAAAGATCCCTATCCTGTCTCAACTGGGATCTCATGAGCCGTTGGCCTCTACTCTTTGGTACGCATGGTAGCAGAGGACGCAGGTTAAGCACGGGGAGGCGATTCAGTCTCCTGCTCAGACAACTTTGTCAATCGCTGCTTTCACTTCAAATCACATGAAGGCTATGGACAGGAAGAAGTGCATCAAGAAACAAGGTTGGTCGAAACCTCCAGAGGGCTATGCTAAAATGAACATCGATGCTGCTTTCTGTCTTCGGGAGGAGAAGGGGGCTACTGGAGTTGTGATCAGAGATGACCATGGACACTTTATGGCGGCAAGTAACAGCAAAATTGAACATGTAAGCTCGGCAGCTACTACTGAAGTTAGAGCATTGAAAGACGGGCTCATCCTGGTAGGTCAAGTTGGATGCGAAAAGATAATTATCAACTCGGACTGTCTGGAAGTAGTCCAAACTATGCATGATGGAGCTTTTTCAGCGACAGAAGCTTCGGCAATATATGAAGAGTGCATGTTCTTAGCTATGAATTTCGCTCATGTAGTCATAGAACATTGTCCGAGAGAGAGAGAGAGGAATATTGTAGCTCATCTGTTAGCTGCCCATGTAGAGGCATCCCATACTTTTGTCTGGAAGGGGGAGGGTAAAGTCTATTTTAAACCTTGAATTTGTAGGGGTTGTCTGAATTGAACCCTGAACTCTCAATCCCTGAAATCCATACCCTGAACTCATCGATCCCGGTCAATCCCGACCCTAGATCCATGTAGACTAGTTTGGGGGGCAGGAAAATAATAATCTGAGGCGGGATCACACTCTGCTGTCACTAACTATGTGGGTCAACATGTCATATTCATCCTCTTCCACGCAGATCTTTCCCTCTCGCAAGTACTGCGGCGACTAAGTTGTCAAAAAATAAGTACTGCGGCGGCCGTTCGGCAAGCTCGACGGTTGGCGTACGCCGTGCTAAGGCCAACCAGCTAGCGTACACGAACATGCCCCTCGCCACGCCCTTCTGTCTAGCCCGTGGAGCGACCACAACCCGCCGTGTCATGTCCACTGCTTGGCACCAGGCATACCCCGGATGGAGGCGGTAGGCACGTGGCTAGGGGATTTTGCTGGTGTCGAACACGAATTATTGGTCAGCGCGGTAGAAACCAGCTCAGAGGCGACGTGAGCTGCAGGGGAGTGCGTGCACACCACCTGTTTGACAGAACGGTAGTGGGTACGAGAGGTCCTTGTGCAGAAGTGCAGCTGTACGTCGGAGACGAGAGAGGTTTTCGTGGTCTCGATCTCGCGCTCCTGATGGCCGCGTCGCGCCGGCTCCTCCTGGAACAAGTGAAGTGGGTGACCGTGGCCAGCATCTTGCGGAGGTCCCGGTAGCTGTGTGTGGTGTCGGGGTCACGTTCTTCGGGCCGGGCAATTCACTACAGTGCCAAACAACGCGGGCAAGACATCTAGCATCTTCGGCTCTGGGAGCTCAGGCACGTCCGGGGCCTTCATACCCGTTATGGGCAGCTCAAGCATGTCATGTGCCCGACGTGCATGCCCCGGGCGTGGCCACCAGCAGCGCCATGTCCATGCATGCTCTTGGAGCTATCCCTGGAGAGGACATCGACGAGGGAGCCAGCGCTCAGCGGTCTCGCGGACGTGGCGGCGGCGAGCGCGGGGGGAGGCGCGAGATGGCGGAGAACGAGACAGCAACATGGATGCAAAGTCAGTTCGTTGTGTTCCCTTGATCCATGCCGATGTGTCCTACTAGTATCCGTTTGTAGTGCTAGTTAAGTTTGATCCGATTTGGGATATTCTTCTTCCTTGAGGTAATAGCACCCCAGGTACCCTAACTTGCACCCAATGTGATGATCTAGTCCCAAACTTGCAAAACTAGACCAACTCATACCCCAACTTGCAACCAATGTGATGTTTTAGTCCCAGGCCAATCAGAGCTCGCCAATTGGCTGCCAAGTGGCCGGGCCGGTCAGCGCCTGTAGTTTTGCACAAACCCCCCTGCCGTTTCACTCATTCAACCCGCAGTTACCCCCACCTGAATTAAATCTGTCGGAGGAATCGAGTTCACGTCCGCTCTGCTGGTCCACTCGTTCCCCATCTGCCCCCTTGCCCCCTCGGCTCCAGCATCAGCTTATCCACGCCGACAGCAAGCTCGCCGCCGCCGTCCAGCTCACCGCCGCCGTCCAGATCGCCCCCATGGTATCTTGGAGTGACGGATCGAGCTCGTCCTCCGACGGCTACTTTGTGACAAGTGAGGTTAGTTCTTGGCTATGTCTCTGGCAGATAGGGATTGAGCAAAAATGGGGAAGGGTGTATGTTCTTGAGTAGCAAAATTTCAGCCTAGATGATGCCTGCCTCTTTGGTGACAAGAATATGTTGTATGTAGGCTCCTGCTCCTGCCACCATTTTCTGCTCTGAGTGGACAGGCCTTGCTCCAGATATTGCAGGCCTTTCTCCATAGTAAGTCTTGATGACAAACCCCCTCTGTCCTGTTGTCATTGCCAGCATACAGATACCATGGGCAACCATTTTCACAAACTGCTTCAAGTCTCCTCTTGTCATTCTTTAACTTCTTGATCTGCATTCTGTTTCTAACTGAATATGCAGTCAGTGCATGTCTTAACTCAACCACATCAGCAAATACCATCCCTACTTTAAACACAGGGCAAATCATGTCCACCTTTGCATTGAAAGCTTTAAACTTGTACCTAAGTTCATCTCGCTTCTTCAGCTTGATAGGTTGAGATCTTCATCCTCAAGGAAATATTCAGGCTCCACATCATCCTCATCCCGATCTGCTTCTTCATCAACATCAAAGTCAATGTTGTCATCATACAGATCATCATCACCATCATCTATGTCATAGTCACTGTCACTGAAATCAGAATCTGATACAACTACATCTTCAATAACTGTTTCTCCATCTTCAGTTAGCATGTTCTGCTCAGCACCCTCTATAAGCAAACTGTGGGTCTGTTCCAATTGGTGCAATATCTAACAAGGGATCTTCAGTTAGCATGTTCTGCTCAGCACCCTCAATAAGCAAATTCTCTGGGTCTGTTCCATTTGCTGCAATCTCTGACAAAGGATCTTCTACAAAGACTGAAACTAGGCTATGGGAAGGGGATGCACTTGCTGCTTCAAAACTTGTGCACACCAAGTCAGACCTAAAGTTGCTGATGAAATCTGTATGGTCAACCTGCACTACAAGCACCTTATGCTCAGCACTGGCTCTGATCATATGCTGCACATCCTCATCACTGCTAATTCTGATCAACCCATCTGAGATTGGTTTATTTGGTTTGCTGAAGTAGATGATGTGCTCACTCACAGGATATCCCAACCAAGCCAAGTGTTGTTCAAGGAATGCATAACATAAAGTACCAGAGTCAACAAAGTCTAACACCTCAAATGTATGGGCTCCAAAGACTCGTGTTTGTGATTGGGCCACAGAAAATTCCACCATGCTCAAGTTCCAGTGTAAAAAATGGACTGTCCACCATTTCTCCATTTGCTGCATCACACACTGTTTTCAATACAAAGATGCATCAGTTCATAAACAAATAGTCAGTTAACTGAATATTCAGTTAACTGAATAAATTAGTCAATTGCATAACATACTTGAACAACAGTAAAAGATTAACTGAACCATGATCAAGTTCCAGTGTAAAGGATTCAGTTAACTACAGTTCTTGACAAAATTCTGATAACTACAAAGAATCGAAAATATTCAGTTAACTACAGTAACTGAACCTGTTCACTGAACTGCCGATAACTGAACATATTCAGTGAACTAAATATAAACTAACCATAAATGAAATACACCATTAGCACAACATTAACACAAACCATTCAATTTGTCTGATACTTAGCTGCACATACCATTAGCATTACCAAAACTATACTAAATGGGCGTAATAGAATAGCCAACTTTATACTGCACAAATCATCTTCAACAGCAAAAACGACTTAAATTTCACCGCATTTGAAAGCGTATCACAAAGCTACAATGCAAGATAAGGCATTAACATCTAATTTGTCCGCCATAAACCCTAGCTATCGTATCGAACCCGAACCTAAATTCATCGGCTGAAACCCTAGCTTCACTTCGCAATACATGACCCTACTCAGTCTTTCGACACGATAGCTAGGGTTTGGGACTAGATCATCACATTGGGTGCAAGTTAGGGTACCTGGGGTGCTATTACCTCAGAAGAGGTGGGGGTAACTGCGGGTTGAATGAGTGAAACGGCAGGGGGATTTGTGCAAAACTACAGGCGCTGACCGGCCCGGCCACTTGGCAGCCAATTGGCGAGCTCGATTGGCCCAGGACTAAATCATCACATTGGTTGCAAGTTGGGGTATGAGTTGGTCTAGTTTTGCAAGTTTGGGACTAGATCATCACATTGGGTGCAAGTTAGGGTACCTGGGGTGCTATTACCTCTTTCTTGAACTCCAGCGCCCACAGGTTCCCAGTTCGGGAAGAGTTCGCTGATAACCTTGAGCACCGGGATCCGGTGCCGCTGAGGTTGCTGCCTAGGGGGGAGGCTGGCGCTCTTGGCGCGGAGGATTCAAATGGTGAATCTGATTAATCGAGAGGCACCTGGATGGACGAAAAGGTGAGCCGTCTCGTCCCCATCGTCTGATTGTATGTTGAATTTGAGCGCATTTGTAGACAGCTAGTGAAGTTGGAGGACTCTTGATGGTGATTCGCCAAACAATATACTAGTATTTAGTTAATTTGGAATCGTGGGAGCAGGTAGAGTGTTTGGTTCTGGCGTGTTTCAGGTAGTTAGATGTGGCAAGGTGTTTAGAATTTCAGACAAGAGAAACGTTGCCGCGAACGAGGCTGCATATCAGGAGTCCGTGAATTAAATGTTTTGACAAACCAGTTCATAATTTCCTGAGAAGCGCTACTGTCTGCAACACAGCAGTTTTGTGTCAATTAACTGGACGAAGCATTATTGCTGCAGGTTAAGACTAGGGAGTGCACCGCTGGACAGAACTTCGTGCGCTTCACGGATGAGAGCAGTGGAGCAATCGATACGGAAGTTTGCTGAGTAACCGAAAAAGATTGTGATTAAACAAGAATTAGGAAAAAGTTTCGATTCGTTGGACGAGGCATGTGACTTGTACAATCTGTATTCATGGGAAGTTGGATTCGGCATTAGATATTGGAAAAACTGACTGAATGCAAAAAGAACCAAGTCGATGCAGAGTTCCATAAAGTGGTGAACCACATGCTGGCAGTAGATGAGATCGAGTCAGCCTGGGGGTATGTTGCTTGATGAAACTAACCTCAGGCAGCACCCGTACATGACACAGATTTATGATGTAAGAGAAAAGTGGGGGAAGCCTTATTTCAAGGGTGTGTTCTGTTCTGGGCTATGTAGCGCATGAATTGGAAACATGGGCTAGATTTGCCCCTCATAGTATTTGGGTAGACTCAGCTCCAAAGGACTTGATTCCTCTACTTGTAAGAGATGCAACAATTGTCATAGATGGATAAAAGAGGAGTGAAACTTCAAAAAAACAAATGGCATGTTCCGTGCAAAGATGACAAACATGCAATGGAGTGAGAGCGCGAACCATATGCTGAAGATATACATGCTGCCGGCCAGCCCGATGCACATGTTTGTCGGACAGTATATGAGACTTCAGTTTGACATGGAGAGAGAGAGGAGAGCTAGGAGGAGGAAAGAACTATGATTGTAGGTTATTGCAATTAAGTCTGGTCAATATTCGAGGTTTTGGGTTTCTGCAACATGTACTGACAGTCTTTTTGTTTTGTTTTTCCAGGGTGGTGTCATGAGGAGGACAAACCTTGAGACCGAGAGACATGCGACCAAGCTGTACACAAGAGCCATATTTGAGCAGTTTGGCGAACGGCTGTTCGAGGCTACTGCCTACAAAGTCACTGAGCTTGAGAAAGGTCGACAGTATCTGGCAACCCACAATAATGCTTGAAAGCGAGAGAGATGGAGCGGGGTGGTGTACGGGGTCATGATTAAGGACGGAGGTTCTGGTTGCTGGCAAACAGGTGGGCAGCTATAGACCAGAGAGGGCACAGGCGGGGGTGCGCCAGCGTCCCGGGCCATCTCCGACTCGGTTGGCGCAGTCAACTGACGGAGTCAACCCCCAGGCCCCTGGTTGGACAAAGAGGTCTGTACCTAATTCATCCCTGATTTTGAACTGTGCCTGATCCAAAGTTTCTTTGTTTTCATGTGTGCGGCAATGTTACATCCCGCATAGATTTTTTGTGATAATTGTTGTACCTGAAGAATATTTCAATTAGTTAGCTGAACTAGGTTAAATTGTTCGTAAAGCAGAACCTGCATAGCTATTGCATTAGTAGGGAGAACTAATGTACTGAATTAGCACGTTTGCAAATTTTCAGGCTATGCCTCGGCAGCGCACCACCAGACAGGGCACCAAGTGACTCTAGGATGCTTAAACTGTTTTTTGGTTGATCATTGCAAAAATTAAATGTTGTTATCCTGCAAGAAATGGTTCAAGCACTTCCATCCACTGCTGGTGGTGGCATCAGGACAGGACTTGATGGATGAGCTCACTCCTGGGGGTGAGTTAACACTGAATTTGTGGAGATGCATTCAACGAATGCTCAGTGAGAAAGAGAAGAAAATGTACCGCGGATGGCTTGACAGATGGAGAAGGATTTTTTATGCTGGTTTTGTGGTATGACTTGCTTGATGATACCTTCTGTTGTGTGTTGTCTCCACTGCATATGAATCTGAGTCTGGTGTGTTTGGATTGAATGCAGGACGAGCTTTGTAAGGAAGACGACGAAATAGACTGGGATTAAACCAGTAAGTGAAGAAGTAATGAACCGTATGCTTCGTTCAGTCTGGTTTCTAACTGATTTTTTCAAATCGATTTGCAGTTCAGGTTCTCAGTGATGTTCATGGATTGCTGGTCCTTGTGCATTCTCAACACTGAGAAGAAGATTGTAATGGTGCTTGATCCAACAGAGACAGATCCATCAGATGAGATGAAGAGGAAGCATGAGGCGCTGGCGAGGAACTTCCAGCGTAGGTTTTGCAACCTTTTTAATGACAAGTTTGGAGCAGGCTTGGTCGAGACGACTGGATGGTCATTTGTGTACCTGTTGGTTGCGCAACACGAGCCATGCACCAAGTGAGCGATCCAACATTGAGCATATACATAGATGAAGGCTAAATCCAGTTGGCCGCAGCAACCCTAAAAACCCATGTACTTTGCACTCAGGGAAGAGAGTGGTGTGTATGTCGTGCACTACATACTGGAGTTCGCTGGTCTTTACCTGAGATCGACTATGAACCAAGTATTGAACTGGGAAAAACTTTTAGTTGTGTACAGTGTCTGAATGTGCCCCATTGACTATGCATTAAGCAGTTTTATGTATTTTTTGTTTCTCACACGAGCAGATGGAGCACCTCCGCAAGATGATTGCATATGAGTTATGAGATAGTGACGATGAAGGGGAATAAGGGAGACATCCCGGAGTTCCTGTATGAGGAGATCCTCAACTAAAGTGAAGAAGTAGTCGCTCACTCTACGTGCAGCCTGGCAAGATATTTTGGCTGTTCGTGTGCTTGTCAGTTGAAATGTCCCGATTTAGTTGCCGGGGCATTTTGCAGCACAAACACCTACCAAAAACTATGAACCTGTACTGCATTTCTAGATGGAGACTTAAGCAGACAAAGTAAACGTACCTGCCGATATGCTATGTGGATGTATGTCCATCTCTCTGAATTTGCAATGTTACTGGTACTAGTGGTTATTTGATCCCGTGGTTTACATACCAGAATTGAGTAGCTGTGTCCGAAGCAGACATAATCCATGTATGAGTTTGACACTGAAAATCGGTTGGGTTGACAGATATGGCTGTTTTTCATTGCCGCAAATGCGGCAGAGCAGAAGAAATTTTGGTATTATATCTGGATTGTTTATTTTTTTTGTAGTGTTTCCAGCCAGGTTCATATAGAAAATCTGGGACTGATTTGTTTTAGGGGACTAAAACATTGATGCCTGAATTTCAAAAGTGTAAATCACCAAGGGGTGTAGTTCTGTAACAAGATTGTGATGACAACTACGATAGTACCTTTTGATTAGCCAAGTGTGACACCATAAGATGTACTCCCTCCGAGTCTTTGGATAGATTTCAAATGAACTACCACATACGGATGTATATAGACATATTTTATAACGTAGATTCACTCATTTTGCTCCGTATGTAGTCACTTGTTGAAATCTCTAGAAAGACCTATATTTAGGAACGGAGGGAATAGTTAGAGGATCGCTAAGGAATTTACGAGAGATCCGTTGCATGAATGCTGAACCTAGCTTAATATATATGATCAAATCGATGTGCAGACGTTCAGGATGGACAAAACTTGTGTTGGTAGATATAAGCGTAGTTCAATTACGACAGAAGGAACAGAGTTTGCATACATACCAAGATGGGACTGGGTGTCCAATTTAATTTCAAATCCTTACATAGTAGTCCTTCTGTACCAAGAATTTTGGGACGGAGGGAGTAGTAGACTGGGCAACATGATGAGTTGAAAGATATTGTTGGTTGCTGCAAGCAAACGAGTAGGAGCGCTTGTGATCCGGACGCTGTGGCAACGGTGGCCACCGGCTTGAAGACCTGATAAATAACCGCAGGCTGCTTCGGCGGGGTGGACTGCATCGACGGGTGGTTTGGAGGAGGAACTATCTGCCCTGCGTGGTTCCCCTCATGGGGATGGTGTGTGTTAGCATCACCGGGCCATCTGAGCAACTTGCTGCACGCCGGCTTAATTGCTGTTCTGAACATGAAATATGTTGTGGTTTTAACCTTACTCTCTCAAGTTGGCCTGCTGGAAGTCGAAGAATCTACATTGTCGAGCTTGGGATTTGAAGATAGAAAAAGGTCAGAACTCCTGTCGAAAACAATTAGAAGAAAACAAATTCGGATCTACTTACATCGTATCGGCTATACTTGTAGAATCGATGCCAGACCAGGAAACGTTCGTCTCGAGCTCGTCACCACGAAATGGACAAGGGATGAGGAAGTCGGATGGAACGGGAGGGAGGACGAAGACGCGGCTGGATTAGAAAGTGAATGGAGTGGCGGCGATGGGTGGGGCGACCCTGCTAGGGTTACATTTATGATGGTTTCGTGGGTGGCCATTAACGAATTCAGGCGACGGAGACGGCTCAGCCCGCGGCACAGAAGAATTGCTGATCCGTGCGTTCACTAGCTGGTCCGCGTCCACAGTACGTGCTGCCGTCTCATTCAATGCGGCTCAGAGAGTCAGAGCTCGCCCATTTTTACCAACGTACAACGGGAATACAGACAAAAAATACCGGGTCTGACACAAATCCACATGCTAACTAACGTTAGCATCAGCCCAAGCTCAGAAATGAATATTCGCCTCGCCACCGACTTTTATTCCCCACGGGCCGAACCGTGGACAGAAAACAAGAAAAAACAAAAAAATAAGAACTACGTGTACTTCCTCCCTCCCGGCTCCCACAATCCCTAGGCTCCCTCATCTACCCTTCTCCCCCCACAGCCGCGGCCACACCCCAGTCCCCGGCCGCTCCCTCCAGCCATCCTCCCCTATCGGCTATCGCTACTCCCTAGCCGAGTGTCGCTAGATCGATCTCACCAATTCGTGCCGTCGTCATCGTCCTCTGCTCGATCACACCAGCTTTCACGATTTGGGTGCCTCTCCTAGGAGGAGTCGGCATGTCATACTCATCGCAGGTGGTGGCGGCTCTTAGCAAGGGCGCATTCGGAAGAGCAGGTGGCGCGTACAAGGTCGCGTGGAGGTCCAATGACCCGAACTTCCCGTCCACCTCTATCAGATAGGGCATCGATTTTCGATCCAGGCGATCGACCGAGTCCGTTGTTGATTTGTCTCGAGGTATAGTGGGTGCGTGGGTTCGTTTTTTGGTTGTTCCTTGGAGATTTGATAGAGAACAAGTGAAGCAACAGATCCTGTGATCAGAAATATATGATCATGTTATTACAGATATATGATCTTGTTATTAGAAATATATGATCCCGGGGCTAATTTTTACTCTGTCAATTATGACTTGTTAGTAGGATGCTGTTTGCAGAATTTAGGTCATATTTTTTGTTGTGATCCATTGGGAGGCATACAGGTGCTTAGATTTTGATATTTTCAGTTTGCTTCACTAATGTAAGTTTTAGAGTGCTTGGGCTTTTTTAGAACCGTTCGTTGATGTCGATCTAACGGCAGACAAATATGAAGTACTGGGTAGTACTCCGATGAAAGTACGCGAAAGTACTAAAACGAGTGGGGCCAAGATTGTGACAAGGTGGGGACGCGTTTTAATCTAGGGGCAGTTTAGTCCTAGGAAAATTTGCACGCCGCCTCTCGTCGAATGCATAACCGCCGCCATGGTGATTCACATTCCACAATTACTCATCGGCGGCCATCTCCTCCTCTCCTCCAAGTCCACCTCGGTCATCTCCTCCTTCTTGCCGCTGCAACTTCGCTCCACTCAGCAACCCCCCACCCAACCGCACCCCTCTTACACGGCAGATCGAAAGCTGATGGCCGGCGACGAACACCGACTTCGTGCAGATCGCCGCGGCGGCTGTGTCAAGTTGGCGAGTTGAGGAGATCCGTTCTTGGTTTGACAACACAAGGCGGATGAACTGGACGGCAATGGCCACTCTCAAGAATATGACGAAGAAGGAGAGGGCAAAGCTTTGCCCCCGCCAAGACAACCGATTGACAAGATCGAGATCCTCCTCTCGGGCGATGGAGCAGGCCAATTCTTCCAGCGAGTGGACTAAAGTGAGGTGGTGGGCGCTCAGATCCAGGTAGAGCATCCATCGGATCAGGAACCCACCGATGCACGAGGTGCCGTTGCAGATTGTGCAGCCTCCAACCGAGTCACCGGAGACTCAAGCGCAAGATGAGGAGGATGTGGTCGCGACCTCGCTTCCCGCCGCTTCTCCACGCTTCCCTCGCCGCCTCCTCGTCGAACGGGCGGCGGTAGCTATGTTTAGAGTAAGCTTCCCCACTCCTCATCTTCCTACCGCTCGTGCTTACATCATGGTGATACCGATCGTAATAGCTCGTAGAGGGAATGCTAGATGGCATTTTAATCTCAATGAATTGCATGAATATTCGAGTACATGGATTTGGAGGATGGATTATGATGTATGTGAACCCTAGGCATCATATGAACCCTAGGAAAAATTAGTAATGTTCTAGTGGTAGACACCTTTGAAATATTTCTGCACACACCGGTAGGCACCGAAATATTTCGAACTGCCCTAGGCAAAATTTGTAATGTTGTAGTGGTGGACACCGAAATATTTCGGGTACACACCGTAGGCACCTAAATATTTCGTACTGCCCTAGGAATTTTTTAATGTTGTAGTGGTAGACATGAAATATTTTGGTACACACGGTAGGCACTGAAATATTTCACATTACAATTTCAAGACACACACCGATGCACATCAATTATTTCAAGATCGCAGCTTCAAAGACACCTTTGAAATATTTCAAGATCGCAAATTCTATACAAAGTTGGCATTTTGTCATTTATGTGTGAATCAATCCATGCATCATATGGCATAACTTTGTACATGAGTTTGGGTCAATTTCATGTCTATTTATTGTTAAAATTATTGTCATGCCATGAAACACAAGACAAGTCAACGACCCAAGCTTGCAAAGATGACATATCAATGTTCTTTGATATGCACGCTTTTCACCAAGTCTTGTGTCCGAATTAAAATCGAGCATTTTTTCTTGATGGTATCCATGGATCTAGAACTCCTATGAATTTGCTCATGTTGGATGTTTTATTCTCCATCATTTGTACTAGCATTCCGTGCGATTAGATGCCATGACAAGACCCCTGGCATATTTATTTTCTTGCCTCCAACATCACATGTGTGTTTTGCGAAAAAACCCGGAGTTCACCAGTGGCTGAAGTTGTGAGGCTGGGAGGCTGATGGTGCCGCCATCGGGCTGATCCTTCTTCTTTCAGTTTTTGTTCGTCATTTATCAAGCCATTGGATCGTGGCTACTTCCCTATGTGCTTGTTAATGTATTAAGTAGTTCCTTGAATTTGTAGTATTAGTTAGTTTGAATGTGGAAGTACCTTAATTTTGGAACGAAATGTTGGTATGTAGGACCAAGGGTTTCATACCTTAATCTTTGGATAATTAATTATGTGAACTGTTAGATGTGGCACACAACGAAACGCCTCTACCATTGATACTATAGTTCAACATGTCGGTCCAATTAGAGACCAGCCACTACCATATAGAACAGTTAGCATTTCATACTACAACCTGGCACGTACAAAACATCACACAAAGGAAGCACATCCCAAAGCACCTTGCATTGTACAAGGTCTTAGAGACCAGCTCTACCATATATAACAGCTACCATGTCACACTACAAGATATAAAACATCACACAAGGAATAATCTTAGCTAGTAGAGCATTAGGTACCGGTTAATAATAGTTGCAATCCATCACAAGCAATAGTACCTAGATATGAGTAGATATAGGTACGGTAATACACGACAAGTACTCGCAAACAAGAGCTGACATAACAAGTTCATTTCACATTGATACATGGCCCACCCAGCTTCTAAATGAGGTGGATGGTGATCATCATCCTCAAGTCATGGCGACGGGTGTTCGCAACAAAGGAGTAGGATGGCCTGTCCTACCCAAGATTCTTGGCACGAAGGAACTTCTTCCACCCTGCCCTGCTCAAGACAAGGCGACCGTCTGTGTCCATCTGATAGGCACAAAGGTGATGGAGCCCGCTCGTAAGGCGTAGTCCAAGCCCATGCCTTCTTCGCCGGGTCGATGCCACAGCTATCAAGTAACCTCTTAGGTAATTTCTGAAAACAGTTGACATGATATATGATCATGTCACGTGCAATTATCAACAAAGCATACACTTCAAGACACATATATCATTGGATTCAACACTGAGCATATATATCAGCACATCACTACACTATACGCCAAGCATCAAATTACTACAGTAATTAGGCATATGATTAGATTACTCCATACACTAAGCATATAATCGCATATTACTACACTACATGCATGTCATAAAATTCTTCACTAAATGAATTCTAAACTTGGCCTCTCATCACAAAGATTACAACATGCATATCATATGAAGTACTACACTAACTAAGCATGCATATCATGTAATTACCACACTAAGTAACATACCATGATATGCCGCTTAACATTCGGCCCTTGTGAGGCGGGTCACGAATGGCTTCCCTAGGTAGTCTTCACGTAGCGGAAGCATGTCCCGTAGGTTGCCGATTTCCTCGCCGCCCAGTGCCGAGTCCTTGGGCATACAGGTATTCAACAAGTGGGTTCTCATCATCATCTGAATCAGCACCATCTTCGTCCTCGTGAACTTCATCCTCACTATCCGGAATGAAATTTAGATAGATAATGTAAATCCGGGCCTATCTCTTCGAAGGAGAAGCCGATCAATTCACCCCCAAAGAAGACGCATGCGAGCGATGAAATGATCCCAATCATCTCCTCCTATCTCGGTTATCTTTTCGCCTCTTCTCGACCTGCATAGTGTATGGGCCCCCAAGAGCGTCGAAGGTCACGGTGTCTGACGCGATTTAGCTCATTGAATGCCAATCTCACATTGCATGGTACGATCTGTGTAAGATGAAAACAAATAGCGTACACAATACATTAGTGCAAATAGCAAAAAAAAAACAAAAAGAATGTACCGTCGGAAAGGTTCATATAAATTATTACCGCTGCAACAACAAAAAGAAGGCTGGAAGTAGATGCCGAACAACGTGGCAGTAGAAAGGTTGGTCCGGCACCGTGAGTTGCAGCGTCCACATTGTGCTTCCTCCATTCTACACAGAACATGTTGAACTCTAAGTTGAATTGTACATAGTACAATACAAAGATCATACATATAATAAATCATAGTGATAACCTATACTGGCAATGGCCAATCAATCTATTTTCTATCATCTATGTAATAAAGCAATCGCAATGACAATGGCAATGCCCGGTTCGTCTAAACCTGGGAATAGTTGGGCATCGAAACTTAAACCAGTCCAATCCACTCAAGACACATCAAAACCAAACCAATCCAGATATTTTCATTTAGAATCTAGACCAAACCGAACTATACATGCGCCGTCATCCAACCCAGTCAAACCGTTTTCAACTTCCAAAGGTTCAAACCGTGGACAAAGCCATATGCGAGGGCACGTCATGAATCTAGACCGTACATGGCGTCAAAGCTCGAGAGAGCCGACGAGCTCCGGCCGCAATCGCGGCTCTTGGATTTGAAGCAGTAGTAGGTGGTAGTGGCGGCTCAAACTAATTGATTGATTTGGTCTCAAACCATATAAACCAAATCAAGATCCAATCCAAAACTAAGTTTCGTCCAAACCAATCGGGTTTCAGATCCGCCTCCGTGAGGGGAGACGCGTTTGGGGAAGGGAAGAAGAGTGGAGATCTGACGCACTTGTCGAAGTTGGTGGCGGCCAAGACCGGCAGCGAAGAGAGGGTCAGCTCGGCAGATGGCGGCGGAGGCGGCGGCGCTGGTCGAGAAGGGGAGAAAGAAAGATGTGGAGTGGTCGAGACAAGGAGAAAGAAAATGTGGTACATGTGGTGGCTCGGTTGTGTGGATGACAAGGGACCCACTTGTGAGACCGATAGCAATTGATGGCAAATCGTAGGAGGTGCACGATCACAGGCACGACCGCCACGCCCCCACGTGGAATCGGACGGCCGGGTGGGTGTGTCAAGTCAAATCGGCACTTGCGGCTTCTCAGTAACTCCAAGAGGTAGGAGCAGGTGCATTTCTTCCCCAAATCGGGTAGAAAACCCTCGCCCTCTCCCGAACCTAACCACCCTCTCTTCCTTCCTCACCACCTCACCACCCTCTCCTCCTTCCTCACCACCCTCCTCCCTTCCTACGCCTCCCTCCTCCTGCCTTCGACCGACGATGAAGCGCGAGCATGAAGATGCGGCGGACGAGCCGGAGGCAACCATTGAGCAGAGCAGTTTGTCGCCGTGGCTGCAGCTGTGGGTGGAGCGGGCTGAGTCCGCCAGAGCGGCGGAAGCTGGCGGTGACGATCACAGTGCTCGCCTCACGCCATCGCAGCCGCCGAGGCACCCGCCGGTGAGCACAAGGTCGGGGAAGATCTGGAGGAGGAGGAGATGAGAAGGCGTAAAGCGCAAGGTGCATGACGAAATCGAAGAGCTCTTCGAGGAGAACGCCATAAAGGAGTTCGGACGAGATTGCAGGAAGGGCAGCGACTTGACGAGGATGCCATCGACGAGCTATCTCGAGGTAGTACTCTGTTTTTGCTCTGTTTTTTCATGACATTGGGGTTTTTCTTGTTAACTAGATGAGCATCAATTTCACTTGGGCGCAAGTAGTTGTAATGATGTAGGATTGTAGGGATCTAGCATAGATCTTCATGTTGGATGTGGATTTTTAAATCTGATTCACATTCTCGATTCCAGCAGATACTCCGGTTTTTTCATGGCATTGGGGTTTGTCTTGTTAACTAGATGAGCATAAGTTTCACAAGGATACATTAATGAAAGAAGTGGGGTAATGAACCCAAATACAAGAAAATGTTCATGGCAGGGATACATTAATGAAAAAAGTGGGTTAAACAATGGATATATGGCAGGATTCTCCATTGGCTTCCCAGGACAGTGACTAAATGCTGCAGTTCCTGATTCATTATAGTTTATGTACATGAATTAATTTGCACACATGTTCATAGATGATTAGTTTGCACACATGTTCATAGATGATCCATTTGCAAATTCTATACAGATTTCCATTTTGCAAAGGAAGTGATCGCCCCCTTAATAATTATGGGCTGACATTACATATCCACTAGATACCGAAAAAATCAAAACATCTCATATACCCAATTTTCCACAAGATTTTATTTAGATGATCACAGCCACATCTCTCATCAATATGAGCAGTGAGACACCCCATAGCTCCTTTACCAATTTCCTTCAAAGTTATCGTGGTCTAACAATGTTGGAGAAGCAAGATTGTCACTGTCGAAAGAATAATTGTTTCTTCATTCCAAGAGATAGAACAAACCCCCTTGTGTGAAACATGGAGGAGTACAATGAAGCCATTTTTCTGATTCCAATAAGAATTACACCTGTAATAAGTATCAAATATCATTAAACCAAGCCACTTCATGTAGTCTTTCATGTGTTAGTTATGTACTACTTGTGCACTAATCTATAAATGCAACTATTCCAATCATCCATAATTGTGCATGTCAATTTATTTGGCTCAATTATGTATGTGCACATACGCCTTTATTTCTAGCAAATAGATAGTTGCCATGTTTCACATGTGTACTTTCAAAACATTGTAATTAAAATCAATGTACCATAATATATCACCTGAGTTGTTCTATGTGTACTAATTCACTAATTGACAGAAGGATGACGACGACGTGGACTACAAAGATGGACAGCAGGCACAACAAGAGCCGGTACACCCGAGGCATCCGATTGTCGGGAAGATCAAGTACCGCTTTCTTTGGCAAGATTGGGTGCCCTTTCTGCTGTAAGGTGATCGGTGGCGGCATAGATGGCATGATCCAGATGCCTTCAAAGACCGGTAATGGACATGGCAAGAATCGTGAGTGCCAAGATTGCTAAACATGCTGCCTACGACGCTTCCTTGAGATTGTCAAAGTCAATGAGCCGCATACAACATGCATTGAAGAAGGGAGAGAAGTGATGTGCTGCTAGAGTGTTGATGCTGCCCCAGGACCGCCGTGTCCTTTTATGTTATCTATGTTTCTTTGTTGTTGGAGTCTAAAACTGATGTCCTATGGTGTGTCCGAACCTGCGCCGAAAGCGGTGGTTGATCTGCCGCTTATGTTAAGAATTTGCTGCTACTCTGGTTTAGTGTTCCTAGTTGTTAATAATATTTTGGTGATGCGTGTTTAAGTTTTGTGCAATGCTAGATGCTTAGGGTGGTGCTTAGAAAATAAACAGGGTTTTTCGATGCATCGGTGCATATTTGTACGTGAGAGACGCCTAGTTATGCTGCCTACCCTGCATAAATAAGCACATGTGCTTAAGAAAAGCCTGGTTTATTTCTATAAGCAACTCCCCTAAGCACCTTGCATTGTACAAGGCCTTACCAACTCAAGTATCGTACGGTGGTCTATGTTATGGTTGTCGTGTTATTCTGCCGTATGGTGATGCATGCTAGAACTCTAATTATATGACTATGGTAGTTATAGCTTGGCATGACTATGTTTAGTGTATAACTCAGCATGTTCCTGCCATATCTATGAGCAGTTACAACTGAACTATGCATTAATTTTTGACAAAATTAAAGCATGCAAATGATTGCCGATTCCACCTATTGCCCAATCAAGCTTTGTACTGATAATGCATTAGATATTGCAATAAGTAGAGGATGCTCATGATTGCCAAAAGTACCTATTTCCACTTTCTGATAAGAACTCAACGTGTATCAAATGATGCTAAAAGTAGAGCATGGGCATGAGAATGTATCAATGCATTAGATATTGCAATAAGTAGAGGATGCTCATGATTGCCAAAAGCACCTATTTCCACTTTCGATAAGAAAACAAAACGTATCAAATGATGCTAAAAGTAGAGCATGAGCATGAGCATGTATCAATTAATGATCAATTGATGCTACCTATTTGTGTTTGAATGGGCTCAATAAAGCTGGCTGGTTTATGCTCTCTGCGTGACCGTGATGGTAACGAAGACACTTGGTTGGCTATGGTCTTGCTGTCAAATTTATGTTTTAGTTCTTTAAGACTCTTTGTTTTTGCTGTTTGCTCGGGATCGACTTGCTTTCTAGGGCGCCCACGCGTTTCTCTTCCTTTGGGGAGTTGGGTGCACCATTTTCGGGAGTTGGGTGCACCGGTATCCTTCTGGGAATTGATGTGTCAGTTCGCTCGAACCATCGTGATTGTTGACTAATTGTACGTCCTCTTCAAGCATCGTAGAACTGCTTGCTGGGCATCGTACACTTCCTTCTGTTTAAGAGAGAGTGTTGCGTTAGTTCTAATCATGAGACTTGTGAAATAAATGATATATTCTTGATGTAGCGCTAACCGTTATGGGAAACTTATATGATTCGAGACGAAGCGCATTGCAATCTGAATGCAAGAAGGCTGTACATATTTTCCACCTGAAAATATCTATCCTTGCCTATATTGGATAACCGACAATGATGTCAGCATAGCTTTCAAGCTAAACAAAGTACAAATATAAATTAGGCATTCAATTACCATGTTCAAAATATCGGTCATTTCATCCCCGTTCCATGACAACATGTACTGCAGTGTCCAAACCGCATAGGAAGTCCTGCGATGTTTAGTTAAAGATCAGTAATCTTATTCGTGTACGCAAATAATAATTTATGAGGCCATGCGTACTTCCATCGGTCTGTTGTGGTATGTTCTCATAGCGCTTTTTGGTCCATTCGCAAAATTGATGTTCTTAGCTGGTGATATCAACCCTTTCTTGACAGCTTCGTCAATGCAGAACTGAATCGAGTCCACCTAGGGTACGACGAGTTATACATAGGGTTACGGTACTTTGGGAGCTCATGTTCCATGCGGATCAAAAGAGGCAGCAAGAGAACACTTACAAGAGAATCTTCCTTGGTCTTGTCGCAATGATAATTCATGGAGTTCAGAGTCTGAATTTCTTTTTTGTCAAAATTAAACATCATTAGCATCCAATGGTTTTGGTGTACATTCAAGTGGGACATGCACCTGCAGTAAAATTCGTTGGGTTGAGAACCGAAAGTTGTCGTGGTACGTAAACTATGAAAGTGTGGAAAACGTGTACCTTTCGGGCGCCTACAAATTTTCCTGCTACACGAGCTAACCATGAGGCTGCACGTCCAACAGGAACCACCCCTTCATTTGTAACAGCTTTTCGGTTTCTTGAGGGATATGATTGAGGTAGTATCATTCTCAATTTGGCTAATGCTAGCATATGCCATAATAACCTGCCAAATTTTCAATCATACAATAATAAGACAGTTGTTGCAGTAATGATGTAGAATAGAGTATAATGGGCTTACATCACCATAAATGTATTTGTCGTCCAAATTTCGCTTCAGATTTTCTCTGTGAGGGTAATGTCTCCGATTCTAGCTATTTCAAACAGGGTCGTATGTTCCATGGATGTAAACGGGTTGTCTCTATGTCCTCATGCGTGAACTTGTAATCATTACCAAAGACAGGCTTCATCGGAGTTAATTGTGGTTCCTCATTGTTTTCCTCATTACATGTCTTGCACTTGGTGTACCAAGTCCCCTGCCGTGACTTGGCTAGCCCTAGGAGTTCTGTCGGGGATGAATTGCACACATTGACTTGATCCTACAATGAACAAAGGTAGTTCATCATTAGTTTGTTACTTTTAGATATTAACATGTTGGGCCATATTGATCACCCGCACGCCTCCTTTCTCGTGACACCGATTGTTGGTTTCTTGTAAATTCGTATTTTAAGTCCTCAGTAATAATGCAAACAATAATGAACATGAAGGAACATATTCATAAAAAATACAAAATGCACAAGATGACATACATGGAGTTCCCTCCTTAAGTCTTTAATTTCGCCCTCGGCCTTCGACAACCTAGGATTAGTGCCAGTTTTAGTCTTCATGTTTCGATCAAGTCTTCACCTAGAGTCTGTATTTGACATCAAATCTGTGCTCAATTTCCATTAACTTCCCGCCTACCTTCTTTTCATGATCAGCAATGCGTGCATTCATGACTTCAACTACCATTTCAATCTGTGTAAACAAAATAAAACCCTGTTGATAACAATAGCTAAATGAATGAGGTTCCATGACACCTATTTGTGATATTGCAAAACAAATAGTCTTTGGAGTACACACTTGTCGGCTACTAAATTGCTGTCCTTGTGATGGTGCTCGATACGAATCATGTTGATGCACATGTTCATCTTTTTTTCTTGGAAAATTATTAGAATTCTCGGACGGTCGTTGAGGAGCACAAATTTCCATGACAGCCTATTTTTTTAAATATAATGAACCATTAGTACCAAATAAAAATCGGATATAGAAAGTTCAATTGTAGATAGGTACCAGCCCGTTATGAAGACCTCCTTTCTCGTAAGCATCGCTTCTTATAGTAGCCATCATTTCGTCCCATCGTGCGATCAATGGAGGGGGTCTAGAAGCATACATTAATCGGCCACTACGCACGTGTTCTAAAGTACCAATACTACACAATAAATTAGTTCATCACCATACAGATATGCAATGTAACAATAATTAAAGGACATTAAGTAGTGATCTAGCACTAACCTGGAGCAGAATTAGATTTCCTTGTAGATTTACGTGATCTCGATTTCTAAACTTGTGAACGGACTTGAAGAAGTGATTAAGTGTGAAACATCCCCAGTTAAATTTTCGAAGGTTTTCAAGACCTGTAACAAGGTTGAGATATTTCGAGTCCACATAATGTTGTGCTGTTGGTGCTAGAACAGTACCAATTATGCATGTAATGAACCGCCTCGTGAAATCACCGTCTGGGGCTTTGGAAGATCGGATCGCCGTTTCAAGGTCAGAAATCAAAATTTGCCCATTGTTTGCATAGGCGGTAAACAATTCTGTGTCGGTTTGATTTTCCAGATGTGGCTCTATATCCTCCCCTTCTATCGGAATGCCAAATATACCTTGCACGCCCTCTTTTGTTATAGGAATTGGCGTTTTACCGATGGTAATGGATTTCGTGTCCATATCTATGCTCTTGGCTAGTCTAACCAACATTATGCGACGTAGAGTCACTTCATGCATCTGGGTTAGTCCGCCAAGACTGGTTTCTCATATGATGTACTTTTTGTGGTCTTCTGACAACAGTTTCATGGTTTTTCCGAACCTTCTCTGTGAGCATACTAACTTCATATGACCATGCTTTTCAAGCAGTTCCTGTTACATTCCATTAAATAAAACTGAGTACACATGAATTATGTGTATGAAACGATTGTACACAAACAGTCAATTACTTACCGCATCGGTAGTTTCGGAGATGGGCTTTTCTCCATTATTAAGGTTCGTATCCGAAACTGACATTGCTGCCTCGTATGCAATGATAAAATCAGGCTCAATTAATCTGAACAAAATCGGAAAATGTATAACAAAATTAGCAGAGAATTAATTTTAACAAAATTAACTGGGTCATTTAACATATGATCCACTTATGGTTTAAGCACGTAACCTATTTGGGTGCAAAACCTATGAGGGTTCAACAACTAAAGCATCGGCGGACAACGATTATAAAGAGTTACGATCAGCTAATACCTTATCTCGAAGATGGTGCCACCGAGTAGATGGCGGCGTGTTAGTGCGCCGGAAACTATAAGTGCCGGTATAGCGCGGTCGACGGCGAAGGAAAAAAACGGCGCTCACGCGAGGAGGAGGCGGCGAGAAGAACACCGACGTCCGAGCCCTCGAGATCACGCTGGCGGTGGGCAGCGAGTGGTGGCCGCCGACTCAGTATTCCGTGGGCGATCCGGCGTCTCCGATCTGATCTTGTAGCGATCGTGGGAGGTGCGGACGGCCCGGTGGTTAGAATGCGGAGCTGTAATCATGGATTTAGGGAGGGGTGGGCCGCGTGAGTTATGTGAGATTTGGATAAATGATATAAAGAAATAAGAAAATCTTGTGCACTCGGTGTGGGGTTTACGGGGTTTAGGGTTTAGGGTTTAGGGATTAGGGTTTAGGGTTTAGGGTTTAGGGTTATCAAGGGTTAGGGTTATCGTGGTTTAGGGTTGAGTGTTTACATGCAAGCCCGGAAATGCGTGTCGTAGAACGTACTTGCATGGATATGAAGTAATGATCCCAAACTATCTAAGTGGCATCCCAAGACCACATAGAGAAGGAAAGCAAAATGGTTTGCATGTTGGGCAAAATTTTGAATGTTTATACGGTTTAGTGGGGGGTTAGGGTTATCGTGGTTTAGGGTTTAAGGGTTTTAGGGTTGACGGAACTATGTTTGTCTTACGGTGGACGAAAGCACACACACCGACATTGATGGAGCGTTGGTTCACAATGGATTCCTCCGGTACCATCGATCCGTCCGTTGATCGCTCGGCCGACAAACTTCGTGCCACATAGAGCATGCATCCATCCATCGGACCGGATCAATGTTTGGTTGGTTTCATACAGGTGAGGAACCCAGCTAGTGCTTTCGGGTGTTGACATGCTAGGCCGGAAATGCGCATGTCGTAGATCGTATTTATGCAGTATAATCCCGAAAATCTTTCATGGCATCCCATGAGACCACATAGAGAATGCATGCATAATGGTTTCCATGTGGGGCAAAAATTTGAATGTTTTTACGGTTTAGTGGGAGGGGGTTTAGGGTTATCGTGGTTTAGGGTTTAAGGGTTTTAGGGTTGACGGAACTATGTTTGTCTTACGGTGGACGAAAGCACACACCGGACATTGATGGAGCGTTGGTCTACAATGGATTCCCTCCGTACCATCGATCCGTCCGCTGACCGGCTCGGCCGACAAACTTCGTGCCACATAGAGCATGCATCCATCCAATCGACCGGATCGATGTTTGGTTGGTTTCATACAGTGAGGAACCCAGCTAGTGCTTTCGGGTGTTGACATGCTATGCCGAAATGCGTGTGTCGTAGATCGTTATGCGTGTATAATCCCAAAAATCTTTCATGGCATCCCATGACCACATAGAGAATGCATGCATAATGGTTTCCATGTGGGCAAAAATTTGAATGTTTTTACGGTTTAGTGGGAGGGGGGTTTAGGGTTATCAGGGTTTAGGGTTTAAGGGTTTTAGGGTTGACGGAACTATGTTTGTCTTACGGTGGACGTAGCACACACACCGGACATTGATGGAGCGTTGGTCTACAATGGAGTCCCTATCGTAGCATCGATCTGGTCCGTCGACTGGCTCGGGCCGACAAACTTCGTACACATAGAGCATGCATGCATCCACCGAACCAGATGAAATGCGCGTGTCGTAGATCGTACTTATGCGTGTACATGTACCATTTGTTCCATCCAATCGGTGGGCCGACAACCTTCGTGCCACATTGTTCACATTGTCCAATTAACACTTTGTATAGATTTTTTTGGTAAAAAATGAAAGAAATAATGCAACTAATCTGAACGTAACGTTTGGCATGTATCAAACCAAGTTGCTACTATTCCTCAAAAATAAAACCCAGTTAGCCACTAATTGCGCCAAACATATCTCGTAATTACCAACGAAAATGGGTTGACAATTATATCTGGAAATTCTTGGACTGAATTTATTGCTCTTCCTTTTTTAGAGAACAATAAGTTAGAATGGTGGGCGGCGGGTTGGCACGGGCACGGCGATGGCTCGGGCTTGTGTGATATGTGGTTCGACCCATGTCAAGGCACATGTTTTGGAAGCCTCAAAAGATCGCGCCGTTAAAAAACTTGCATCAAGCGCATTACTTCAAAATAACTAATTAACCCTACAATCACGGATATATACCTTCCCATTCTACCGCATATCTACCCTATCCTAACCACCCCCATCTACCTTGTTTCTCCTTACATAGCTATCGCCGGGATCGCGCCATCGCTTCTCGTTTAATTACGCCGACGCCGGATTAAAAAGGTCTCTTCCACGGCTTCTCTCATCTTCGATTGCGTTGTTGATTATTTTTTCCATTGATTCGACCAACAAGTAATTTCCGAAGAGATTTGAAAATCCAGCTTTTGCCATTGTTGAGTTGTTCTGGTGTGTTTCGAGTACAGGATGTGATGCATGAGTTTTTGGATTGATAGTTTGTACTAGTTGATCGTATTTAACTGATTATGAATATTTTTCACGGTCGTATTGTTTCTCAATTAGGTGGATGAGGGTGTGGATACAGTTTTCATACTATGGGTATATGTGTTGCTGTAGGGACCATGGTCTCGTGAGGCGTATAACAACCGTGCGGAGTACGACAAGTCTTTGCATGAAGCGCGTCGGGAGATCGACTTGAAGGTGCAAAAGGATCGCGCCGAGGTAGATAAGAAACTGAAAAAAGAACGTTCATACGTGGACAGGATGATAAAGGAGGAGTGTCAGGAGTTTTCCTTAAGATGGCGTAAGATGCGCCTTGAGATTGAAGAAAAGTATAAGAGGGACTGTGAGTACATGGAAAAAGTTTTCTTTAGGCTACAAGGAAATGCATCAAACGCTGCGTATGACCGGAAGCTTGTGGACAGTATTATACAGACAGAGTGAGTCAAGATGGATGCCTATGTGTTGCAGGCACGTGCGGATATGGACAGTAAGCTGCTACAGGAGCGGTCGGGCATGGATTATAAGGCCATGCTGGAGTAGGTCCGCTTGGAAGGACATATGTTAGAAGACCGTGCGATCTCACGGCCACCCCGACAACATGTCTTCAATTATTCTCCCCCTGTAAGTATCTCGCACCGATTCTATATATTAAGGACCTACGTATTCTATGATACAAACATCTTCAATTTGTGGCAACCTTATGTCGGCGATTGTATGTAGGCTAAGCATCATGAGACGGCACAGCCGCCATTCACTCGAGACATTGCGATAGAGTCACCCGTTCAATGCCACATCAGTCCACCCCAACAACATATCGCCAATTTCTCCCTTGTGGCAATTTCTGCGAACGATGCATACCCAAGATATGGTATGACCATTCAAAACTTGTGTGTAAACCCACTATCGACGTTTCATACGCAGGATAAGAAACCTGTGATGGCAGAGTCCCAATTCACACCACATGAAGGATACATTCAACAAAATAAGGTGAGAAGGTTTGAGATGGCACAATCCCAATACCTCCACATGAAGGATACATTCCACAAAAGCAGGTGTAACAACGCCGCAATGTTGCTATGCACATAAAAGTTATGTTTGGCCCTTTACTCATTGAATGTATTAACTCTGATGTGAGATACTAGGTGCTGGTCATGGAATTTTATGTTAGTAGGGATGATGAGATGTCACATGTCCCGAGAGCATACTTTGATGAACACCCGGCAGAAGTCAGAATTTTTGAACCCGCCTAAAGTGACCTACGATCTCATTATGAGTGAAATGAGAGATAGTTTTGGTTGCAAACCGAGCAGAACTGTACTACTTCTTACCCGGGTCTGCGTGCAAGCTGCCGTAAGGAATGTTCTTGATTGCAGGACCAGATGATGTACAAAAAATGCTTTCTGATCTGAATGGCAGCAAGACATGTCACCTGTACATTGTGTACAATAGAACTACGAGTTGTTTTCCCGAGGATGACATTGATCCCGAGGTTCAAATTTTACATGTTGCATGCATCTAGTTTATGGCTACGTCTTTTTGAGTTCTTCCTAATACAATTCCTATGGTTTTCTACAGGAAGTGAGAATCCAAGAAATGGAGGGTCTTGCTAGAGAGTTGGCAGAGAAAGACCAAGAACAACTTGTTGTATGGTTACATTGATGTTAAAGAGAAAAAGATTGAAGCACATGGGTCGTCGCCAAGCCCAACGCAATCTCCAACGACGCAACGCAAGAGGTCACTGGATTTTGGCAGTGGAGAAGACAATATGGAGTAGGCTCAATTGTTTTTCAACCAGTTTAAGCTTCAAACCAGGATTATTTAGTTGCAAACAAACCTTTTGTTTTCTGTTTCACACTATGTTCGCAGTTATGGTACAATTTATTCATGATACTGTTCTTTGAACAACAATGCATGTGTTTTATGATCAATCATACAGATGTTTCGAGTTGTTTTTGAGATGGCATTGTGTCTAAAGAAGTTTCCATCTATAAAACTTGGCACGCAGTCAAGATCGGAATCGCAGATCACGCGAGAGGCGTAAGCGTCAGACGGGAGAGCGTCGCACACGAAGCTTGTTTTCGGTAGAAATCATAACATATTTCGGATAGATAAAGTTCACGTCGCCACCCGCCAAGATTCAAACCCACGTCGCCGCCATTCCCATGCATGCATGCCTCAGGCGCAGACAACGAGACGGCCCATCCGAATTAGGCCCATCCGAATTAGGCCCATCCGAAGTAGGCCATTAGAACCCTCCCCCCACTCCACCTATTCCCCTCGCGCTGTGGCCTCCCTCCCTCCATCGCCAGATCCCCGACTCGTCCCCCTCGTCTGGCCGCTCCGCACGCCGTCATGACTCCACCCCGCCGCCACTTCGCTACCCAACGGGATCGGCCGGATCCATCTTCTCAACCACCGCAGGACAAGCGAGGTACCCGATTCTCGTTGACGCCTCAATGGTATCCATGCTGATAATGCAAGGTAGATCGACTGAGTGTAGCAATTTTGTGCCACCAATCCACTTTTCTGGAAAATTCTTGCTAGAAAACCATCTGAAACTTGTGATGCTTGCTATTGTATAATATAGGACTTTTCAAAGTTCTGTTATGATGGCACTATTGGACACATACAAAGAGAGCTGCGTTTTTAGTTGTTATACTTTCAGCTACCATCACCGCTTGGGAAAGGACGAATTGGATGCATTCAGTTCTGCAGTTGATAGTGTATCATCATAATGTAGGTGATGTGTTGTGTGATTCTTCATGCTGAGAACTTCAGCTTTTTCAGTTATAGTGAAAGGCTTCAGATAAAAAACTACTAAATGATCACAAAACTTCTAGACAACATTCTGCATAATCTGACCAAATCTTGAACTAAATGATCACCAAAAGTTGAAGGATTTTGCATCACATCACAACCATAAGTGTTCTCGCACCAAAGCATCATAACAATCACATAGCTACATAACAAAAGCAAACTTGTTCATCATTACAAAAGCAAACTTGTTCAACATAACAAAAGATAACTTGTTCAGCATTACAAAAGCAAACTTGTTCAACCACATAACTGCAAACTGAGACACATAATACCACAAACAACTCAATATCCCCAGTAGTAGGGGTCATCCCAATGATCCTCCTCCTCTTGCCAAGACTCCAAACCTTCTTTGACGATTTCGATTTTCTTCCATACCTCAGAGGTGACGACGCATCTTTCGCGCTGCCTCGATGAGGTTGTTTGGCAAAGCTGTCCCCCATAGTTTGTGGTCGAATTCCTTGTTGATCTTCTTCTTCATTTCCTTATGCGATGGGTGGATGAGGCTGGCTGCAAACTCAGCCAAAGCCTCGCCACTTCTTTCCATTTTTGGAACTCTCCATTTGCGCTGCATGTCGACGTACTTTGTCGGGGTTGATCTCCAAACCGCATAATTTCAGTTTCTCCTTGTCACCTCCAATGGAGAAGCCAACAAAGGTGTACAACTTCTTCTCCCGCAGAGCGGGCGGAGTTCCTTGGGCCTGCATCAAATTAATCTGGTGCATCAAATTCATCTACTTCAAAAACTTGAAACTACTAATTAGACATAAAATTCAGAACTAGTATTGCATCTACTCCGTAACTTCGAACTAGTATTGCATCTACTTCGTAACTTCGTAACTATTGCATCTACTTGAGAAACTTCGAAACTTCGTAACTATTGCATCTACTTGAGAACCTTCAGAACTACTAATTAGATGTAAACTTTAACTTCGTAACTAGTATTGCATCTACTTCAGAACTTGAACTATTGCATCTACTTGAAACTTCGTAAACTACGTAAACTACTAATTAGACAGAAACTTCGTAACTTCGTAACTAGTATTGCATCTACTTGAACTACGTAACTATTGCGCCTACTTGAAACTTCGTAAACTACTAATTAGATGTAAACGCCGTAACTTCGTAAACTTTAGAACCGGATGTTTTACCATTTGGTTGCCAAGGTGATGTGGTATACTGTGACGAGATCCTCCACGACAATCAGAGAACTGCAGCCTTTTGGCGGAGGTTCATCTTCCCTCGTATACTCGACATCAACGGGCGATCGATCGAGAAAGCATGCCGCCGAGCCTCCTCCGATCTCGCGGATCCTCTTGTCGGCTTCATTCGATTGCTGGTGCATACGACATCCAAATTTTCTCCTTCTTCAGTGGATATCAACCATGAGCGCACGGTGTAGTCTCGCTTGCCCGGGACCGAACGCCGTCGTCGACCACTGGGCTCCTTGCCGACGCCTCACCTTGGTGATGCTTGGCGACGGAGGGGAGTTGCTCCACGATGCCTCCGTCATTCTCTTGGCAGACGGAGGAGTTGTTCACGATTCTCCGCCATTGACCTCCGCCGCCGATGGTGGAGGCAAGAGGGAGTTGCTTGATGGTGGAGGCAGAGGGAGGAAGATGGAGCGGCAATGGAATGAGGAGGGAGGCAGAGGGAGGCAGATTGAGCGGCAATGGAATAGGAGGGAGTTCCCCGTGGTCGTGGGAGTTGCCAAAGGAGGGAGTCGTGGGGAGTTGCTGGAAGGAGGCGTGGGGAGTTGCCTCGAAAACTCAAACGTCCCTGCCCTTTGGCCCTCGAAAAATCTGGAGGGGAGACGTGGGCCCTTTGGTTTGTCCTGTTTCAAACAAAAAATAACAGCCATATTTTGCTCTCAATCGCAACCATATTAAGAGATCAAAATGGCACCAAAAGTCAATGCAGCCATCCTAAATGGCACGAAAACAGCACCAAAACAACATCAGCAAAACAGCAAAAAATGCATCCATCGATTGTTCTTTATTTCTTCTAACATTCCGTGTTCTCATGCAAAGTGAGATAGACACAACGCTACAAATGCAGGCTGACAACGCTCATGATTTCATGACCATCGTGACGTATTTGGCTTCATCCACGCCTCCGTCCCATGTGTTGAGTCGAAAGTAGTGATGCTATGTGTAGTTCTCAAACATTGATTGGCTCATGTTGTAATTAAACTTTAATGAATTGTATGTCTCTTTGGTTTGGACAGTCGTTAAACTTAGATGTAATCGATGCTATTTATTACTAGGACCATGAATTGTGCTATTAATGTCTTGCTTTTCTCTTCCGATCCTTTTGTTGCATACTTATTTTGTTGCTTATGTATTGTCTGTTGTTTGGCTTGTGCATAGAGATGCCGTCGTATATCGTGTACAAGGGTAAGGTTCCCGGAGTCTACGACGACTGGGAGGAGTGTCGGGGACAGGTTCACCGTTTCAGCGGTAATAACATAAAGGGTTCACCACTAGGGCGGAGGCGGAATCTAGATACGCCCGCTATCTAGCTGGAGAGAGGAGGGAGCGTTGGAGGAACCGGATGAAGACCAGTTTCATCGCGATGATGCTCATCGTGATGACCGCAGCTCTCTTCTATGTGATGGTAGTTTAGATGATCGATATCGACTTGTAATATGAAGACAAACTCGCTACTCGCGGTCTCGAGACTTGTAATGTTCTATCTTTGTTCGGTCTTTTGAATTAGGAGACTAATATGATGAATTGTATTTGGAGAGCTATCTTCTATTGTATTGGATGAATGTCTTTGTTCTTTGTGTGGTGCTGTCTATATTCTCGTCCAATAATATATTTTGTAACTGTGAAAATATCGTAAATGTGCATTTTTCCAACCACCTCCAAATCACCTCAGTTTGGCACACATGATCTCTTCCACAAACAAAACTAGGTTTCCAAGTTTTTGTATTTTTTAAATTTTTTTTGAATTTATAATGCCCTCTAGACTGACTGCTGAAAACATCGGTCTATGCCTCAAGTGGGCATTGTAAAATAATTTTTTTCAAAATTTTCTTGCATACACATGTTTTGCACATGTGGGTGACCATGTACAAGAAAATTTGGGTGATTTGGAGGTGGTGGAAAAATTCACGCTTTTTTTCAAAAATGGCTTAAGTAGACTAAAATGGTCCCTCCTGAATGCGGGCATTTTTCGACCACCTCCAAATCACCTCAGTTTTGGCACACATGATCTCTTCCACAAACAAAACTAGGTTTCCAAGTTTTTGTATTTTTTATATTTTTTTTGAATTTATAATGCCCTCTAGACTGACTGCTGAAAACATCGGTCTATGCCTCAAGGGGGCATTGTAAAATAATTTTTTTCAAAATTTTCTTGCATACACATGTTTTGCACATGTGGGTGACCATGTACAAGAAAATTTGGGTGATTTGGAGGTGGTGGAAAAATTCACGTTTTTTAAAAAATGGCTTAAGTTATAAGACCAAATGGTCCCTCCGGGAATGCGGGCATTTTTTCGACCACCTCCAAATCACCTCAGTTTTGGCACACATGATCTCTTCCACAAACAAAACTAGGTTTCCAAGTTTTTGTATTTTTTTGAATTTATAATGCCCTCTAGACCGATCATTTGAAAACATCGGTCTATGCCTCAAGGGGGCATTGTAAAATAATTTTTTTCAAAATTTTCTTGCATACACATGTTTTTCACATGTGGGTGACCATGTACAAGAAAATTTGGGTGATTTGGAGGTGGTGGAAAATTCACGCTTTTTTCAAAAATGGCTTAAGTTAGACCAAATGGTCCCTCCCGAATGCGGCATTTTTTCACCACCTCCAAATCACCTCAGTTTTGGCACATACACATGATCTCTTCCACAAACAAAACTAGGTTTCCAAGTTTTTGTATTTTTTAAATTTTTTGAATTTATAATGCCCTCTAGACTGACCGCTGAAAACATCGGTCTATGCCTCAAGGGGGCATTGTAAAATAATTTTTTTCAAAATTTTCTTGCATACACATGTTTTGCACATGTGGGTGACCATGTACAAGAAAATTTGGGTGATTTGGAGGTGGTGGAAAAATTCACGTTTTTTCAAAAATGGCTTAAGTTAGACTAAATGGTCCTCCTCCGGAATGCGGGCATTTTTGCGACCACCTCCAAATCACCTCAGTTTTGGCACACATGATCTCTTCCACAAACAAAACTAGGTTTCCAAGTTTTTGTATTTTTTAATTTTTTTGAATTTATAATGCCCTCTAGACTGACTGCTGAAAACATCGGGTTCTATGCCTCAAGGGGCATTGTAAAATAATTTTTTCAAAATTTTCTTGCACACATGTTTTGCACATGTGGGTGACCATGTACAAGAAAAATTTGGGTGATTTGGAGGTGGTGGAAAATTTCACGCTTTTTTAAAAAATGGCTTAAGTTAGACTAAATGGTCCCTCCCGGGAATGCGGCATTTTTTCGACCACCTCCAAATCACCTCAGTTTTGGCACACATGATCTCTTCCACAAACAAAACTAGGTTTCCAAGTTTTTGTATTTTTTGAATTTATAATGCCCTCTAGACTGACTGCTGAAAACATCAGTCTATGCCTCAAGGGGACCTACATGCAAGAGTCGGGGACCTGCATGTGAATAGTGATTCATCAAGGCCTTGACAGCATCGCACAATGGCCGTCACCGATTTGCATGCAGCCAAGATGAACGTGCATGGAGGTTTTTCAAAGATTTCCAAGCACACCCGAGTGGGCCCCGCTTATTTAAAAAATACGTCACCATTATTGCTCAGAATGAAGAATATGCATGATGATTATGAATATGCATGACAACCATAGTAAGGGTGAAGAATCATAGTGCCCAATTTGTCGAAATACATCATCATTCTTAAAGTTGGACATCACATGATACACACGTAAAGTGGAAACGAAAGATGTCGAACTAATACAAGAATATGGCAGTACAACCGCACTTCACTAAATTATTGTCACGATGAAATAGAATGTAAAGACCACGCCACACAAAGCTGAATGGCACACGACTTTCTCTCTCGCTCATCGTCAGTTCATGTCTTTGTATGTAGATATCACAGCTCAGCCTCGAGATCCTACATGTAAGAATAGAATAAATCACATGGACATCAATTATGAGTAAAACACATGCAAAAAATATGAACATATTTCAGACCTCTAGCAATTTAAGCGCATTTACGCCGACGATTATGACCTGGTTTCTTGCAATAGCCACAGATATTCCGTGATCTTGACTTCTTTGTCTTTGCTCGCAGCCTTTTCTTCGGCGCACCTCGTCCCGGCACATGCATCGGATCCAGAACCTTATCAACTTTCTCATGAAAAGTGTGCATCAACGGGCCCAACCTAATGCTGTTATGTCGAGCATTAGTTGACTCCTTGCTGTCAGCCTAGTTCAAAACTTGATTGCTTGCCATGATGTTGTGCTTGCAAAAGCATCTTTAGACGGTGATAGTCCTCATCAGAGTGGCATGCCCGGAAACTTGCATGGCGTGACTACAATTCCGCAACTCGCGGTACCTCTGCGCAGCTTAGCGAATAGTCATACATCTGGTTTTTTTCTGGTAGGTGCGTATGCACATTTTGCATTCATAGTCCACCTAGTGGGAACGCAACAACCGGGCAGAATTGTTTGTTTTAAAATCCCCAATATGTAAAAAAATGTGGGAACATGGTGTGCCTCAGCATTCCAGCTTACTACGGCAAGAACAACTCACCCTGTGCAAAAGACCTCCTTGCTCTTCAATGCACTCCAAACTTTTATCCATTCTTTCCTGCTTGGACACAACATAAGTGGAATCTTCTGATCCATCTAGTATCTCTCTAATCGACATTTGTCGACAGCATCTATGCTCCATAAGACCATCTTAAAGACCCTAGGTGTGAAAACTGTTGCGGCGTGTTTCTCGCGGGCCAAGCATTTTCCTCTGTAAATGGAACGGACTGCAAGGCTTCACGTCATGGAGAGCTTCGTTAATCCGTCATGACGCAAGGCATCGCTCATAGTGCTCTAGCATTTCAAACAACGACATCTTACCCTCAAGATGCGTATGTAGCACAGAAGTTCAAGCTCACTCCTTTGATTGCTGCTCAATCCTAGGAAACAACGCCTCAAGATATGGAGCACACCACAACTTTCTCTCATCCGATACATCCGATGCAGCCAAGACTCCTCATCGGTTACTTTATTCCGCTGTAAGAATTGTATTCATTTTATCTCATGCTCTTCAATGGAAGAAGTATCATAAATGAAAGATCTGAATTCCTCCTTTACGCCGCCATCATGCAGATGGCGACAATGTTCTGGCTGAATGTGCCATATACATAGTCTATGGTTTGAGTCCGCCGTACCACCCTTATTGCTCTCTCGCATTGCAAGGTCCCCATCTGTGATCACAGATATCGGATGCTTCGTGCCATGCAATCAGAAAAGGTCCGCAACATCCACTCGTATGCCTGGCTTGTTTCATGAGAAATTATACCACAACCAAATATAACAAAGCTGCGGTGGTGATTCAACCCGACAAAAGGCACGAATGGCAGATTGTATTTGTTGGTTCTCAGATGTGCTATCAAAACAATGACGCCTCGAAAGCTCGCTGTAGTCAAGTCGCGATTGACTATCAGCCCGTAACAGTCCTTCAGATGGTCATGCTCGCCTACCAAGTACTTGAAGAAAAAATCCACATCTCGCTCTCGCCTCGCCATCATGTGCATGATCACCGCTTTAGCATCACCGCACCGATTGTCTCCTCGCTTATTAGCATGGCAGAAAATGTAAACGCCCCTCTTTATGCATCCAACCTTATCAAATCCACCGTATTGAAAGCACAAAATATCCATAATACGGTATTTACGGATCCCACATTTTTCCATGTCCGCAATGTCCGCTTTCATGCTCATCACAGCTAATTCGTGCATGCGAACGCAGCAGACAAGAAAGATCCCGTGGGGCTAGAGGATGGCTGTGCTCATCGATGAAATCCTTGACAAACCACCGACCGTTTCCTCATGTCTCGTAATGACCAATTTAGAATTACACCCAACACGAAAGTTAAACTTCGTGGCCTCCTCTTTCTATCTTCAATCTTTCTTTTCATGTGCTTATCTTCGCGAAACCCTTGACGACTACACACAATTTTCCTTAAAATTATGTATTTGTTGGATCCATCCCACTCAACGTAGCTTTTCCTCACACTAAAACCTTTTTCAAGAGCATATTTGTTGTAGAATTCATAGCCTTCAGCCTCACTATCAAACATCTTGTTGACAACATTTACATACTCGAACATACTCATCACTTGCATACGCCATGTCTTCCTGCATATGACATGTGAGGGAAACCAATCATCAACATCTTTCTGATTATCAATGTTGCAGGTGTAAAATAGCTCATAGGCAAAGACAAGTGCATGGAAAAGACTTTGCTGGTTTGACATGTGAGGGAAACCAATCATCAACGTCCAACAAGTAGTATCTCATCTTCCTGTAAACTATATTTCATGCGCTATGCAAACGTAAAGTGATGATGACTTTAATAAACTAAATTAAGTGAACCATGGAACCAGTATCTCATCTTCCTTTAGTATATCTCATCTCAAACGTCAACATCTTACTTAAACAAACATGATGCGATTAGCTCAAGAGAAACTATGCCACGATGAAGCTTTCCATTCGTTGTTCTAGTCCGTACCCGGATCTTGTGGGGTTGAGGTTGTACTGCATGCATGGTGGAGGGGCGCAACGGCCAAGAGAACGAGCAGAACGCCATGCCGAATTCATGCCTTAAGGATGGTACGCGCGAAGAGATGGGATCGTCATTGCTGTCGCCGCCGATTCAGCCGGCGCGAGATCCGCCTTTCTTCTTCTTCGGTGACGTGGGGGCTGGGGTTGGTTGGGTGGAGGACGAGGACGATGAATTTATTCCTCTCGCCGGGCAGGTTGAGGACGGAGAAGGTCAGGAGCGCGGCGGCAACGAATAGATCGGAGGAGGATTCTGAATCGGATCGAGTAGACATGGATCTGGTCCTCAGGTGATCGGTTCAAGAAAAGATATTTCCCTGGACCATTATGCCCTTATCGCAATTAACATATTAAATTTAATCAATTAAACTTCCCCGCAAGATCTGACGGCTAATAAAAATCAGACGTGATCAGACATGTAAGTACTGCTAAGTACTCCGAGTACTAACCCAATCACCGTAAAACAGCTCTTAGTTCAGATGTTCATAATTTTTCAGTTTGTTTCAAAGCTGTATCATTCAGGTTCTGAAATTTTGTGTACGATTTATAGAAGATGCTATGTAAGATGATGGCAAGGTTTAGTTATCTGAAAACATACCATGTGCGTACACGTGAAGGTCAGCATGGTTCAATGATGTATGGAATTTCAACAACAAAAAAACATCCCATGACTACCAAGGAGGCAAGGACCTACAATAAAGCTCAATCTGCACAAGGTAAAAATCAAACTGGACTTCACCCCTTGATCATTTCCAAAATTTCTGTAATGAGATGTATAAGACTTCCTTGTTTGTTGGATTTTCTATACACCCAGGGGTTGTGTCAATTTGGTTTACCATAGGCCTTTATCACTTTGCTATTTGATTCAGGTGCTCCTTTTAGACGGAGGTGAGGTGCTCAGATTTAGAGATTGGTTATTCCTATTTTGTTCACTTCCTAACTTGCAAGAAGCATGAACAGTCTCTACAATGTATTGTTTTGCTATTCTCATTTGTAAGCACAAATATGTGTATCATCAAATATATGCGAGATGACAACCAAGGCTACTTAAGCATTAACATTTCTATAGACAGTATGCGTTAAAACAATAAGTCCCGGCAATAATTGCAGCCTCTTATTTCTAGAGTCACAAATAAGCTTTATTTGAAATGTTCATATATTTATCTCAATTGAAGTCACAAAATAACCACATTATTTTTGTCTTCTATATTATCTGTTTTTCAGCCAGCATGTTCTAACACTGAATTTCTTAGATAATTTGGTGACGGATCAGATTCAGAGATGGTGGAGATCCAAACCTTACATGGCTATATTATTGTAGCATCAATGCTACGAGTAGATGGCATGCACTTGACTATTTTTCTTTTTCATGCACCTGGAAGCATGTCCAGTCTCTGCCTCGACTCGGGCGCATCCCTCGCTGACAACTCCTGGTAATCGACACCCCCACATGATGCTTTCTTTGTCCCCATAAATTAATCTGTGCCTCCACCGCCCTTATATTTCCCTTGATCTATTAGCTTGTCAATTCAGTTCTCTATTTTCAGCATATGTTTCTTGTTCATGTCATTTAGGTTTTGATTTTTCTTTGAAGACTTATTATAGCACCTCTAGATTTTGATCATACACGAAAATTTGTCAGGTTGCAACAATTCTTGATTTTATGGTACAACCAAATAGCTGTGCCGAGTTGAATTCTGCTTATGCAACATCTTTGTGTTTGCAGAAAAACATGGTGTTGATAAAAAAATCAATTATTAATTCTTGATATGTTTGTGGATTCCATATTGTGGATGTGAATTATATTACATTCTCACGAAAACCTTTTATTCCTGCTATCTGATTATAATACTACGATCACGCCGCGATGAGGGATTGTTCTGTGGTGGTCATCTGGCCCTGGTTTGTGCTATGATTTCTTGTACTATTGAGCTATGAATAGGCAGGATTAACTCTGGTCTAACTTGGTAATTGCTTGTTATTACACCATGGTTTGGGTTGTTACTATCTGAATGTGCCATTGGTTGAACCTAGGGCATGGTTTCAAACTATATGGTGGTAGGTTCTGTTTGTTTTGAATTTTATAATAATAGGAGGGCACTTGCTTGGCCTGATTAGTGGTCTTGTGGGATGCATCTGATGATAAGTAGGCTCTAATTAGGGCTGGCTCTTTGTTTTCTATATAATTGATAATGAACAAATCTATTTGGTCCTGCTCTAGGATGGTTTAATTTAATTAGTGTTTCTCAACACATCTGCCATTCTGTTGCTCTAAACTTGACTCTTTACCAGTGTTACTTGCTCTATACTTATCAGGTCTTGTTTTAAAGTGATTTCTAGCTACTGTTTATCTACACTTATTGTGCATTTCATAGGGTGTCGAACGTACATGATAGTCACTTAACTTCTGTTGACTTCCGCATATATTTCTCCACCATGTATAAGTATATAGCCCACACCATGTGGGGCGAGGAGATTGGCCCCTTCCATTGTGTGGTGAAATCTGATTTGGCTTCTCCCCAACTCACTCATTGATGCAGGTAATTTGCTCTGATCCTTCTGCTGTAGCTTCTCTGCTAATACCGTGCTGAACATTGGGAAAGGTTCATATAACAAATTCAATTCTTCCCTTGCAAGATAATATATTGTGATGCCATATTTTGTCCACTTTTCTTGCACAACTTGTTACGTCAAGCAACGGCGAATACTTTTATTGATTAGCCTCTCTGATCTATGTCCTAAAATACCGGCTATGTGTTACTTTTCTCATGATTTATGTTTAGAAAATATATTCTACCTATGACAGTAGTTGTAGCATCCATGGTGTTGTAGAGTAGTTTTATCAGTATCACATATCTATTCAATTACTGAAGCTGAGGAGCAGGCGAGCAGGTGACACATGATCCCACTACGCTAATCGCAGCCAATAAGTTTTTAACAAGGTGCTTGGGTAAATATGCTCCTTCCATTGAAACTAGGCCTGGCAGAACTGTGTTCGGAAATAGTCGCATTCCACACAGTACCGGTGTTTCTGCAGTTCTGAATGTTAACATTGTTGTCATGAGCACGATTGGTTGCCCCGGGGGGTCGTCTTTACGGACTCATGAGGGCTGTCGCGCTGTCTGCTAAAAATCAAATGGCCTGAGGCGGGCAGCTGCAGTGGCCACTAAAAACGCTGGCTCCCGTTTGGTGTTTGGTAGGCAGCCACATCGCGCCCAACGTGAACTACTCTAGATTACAAGTATATTCTTATGAGAAATTACATCTTCATTTGATTGAAAAAAAATTGTATGTACATTTTTGAGTGAAGTTTTTTATTTTGATTTTAAAGCCGGTGTAGGGTCTGGTTGCACATTTTTCACAATGCGGTTTGGCCACACCTATGTCATGAAAGTGTTTTTTCCCTTATAGTACATCATGAGATTTTGACTTCTTACCCTAACTGAATTATGACATTGCAGATTCTGGGTGCAAACCCCCAATAATACTTCCATCTGCAGCAACAAACTCTGGTAGAGTTAACTCGTGTCAGCATATGTCATGAAGCTTTGGAGTTTGCACAAAAGGTATTTGCACTAAGAGGTAATTTCCAGTTAAAATATCTCCTCTATTTTGGTTTAAGAACATGTCATGATGTTACTTTTGATTTGTATATAACTTGTGTTTTCCTTAAATATTTGTTAGTCAAAAAGTAGTTGATAAGACTTGTAGAAAAAAATGGGTGTATTTGGACCCAGATGGAAACATAGGCAGATTTGGAGCAGGGTGACGTAGGAGCAGACTGGTGTCACAATGATCAAAAGAGTTTAAGTGGAAGGGCTTGTGGAAGAAGAGATGGAATGACAGTGATGCAACCTTGTCGTGTGATTGTTGTATGTATATTTGAGGTCCATAGGAAAAGAAGTATTAGTGAGGTAAAGTGATGGAGACACATCTTAGGTGGAGATGGAAGGAGACCCCGGAGACAAATAGAGCATTATTCGTAGTCAGTTTGGGAATGAACATATGGTGGAAAGAATGTTTCCATGTCAATGTGCCCCCTTTTCTTATTATTTGTAATTAGGTGAGGTGCATTATATCTCATCATTTGTTGATGGTGTTCCATGTTGCATATGTAGTAGTGCGAGACAACAAAGCACCGACATAGAAGCTACATGCAGAGTCAAGGAGTAATAGATTGAGAGGATGATTGATGTATGGACAAAGACGGCGATGGATGACAAGTTCAACGGGGAAGAGATTCTAGAGGGGTGCATGCTGTTTGTTCGAACAGAGAAGAAGATACTTGCGTTTGTGTTGTGGTTGATTATTTGCGTGCAATGTGTTTGTTCGTGGAGTAAAATGAGTATTGTTTACAAATTCATTTGTTGGCCCGTGGCAACGCATAGGTATTCTACTAGTGGAATATTAAGAGATCACATCCTTCAAGGTCACGTCCTTCCCTCCCAAAAAAAAGGGATCACATCCTTCAAGGTCAAAGGTTCGACTCCTACTGGCTCCTCTTTTTGGCGAAATTAGCCACGACTACGATTGAATGCAGCAAAATCAGTGCCGCCAGATTGTAATCAATCATCATTTAATGCTACGATAATAGAGCCGCAAGATCCGATTGCGATATCTTTTTTGGGGGAAATTAGCACTCTTACGATTTAATGCAGCAAAATCAGTGCCGTCAGATTGTAATCAATCATTATTTAATGCTAAGAAAATAGAGCCGCGAGATAAGATTTTGATATAATGGAGCAAAATCAGTGGCGATTATGCCGTGAGATCGGGATCAGACGAAGATCGTAACGTTTGGATTTGTTGCTAAAATCCATACGTTCAGATTTTAGCTTTTCCCTTAAATCATATAGTGTTGCAACACAAATGTGAACATTTGGTCAACAAAAAAATTAGCCTTGATGTACACAGGGTTGCTGTTGTACTATCTCAGTTACTGAGCAAGGCAAACTCAAATGCACCTAGAATTTTCCGTCAGCAGCTATAAGGAGAAACGTGTGACAAGATATAAGTTGCCAGCCGAGCCCACCCGGTCCTATATAAGAACCCCCATGGCCGATGAGGAGAGGAAGTGAGGTGCGGCCAGAAGAAACTTCGCTCAGAGTTGTTAGCTCCTGTTTGTCGTTCTACACCAAGTAACCATGGCGACCACTGTGGCGAGACTCCTGCTCGCGGTGACCATGGTTTTTCTCCTCGCCGCACCCACGGCGAGTGGTGGCACCATCACCATGTCCTTCGCCTCGGAGGAGGTCACGTCGGAGGAGGCCCTCCTCTCTTTGTACGAGCGGTGGGCGCAACACTTCGGAAAGGCTCTCCCAAGCGGAGGAGCACTTGACAGCACCCGCTTCGCCGTCTTCGCGCAGAGTGTCCGGCTCGCGCACCAGCGTGGCCCAGGCAAACTCAAGCTCAACGAGTTCGCTGACACCGCCCTCAACAACGACCACAGCATCAGCTGCTACATTCCGATGGCGCAAGCCGTTGTCCCAGAGGGCCAGCGGAGAAAATACCCAGATCCACCGGCGTCCGCGGACTGGCGCTCCGCGGGCGGCGTGACGCCGGTGATGGATCAAGGGACGCACTGTGGAAGTTGCTGGGCTTTTGCAACCGCATCGGCCATCGAGGGCCTTTACAAGATCGAGCACGGGGACCTGATCCCGCTATCGCCCCAGCAGCTCGTAGACTGCGACGGCAGCAACAGGCACTGTAGAGGTGGCACCCCAGCCGAGGCATTCCAAACCATTTCACTTGGTGGTGGAATCTCGCGATGGGCGGACTATCCGTACAAAGGTGTTAAGGGCTGGTGCTACCCGGCCCGCAAAGGCGTGGGGATCAGGGGATGGGAGCGTGTGGAGTCGCGGGACGAGACGGCGCTCATGTGGGCAGTGTTCAAGCGCCCCGTCACGGTAGGGGTCGACGCCAACAGCACGGCCTTTGTGCAATACCGCAGTGGCCTCTTCGACGGGCCCTGCAATACCACTCTCGGTCACGCCATGACCCTGGTTGGGTATGGAACTACCGGACACAGCGACCCTTACGGCGAGCCGGAGGGAGTCGACTATTGGCTCCTCAAAAATACCTGGTCCACGGCATGGGGCGAAGCCGGCTATATGCGGCTCCGGCGCCGTGCCGAGGCCAAAGGTGGGGTCTGCGGGTAATGCTCGAGGCCACCTATCCGATCCATTCCTATGCGCTATTTTAATTATAGAGGAAACAATGTGCCTATATATGAGCTTTATTTAAATAACTACTCTCTCGGTCCCATAATATAAAAAGCGCTTTTGGGGACGAATGAGTAGTATAGTTAGTGATGAAACGGAATAAATTAAAGCAAGCCACTTGTTGGTTGTACGCAGGGGCAGAATATAAGATGGTAGCCAGAGATTCCAGTGGGGAGACCGATCTCGTTCGCTTAACGGTAGCATGAGCGACGCCGGATTCCATGAGATCATGCGTTCCTCTATCCTTGTTTCTTTCCTGCATTGTTCTCTTCTCCACCCCTCGTTATTATTCATAAGCCACCGCTTCTTTATTCTACGTCTTTCACTACGCGCTACTCCCTTGCATTGCAAGCGCTCCATTCCTCGATCTCCACCATGACTCACCTTCTCTTCCTTCACCAGCGTGAGCCGTGAGGCATAGGGGTGCGGCACTACTACTGTAAACGTCCACCGTTGCTTGCTGCTAGGGCGAGCGACCACATGCGAAGAAAACGACAACACATACCAACGCCTCCTTCTGCCTCTCCCTTCCGACCCACGACATGATGTAATGGCACGGGCGAGGTGACGATGCCCACGACGGTTTTTGCACACACGTGCTACGACGGCAGCAGATCGTTTGCGATGACCTGAGGAGCTCACGCGAGGGGCGCGGCAAGCTTCGAGCGGCATCCGCCGATGCTTCAATCGACGACGAAATGTTGTGTGAGCATGTGACGGCATAGCATGAGGGGCGTTGTCAGAGGGGATGCACAAGATGACTCTTCAAGTGGAGACACGAGAGGGTTGGATGGTGTCTATGGCGGGGGTAGGAGGCACGCGCGAGGTACCGGTTTGCAGCTCTAACGGCGAGCATGTGCTACTCGGTAGGTGGAAGTGGTTGGAGACCAAGACTAGTAACATAACGCACGGGGTTGAACGGCCTGCGTAGTGCCAATCCAACGGCACAAAGCGTGGGGATCTGGCCTTCTAGCCGGTAGAAAAAGTGTTTGTGGAGCACACCCGACAACTAGAACTTGGGAACCTGTCCTTTGCCCGGAGGGTGTGGGCCAAGTACCCTAAGCCGAGAGCTAAATTCAGCACACGTTTTGCCAAGTTTCAACTGGTTTTTGCCGAGTTTCTTGTGCACTTTGAAAATACAATAATTGCAATAGTCACCAAAGGCACAACCTCGGTGATGTGGCTTGTCGGTGAGTGCGCCGCGGTGCTGCTAATATGTCCTCTGGACCGGTGATTCAAGGAAACAATGAAACAAGAAGAGCTAAGCGCTTTAAGATTTGGGAACGTCACATGATGGGGAAAGAGAATGATTTACCCTTTTAACTTAATGAAAAAGGTCTATTTTAATATTCACTACTAATTTGTGTCAAATTGTGTAAAAAATTTCACACTCGATATAATGCCAGGTGAGGCCAACATGGATGCACACATGTAAAATAGATGGTTACATAGAAAATTAGACTACATGTATAAATAAGAGAAAGGAAGTTTATGCCAAGGCCAATTCGTTATGTAAAATATAAAACGCGTACAAACAATCCATTATTGACACGTGCATATTGAACCTAACATGGGAGATTACATAGAATATAAAGTGCATACAACAAATCCATCATTGACACGTGCATATTGACTCCAAGATGGGTGCACACATGTAAAAAACATGGTTACATAGAAATTAGACTGCGTGTATAAATAAGAAGAGAAGGGAAACTTATGCAAAGGCGTATTTGGAAGACCACAATTTTTTTCAGAATTCTTTTGAAACCAAAAAAAATATGAATTTTGAATTTTCCAAAAAGTCCGGCGTCCATGAAGGCCGAGCTCCAATTTTTTCATATTTTGGATTAGGATATAAAAAAATCCAAGCCTACCCAAATAACCGGCAGTTATTATGGTAAGAGACAGAAAATGATGTTTTCTGCTATAAATGCAAGGCTTCTAGGTGGAAAGATAAAATGCCCGAAACCAAGTTAACTAAAGAGGAAAGAAAGAGAGCTACGCAAATGAAAGTTCTGAGATACTTTCCAATCAAAGAGTGGCTGAAAAGGATATTCATGTGAAAAGAAATAACAACTCTAGCTCGATGGCACGATAAATAATCCAAATTCGAGACATATTTTCTCCAATTTTCATCCGTTCACCATAAAAAAGAATTGGTTTCTCTGTCTCCCACCGCGTTGCTGTCGGTTCGCCTCGTCTCCTTTGGCCTTAGGTCCATGGGGGTGTGGTGGATCCCGACCCTTGCCGACAGGAGGGCTCCATTTTTAGATGGTTCTTTGAGCTTTCTTAGGGTTTGTGTCCTGCTCAGGAAGCGAGATGGCGGCGGCTCCCTGAAGATGGAATAAGGTCCTCCCCGTCTAGCCCCCATCCTGGTGGTGCGTCTAGCATCGCCGATGGGCGCGTGGAGGTGTGTATCTAGCAGATCTATGTTTGATGGATCTGTTCGGATTGGTTGTCGTTCTTCTGTTTTCAGGTTGGATCCTTCCGGTCTACGCTACACTTCATCATCGGTGTTTGTTGTTCTGGTGCGCTGGTCCTATGGGGCCTTAGCACGATGACTTCTCGATTGTCTACTACAATAAGTTCTGTCCGTCTCGGACGAGGGAGGGGCGATGACAGAGGCTCGCCTACGGCTCGCTTCAGTGCTTGTAGTCGTCGCTAGGTCGTCTACGAATCTGGAAGTAATTTTTATTATTTCTAGTGTTCGTTGTATTGCCATGATTGAAGATGAATAGATCAGAAGTTTTCTCGCAAAAAAAGACTTTCTACGGAAGGTGGTACTAAATCTAGAAAGGTAAAAAAGTTTGTCTAGAATTTCGTATGTGGTGCGCACTTAGTCATGCCTTTCGGGTTATGAGTTCGGTACTCCAGTCCTTCAATTCGTCTTTTTTTTTAGACCCGCTTCGGTACACCCCCCTCACAAAACGTATAAAGGGTAATATGGACTTTTGACAATCATACTCACTTTCGTATGTATACGATGGATCGTCTATCAAATACGTCAACTCGTTCCCTATCCCTGGGCCGGCCCACTTACACCTTTTTTCTCTTACTATTAAGTTAACCCTGGGCCGGCCCACTTACACCTTTTTTTTCTCTTACTATTAAGTCAATGTTCAAAATTATGCACGAGGCAAGCGTCGACCTCAAGACCTCCCTCCGTCGTATAAACCGCGGTACCAACAGATCACCATAGGAGTTGTGACAATTTCTGGTATGACTACGTTCTTAGTACGTCCGTCTCGGTGTCAGTTGGATTAACATTGCGCTGTTCGTCCGATCTGACACGCTCCTTCCTAAATCAGTGCTTCTAGTACTCCCCACGTATATTATATATAGCATCTCCTCCCGCTAATCTCTCCAAAGAAAATCTCATCGTTGATAATTAATTGCTTCCCACAAACAAACACGCAAAATATTGCTTCCCACTAATTACATATTTGCTTCCGATTTTTCGCGGGACAGATTTGCTTCCGATAAATAAACAAATAAAGATATTTAATTGCTTCTGGATTTTATTTTCTTTGCAACGTGCCATGGAAACTTTTTTTTATGGAAGCACATGCTGTGGAGATATATTATTCAGAAAAAACTGCTTCAAAAATAAAGTTACTTCAAAAATTTGTTCCAGATGTATATATTCTCAACCAAAAAAACAAGTGTATATATTCTCGATTGAAACTAGGACGTCTATACTGAAACATTGGGTTGTAGGCAAAATGTAATCCCTTGAAGCATCAGGCAGTAAGAGAATTTCATTTATTTGGGCGCATAGGAAGCCTAGTGTGCTGTTGTTTGAAGCATGATTAATATCTAAGCGAAATTTTGTTGAACTGTGTAGGAAGCATAAATGTTTCTTGAAACCTACACCTCTTGGTTATATGCGCATCGAGGCCTGTCATGAGCATGCCCACATGCTGGCAAAATTTGGTGTAATTTCGTGCTTGGCAAGAAGCACACCATGTTAAAAGGTGGTGGTTCGGATAGGCCGATAGGGCACTTTTTCACATCAATAAAACAGACCCAAAAATTTTCCACACACTAGCATTACCATGCCAAGCATCCATGATAAATTTCATTGGGTTCTGACATTTTATGCATTTTCTAGGGTTTCCGGTGAAAAAAAAATCCTAAAACACTAGTCGAACATGAAGCAACGTGCGTTCAGTGTCCAAATTTCTTCAAATTTTGCATGGAGGCCTACCATGAGCATGCCCACATGCTGGCAAAATTTGCTGTAATTTCGTGTGTGGAAAGAAGCACACCATGTTCAAAGGTAGTGGTTCAGATATGTCGGTAGGGAAAGTCTAGACACTTTTTTTCACATCAATAAAACGGACCCAAAAAATTTCCACAGATTAGTATTATCATGCCAAGCATCCATGATAAAAAAATTTGAGTTCTGACATTTTATGCATTTTCTAGGGTTTTCTCGGTGAAAAACCCAAAAACAATAGCTGAACGTGACGCAACATGTCTTTGGTGTCCGAGTTATGTCAAATTTTGCATGTAGGCCTGCCATGAGAATGCCCACATGCTAGAAAAATTTGGTGTCATTTTATGCATGGAAAGAAGCACACCATGTACAAGGGTGGTGGTTCAGGTAGGCTAGTAGGGCAAGTCTGGATGCATTTTTTCACATCAATAAAATTGACCCAAATTTTTTCCACACACTAGTATCATCATTCCAAGCATCCAAGATAAATTTCATCGAGTTCTGATATTTTATGTATTTTCTAGGGTTTTTCCCGGTGCCCCCCCCCCCCCCAGCCACTAGCGAGCATTAACGTGACGCAACGTTATGTGCCCAATTCCTTTGAATTTTGCATGGAGGCTTGCAGTGAGCAGGCCCACATGCTGGCAAAATTTTGCGCCATTTCATGCATGGAAAGAAGAACACCATGTTCTTTTTTTTAGGGGAAAAGAACACCATGTTTGATTGTGGTGGTTTGGGTAGGCCGGTAGGGCAAGTCTGGATGCACTTTTTTTCACATCAATAAAATGGACCCAATTTTTTTTCACCACCATGCCAAGCATCCATGATAAATTTAATTGAGTTTTGACATTTCTTGCATTTTCTAGGGTTTTCCTCATGAAAAGCCCCGAAACACTAGCCGAAAATGACGCAACGTGCTTGTATAAATGTTTATGAATTTGAAATTCTTTATGGTTTTTATAAAATGTTTGTAAAAGTTGAAAAGAGTTCCCGTATATGGAAACAAGTTCATGAATTTGAAAAGAAAGTTTGCGAATTTAAGAAAATGTTCACGAATTTAAATGGAAAAAGATTCGGGTTGGGCGGAAGGTTCCGTCTCAGAGTACATTTTTATGACATTGTTCAAATTGACGAAATTTTTCTAGGGCCTTGTATCACCATTCTAAGGCAGCACGCCAAGTTTAAAAATCTGCATGGTAAGAAATAAAAATGATTGGAGGGAGTATAAAAAAAGGATCGGAGGGACTATTCCTTGCCAACTCCTTGCATGGTAAGAAATAAAACAAGGAATATATATTGATTTCTTTCCTTTCAAAGCAGCACACATTTTCTTATCTTCTAATGGAAGCATGATTCCAACCGCATGCACAACAATAGGAGCAGGCTTGGGAAAAAGGTGCTACAAACCGGGAGCGCACAGAGTAAATAGGCAAAAAGGAAAACTAGGCAAGATAAAAAGGGTCGGAGGGATTAATAAAATCAATACAATTAAGGTGTCCTGTTGGTTACGACTGTTAGCATTTTGTGTGGTGGTCTTGAGTTCGAATCCCCTTGGGTGCTGATTTTTTTAAATTTAAACATGCGCAAATGGGCCAGCCCATGGCGGAGGTGGAAATGTAATGTATCGGCGCATACGACGTACTTTCAAAAAAGACCATCATGCCCTTCATTATGAAAGGGTATGGGTTAAACTCAGCCATTGATATGTTTAGGGGGGTGTACCGAAGCAGAAGTGTTTTTTGTATTTGTACTCAGGCCTTAGAAACACATGTCGTTTCGTTGCCTGGGCCTTTCAGAACCCACGCAACTTAGCCAGCCCAACTACCTGGGAAATAAGGGGAACCATATTTTAAATAGTCTGACATTGCTCCTTTACATACAGTCATACCAATGTATATATGTGTGCGAAACTACATGTAGTAAGCTGGATGAACGATGGATGGATTAAGCTGGACGAAGGATGGATGGATTAGTACATGCTAGCTAGCTGGAAAAGGACCCTGAATTTCTTGAGAAAAAGAGAAGACCCGACTACGTGAGCTAGATACATGAAAAATATAAGACCCGCCTCTTCATATTATGGAACTTCATGCCTTAAATCCCCATGGGAAAATGGATTGAATAACTTGCGGGCATTCTCTGATGTGTGGTGACCTAACAAAACCCAAGACCTAAATGTGTAAACATCATACCTTAAATCTCCTCGATCAATAAGCGGAACAATAGCAGATTGATTACTTCAGAGGTGGCTATACACTTAATAGATAGCTGTTTACCTGGGATTTGATGACATACTCAAGCTTTAAGACGAGGGCATAAGTTTTTTCTCGTACCCGTGCTAATGTGGAAAAGAAATAGCTGACCGATCAGGTGTACCTCTATTTTTCAGTTATGGACAGTCACAATGCCCGCCCGTTTCTTCCAACGAAATTGGGGGACAGTGAAGCAGGAGATTGTGGCGGCGGTAAAGAAATTTTTTTGAAGAAGGAAGAATGCCGGATGGTGTTAATGAAACCAGTATAGTTTTGATTCCAAAATGCAGCCAGCCGGAGACTTTAAAGGATTTCCGGCCTATTTCACTATGCAATGTGATTTATAAGATTGTTTCTAAATGCATGGTGAATAGGTTGAGGACGATTCTCGATGAGGTAATTTCTGAAAATCAAACCGCATTCGTCCCTGGACGCTTGATTTCGGATAATGCAACAGTGGCATTTGAGATTATGCATCACATCCAGCGGGATCGAAACCCGGATACGGCGAGCTGTGCATATAAATTGGATTTATCCAAAGCCTATGATCGCGTCGACTAGTGCTTTTTGGAGGGAGCTATGAGGAGGATAGGATTCCCTGATAAATGGATACGATGGGTGATGCAATGTGTTACAACTGTACGGTTTGCGGTAAATTTTAATGGGAAACTTCTGGATTATTTCTCGCCGACGAGAGGGTTAAGGCAAGGTGACCCACTATCGCCGTTTTTATTCTTGTTTGTGGCTGACTCGCAGTCGAGTTTGATTCAGGATGTAGTGCAAAATCAAGGTTTGAGCTCCGTGGTGATATGTAGGACGGCGCCTGCGGTGTCACACCTTCTGTTTGCTGATGACACATTGCTTTTTTTCAAGGCAACAGGGGAGCAGGCAGGGATAGTGAATAGTATTATTTCTCGGTATGCAAGAGGCACTGGCCAGCTTGTAAACCAGACGAAATGCAGCATTATGTTTGGGGAGGCTTGCCCACTCGATATCCGTACTTTAGTTAAAAATACTTTGGGGTGATCAATGAGCACTTTGAGGATCAGTATTTGGGACTGCCAGTGCTGGAAGGGCGCATGAGCAAGGGGAAATTTCAGTCCTTGGAGGCGACATTGAGCAAAAAACTTGTTGATTGGGGGGGGGGGGGGGGGGAGAAACAACCTTCTTCAGGGGCAAAAGAAACTTTGAAAAGTCTGTCGCGCGCAGGCAATTTCATCTTATATTATGAGTGTGTTTAAATTGCCGGCTGCTGCTTGTGATGACCTTACATGTATGATTAGGAGTTATTGGTAGGGTGTGGAGAATGGAAGGCATAAGACTCACTGGATTGCATGGGAGAAAATGATACGCCCAAAGAATCAAGGTGGTCTTGGCTTTCACGATATGAGAATGTTCAACCAGGCTCTGTTAGCACGGAAAGGATGATGGCATGTGGAAAGACCGGATAGTCTATGTGCGAGATTGATGAAGGCAAAATATTACAGACGAGGGAACTTACTTGATACACTTTTCTCGGGTAATGCATCTCCGGTGTGGCAAGGAATAGAACATGGTCTGAACTTCCTGAAGAAGGGTATGATTTGGAGAATTGGCAATGGGAAAAATGTAAAGGTATGGCGAGATCCATGGATTCCGCGAGGGGGATCATGAAGACTTCTGACAGACAAGGGGACATGCAGGTTCACTAGGGTGGAACAATTCTTACTGCCGGATGGAACCTGGAACGAGGAGAGGCTAAATGACCACTTTATACAGGCTGATGTTAATGAAATTTTGAAGATAAAAGTGTCCACAAGGGTGATAGAAGAGTTTCCGGCATGGCATCCAGAAAAGGATGGTCGTTTTAATGTTCGAAGTGCGTACCATTATCATCTAGCTGTTGCGGAACATTTACAAGGACAGGGTGGACCTGCTACGAGCACAAGACCTGACGGAGACCGACCAGTTTGGCGTATGTTTTGGAAAATAAATGTGCGACAGGGAGTTAAAATATGTGCGTGGAAACTACTTCGTGATGGCTTGCCTACAAGGCAAGTTAAAAAAAAGGCATTTGGAGCTCTATGATCAATGCCAGAGGTGTGGACGTACAATCGAGGATAGCTACCATGCGGTGATAGCTTGCCCAACGGCAAGTGCTGTTTGGGACGCCATGGGAGAAGTATGGTCTATGCCAGCGAAGGAGACAATTGTTAATTCTGGGGTGGAATGGTTATTCGACTTGCTGGTCACACTTAGTGATGAGGAACGTACAAGGGTACTGATGATAATTTGGAGGTACTGGCAAGTGAGAAACGATATGTTGCATGACAAAGTACCTGCTACTGTGGACGCAACTAGGAATTTTTTGCAAAGCTATGCTCTGTCCCTGGAACAAATAAAGATGACCGATGGAAAGAATTTAGAGAAAGGAAAAGGGATTACTTTTGAAGAAAGCGCCATAAGCTGCAGATCACAGCGGAAGATTCCGAAGGAAACAAAGGTATGGCCTCACCCGCCTGAAGGTTGGCTGGCAGTATCTACTGATGGTTCTTTTGGAACATGCGATAATGGCGCAGGCACATCAATGATTACTAGAGATAGCAGCGGAAGACATGTTCTTTCTGCTTGTTGGTTTGTGCCTCACTGCAAAGATGCGTTTGAAGCTGAACTTCTGTCAATTAGAGAGGGAGTCCGGGCAGCATTGACACATTCCACGGCACCACTTCAGGTGCAATCTGATTGTGCTGCAGTTGTGAAGATACTAAAAGAGAAGGAGAAGAATAAGTCATACCTGGGCCATGTAGTGGAGGAAATTAAGGAGATGTTAGGAGAGAGAGAGAGCTTGTTCTTCTATGTATTGATTGTTTGCAAAATAGGGCTTCAGATCGACTCGCCTATTTGTCAAGAGCGGAGCGTCGACCCGAGTTGTGGTTGCCGGACGCCCCTGATGCTCTGATTAGCCTTCTGGCTACCGATTGTAATCCTATCAGTAACTAAATAAAGCTCCCTTTTTCACCGCAAAAAAACAATGCTGCAGACAATGGCAAGCCAAAAACCAAAAAGACTAAAATCTATTTGAAGTTGGTCATAATACAGAACTTGAAATATGTATTGGCGATCATTCAAATGGCTCTGATTAGCCTTCTGGCTACCGATTGTAATCCTATCAGTAACTAAATAAAGCTCCCTTTTTCACCGCAAAAAAACAATGCTGCAGACAGTGGCAAGCCAAAAAACCAAAAGACTATAATCTATTTGAAGTTGGTCATAATACAGAACTTGAAATATGTATTGGTGATCATGCAAATGCAGAGAGTATTACATATGTTGATCATGTGTATTGCTCGGAACAAGAAACAATACCGGATAAGGACTTACTCATCTATATCATCATCATCATCATCTGTAGATCATCCATTGTTTGCATGCTGTACCTGCATCTTCTTTTCACCAAGCACCCAAATTACTTTCACTGCCAAACACAACAATCAGTGACATGAAAAATTTACCAAAACATCATAACGAACAAAAAAATCCATGCAGCATCAAGATCCAGATGAGATGAGCACAATGCGGACGGATCAAATTGACATGGTAAAGACTGAATGGAAGGCGAAACAGTTCAGTTTTCAGATTCCGTTCAGCAAGAACCCCGGATCGATAAGCGATACTACCGACAACGACAACCATGAACCATTACATACAGGACGCAACTCGGCAACACGACAGGCTCCCTCCGATCCAATGCAGAGTGTGCTCGCTACTCCTCATCGGCGGCGGCGGTCTCCTCGGTGGCGGTGGTCTCCTCGGCAGCCTTCTTTGGGGACTTGGGGGCGTCCTTCCACTTCTTGGTCGGCTTGGACTCCTTGTCGGCCTTCTCGGCCTTCTCGGCGGTCTTCTTCGGGAGCAGCACGGGGTTGATGTTGGGCAGCACGCCGCCGTGGGCGATGGTGACGCCGGCGAGCAGCTTGCCGATCTCCTCGTCGTTGCGGATCGCGAGCAGCAGGTGGCGAGGGGTGATGCGCGTCTTCTTGTTATCCACGGCCGCGTTGCCGGCCAGCTCCAGGACCTGCAGACGCCCAACCAAAAACGAAATCGGTCATCTGGTGAGGCGAGCACGAGAAGAACAGGGCCGGAGCCGGACAAGGCAGACGCTGGAGGACGGGGAAGATCGACCGCTTACCTCGGCGGCGAGGTACTCGAGGACGGCGGCGAGATAGACGGGGGCGCCCTTCCCGATGCGCTGCGCATAGCGGCCCTGCTTGAGGTAGCGCCCGATGCGGCCGACCGGGAACTGGAGCCCGGCCTTGACGGATCGCGTCACGGCCTTCTTCCTCTGGCCCTTCCACCCGGCCATCTTCCCCTTCTTCTTCTCTCCGGCGACGTGGGCAGGAGGGTTTGGCGGCGGCGGCGGCTGGATCGGATTGCGCTCGCTGCTTCGATTTGGTGGATTGGATGGGCGGCGAGGGGCGCGGGTTTTATAGGGGGGGCGCGATCTGTGGGAGGGTCGAATCCACCAATCCGAACGCACGGATATTTCCTATTCTTCTTTTTCTTCTTTTCCTCGTTTTTTCACTGTGGGAAACGAAATTCGAAATTTGGGGACCGGGAGAATGGATAAACACAGAGTGGGCCGTATTCATCTACTGCTTGTTTGGCAGTTTCGATCTCATTTCATTGGATTGAAAATGAAATGAAATGAAATGCCATTTCTATAAACCTCCTTTGGCATCCAGCTAGGTTTTCATTTTATTTGGGGGGAATGGATGAAAACTCATTCTTACGAGGATTTCATTTGGTGGGATTTTGACTGCACTTCAAATTTTCTTGTCTGGCTATCATGCGATTTGTGTAATGCATGTCATATGTTGTTTGGCTGCTATTTTGAATTGTAACCATAAATGATCAGCATGCACATCTCAATATGTACATTCAACACATTTACAATATAAAGAGGATAATCAACCAAAAAAAACAATTTTGCATTTTTTTCAACTATCAAGATCAAAAAGATCTGGCCGCATCATCTTCACACATTCAAATATGTCAAACATAATCATATAAAATGCAGATCGGAATAGTGACAAGATCTTTGAAAGACCATTAAAGGGTTAAACTTGCGTTCATCGAAAACTAGTATCTTCAGAGGTTCATAGTTTGTATTAAGCATGGTATGGATTAGGGAGGATAAAAGACTAAAACTTGCCATTCCAGATGCATTAGGAAAAAAAAATATGTTTGAACTTGCAAGTGGATCTTGGTTTGAACTTGGTTCGTATTTGTTACCCTGCAAATATCATAGCAAGCATGTAAGCAAACTAACTAAAGTAGTTATAAAATATAAAGCTTCTAAAACACCATCTTAATTTAGTAATTGGCACAATTGGAAAGCCATATATTTTCTTCTATACAATAAGCTAAAATACACCAAGATCAGCAAAACCGACTTGATGTCTAAATACAAAATTCATGTCTTGCTCCATAGCTTACAAAGCCAAAAGTATAAGAGCTTGGTTCAAACAACCTACAAAGTTCATTTCTTGCAATAGGGGATTCGGGTTCAGAAATAGCACTACTTTCAACCATGACTTTACAGAGCAAGGTGTAAGACCTTCTGATCGCTCACACAACACATCAACATATGGTTTGGATATGCCTTTCTGTTGTAGAAAGCACACATGTATTTCTCCTTGTTCTAGCAGTAACTGATCACTTCCAAAGTACTAGGGAAAAAACCCAACAAAATGGTGTCAAAATAGTGCAAAGGATAGTAATGATACTCTCTCAAGCCTGAACCCAATGCTTCCCAGAATGTCTGGAATGAAATAACACTTGCCAATTTTGAACCAGATAATGCAACAATTTAAAGTAGAAGATTTTGAAACTGTGCAAAACCAGCTTTGGAGACGGAGGAGAATGTGGAGAAAACGGTGCTCGGGTTACGACGGAGCCGAGGGAAGGTGCCACGGGCAGCAGGCAGTAGTGACTGCGGGTTATGTGTCCGTCATCGAATTATCCTGAGAGGTGCGCTTGCTAGACTAAATTTAGTCCAAGGGGTTGGTTTTGAAGGGCTGGAAAGTTATAATTTGAAGGACTTACGTGTACAAGGAATCTACTAGCTATGGGTTAAAGCCCTAAACAATGTTATGGCCTCGAATATAGCCTTTAGGGGATCTGCTAGAGATGCTCTTAACTGAAAACCATACCGACATCTACAACACTAAATTAGTTGCATCAAGTTTATATAAAATGTATTTCCCAAACGGTATATTGTAAATCTAAATAGCTTTGCCCACATCCTATGGGATGGCCGTTTTGGCTCGGGGTGAATATGCTCTCGGATAAACAGTAAATACAAAATAAATAGTAAATGAAATTTAAAAATTTATGTTTTTTGTGTAAATGTTCTTTTTAGTGTAACACGTGTGCTTGACAATTTTCATGCGAAATGGGATGACAGTGTTTCGTCAATAAAAAAACAAAATTTGGAGGTAACATTTGGCGTTTGACTTGTTTTTTTTTGCACAAGTCAAAATTCTTAAGTTTTTTCACTAAAAATTCGCGGTTAGCATTTGAGTGTGACAATGAACCCATCTATCCTCTTTCAAACTTTTTGACATTTGCAAAATAATAATTTTGCTGCATAGGAGCATATGCTCCAAAGAGCCGAATTGGATTCCCGCTCATCCTATTTCCTATATAAATAGCTAGCCCCCCACCCCCAATAAAAAACTTATTTCTCTCAACATGTAAGCATGCCACCTCATCAAGTAACATGCATGATAAAAGGCACACCACAACATGCAATCATGCATAGAAAAATGTACATCCCCAGTGGCGGAGACATGGGGATGATAACCCACAAGTATAGGGGATCGCAACAATTTTTGAGTGTAGATTATTCTACCCAAATTTATTGATTCGACACTATGGGAGCCAAAGAATATTCACGAGTATTAGCAGTTGAGTTGTCAATTCAACCACACCTGAAAGACTTAATATCTACAGCAAATTTTTTAGTAGCAGAGTAGTATGGAAGTAATGATAACGGTGGCAAAAGTAACACTAGCAGTTTTGTACTGATTGCAATAGTGGCAATGGCAAAGTAACTTAGCAAAGATCAATATGTGAAAAGCTCGTAGGCATTGGATCAGTGATGTATAATTATGTCGGATGGCATTCATCATGTAGCAGTTGTAACCTAAAGCGACGCTCAACTAGCTCCAATTCATCAATATAATGTAGGCATGTATTCTGTATATAGTCATACATGCTTATAGAAAAGAACTTGCATGACATCTTTTATCCTACCCTCCGTGGCAGCAGGGTCCATAAGGAAACTATGGGATATTAAGGCCTCCTTTTAATAGAGAATGAGAACAAAGCATTAGCACTTAGTGAATACATGAACTCCTCAAACTATGGTATCACCGGAAAGAATCCCAATTATTGTCACCTTGGGGTATGCGGATCATAACACGTAATAGGTGTCTAGAACTTGCAAAATAGGATCAAGAACTCATATATATTCATGAAAACATAATAGGTTCAGGTCTGAAATCATGGCACTCGGGCCCTAGTGACAAGCATTAAGGATAGAAAATTCATGGCAACATCAATCTCAGAACATACACTAGTAGAAAAGGGGGCAATGGCCCAGGCCAGTTCAGCCCATTAGTCCCGGTTCAATCCAGAACCGGGACCAATGGAGCTATTTGCCCAGTTTGAGCCAGGGGCCGGGCCGGGCCACGTGGGCCATTGGTCCTATTTCGTCCGGACCTTTTGGTCCCGGTTGGTGGGACGAACCGGGACCAATGGGCCTGGCTCCTGGCCCACCACTATTGGTCCCGGTTGGTGGCATGAACCGGGACCAATGGCTACCCTTTAGTCCCGGTTCATGCCACGAACCGGGACCAATAGTGGTGCCTATATATACCCCCTCACTCGCGGCGAGCACTCGATTGCTCTGCTTTTTCTCTTACCCGGCGAGGGGGCTTTGTGGTGCTCTAGCTCACCTCCATAGCACATGAGGTGTTGGATGAAATGCCCGAGCCACACTACTTAAGCTTTCTCCTCCAAGCTCGACCTCCAACCTCCATTTTCCTCAATATTTGTCTAGGTTTAGCGGTCCATCACGCCCGTCCCTGTCTTCACCGCCGTCGATCACCATGGCGATCTCGTCGCCGGCACCACCGTGGTGAGCCTCTTGTTCTTATCTTCTTTCTGAAAGGAAAATATTCTTACTTGTATTATTTTCTTACTTTTATTATTGCATCTTATATAGTGCGATGGTTTTGGTATCCGCCCCGTCGGCCCTAAATCACATCTATGATTCGGATGTGGTATATATTATCTTTTCATAACTATTGGTTCATTTATTGTTTATGAAAATTATGCCACCAACGTGACATAGATTTTATTTATCTAGGAGGTTGTTGAACCGAAATTCCAACCGACCCTATTGTCGAGAGGTTAAATTTAGTTGAAGAAGAAAACAATTTCTTGAAGGAAAAATAAAAAACTTGAGGAGGAGAAGATGATATTGGAGTTGCATGTTGCGGATGTCGTCGATGATCACAAGATCAAGATGGATGCAATGCGCTTGAAGTTGAGAAAGATTAGAAAATATGCCATTCATACCGAGGCTTGGTATCATTATGCCGTTGGATCAGTTGTTACCTTGGTTGCGATTATGATCGCATTTGTTTTCACATTGCAATGTTTTACATAGTTTCAATGTATGGTTTAATTAATTTAGATGCTCTGCAGAGCTTTATGTTGTTAGATGAGAACTATGTATGTACTTTGGTTTTTATGTGATGATGAACTTCTATTAATTTGGTCACTTAATTATCTATTCATGATGTTCTCAGTAATGATTTTTGACACACTTAATTATATATAATGCACACAGATGAACCGACAATGGATGTACGGTGAGAGACGCACCTCCGAGTACATTAAGGGCGTGCATAATTTTCTCGAAGTGGCTGAGGCAAACAAGCAAAATGGTTTTATGTGTTGTCCATGCCCTATATGTGGGAATACGAAGTCTTACTCTGACCGGAAAATCCTTCACACCCACCTGCTTTACAAGGGTTTCATGCCACACTATAATGTTGACGGCGAGCCTCCCAGGAAGAGGGTTCCTGCGAAGGTGATGTGGTATGCTCCTATAATACCACGGTTGAAACGTCTGTTCAAAAACGGAGAGCATGTCAAGTTGATGCGATGGCACAGTGAGGACCGGAAGAAAGACGGGAAGTTGAGAGCACCCGCTGACGGGTCGCAGTGGAGAAAAATTGAGAGAAAGTACTGGGATGAGTTTGCAAAGGACCCAAGGAACGTATGGTTTGCTTTAAGCGCGGATGGCATTAATCCTTTCGGGAGCAGAGCAGCAATCACAGCACCTGGCCCGTGACTCTATGTATGTATAACCTTCCTCCTTGGATGTGCATGAAGCGGAAGTTCATTATGATGCCGTTCTCATCCAAGGCCCTAAGCAACCCGGCAACGACATTGATGTGTACCTAAGGCCATTAGTTGAAGAACTTTTATAGCTGTGGAATGGAAACGGTGTACGACGTGGGATGAGCACAAAAGGAGGAATTTGACCTAAAGGCGTTGCTGTTCGTGACCATCAACGATTGGCCCGCTCTCAACCTTTCGTGACGGACAAACAAGGGATACCACGCGTGCACGCACCGTTTACTTGACACCGATAGTATATACCGGAAGCTGCAGGAAGAATGTGTACTGGGCCATCGTTGATTTCTTCCGACCAACCATCAATGTCGAAAGAAAGGCAAGCATTTCAAAGGCGAGGCAGATCACCGGAAGAAGCCCGCCATGCGCATCGGTGATCACGTGCATTTGCTATGGTCAATGATTTACACGTAATCTTTGGAAAGGGTTCCGCGGACTAGCTGTTCTCAATGACGCCGAGAATCACGCACCCATGTGGAAGAAGAAATCTATATTTTAGGACCTACCCTCTGGAAAGACCTAGAGGTCCGCTCTTCGATCGACGTGATGCACGTGACGAAGAACCTTGCGTGAACCTGCTAGGCTTCTTGGGCGTATGGGAAGACAAAAGATACACACGAGGCACGAGAGGATCTGCAACGCTTGCATGAAAAAGAGGGCATGCCTCCAAGCGGTATGAAGGTCCCGCCAGCCACGCTCTTACGAAAGAAGAGAAAGAAATATTCTTTCAATGCCTGCTCAAGATGAAGGTCCCGACCGCTTCTCGTCGAATATAAAGGGAATAATAAATATGCCGGAGAAAAAGTTCCGAACCTAAAGTCTCATGACTGCCACGTGATTATGACGCAATCGCCTTCCGATTGCATTGAGGGGCTTCCACCGAAAAACGTCCGATTAGCCATTGTGAAGCTATGTGCATTCCTCAATGCAATATCTCGTAAGGTGATCGATCCAGAAATCGTACCAATGCTAAGGAGTGATGTGGGCGCAATGTCTTGTCGGTTTCGAGCTGGTGTTCCCACCATCCTTCTTCAATATCATGACGCACGTCCTAGTTCATCTATTCGACGAGATTGTCATTACGGGGCCCGTATTTCTACACAATATGTACCCCTTTGAGAGTTTCATGGGAGTCCTAAAGAAATATGTTCAGAATCGCGCTAGGCCGAAGGAAGCATCTCCATGGGCCATCAAAGCGAGAGGATGTCATCGGGTTTTGTGTTGACTTCATTCCTGGCCTTAAGAAGATAGGTCTCCCTAAATCGCGGTATGAGGGAAGATCGACCGAAAAAGGCACGCTTGGAAGGGACTCAATAATATCTGAGGGACGGATATTCTTGGTCTCAAGCACACTACACAGTTCTACTGAACTCTACCTTGGTGACCCCGTATGTCGATGAACACAAGAACAGTCTGCGCCCAAACACCCGGAGCGGCGACGGCGGATTACATGTGAACACATCAGACTTTCAGCAGTTGGTTGGAAACACGTCTCGTAGGTGACAGCACTGTTTGTGATGAGCTGTACTTGTTGTCCAGGGACCATCTTCGACTGTAATGATTTGGAAAGGATACGAGATAAATGGGAATACATTTTACACGATTGACCAAGATGAAAAGAGCACCAACCAAAACAGCGGTGTCCGCTTTGATGCAACAACCGACAAGGGAAATGACACATATTATGGTTACATAGTAGACATATGGGAACTTGACTACGGAGTAGATTTTAAGGTCCCTTTGTTTAAGTGCAAGTGGGTCTATATGTCGAGAGGCGGGCAGTGTAGACCCACAAGACGAAATGACAACAAGTGGATCTGAAAAATCTTGGGTACACCGACGAACCGTTCGTCCTAGCCAATGATGTGGCACAGGTTATCTATGTGAAGGACATGTCTACCAGACCGAGGAAAAGAAAAGATAAGGAAGCGAATACATCATACAATGAGCCAAAGCGCCACATAATTCTTTCAGGAAAAAGGGACATCCTGGGAGTGGAGGGCAAAGGCAGGACATGTCAAGAGTATGAAAAGTTTCATGAAATTCCCCCTTCAAAGTCAAGGCTGACCCAAGCATCCTGTTAAACTATTAAGATTATCCATGGTTACGGCGCAATAAGCAACCGACACAAGCGAAGAAAAAGTGAAGACTTTCTCCCGTAACTATTATGATGATACCATGCCAACTTTGTAACAGACGAGTATGATACCATTGTCCGTTTTGTACATGCACATGCTATGCCAACTTTTTCAGAGTTCATTTGAAAACTACGAATTTGAAAACCTCGCCAACCGAAGGGCGCTCACACCGGTTTATAAGCCCGTCCCTCTACACGCCTTGTTGAGCTCACAAACTTGTGATTCACACAAATTTCAAAGAAAACTAATGGCACTAACAGAAAGTTTATAATTTTGCTGACCTAAAAGCAAAAAGAATTAAAAAATAAAGCAAAAAACCAAAAGAAAATAAATAATGCAGAAAACAAAACAAAAAAACTTGAAAAAAAATAAAAATAGCAACAATAAGTATTTTGTTGCAAGTAGAAACAAAATAAAATAAATAAATAAAGCAAAAAAGTGTTTTCAAATTTGAAAACTAATGGCACTAACAGAAAGTTTATAATTTTTCTAAAACTAAAAGCAAAAAGAATTAAAAAATAAAGCAAAAAACAACAAAAAATAAATAATGCGAGAAAACAGAACAAAAAACTAAAAAATAATAAAAATAGCAACAATAAGTATTTTGTTGTAAGTACAAACAAAATAAAATATATAAATCAACAAAGAAACCAAAAAAGTTTTTTCAAATTTGAAAACTAATGGCCCTAACAGAAAGTTTATATTTTTCTAAAACTAAAAGCAAAAAGAATTAAAAATAAAGCAAAAACAACAAAAAATAAATAATGCGTAAAGCAAAACCAAAAACTGGAAAAAAAAAAATAAAATAGCAACAATAAGTATTTTGTTGTAAGTAGAAACAAAATAAAATAAATAAAGCAACAATGAAAACAAAAAAACAAAAAAGTGCCACCCCATCGGGCCCCCACGGCCTGAATACGACTAGAAACCCTACCATGGGCCAGGATTCAGCCAGCGGGAGGCCCAGAGGCCCACAGCACAGATTGCATGGTTAGGCCGAAGCCTGCAGTTGAGAGGAGCTCGAGAGGTGGCGCAGCAGCGCTTATAAACCACTCTCGAGCTCTCTCAACTAGCGAGGTGGGACTAAACTTTTGGGCGCGGGGCAGCACAAGGCCTTGGGTCCCGGTTGGTGGCACCAACCGGGACTAAAGGGGGCATTGGTACCGGTTCGTAGCACCAACCGACTAATGCCCTTTAGTCCCGGTTGGTGCCACCGACCAAAGGCCGCTCCCGCCCTTTGGGCTGCTGAAAATTGGCCTTTGGTCCCGGTTGGTGGTACCAGCAGGACTAGTCCTTTCGTGCCACGAACCCGGGACCAATCTTGCGCCTATATAAGCAAGAATTGTGAAAATTATTGTTCAGTTCTTCTATCCCGCCCGACGACGCCAGGCTGCCCTCTGCGCCTCGCCGTCGCCGTCGTCGCCACTGCCTCCGACGCCGTCCAGCGCCGCCCAGACGCCGTCGCCACCCAGCGCCGCCCAGCGCCGTCGCCCAGCGTCGTGCCCAAGCAATCGCCGCCTCTCTGCCTCGCCGTCACCTCTGCCTCGCCCGTCGCCCTGCGCCCGCGCCGCTTTGGTCAGGGCCGGCACCGCCCCCCTCTTCCCCCTTTTTTTGCAAATATATCTATGTTTTTTTCCTGATTATGGGTATATGTATGAGTATATGTATATGTGTATATCTGTTTATATTTCTTTTTTAGATTTTTTTTGTTTTTCATTTTATAAAAATGTATATATGTTCTCTGTGTATATATATATGTTTTCTGTTCATAGATTTTTATTTGAACATTATTTAAAAAAACAAGCAATACTACTTCATGTATTTTTAAGAAGGAAGAAGAAGAAAAGAATGAGAGGAAAAAGGAAAAAGAAGAGGAAGAAAGGAGAAGAAGGGGAGAGGAAGAAGAGGAGAAATAAATAAGAAGAAGAAAAAGAAGAAAAGAAGAGGAGAAGAAGAAAGGAATAGAGGAGAAGAAGAAAAATAGAAAAAATTCTATTTTTCTTCTTCTCCTCTTTTTTTCTTCTTTTTTCTTCTTCTTCTTCCTTCTTCCTTCTTCCTCTTTTCTTCCTTTTCCTTATTTTCCTTTCTCGAGGATAAGAAGAAAAGAAGAGGAGAAGAAGAAAGAAAGGAATAGAGGAGAAATAAGAAACTTCGACAGGAGGGGGGGTGTACCGATACCACAAACCCGATAACATAATTTTCCCATGTATATGTATTTAGCGTCGTTGTCGATATAACGAGGGTGTCGAGGGTCGGGAACTAGGGTAGAGGATCGAGGGTCGTTAAGGGGTCAAGGGTCGAGGTTTTTGTGGTCGAGGTTCGAGGGATCGAGGTCGAGAGTTCCGGGGTCGCCTAGAATTCGAGGGTTCCAGGGTCGTCGAGGTTCGAGGGGTCGAGAGGTTTCGTAGTGTAAAAGTATTGAAGAAATCCATGGCTTCATCATTAGCGGAAGTAACCAGGGCATGATGGTGCGAAGTCCTCAAAGTTATTACGGAATGGAGTCCGGATAGGATAATTTGCCTTTTTGTAAGAATTTCAGCAAAGGCCTTCCAAATAACGATATTCGGAAGGTCCTTGCTGAACTTTGTACCAAAAAGCGAATTATCCTATCTAGGACTCCGTTCCAAAATAACTTTGGAGAGCTTCGTACCATCATGCACCACATTTTCGCCAATGATGAAGACATGGTTTTGTTGAATCCTTTGACACTAGGCAACCTCCCGACCTCGGCGATCCTCGACCCTTGACCTCGACCGCTCAACGATCCACGGCCCTCTACCCTATGCGGCGCCGATGCCCACGTCACTTGTGGGACATAGATGTAGTGTTCAACGCCGACCCCTCCCGATAGCTTCAACACGTGGGGGTCGATGTACCCTCCTTGAAGCATTCTCGAGGCCACCCCTAACCCTTGAACCGTTGTCGAGGCCACCGAAACACTAGAGAAGCAGCGTCGAGGCCACTAATTAATATGATTCCTTATTGTGATTAGCTAGCTAGTTCTACGTTTGCCACTAATATATCCATATCTGTCATGTTTGAATAATAATTGCCATGTTGTAAATATTTGTAGAAACTATGGACACCCGCCACGAGACGAAGCACAAGAAGCATTGTTGAGGGACATAATCGCACAAGGAAGTGATGCCGTCTGCTCGTTGATGTTTCTCAACGACAACGATGGTCTGGAAGGAGAGGGTGAAGAAGCAGCTGGCTATGATTTACATGGCTCCGATGACCCAATGCCGGTGCAAGAAGGAGAGGGTGGATAAGTAGACCGTGAGGACGGCTCCGGTGATCACCAAACCGAGTCCGGCCAGGTATATATATTAGTTAAGCCTGTGTTGACTAGCTAATTGATGCATTCATTGTTTTGGTATGTACACATATTAATTAACTCTCGTCTTTGTTCTTTTTCTAGCCCTCCGGATCGAAAGCACAACTTTGGTAAAGAGACGAGGCCCGAAGAAAAGTTGAGCTCGGATGAAAAGTTTGAGATCATACAAATCGCGGGCGACGGCCAACCGATTGAACCCTACCGGACAAAGAAGGCATTTGTTGCTCAGTGCGAGGTTCTGGTTAGGGACAAGATCCCGATCAGCATCCACCAATGGTATAAGCCTAAGAACGAAGACCATGAGGTGTCTTATGTCAATGATATGCAGAAAAATGATCTTTGGACTGAGCTGAAGTCAAATTTCACCCTACCGCCGGAGGATGATCCGGAGAAGCCGCTTATAGAGCCATTAATCAAGTCTTTTGCTCAAGAAGATGGCGGACCTATTCAGGAATTGGAAGAAAGACCTCAATAGGTATGTCGAAAAAAATGAGACACCAGAATTCAAGGGCAAATATGAGAAGATCGAGAGATGGTAGCCCGCATTTGTGGCCCACAAGACATCGGAAAAGAGTAAAAAGATGTCGGCGACAAACAAGAGAAATGCTGCGAAGAAGAAGCTTCACCATCGCACGGGACAGGTGGCTACCTCGTAGCCCGGCCTAAATGGGCCAAGGCTGAGAATGATCTGCTTGATAAAGGGATCGAACCGAGACAATGAACTGGCCAGACCGTTGCGGACTTGGTTCTTCGGGCGGCGGATCCTTGGACCCTATAACAGGGAAGTGCATTTGGGCGGACGAACAACTGGACATACCAGTCAAGAGGCTTCAAGCAATATATCGAAGCAAGCGCAGCAAGGGACGTTCGTTCTGCATAGGAGAAGGACGAGCTCACAATGGACCTCGGGAATCCACAGGCACCACAGGACCGGACACGAGGCACGCCAGCTCCGTTCGTGGAAGGCTGGATTTCCGGACGCGAGGGGTTACAAAACCCGTGAGAGGAGGAAGAAAGCGGAGCAGAGCCAACCGCAGCGCTGCGAAAGGGTAATGGGGCTAGAGGATCGAGAAGCGCGGTCGCAGCAAGCGACCTGAAGCTTCCCCGGTTACCCCGCCATCTCGGCGGAGAAGCAGCATGGCTTCCACCGAGCTGCTTCACCAGAGCATGCCTTGATGGCTCCTGCCAGCTATCCCGTGGATGCTATCACGGATGCTGAAAATTGCCACCTTATGGCGCAATGGAGCAATTTGAAGGTCAAAGGCGGCTGTTGGCTCTGTTTATCCTACTAAACCCGACTCAACTTTTCACCGCCGGCCGATTCCGGAAGGATATGCTAAGGTGATGGTCGATGAAATAACGGAGGGATTTGAGGACCTCCGGCGACCACCCTACCGGTGAAGGGAGTATCGGCCGGTTCTGCTCAAGACTCCATGCCTATGGCGGAAGGATCTCATCAACCTTACGAACTGGGCGCCTCCGCCTCCTCCTCCTCCTCCCGTGAGTCAGGCACTCCGCCTCCTCCACCGCCTCCTCCTCCCGTGAGTGGCGATCAGGGCACTCGGCGGCTCCTTCTCCGGCGCGTGGCGGCACTCCGCCTCCTTCTCCGCTGCTTGGCCGGCGCCCGAGCAGCCAGCCTCCTCCTTCTCCGCCTCGTCGGCAAAGGCGGAAGAGACCCGCCGCCCGCTCCGGCTGCTCCGGTGGCGTCGTAGTACTTCTCCTCCGCCTCGTAAGCAAGGAAAGAAGACAATCCGCTCCGTCTGCTCTGCCCGGCGTCTAGCAGTACAGCCAAAGGCAGGAGGAGATCTGATTCGGTCCTTCTCTCAAGACTCCGGAGAAGTTACCGTCTGAGAGGAGCGAGGAGGAAAACGCGAAGATCGCGCAGACCGAAGTGGATGACTGGTTTCAAGGGTTGAAAGCAAAGAGACATCCACCTCCGGAGGAGAAGGTAGATCCGGTGAAAGCGAAGCGCTGCCCTGACAAAACCACCCAAGTCTCCGCCGAAAGGCAACTATGAGCGCATTATTGGAAAGGCATTTGCCGAAGCGGAGAGGTCGGGAAGTACTAAAAGTGATCAGAGGATGAAAGAACGACGAGCTGGGAAACAAATTGCCCAGCTCGGCGAACAAGCGAAGCAATCGTGCCCCCCGCTCAAGGTGCACGCTAGCGACATCGTCGATCCGAGGATGGTGCCCGGTTATGGCAATCCTGCAGATTACCTGCCCGACGATGTACATTATGATTTCTTGGAGGTGCAGATACAAAGATACGAGTACGGGAAGCCTCTCGTCAAAGATGAAAGTTCTCTATCAACGATGATGCGAAGATTGCATGATTGGTACATGAAAACCTGCAAAGAGTCAGAGGGGAGGAGTACTTTGTATGTGAGAGTTAAAAAGGAGCATGACCTCCTTGGAATTGAACTGTTGCCTATTCCATTTGAGGAGTTCTATCAGTTTTTCAATCAATTGGCCATCGATAAAGCAACGGTCACCTGCCACTGCCTCTGTAAGTAGTACTAGTTACATCATTAAGTCTCTCTATATAACTCAGCCCTTTCATTGCATGTATTTATAATTATCCTCACTATATTATGCAGATTGAAGATCGCCGAATTGAAGAAAAGACAAGTGGGAGATATTGGGTTCATTAACACGTATCTCATAGATGCAACTGAGGTTCAATATCGTGCCCAAGAAACCGAGGCCAACTTGCTACGATCGTTGGAAATAAATGAACACAAAGATATAATACTCTTTCCTTACAACTTCAAGTGAGTGTTCTTGTCTTGTGGCATATTCGGTTTCCTTATTAGTCCAGGTTATAGTAATGTAATATTGATGAGTTATGCATGTGTGCGCAGCTACCACTATATTCTCCTAGAGATTAAGCTTGAGAAGGGAGTAGTAATCTGTCTTAGACTCCAAGCGAAAAGATCCCAAGGAGTATGCGGACATGACTGAAATGCTCGAGAAGTAAGTTAAATCGATTATTATCCACCATATCAACAACTTTGTTCATTTCTGATATCAAGTAATTGTTTTCTTTGTATGGCAGGGCTTGGAGAAAATTCACCAAAAAGCTCCGGACTACCGAAGAAGCTGCAATTTTGGCACCAAAGTAAGTACTATATAGTAGCATATTCCACGCATCTCCTAGTGATTCAAGCGCTAGTTTCATCAATACCATTTAGCATGCTTGCTAATTATCAGTTTGATTGACCTCTATTTCTTGTAAAGTGGTTGTGGCAGGAACAAGGGAATGATTTCTGTGGATACTACATTTGCGTAGTCCATCCGCCACACGACTGTGAGCGGGGCTACTCCGACAAACAATATGAAGTGCGTAAATAACAATATTCACAATTTTATTTTATTACCATCATTTGTGTTGAGTTTCATTCATTCATATATATATATATATATATATATATATATTGACCCCCTTCTTAAAATTAGTTTTTTCGGATGCGGGATGATCTCCTAGCACCGTGATCGCATGCGAGCAATTCAAGAGGAATTGGCGGCATTCTTTCTTGACCACGTGATCGCTGAAGACGGAGAATACTATGTGGACCACGCGTCCGTATGTTAGGAGATTATATATTTGTAAAAGATAATTATTGTATATATGTAGCGGTAGTGTCGGATAGATATACGAGAACTTGTTGTTCGACCAATCTCTCGGAGAAGGAGAGGTGGTCGATATCACTTCTCTCTGTATGCATATATGTTCATGACGATCTTCTGTTTGCTTACTAGCTAGCTAGCTAGCGTGTCTAGCTAGTCCTCTCTATACGTATGTATGGTACGTAGCGTCGACCAAGCACGGACAAAAGAGAGGACACTTCTCTCTATTAATTAGCTAGCTATAGCACAATATATGAAACACCTAAATTAACCCCCAAACCCCCCTTCAAAAAAACAAAACCCCAGCCACGTAAATGTCGACGGCGTGGATGCCTATTGGTCCCGGTTGGTGCCACCAACCGACCAAAGGCCCTCCTGCTCGGGCTCAGCGGACAGGCCACGTGGAGGCCCTTACATCCCGGTTCTGGATTGAACCGGGACTAAAGGGTCGAGACATTAGTATCGACCCTTTAGTCCCGGGTTCATGAACCGGGACTAAAGGCCCTCACCAACCGGGACTATAGGCCCTTTTTCTACTAGTGATAGTGGATACTGGGCATCAAACCCTAGCAAAACTAACTCGATTACATGATAAATCTAATCCAACCAATCACTGTCCAGCAAGCCTACGAAGGAATTACTCACTCCCGGTGGTGAGAATCATGGAATTGGCGGTGGAGGAAAGTTTGGTGATGATGATGCAGACATATTCCCCTCTCGATGAAGAACAGGAGGATGCGGCGGCTCCGTCTTGTAAAACGCGATGAACTCTTCTCTCTGAGTTTTTTCTCCCCGAATAGGGTTATATGGAGTTGGAGCTGAGGTCGAAGGAGGTCCTGGGGCCTACAAGCACTCTAGGCGCGCCCCGGGGGGGTGGGGGCAGGCTTGTAGCCTCTGGGTGGACCCCCTTTCGTTAATTCTTGTGCCGGTATTTTTTTGTAAATTCCCAAAATATTCTCCGTAAATTTTCAGGTCAATCCGAGAACTTTGATTTCTGCACAAAAATAACACCATGGCAATTCTGCTGAAAACAGCGTCAGTCCGAGTTAGTTCCATTCAAATTAAGGAAATTAGAGTCCAAAACAAGGGCAAAAGAGTTTGGAAAAGTAGATATGATGGAGATGTATCAGGGGACTTGCAGGGCCCCTGCCCCCCTAACATCTGTGATTTGCTACTAATTAGCTTATGAACAATACATGTTTAGTGAATATTTGGTGCTAAAAGCTCATTTTATCAATGTCTAGCCCTCCCCAATCTGTTTTAAGTCCACTTGGCCCTCCCGATCAAAATTTTCTGGCTCCACCACTATACATCCCAACATGCAAACATGCATGAGATATCTAATACCTATTTTACGACTTCAATTAATAAAACATATGTACTTGCACTTTATATTTTCATAGTATTACTTTGAACATTATCTTAGATACTATCAAATATCAATGAAATATTATGCAAAATATTCCCGCAACAACTTGTGGGGTATCATCTAGTTCTTAAAAACTTAATTCTAATTCTCTCAACATGCAAAGTGTCCATCCCAATGCCCCCACTAAGCCATGCATTTAAATCTTCTATCAACATGCATACAATCCACCACCACACACACCCCCCTATGCCATGCATTTAGTTCTGCTACATATGGAAGGCATGCATTTAAAATATAAATTACAATTACTTTTGCATTACTCTATGCATGTAATGATGCCACATCCTATATGGGTGTTAGGCATCCTCCACATTTTTGTTTATAATGAAATTTTTAACTATAATTCAATTTTATTTTTATTTTTATACACTTCATATTTTTTTTCTAAGCTTATAGTTTCATTCCACCAGATTTAGGTAATTTTAGCAAGTATTTCTTTGCATTTCTTAATAAAGTTACCGCAACAACTCGTGGGACACCATCTAGTTATTTAAGAGCGCACGCAGCTATCCTACCCCATCACAATGGTCACATCACCCTAATTAGCTTTAGCAAATAATTGCACGCATGCAATTCTACCTCAATTTCTCTTGTCAAAACCCTTGAACCGCTAAATTAATTAATTAGCACATTTTTTGTTCTGGTGCAGTAACAATAGTTCATACCTACATGTCTTGCATTTCCGCAACAACTCCTAGGGAATAGTGTAGTTTATCTACCAACAATGCATTTTCTATTTTCTAAGTTATAAACACACTATTAGCGCTTGTGCCACCTATTATTTACCGTTGCAGTCATACAACTGTTGTTGTATAAATAATTCAGACATGCCCTAAGTTATTAGGGCACTACTTTGTTCATTCTTGGGTCCACCACTAGTTAGGAATGACCATGATAAGTGAGTACATGGTGGTGATACCAGTGACTGGGAGTTTAGGGCTCAATTTATACCGAGCAATATGAGTTATATGTTTAAAACACACTCCCTCCACTTCAAAATACTTAAAGTCGTAGATTTGTGCTAAGTCAAACATCTTTGAGATTGACCATGTTAATAAACTATACCCACAACTACAACACTCAATTATTTTAATTAATTTCTTCACAAAACATATTTTCATCGTGTATATATTTGATGATGTAGATTTTAATATGTGGTCAGACTTAAAAAGGTTTAACTTAGGATAAACCTAGAACTTTAAATGTTTTGGAACGAAGGGATCTCTAAACACACAAAACCGAAAGGTGCGCGCTAGGTGGTGGCCGGACGGCCCAAATGTCTGTCACTCGCCATGCAGCCGCCCGATTTAGCTGAACACAACATTTGATTTGGCCACACATCATTTTCTTTCTTCCCACCATGCTTCTTCCTTCGGTCTACCACGCGGCGCCGCACCAGCCACAAAAACACTGAACCCCGAGGAACCCAACGCCACAGTGCTCATCGTGGTGACTGTTGCGCTCCCCACGTTCACCGGTTCCAGCAAAATCGATTCGAGGTTGCAACTACCCGGCTCTATGGTTGTAGCACCACGTGTTGATCGCCGAACCTTGCCAGTCGAGGTTGTGGCTCGCCGTGAGTCGGTTGCAGCATCCGGCCCCTGCCCCATGCTAGATCTTGTCACCTGGATTCATAACAACCCACCACTAGCATCACTTTTTGTGCTCGCCGCCGCGCTTGAAGCACAGTGAAAGTAATGAAGAAGTGGATGTAACAAAAACCGTCAACTGTACTAGAAAAAATCCACACGGTTGCTGCAAAAATGTCGTCTCGCCATCAAGGGGCCGCACTTAAGTCGTAAATGGATATAGCAAAAGAAAATAAATCTTCGGTAGTTGCAAAAAAGGATGATGGTTGTAGCAAAACAACGTCGCCATCGTCATGGGGTCTCAAGTACCATAAATGATTGCAGCAAATAATGTTCCCGGTAGTAGCTTCAGCCATCGCCGGTCGCATCACCCCTATTTGCCGGTTTCAACAAAACGTGTAACTCGTGGCCACCGTCGCCGTAGGTCCTCCGCCCGTTACGATAGCAGAATAGCAAAATTTAGCGACACACGTTTCCAACAATGGTGGTCGTCGTTTCCATTGTCGACATATGTTGGATGCAGCATCCAACTTCCAAGAAAAGGCAGGATGCCAGCCGCACCATGCAGGCCCATACTCGCCTCCTTTGCAGCGACGGGTGCGCGACATGTCAACGATCAAGTTTTCTTTAGCCAAAGTCAACGATCAAGTGGCGCAGCAAGTTTTATTTTTTTGAGCAGTTAGTGGTACGGCAAGTTGATGTTCAAATCGCTAACAAGCCCAAGTGCCGGCCACGCCTGTTCGGCTAGCTGGGCCAGAATGGGCCCAAGTGGGGCGTTGATACTTAGGCCCCGTTCGGATTCTCTCCCACTTCGTAACTCCGCTCCGGAGCGGAATGGCATGCACCTATAATCTGAGGAGTGGCTAGAATGGCGGTCCACGCGCTCCACTCCGCAGTGCGGGAGTGGAGGGTTGCCGAACAATGCCTTATACAGGCGTGGATGAAACGGCTAGTTGCATGTGCGTGTTTGACTTGTAGAGGGAGAACGCCTTCCCTCTTTCATTGCTCTGTAGCTCTTGAATTCTCCGTTAATGGAGATCGAGACATGAACTAGTCCTCAAAGAACAGATAAAAAAGGCGCGCCACGCTAATCCAAATCTCGAACCATTTTCACTATTACATTCCTCGCATCAAGATCATCAAAACTAGATCTCATGTTAATTGATTTGAAGAACTGTTTTCATAAAAAAAAACCGAACCGGGAGCACATTTTTTCCTTTTCCAAGAGGCATTATCATGCCTCTCACGGAAGCAAATCTGTGCCTCCACGAGAAATAAATCCGTGCCTCTTGTAGTAGGATAAAACACGTTTATTTTCATTTTCCGAGAGACACGGCCAATGTCTCTTGCATGAGCAAATTCGTGCCTCCATGAGAAGTAAATCCGTGTTTTTCCAGCTTTGCAAGAGACACGACCGTGCCTGTCGCGTAAGCAAACCCGTGCCTTCATGAGAAATAAATTCGTGCCACTCATTGCACAGAAAAAAACGCTTTTTTTTCCTTTTGCAAGAGTCGCATAAGCAAATACGTGCCTCAATTCCCCGCAAAAGAAAAAACCGTGCCTCAACAAATAGTGAATATGTGCCTCTCATAGAAAAAAAAAAACACGGCCCGTAAGCAAATCGGTGCCTCTATTTAGATAGTATTTACGTATGAATCCATGCCAATGTTTGGGTTCATCGGACCGGTTGTTGCCACACGTACGTGTGAAAGCTTTAGAGTTGCAACCGCAAAAAAAGAAGTTTTAGAGTTAGAGATAGAGTTGTTTGTTTGAGACAACAGAGATAGAGTTTGTTAGGCTAGTCATAGTGGGAAGTAACTTAGAGTAGTAACATGTATATGTTACTAGTCTTTGTTACTATCTTCATAGTGGGTAGTAACATAAGTTTAGTGTCATGCAAGCATTCATTTATTAGGTTGTAGACACATTTTGCATTAAGTGCGTTATGTTACAGTAACATACTATGTTACCACAAACACCTCTCTCCTCATTAACTCTTTGTCACATAAGCACATTTATCTTGTGATGTGTTATGTTACTAGCTAAGTTACTCCCACTATGACTAGCCTTAGCAACAGGCGATAGATCCCCGCAAAAAAAGGAAAAAAACTAGAGACAGGCTCATATTTCTCGCCACCAAAGTCAGGCGCGTGTCGCTTCGCTTCTCTCCTCGGCGATTCTCTGCACCAAGAGTTTGTTAGGTACCATGACGAAGATGAGCTCCGACGAGCCGCCGAGCACCAGCTCAGCGGAGACCACAAAGAGCAGAGGGCAGCCGTTGCCGGCGCCGTACCCCGATGACGGCGGCGACATCACTACAAGATGGCCTACATCTATGCAGACTATGCTACTCCATCCATGCTTGATGATGCGCATGCATCTCTACTACTATTAAAAGAGCAAACTAGAGTTATTTTACAACCACCCAAACAAGTGTACACAGAACAATTAGAACCCTCAGATCTAATCCATTTAGTCAAATCTAACAGTATAAAGTGACTCGATGGTCTGCCAGCCGATTGAACGGCTGGGATTCAATGTTCTGCCGCGGCAGACCATGGTCGTGCACGCCCCCCTGATGACCGATGTGATCCGTAATTTTAGGATCATCCTCAACCTCCCTCCCCTCGAAATCGCACAGATTCTCTCCATCCCCAACCTCCCGGTGCCCTACCGCCTCCTCCCTCATGGCCGCCGCTAGCCGCCCGTCCTGCACGCAGACTCGCTGCCGACCCGTGGCCTGGTCTTTCCGCAGACCCGCCGCTCCCTCCTCACCGTCCTTCAATTCTGCCCCTGCCGCCCCTCTCTCTTGCAGCGGAGCAGAAGCGGAAGCGCCGGGAGAAGATCAACCGATGATTCATTCAGCTATCCACCGTCATCCCCGGCCTCAAGAAGGTCGGCTCCTCTTCTTGCACATACGTACATATCCAACAAAATAAATTTCTTAACTTATTGGCCCAACTAATTCGCTCAGATGGACAAGGCGATGATCCTTTCGGACACCATGAAGTACGTCAAGCAGTAGCAGGAAAATCTCAAGGCACTCGAGGACGTGACCTCTAGAGCATCCAGTCCGATGTGCTCGTCGGGAAGTTGTGCACAGCCACGCCGGAAGACGTCGGCGGCTGCTGCCCGTCATCGTCTGCAGCGGCCGTAGCTGGAAGCACGACGCCGACGACCAGGAAAGTGCTGCTGGAGGTAGAGCTCCCCTCTTATTGTTTCCCATATCCCCTTTCTTTCAAAATTCTGAACCCAAAGATACAGATCCACCGGCGTTGCACTCGGTCATGAATATTGCATCCTTGCACCTGCATCAACAAGGCGTCTATAATATCTACCTGCATGCACTAGTGCAGAACCGGGCAATAGCACCGGTTCGTAAGGCCCTTTAGTGCCGGTTCCACAACCGGCACTAAAGTGTGGTCACTAAAGGCCCCCCCCCCCTTTAGTACCGGTTCAGCACGAACCGTGCTAAAGGCCAACCACGTGGCACGAGCCAGCTCCGGGGCCGGAGTTTTGTAGTACCGTTGGTAACACCAACCGGTACTAAATGTTTGTGGGTTTTTGTTTTATTTTTATTTTTCAATTAAATTTGTGTTATCAATTTAATTCTTTCTCGCTTGCTGGTATTTTTACGATACTACACATTGTACACGTTATGCATATATATATATATATATATATATATATATATATATATATATATATATATATATATATATATCATCAATGTCTCACAAACCATCATATTAATTAATTCACACATACACACATGTATAGTTATATACAATTTCTCCTACATATGCATGTTGCCTTCGGAGCCAGTGGCATTAGCCTAATTGGTGCCTTCGGAGCACGATGGGGGCGGTAGCGGGTAATAGTATTCTCCTTCGGATTTATGACCTGGTCGAGCAAAAATCCCGCTTATTTCCTCTTGAAGTGCTTCTACGCTCCATTTCTAGGAGCTTCTCCGCACCTCTGTGAACTGTTAAGAAGGAGATCAATATGCATGTGTATTAGTTGTGTGACTAGATATCGATAATGGTGTAAAAATTGTGAATAGTGTTTTGACAAGCGTACCCATTTCTGTCTTTGAGATCTACTCCTTTCGGACGCCATCATGCGAATGTTCTCGCAAATGCAGAATGCACACAGATCAGTCCTCGCTACCGCTTCAGGGCCTTTACGAGAATGGAATTTGATCAGATAATAATTAATCAAGCATGATAATTAAAGAGATGGCAGCTAGCTAGCTAGCTAGTACTACTTAATTACTTACCTTGGGTCGAAACCATTTAAGCTTTTGTTTCCATTCTCATGGGGTCACGCTGATGAACCTTGCCCAAGCCCTGCCCGCCGACAAAGAAAATGAATAAAGGGGTTATTAAATAGTTCATATCATGAAAAATGACGAACTAAATAGGCCGAGATATATAGTTAATAATGATTGAAATTACCTGTTGACTATCCCAAACAAGATGTTATAGTCAGTTTTTTCTTTGAGTAGTGAGTCCAGTATTTCAACTGTTCTGGCGTCAATTTTAATGATACACAAGACCCAGTGAAATCTGCATGCACATACGTTTGCATGTCTTAATTAAGCGGGCATATGTAAAGCAAAACATGTAGCTAGCTAGTAGGCAAAAACAGAGAATTTGTAGTACAAGACAGTGTGACTCACTGGAAGTTGTAAGGAAGTAGTATATCTTCATTGTATTTGAGGCGCTTCAAGACCTCTAGCATGTTGTCCTCTACGGCCTTTTGATGATATGCATTTATTTTCCATGTGTATTCATTAACGGTGTTTGGGTCAATGAACTCGATGCCAAAGCGTCCACCTTTTCTCATTTCATATATCTTCATCCTGCATATAATACCACGTAAAAGAATATAGTGAGGATAATTACAGGTAATGATTGATCAAAAGGATCAGTACAACTAGCTTGAGACTTAAATTACAGAAAGAAATCACTTACAGTACAATAACAGCGGCGATAGATTTGTCGAAAGTGCGTCTTGATTGTATAACTGAAACAGTTCAGAATACTCAACGGACAAAGCTTTCTCATGGAAGTAATGCTCCTCCTTGACATTCACCATGAGGGACAATCGATCGGAAATCTTGGTAATGTTCATGTACCATTGATGCAATTCATACATTCTCGTTGGGAGGTTCTTGACCTTGTCTGGCTCGACCAAAGGTTGGCCCCGGGCATATTTCCGTTTTATTTCATCCTCTCTAAGCACAGGCATGGGCTCGATCTCGAGGAGTTGTCCAACAGTGATTTTGAGAACTTCAGCCTGCATTATATGGTCCTCCGTTATTACCACATTGACCACCTCAGGAACGTAAAATGTTTGCCCACAATAATATTGGGCGCCACAGATCGTCACGTGTTGTTGGCACAACAAGCGAGGGATCGATTGCGCCACTGTTCTCCCAGCTGGGAATGGTTTCCCGCATTTTTTGACAGCTGCTTCTTGTTTGCTCGATCCCGAGCTCGCCTCCTTACATAGACGTGCTCGATTTAACTTCCTGATGTGGCGCTCATAGTCTGTGTCAACAGGCTTGGGAGCTGGTGGTTGAGCCATACGAATGAAGTGGTCAATCGTTTCCTTAGGCACTTTCTCCCTTGGCGGCGGTGGCGGTTTCGGTGCAAAATGGGCTTCCACCTCGGACTTCGATATGGCTGCGATTTCCTCCTCGGACCTGTCATAAGACCTCTGCGGAAGAGGCGTGAGGCTTGGACCATATTTATATCGCTTGCCTCCGCCTGTACTTCCCTGTACTACCTCGACTCGTATCTGCCACGCACCATAGCTGCGGGTGTCTCTTCTGCGATTGCCGAGGCGGCGGAGACGTCGGGCCGACGGGGCTGAGTTGGACGAGGAGGAGTGGCCGCTGAAGATGTGCGGACTTGGAGGAGGAGTGACCTGAGGTTGTGCGGACTTGGAGGAGGAGTGGACGCCCCACGCCTGGCGGACTTGGAGGAGGAGGTGGCACGACACTTTGCGGACTTGGAGGAGGAGTGGCCTGACACTTTGCCGGACTTGGTGGACTTGCAGGAGCGGGAGACTGCTGACTCGGTGGCGGACTTCGACGAGGAGTCAGATGACGCGGTGTCGGTGGCCTTCGAAAGATGATGCAATCCTTTTTCCATATGATGATACGATGGTTGGCGTCTCCGAAAAAGCGCTCGTCCTCACCTCCGTGAATGTCAAGCTCTAGCCCGAATATGGCTGCACCACCTCGTCAACCATGACACGAGCATAGCCCTCGAATCGGGATGCAATGGTAGGTTGCTTTGGGGGTAATCTGGAAAAGCTTCTCCGTCCGCCACCTTCATGGATATGTTCTTCATTTTGACGTGTAACTCGCAGCTAGTGTTCTCCGTGATGTCATCCACGGGTATCTACCCAGCATTGCGCCGTCTGGGCGGAACCCACGCTGCTTCTCTGCATGGATGGGCGGTGCTATCCAATGCTGGATCATCCGCTAGCTGCTGCAGCTGCCGAGACCCCCCTTTGTCTGGCTAAGTGAGTCGATCTGCTCCTTCTGTCGCTGGAATTTGACCGCCAATTCCGCTTGACTTGCTTCTAGGCCTTGAAGGCGTTCATAGTCCCGCTTCCTCTGCTCCTCCTCCATCTTCCTCTTCTTCTCCTCCGCAATCTTCTTTCTCGCACGGGTTACGTAGTCGTTGTTCGATCAAAACCCCTCATACCACGGAATAGCGCCCTTGCCTCGTGTTCTTCACAGGTGTTCAGATTTCCCGAAAGGCACGCGTAAGCTCGTCGTTCTCTCTGTTGGGCTGGAACACCCCGATCGTGCCTCTTCTATTGCAACAAGTATCGCATCGTCGGCTCCGTTCGTACATGCCTTCGTCGAAACTTTGCATGTCTTTGGGTCCAACTCCCCATGCGCATAGAACCAAGTCCTCGCACTGGGGCCAGCTCTTAGTATCCGGAGTGACACCTGCATCCTCCATCTCTTTCTCAGACGTATCCCACTTAGGCATTGCCACCGCATAACCACCTGGCCCCAGCTTATGGAACTTATCCTTTTTTCGGCATTCTTCTTGTTTATTCTCGACCGTTCCTTAGCTAATTCTGAATCCTTGAATTTCACGAAATCGTCCCAATGAGCACGTTGGTTCTCTAGTGTTCCCTCGAATACTGGAGTCTTCCTTCCTCCCTTGACGTACTTGTCCCATTCACGATTCTTGTGGTTCTTGAATGCAACCGCCATCTTCCTAAGAGCAGCGTCCTTGACTTTCTGCACATCTGCTTCTGTGAAATGATCTGGTAGAGTGAAATGTTCCATGAGAGTATCCCAAAGCATATCTTTTTGATTCTTGTCGACAAAAGTAACATCTGGACGTGGAGTAGCGTCCTCTTTGCCTTTTTGTCCTTTGTCTTTTGCTGGCTCTCTCCATTCTTAAAGGGAGATCGGGAGTTGGTCCTTCACAAGAACTCCCGTGACCGACGAATGAACTTGTCCGCAATCTTCTTAGGCGCTAATGGTTCGCAATTAGGTCCGACCGCCTCGATATTGTACTTTACGCCTCCTTCAACTTTTTGTTCGGGCCTCGTTTCATTATTTTGCTCAAGATTTGCTCGATCCGGATGGCTGAAAGAACAAAGATCGATTCGTTAATATATCTTCAAGTCATTTAAAACATGTGATGATCACCGTAAACCTGCTTATATAAATATATATACCTCGCCGGGTCTTTTGTTGTTTCAGGATCAACATGTTCTTCGTCATCGTCATAATCGTAGTTCATGACTTCATCAATTCGGTCGTCGCTATCGAATATCATATCACCCTCTCCGGTGTTGTTTAGAAATTCGAAGCCGTCATAATCTTCTTCATTCTGATTATCATCTGCTCAGCGTGATCATATCGAACATGGTCTGTTCTCCCTCTCTCGTCGGTATTGTCTCGCCATAGCTTTTATTTAACTAATTCAAAAGAAATATAAAACAATTTAGTATTCAAATTACATCGTCTCCAATAATAGATATAATCTCGAATACTTTGTCTAGAATAATAGATACAATCTCGAATACATCGCCTCGAATAATATATAATATTGAATAGTACATCACTGGCTAGCTAATTAAAGATCGAATACTACAGAAGAATCTAGGACACTCGTGGTTCCTGCGTCATGGCGGTGGACACCCAAAGAGAAGGAACCCTCACGGGATCATAGCTGATGTGAGATCCTCAAGATCTTGCCGGTATTGGAGAACCTGCCGCCCTCTAACGCAACCATGTAGCGATGGACGTGCTCGCCCTCCTCCCCGACACGGGCGTACGCATTCCTCCGGCGGGGCCGGGTCCCTCCGCACAGAGACTAGCCCACGCAAAGCGCCACCAAACGAGATCAGGGTCGACGACGGACCCGGGGCGGGTTCCTCATCAAGCGGCGCGCCCCTCCGACAGTACCTCCCAGTGCCGGCCAGCGGAGCCAGGTCCCGGACATGGGCAGGCTGGACGTCGTCGCCATGACGGGTCGACGACGAGGATGCAGGCCGGGCATCGTCGATAACAAATACTAGCTATATGCCCGCAAAAAATAATATTTTTTTAATGATTGGATTTTGATAACTAGAATTTCTAACATTTCTACTATTTCAAAAATTTATATACTATTTCATACTAATTAAGCATCTAACACTAAAAACATAAAAAACAATTTCTATACATCCATTAAAAACAGAAAAACAACATTATATAAAAAATTCCATACTAATTAAACACTAATTATATCCATCTAACATGCATTCATACATATATACTAGTGAAAAACAATAATCTAAAAATCTAAACTAATTAAACATACAAAATCTAAACTAATTAAATATATACGTGTTTGTGTGTGTATGTTCATCATGCTTGTGTGTGTGTATGGGCTCGGGGAGGGGCGGCGCCCATGGTGGCCGCTTGGCGAGAGAGGGTTAGAGGGGAGAGCTCACAGCGGGCGGCGACGGCGAGGCGACGGCGGGGCAGCAGCGACGGGCAGGCGTGATTGCTGGGGCGGCGACGCAGGACGGCGCGCGACGGGAAGGCCCGGGCGGCGACGGAGACGAGGGGCGGCGACGGGACGGGACGGGCGGGACGGGACGGGCAGCAACGGCGACGGGACGGTGGACGGCGTCGATCGATCAAGGGCGGTTCAATGGGGAAACAGAGGAGAATGAAATTTTTCAAGTGTTGTATATATAGAAGGCATCTTTAGTACCGTTGGAGCCACCAACCGGTACTAAAATCTGTTTGGCCAGCCCAAGCAGCGGAAGCGACCCCTTTAGTACCGGTGGTGGCACAAACCGTACTTAGGCCCCTTTAGTACCGGGTTTGTGCCACCACCCGGTACTAAAGAAGTGCGCCAGCAGTGCGGTGATCTTGACAAGTTTAGTCCCACCTCGCTAGCCGAGGGGAGACCGCACTGGTTTATAAACCCCGTGCGGTCGCTCTCTCGAAGCTCCTCTCCAAAGCAGGCCCATCTGGGCCTACGTGTTCTTCTTTGCTGCCCTGTTGGCCCACTTGGCCTTTATGCGGGTGCATCCTGCCCAACAACAGGTTGGGTTCCTAGCCGTATGCAGGCCGCTACGGCCTAGTAGGCGGGCTTTTTTTTTGCTTTATTTATTTTTGTGTTGTTTCTTTTGTGTATTTAGAGTTTCTTTGTGAATATTTTTGCTTTAGGTACAAAAAGTTACAAACTTTCTGTTAGTGCCCGTAGTTTTCAAATTTGAATAGTTTAAATTTTGAATTATTTGAAATTAGTGTGAATCACTAGTTTGTGAATAATTTAACTTTAAAAATCAGTAAAGCCATGAAAGAATTTGTTTGCACATAAAATTTCTTCGCGTTTCAAATGCCAAAACACATAACTACCCTAACTATTACGGATATTCCCCTCTAGGTGTGAAACACAGAAGAAAGTGATGATAGTGAAGCCGATCACATCCCAGATCTTTGGGTGTGAAACTTTTTCTTCAGCGTGTGTCCCTTTGCGCCCGTAACCATGGAAAATCTTCATCATTTAACGGGATGCTCGGGTCAATATTCACCGTGAATGGAGAAATTTCATCAAACTTTTCATAATCTTCTGACTTGTCTGTCTTGTCATCCACTCCCACGATGTTTCTCTTCCCAGAAAAAACTATGTGCCGCTTTGGCTCATCGTACGATGCATTCGCTTCCTTATCTTTTCTTTTTCTTGGCTTGGTAGACATGTCCTTCACATAGAAAACCTGTGCCACATCATTGGCTAGGACGAATGGTTCGTCTGCATACGTAAGATTGTTGAGATCCACTGTTGTCATTCCGTACTGCGGGTCTTCCGTTACCCCGCCTCGTGTCATATTGACCCATTTGCACCGAAATAAAGGACCTTTAAACCACGTCGATAGTCAAGTTCCCATATGTCCTGTATATAACCATAATATGTTTCCTTTCCCGTCTTAGTTTCTGCATCAAAGCGGACACCACTGTTTTGGTTGGTGCTCTTCTTATCTTGGGCGATCGTGTAAAATGTATTACCATTTATCTCGTACCCTTTGAAAGTCATTATATTCGAAGATAGTAACTGGGACAGCAAGTACAGGTCATCTTCAATAGAGGTGTCATGCATGGTAATGCGTGTTCGCAACCAATTGGCGAAACTCCTGGTTTGTTCACGTGTAATCCAGTCATCGACCGCTCCGGTGTTTGGAGCGTAGCAAATTCTTGTGTTCATCCATATACGAGCCACCAAAGGCGGAATTCTGTAGAACCGTAGTGTGCTTCATGAGAAAATGTCCGTCCATACATATTATTTGTTCCCCTCCTAGCGTGCCTTTTCCATTCGATGCGCCCTTATGCCGCGATTCAGGAACACCAATCGGCTTAAGGTCAGGAATAAAAGTCAATACAAAACTCAATGACCTCCTCATTTTGATGGCCCTTGGAGATGCTTCCTTCTGGCCTAGCACGGTTATGAACATATTTCTTTAAGACTCCCATGAACCTCTCAAAGGGAACATATTGTGTAGAAATACAGGACCCAAAAGCGTTAATCTCTTCGCATAGGTGAACTAGGGCGTGTGTCATGATGTTGAAGAAGGATGGTGGGAACACCAACTCGAAACTGACAAGACATTGCACCAAATCATTCTCGTAACCTTGGTATGATTTCTGGGCGATTACCTTCTAAGAGATTGCATTGAGAAATGCACATATCTTCTCTATGGCTATTCGTACGTTTTCCTGTAGAAGCCCCCTCAATGCAACAGGAAGCAGTTGCGTCATTATCACGTGGCAGTCATGAGACTTTAGGTTCTGGAACTTTTTCTCTGCCATGTTTATTATTCCCTTTATATTCGATTTAGAAGCCGACGGTACCTTTAATCATCGAGGCATTCAAAGAAGATTTCCTTCTCTTCTTTGGTAAGAGCGTAGCTTGCATGACCCTGATATATGCCGTCTTCTCCGTGCATACGTTGCTGGTCCTCCGTGCCTCGTGTGTATCTTTTGTCTTCCCATACACGCCCAAGAAGCCAAGCAGGGTCACGCAAAGATTCTTCGTCACGTGCATCACGTCGATTGCGGAGCGGACCTCTAGGTCTTTCCAATATGGCAGGTCCCAAAATATAGATTTCTTCTTTCACATGGGTGCGCGTCCGTCAGCGTCCTTTGGAACAGGTTGTCCGCCAGGACCCTTTCTAAATATCACCTTCAAATCCTTGACCATATCATGTACATCAGCACCAGTACGGTGGCGAGGCTTCGTCCGGTGATCCGCCTCACCTTTGAAATGCTTGCCTTTCTTTCTTCACGGGATGCCTGCTCGGAAGAAATCGACGATGTCCCGGTACACATTCTTCATACAACTATTCAAAATATATCTGTCGGTATCATCCAAACAGTCGTGCATCCGCGGTATCCCTTGTTTGTCTGTCACGAAAGGTTACGAGAGCAGGCCAATCATTGATGGTCACGAACAGCAACGCCTTTAGGTCAAATTCCTCCCCATGTGCTCATCCCACGCACGTACACTGTTCCATTCCACAGTTGTAAGAGTTCTTCAACTAATGGCCTTAGGTACACATCAATGTCGTTGCCGGGTTGCTTAGGGCCTTGGATGAGCACTGGCATCATAATGAACTTCCGCTTCATGCACAACCAAGGAGGAAGGTTATATAAACATAGTCACAGGCCAGGTGCTATGTTTGCTGCTCTGCTCCCCAAAAGGATTAATGTCATCTGCGCTTAGACCAAACCATACACTCCTTGCGTCATCTGCAAACTCCTTCCCGTACTTTCTTTCGATTTTTCTCCATCGCGACCCGTCACCGGTACTCTCAACTTTCCGTCTTTCTTACGGTCTTCTTTGTGCCATCGCATCGCCTTGGCATGCTCTTTGTTTTGGAACAAACGTTTCAACCGTGGTATTATAGGAGAATACCACATCACCTTGGCAGGAATCTTCTTCCTGGGCGCCGCCTCGATATCACCATGCTCATCGCGCTGATCTTATAGCGCAATGCACCACATACCGGGCAAGCGTTCAAATCCTCGTACTCACCGCGGTAGAGGATGCAATCATTAGGGCATGCATGTATCTTCCGCACCTCTAACCCTAGAGGGCAGACAGCCTTCTTTAACGCGTCGCATTACTCTCGGGCAATTCGTTGTCCTTTGGAAGCATATCCTTTATCATTACCAAAGAACTTTCCAAATCCTTGTCGATACACCATTCTCGCCTTCCATTGCAGCAATTCGAGTGGTGCCCAGCTTTTTCTTGTCACCCACGCAATTCGGGTACAACAATTTTTGTGATCCTCTAACATGCGTTGCAACTTCTTCTTCTCCAAATCACTTGCGCAGTTTCTCTTTGCATCGGCAATGGCCCGACCTAGATCATCAACGGGCTCATCTGATGCCTCTTCTTCAGCTTCTTCCCGCATTGCCGGCCCAGCTTCTTCCCGCATTACGGCTCAGCTTCTTCCCCATTGTTGTATCATCGTATTCAGGGAACCCATGGCCGGGATAGCTGTCGTCGTCCTCTTCTTCTTCATTGTCTTCCATCATAACCCCTCTTTCTCCGTGCTTGGTCCAAACATTATAGTGGGGCATGAAACCGGACTCAAACAGGTCGACGTGAATGGTTCTTGACGTAGAGTAATGCGACCATTCTTACAGCCAGCACATGGACAAGGCATAAAACCATCCGCCCGCTTGTTTGACTCAGCCGCAAGCGTAAAAGTATGCACGCCCTCAACGAATCGGGGAGAGCATCGGTCATCGTACATCCATTGCCGCTCATCTTCATTACACAACACCGAATAGACCAAATTAATACAAGTTCATACATAAAGTTCATACAACACTTAGATGCAACAAACAAATAACTCTCTAGCTAAAGCATTTAAATGCAACAACAAATGCGATCAAGATTGCAACTAAGGTAACAATTGATCCAACAGCATAATGATACCAAGCCTCACTATCGATGGCATATTTTCTAATCTTTCTAATCTTCAAGCGCATTTTCTCCATCTTGATCTTGTGATCATCGGCGACATCGGCAACATGCAACTCTAATTCCATCTTCTCCCCTCAATTCTTTTCAATTTTTCTTTCAAGTACTTTCGTTTTCTCTTTCAACTAAATTTAACCTCTCGACAATAGGGTCGGTTGGAATTTCCGGTTCACATACCTCCTAGATAAAAATATCTATGTCAACTTGATGGGCATAATTTGTCATAAACACGAAATGCAACAAATAGTTTTAAGAGAGAATATACCACATCCGAATCATAACAAGGACGAGGGCCGACGGGACGGATATCAAAACCATGGCACTATGTATAACAAACAACGTCACGGGTAAGATAATTATTATACGAGTAACTATATATCCAAATCACACAAACATCAATTTTTATATAAAATTTCATGAACAAGAGGCTCACCACAAGGTGGTGCCGGCTGACAGAGACGGATCTTGAGCGATCGATGGTGGTTACGACAGAGATTTAGAAGGCACTAAGTAAAAACACACCTACATAAGCAAACTAAGTGTTATTTTGACCTCAAATTGCATATAAATCAAATACTAGCACATATATATATTTCCTCCCAAATTACTAAACTCACAAATTAATAACTATATGAACCAATGCAAGAGCTAATCTAGCAATGAGAGATGAAAGGACAAAGTTGCTAACCTTTGTGATCACTTGAATGGATGGGGGCCTTCAAATCTTGACAAATTTTGGGCAACATGTGTGATGAGCTCGAGGGAAAAGAGGAAGAACAGAGAGGAGAGGAGAGGAAAAGGGGAAGAACAGAGCGAGCTGGACGAAGGGTTTATATGCAGGAGGACCTATAGTACCGGTTCGTGGCACGAACCGGTACTAAAGGTGCTGGAGGGGGCCCAGACTGACAACATCCTGCCACCACCCTCATTAGTACCGGTTCGTGGCACGAACCGGTGCTAAAGGCTAGCCGTTGGAACCGGCACTAATGTATACATTTGTGCCGGCTCTAATACAAACCGGCACTAATGTGCTTCACGTTTGACCCTTTTTCTACTAGTGATGCTTAGACTAGCGCTTGTGTACGTCCATGTTGCCATATGCTTCCAATCGGTTCAGAAGAAATCCATCTTATATGTGCATACCTGTCAGAAACCATAAAGCACTCTGGTGAATCACTTTGGGAGTTCATGGTTGTGCCAAAAATTGGTACCAGATCACCGGTTGTTCGTCCATGATTTTCAAAAAGCAAGTACAAGATCATGGTGTTACTGAAGTGAGAAGATGATTGATCTATAACCCAGTTGTGCGTCAAGCCTGCGTCAATGGTGTTTCCAACGATTAACTATGCCCCTCTTTTGTAGTATTGACAAAAACCGTGCCAATGTTGCTACAGTTTCAGCACCAAAAAAGATAATCCAGTTTTGTTAAATTAATTTATGTAATAATATGTTCATTACTGATCCTGAACAAGGAGTAGACAGATTATGGTTTCTAAAGCTTCTTTGTCGAGATGCATAGGCGAGAAGGACAGCTGGAGTCGCCGCTGTCGCTTATGGAGCTCCACACCATTGCCCAGTTGTACAATAGCATGTGCAATCTTCTCCATTCAAGACTAAGTGCAAATGGTGAACTCTTTGCCAAACAAGAAGATATGAGGATCAGGCATATAGGCCCCATAAGGTAGCTATATAGTAAATCATGTGTAGTAGTGTGGATTATGGTCACATTTTGTCTATGACTGCAGATAGCTATGTCAATAAAAATGGATATTCTGCATATTTTCTGAATTTTGAGTAAGGGCTTCATGTATAAGGTATGCAGTAGTTTTGACTTGGGGCACTGATCAATTCTTCACATGCAGGAACATGGAGAGATGAATCTGGTCGATTGTAGCCACAAGGTGAGTGGCTTGATCCTTAATTAATCCAGTTAAATTTCATGGATTATTGATTAGTTTTTCAGCAAGCAAATTTTTGTACATCTGATTGTAGGGATACTGCTGTAGTATTTGGGAGAAAGAGTACGTCTGCACCTGATGGTGATATGCCAAAGTTTTGTATTTTCTAGGTAAATTTGCTACATGGGAAGATTCCTCAATGGCAACAATACACCATGATAGTGGTAATGATATACATCCTATGCTGAACAAGAGCAAGACAGAAAAGAGTAAAAGATTCTCTCTGAAGTAATTACGGATTGCTATTTTCAATTCTAAGTAATAAAGAATATAAGGTTACAATTCATCACCTGAAAAAACATATCTTTGTAGTCATAGTAATGTCTTCTCCAACTGACCATACCCTTAAGCATTTGATGAAAGTGGGTATATCATCAAGAGCCTTGCAAGCAAATTTATCTACAATAGGAAACACACGATGATGAAATATCAGATATTCCAAATCACTACATGAAATGTTTAATGTTTACTTCCCCTTGTAACGTTAGCTTATCTAGCAAATTTCTGTTATTCTGTACATCTGATTGTTAAGTTTCAAATAGTACAGGAACCAGATATCCAGATATAATTAGAGTAGGGATCGACACTAACTAAACCTCTTGACACGCTCATTTGAAAGTCAAGTATATTTATGCAGCAACGCCTTATTACTCCTACAGAAGATACCATTAGTGCTGCTCATAGGAAGAGATATTACACCATCAAATGAGTTTAGCTCAATCTGTAGTTTTCATTACAATGCATGAATCTTATTTATCTTGCTTCAAATGAACAAACAAGAGAGGATGAAGTACCCATCTTCCAGTCATCTGGCAAGCAACAGTCCAGTGCATATTGCAGACCTTCTTAGCAATCATCATCGAGTGCCATTGTATCTTGATTAACACAATTGTACAGGGATCTTGAATAGCACATCAAACAGCGGCACGCCTAATTGAAATTACATTGGTACATTAGTACACGGTAAACTGCACAGTACGAATTAAAATTTAAGTGCAAAGATAGGATAATCCAGAGTTGACACGTAATAATGTCTAACGACTAAGATCAAATGAGAATTAAACCTGACGGACAATACAGCAATGAAAATTCATCTCATAATAACATAGCTCATACCAGTGGAGGCATCGAACTGTGCCCATATATTTTTGCGCATCCACGCCCGCTCCTTGTTGTCTTGTTGCGGGCATCCGCGCTGGGTCGCCCGCGAGCATGCTGAGCTCGAGCACATCCTTCGGCACTTCGGCGAGCGGATTCGAAGGAGGACGGGGAAGAACAGGGGCGTGGAAGTCTCGCACCTCCAACGGAGCCTAGCGCTGGGATGCTCCCGTGCATGCCGAGCTTGGGGACCTCCTCGGCCACTTGGGCGACCAGATTCGACGAAAAGGCGGGGAAGAGCAGGGGTGGCCCGAGGAGGCGGGGAGAGGGAGCTGCCGACGACCAAGGAAGAATGGGGAACGACGGGGAGAAATGTGAGGGCCGGTGGGATTTTTTTTTAAGGCGAAGCGGTGGGTGGGTAGGTAGGTGACGGTGTGAGGGGCCTAACTGAGGGAACCGTCTCCCTGTCCATTGATATGGGCTAGAAAACTACCAAAAGTCCGATCAATCCAGCCCGGCCGTTCGTCTGATGCCCGATGCCTAGCGCTCGGCTGAGTTTCTTTACCTGCTAATTAGCGTTCTTGAAGCAGAAACCAAGCTAGCTGCTAGGTAGGCAACAAATGAATCATCCATGAATCATATCCAAAATCAAAGTATTTGTAAAGGTGTTGTTCTATTTCAGTTGACTTAGACTAAGTTGAGTGATATTAGCATGTTTATTTTTTTTAAAAAATCACCTTTTTTAATTGGATTTATGTTTTCTAAATTTTAATACATGAATATATTAGTCATTTTTTTCAATCGAGACTCACTAATTATTTTTATCTCTCTAAAAACAATCCAATATTTATTATCCCTCTAAAAATACATGAAGACAGAGGAGGATCTCCTCGATAAATATTACCTCTGTACGTCAATATAAGACATTTTCTCAGTTTAGTTTACAGAGGGCGTAGTACATAATGTTGTTTAGTTATTGTTTTTTAAAATTATGTAACAAATTATAATAAAGTTATGTGATCGTGAATTTTTTGTGAAGACGTGTCTGTCGGTCGTGTATTACACGTGCGCTCTCATTGTTGGGCACGAGACATATTTCGATGGCTCGGTAAAAAAAACACTACAAAAGATTTAAAATGGATTTTTTATAAATTATGATACGTGCGTTGCACGTGCACGCTTACTAGTGTATGGTAAAACCGGTCCCTTCTTTGTGTGTGCATCCATGCAGCACGTGATGGTCAATTTGGGCATGCTGGCATTCTTCGGCATCTCGGCCGTCCATGTATGGTACGACGTCGTCATCACCGCCATCGTCTTCCTCTACGCCACCTTCATGATCCACCTGCTGCTCATCCGACGCCAAAATCAGAAAAAGAGATGGGAGCTCGAATCATGCGAATTGATTATTGTTAGCGCGCCCAAAGATTTCGTATGTGCATCGCATCCAATTATTTGTAGTTAACCAATAGATTTTGGTTTTGCTATAATCAACATGGTTTGACCCTTTTGTGTATCAATTAGTTAGTAAGACCCGCTTCGGTAGACCCCCCTACAAACCGTATAAAAGGGTATTATGGACCTTCCACACTTATGTATGTATAATGAGTTGTTAGTCGGTATGTACGTATAGGCCCATACGTATGTATAATGAGTTGTTAGTCGGTATGTACGTATAGGCCCATATGTTTATCTCTTTTTTACTCCTTAAAGTTTCACCTTTTTTTGAAGTGTAAAACTTAAACAGCCAAGACGGCTCGAATAAGGGACCTCCTGTTAGACTGTACACCAGCGTGACCAGCAGGCCACATTAGCACTTGTGATATTTAAAGGTACAAAAGCTCTCTTGGTTATAATAGTCAGTAGTTTTTTTTGGCCGAGTTTTCATTTGGTTTTTCCTCGTTTTAATCTTTTTCTTTTTCTTTTTCTTTTTTAAAATTCGTGAACTTTTATTGAATTTACAAAATATTTTCCAAATCTGTGAATTTTTTAAAAAAATTGTGAACTTTTTTCAATTGCACGAACCTTTTTTCAAGATTGATGAACTTCTTTCACATAGATTTTTTTTTTCAAAAACCGGCTGGGAAGCTGAGGTCCCCAAAACCGGGAACATTTTTTTGCAACTTTCTTTAGTGAACTTCATTTTTTAAAATCAATGAAAATTTTCATATCCTTGAACATTCTTCTAAAAATCGATGAGCTTTTGAAAATCCACGAACGCTTAGGCCGGCCTAACAGGTGCCTGACAAGAGCAATGTTGTCGCCTAGTTGGGCCAAAGCCTAAGCATTTTTCTTTATATTTTTTGTTTTTCTTTTCTTTTTCTGTTAATTCTTTTTTCTGCTTTTTGAACTTTATTATTGTTTTAAAACTTGGTTACTTTTTTAGATAATAATTTTCAATACTTTTTTACTTCAAACCTGACATGGAAGACAAAACAAACAACATTTTTTAACAGAGGGTGCTCAGGTGGCTACAAGGCCCCGTCTGAGAGCACGTTGTAGCCGGTGAACTTTATTCAAATACAAAATAAAAAAAATTCAAATATATGTAAAAAATTTGAAATGCACGCTAAATAAAATTGCTATACACGATGAACATGTTCTTATACACAGTGAATATTTTTTTCCAATGCATGGTGAACTTTTATATGGAGAACTTTTGTTAACACGATTTTTTTTTTGCAAAGTGAACAAAATTAGAATTTCGAACTTTTATGGGTTCTGGCTCGAGTAAGCCGACCAACTCAGGAACCCGTCGATTCTGGCATTTTATTACGTTTTCATTTTACTCATTCAATGCATGTCATGGTTGATGCATTTCCTCTTGAGCAACACCCTCCTAGTCTCCTTTATATACTAGAGCTCCACCGACTAGACGCTACACGCTAGAGCAAGCCAGGTGGTACTAAAAAACTTACTCCCTTCATCAATTTACTGACATGCACGCAATACACATTTTTTAGGATAGCCTACACTTTTTTTAGACTATGTGTGTTGATGTTGGGGAACGTGGTAATTCAAAAAAAAATCCTATGATCACGCAAGATCTATCTACAGATGCATAGCAAGGAGACGGGAGAATGTGATCACGCACTCGTGAGACCCGAAAGCGGAAGCGTTTAGTAACGCTGATTGATGTAGTCGAACGTCTTCACGATCCAACCTATCCAAGTACCGAACGTACGGCACCTCCGTGTTCAGCACACGTTCAACACGATGACGTCCCTCGTGCTCTTGATCCAGTTGAGGACGAGGGAGAGTTTTGTCAGCACGACGGTGTGGTGACGGTGATAATGAAGTTACCGGCGCAGGGCTTCGCCTAAGCACTACGACGATATGACCGAGGTGTTAAACTGTGGAGGGGGCACCGCACACGGCTAAGAGATTGTCTGTTTGTGCTTTGGGGTGCCCCCTGCCTCCGTATATAAAGGAGGAGAGGGGGAGGCCCGTCAGCCCTGTAGGGCGCGCCAAGAGGGAGGAGTCCTACTAGGACTCCAAGTCCTAGTACGATTCCACTTGGTGGAAGGGGGGAGAAGGAAGGGAGAGGGAAAGGGAGAGGGAAAGGGGGGCCGCGCCCTCTCCCCTAGTCCTATTCAAACTCCCCATGGGTGCCACCCCCTTGCGGGCTGTCCTCTCTCTCCCCTATGGCCCATGTTGGCCCATTGCTTCCCCGGGGGGTTCCGGTAACCTATCCGACACTCCGTTTTTACCCGGTACCTCTCGGAACTCTTCTGGTGTCCGAATAACATTGTCCAATATATCAATCTTTATGTCTCGACCATTTCGAGACTCCTCGCATGTCCGTGATCTCATCCGGGACTCCGAACAAACTTCGGTCATCAAATCACATAACTCAATACAAATCATGTATTTTCTAGGGTTTCCCCAGTGAAAAAAAATCTAAACAAAGGCCGGACTTGACACAACGTGCGTTCGGTGTCCGAATTCTTTCAAATTTTGTGTGGGGGGCTACCATGGGTGGCGTGATTTGTTTTTGAGAAAGTAAATAAAAAGGACGGCATGCAGAGTCGAATTTGTGATAATCCCTTCTTCACTTATGCTTGATGGACCGCCCCCCCTCCCTAAATACACAATGTTCAACCGGCACCGTTCGAGTTTGCCAGTAGAGCAAGTCTCCAAGCACTTTTTTTACCTCCACCAAACATACTCAATTTTTTTCCACACAATGGCATCACCTTAGCCAGCATGCATGTCAAATTTTGTTCTTTTATGGCATTATATGCATTTTTACAATTTTCCCCGTGAAAAGACACTAAAACACAAGCCAGACATGACGCAATGTGCGTTCAGTGTCCAAATTTCTTCAATTTTTGCGTGGGGGACTGCCATGGGCATGCCCACATGCTAGGAAAATTTTGTGTCATTTCGTGCATGGAACAAATATACGTTGTTCAACCGGGACCGTTCGGGTCTGCCGGTAGGGAATGTCTCAAAGCATTCTTTTTTCAACTCCACCACACTATCCAATTTTTTTGCACACAATGGCATCACCATGGCCAGCATGCATGCCAAGTTTCTTTCATTTCTGGCATTCTATTCATTTTCTATGATTTTCTCAGTGAAAACCCCTAAAACACAGGGCAGATATGACGCAACGTGCGTTCGGTGTCCGAATTCGTTCAATTTTTGCATGGGTGATTGCCATGGGGGTGCAACATGTTGGCCAAATTTGATGTCATTCCGTGCATGACAACAAATACACCCTGTTCGAACGTGACCGTTCGGGTATGCCGCTAGTGCAAGTCTTGAAGCACTTCTTTTCACCTACACCACATGTACCCAAAATTTTCCCACATAATGGCATCACCATGGCCAACATGCAGGCCAAGTTTCATTCATTTCTGACATTCTATGCATTTTCTACGGTTTCTAGGTGAAAAAAACCCTAAAATACATGCCTGGCATGACGGAACATGTTCATTGTCCGGATTCATTCATTTTTGCGTGGGAGCGGAGGTGCTCCAGTGTTGCGTCGGGCCCCAATGCCGCGTATCCATCGTTGGTGATGTGCCACTCTTCGGCAGCCGTGCCGACGATGGAATGAGTAGTCCGAAGCGACTCAACTCTGCATGCGGCCACGAGAGAGTTGACGACCAAGATCGACCGTCTCACTGTCAGATCCAGAGCTCGCCATCGAGGAGGTAAGGCGAAGGGGTGCGAGGAGGAGGAGGAGGGCCAGGCGGTGTCGCGGCTGGCCGACCCCAGCTTTTTATAGCCTAGGGGCTGCGGGGGGGGGGGGGGGGGAGGGGGGAGGGGGGTTGGAGGGCGCCGCATCGGTGTGAATGCCATGACAGGCAGCGCAATGCGACGACTTAATGACGGGGCCGGCGATGCGGCATGCGAGTGACAGGCGGCAACCGATGTGGCACGACAGACGAGACGACAACGGTAAGCGATAGGGGCGCAGCCATGCCGCCCCGCATGCCACAACGCGTCACGCAACACAGATATCATGACCTGGTGCCGACAAAAAGAGAAAAAAAAATCACTGATGCCCTGCGGAGGAAATACAGAAAAGCTTAAAATCTATCACAAGAAGCCTTGGTATCCTAATGGCTAGTTCGAATGTACTAATGGCCTCCGTGCATAAGGTCGCAAGTTCAACTCTGCGTGCCGTCGTATCCTAATGGGTAGTTCGAATGTACTAAGACACGAGAGGATGAGGACCCCAAATACTAAAGTATACTTGCAGCAACCATATTGTTGTCCAATACACCAAGTGACTATTGGATTTCTACAAAGGAAAAAAGGCTCAATGTACACAAACAGTTTCACACCATAGAACATACCAATTTCATAGGTGGGACAAATTTAGTTAGTGTTAGTTGATGTCAATTATACATTAGCTCGATAATCAAGTTCAATATCATGAATGGCTTTTTATTTGGAAAAACGGCACATGCACTTTTTAACAACAGGTAATACTAACACGGGCTATGAAATAGGAAATGTTATGTATGTAAAAGTAGTAAAATGCATGACATATTTATATATGTAAGTGATAGCGATGCTATTTTCAATACGAACTATAGTGCATGTCCATGTTGTCAACTTATTGTTGAATCCATTTGTAATTTGTAAGAAACATTTAAACCAAAAAACCTATAAAGAATCTTGGGATGGTTCTTATGCGGTGGATGTTTATATACTATTTTCTCATCTAACCATACATCGCAAATCACAGATATTTAAGATATTCGTGATACATGCGCGTTAAAGATATATACCAAGATATTTTAGTATATTCAAATATACATGATCAAACACACACATTCACACACATGGATATAAATATAGTCTATACAATTGATGCAATTCTCAAAAGAAAAATCCAATGAGCCGTGTGGTTTGTCAGTTTCTTATTTCTTTTTTATTTAAGAGTATTTGGTGTTCAAATTTTGTTAAGAGATAAGCAATGAAAACATAAAAAAAAACTAGCACTTCTTTTAACACATGACGCCTTAAATTTAGTAACATAGAAGTGTATTTTTTTTGCTAATCTACATTTTGTTTGTATAACAAAGAGTACATGATTAATATTAGCAACATCATTATGTTATTAACTATGTTATAAAAATAGATGACCATGAAAATTGTAGCATGACGTAAATAAGTTATAGCGAAGTATAAAAGTTTTGTATAAATGGGGGTCATTCAATGTATTGTGTTACATCAAGTCCAAATAATCTAACTTACCATTTTGTATTATATAACATCCTCCCCCACAACAGTAGCTCATGTTGTTATTATGTTAAATGATGAACTTCAGCCTCCGATGAATGATGTGGTTGGATATCACATTAGTGTTGTCAGGTTTATTGCTGTAGAAATATGTGACAAAGGTGAATAAGACATGGAGAGTACAGAAGTATTTGTCATCAACTCCAGATTTCTGGTCCGTACGAAGGGAGATAGATAATCTGCATTCTTGATTAATGACCACTGCGTCGAAGAGCAGGATCTGGAGGCCTCGTACATTAGAGTACCAGGGGACAATACAAAACACAAGCATGAAGTATATTACCGAGACCTTGACAATGTCAGTATAATGTTCTTAGTCAATGATTTGTCGAACTGCACTTGAACCCTTGATTTTCACTAGTGGTGCAGTTGGTGACGGTACGCATATTGCTATCCTGGACTACTCATGTCCCACTACTGGTGATTGTCAGAAAGTCCTGGTATTGAGATCGTCGGTATTTCTTGGAATTGATAAGTAATTAATGATTGTTTTGCCCCATCACGGTCGGTATGTTTTATGAGTATACGATACCTTCCAATTTTGTTAAAACATTTACATTGAGTCACAAGTTTACATATTGACGTTATATTCAATCCAAGAAAAAAATTGGCATTATATCCTAATTAGTGCATAGCCATATTTTTGTATAATATATTTACCATAGCTATCACATACTCTCCACTATGTATCAAAAACTGGTGGAGATACACGATGCTTTGGGTCGATGAAGAAATATATACCCACATACATAAAGGTCTTATACTAAACATGTGACAAGGTATAATTTTTTGAACGAACATAGGCAGGCAATCTACAACTCCGTCAGCGGAAGAAAGATAAGGGATCTCACGCCCGCCGCCGTCCTCCAGCGCTAGAGCAAACGACATTGCAATAGTAGAGCCAGACGACACAAGTCCAACATGAGGATACCGCCGTCGCCATTCCATCTGTGCTTCAACATACTGCTTTCCAAATTCGACCCCAATGCAGATCGCCTTGTCGGGGATAGATTTGAAGATTCTTTATTTAACCGCCGAAGCCAAGATGACGAACAACCCAAAAAACCAAGCTACTATTGCCTAAAATCACCACACACGTGGATTCCCGAAGTCGTACGGAAGCTCCTTGGAGGCTGAATGGGAGATCGCCTTTCTTTTTCCGCTGGAAGAAAGAAAGAGCGTTGCTACACAGACGACGTTTGCCGGCCGAAGTTTGCACGACATGCCTTATCACATCATCCATTGGCAAGTCTGAACAGCAGTGTGTGCTTAGATTAGCTATGGGGCAGATGTCGTTCAGATAAAATCGTCCGTGAAGTACTTTCGGAAAGAAAATGACACGCCCCTAATCGGAGCCAACGATTGCTGCTTGGTAGTTGCCGTTAGAGCATCTCCACTCGTTTGCCCCCAGCGCATAGGCTCCACCCAGCGAATTTTAGACCCTGGAGGCGATCAAGGCCCCAACCACGCCCCCAGGTGCCGCCCCCTAAGGCCCCAGACACGCATCCCATATTCAAATTTGATTGTTCCGGTTCCAAAAAGGCCATAGTCTGGCGATAATCGCAATAGTTCGGTGATTCAGCGCCATAATTCGGTGATCAAATGAAAGCATAGGCAGTAGTTCGGCGCACAAAAAAAGGAAGGACGGGAAAGGAATGCATCAAACGTTGAGGTCGACCTCCAGCATCGTCGTCGGCGTGCGCGGGCTAGGAGGAGTCAGCGTAGCTTCTGGACTAGTCGGTGTGGCTTCTGTGCTGCTGGGCATCGCGGAGGCATCGTCAGTCGGGCTGGGTTGCGGCGTCGACGTTGGCGTTGGAGTCGCCGGTATCTAGTTCAGGATGAGGCCACGCTCCGCCAGGAACCACGCCTTGAGCTTCTCGTCGCTGCTCTGGAGCATATCAGCGCCGCCCATCAAGAAAGCCAGGTCGTTGTTCCTCTTCTTGTCGTCTTGAGCTTTGAGCTTCGCGGCGACGTTGGTCCGGAGCAAGTGGAGTTTGACGACGCTGTTCGTCATCAAAGCAGCCCACCTCGCCTCAGTTTTCTCTTCTCGCTGGCGGCCCTGGTCTTGGCGTCAGCGAGGCAATGCTCGATGGACTCTTGCACGCGTGCGGCAGCCGACTCGGCATGTTTCGCGTTCTTGGCCCCTTTGTTGCCATCCGGGCGGCCGTCTGCCACTCCCGGCGTCGGCGCGTCCGGCTTGTACGTCTCCTTGGCCTTGGCGAGGGTGCGCCGAATATCTGCCCACTTCTCGCACTTGTCGATCCGTTTAAAGACGTGGAGGTACTTGAACTCTTGGTCGCTGTTGTCATTGCAGTACATGGTGAACATGCGCAGCAGCTGCGCCAAAGAGCGGGCATCAGTCAGCGCGGGCGCGCAAATGGGCGCGCGCACGACAAGAGGAATCGGGAGAAGGCGGCGTGTTGTACCTGATCCTCGACGCTGGTGCCGCTCTCTGGGCGAGCCGCGACCTCCTCGACGATCCCATGCCATTTGTTGCACGCCGTTTGGATGAGCCCCCAATGGTTCGCTATCGCCTTCGACCCCCGCTGCATGTGGACGCCTTTGAATTACGGGTCGACGAGCTTGCGCTCGTCGAACTCGGCCTTGATGTGGTACCAAAATGTGTTGATGTTCTGGTTCGTGCCGGTGATCGGGTCGAGGCAGACGACCTTCCATGCTTCGGCGAGGCACTCATGCTCCTTGGTCGTCCACTTGATGCGCGGCTAGCCGGTCTTGGCCGTCCCTTTCTTCTTCTTCTTCTTCTTCTTCTTCTTCTTCTTGCCTTTCCTCGTCGGCGTCGGCTCCTCCTCCTCCTCCTCCTCCTTTTCCTCGCCATAGTCGAGCTCGGCGTCCATGTTGCCAAGATCAATCGAGCCGTCTTGGGTAGTGAACCCAGGGAAAGCGGCGGTGGCAGCCGAGCCGGCTGCGATGATGTCTTCCATGTCGGCCTCCGTCGCGTCGACGTCGCCAAGATTCGACGAGGAGGAGGCTTGCGAGTAGAGGCCGCGGCGGAGAGGTGGCGTCGGGGAAGTTGCGTAGTCCGACTGCGAGTACGTGTATGGAGGGTACTGCACGCCGGCGAACGCGGGCGAGGGCGTGCATTGTACCGGGCGCCCATGGGGAAAGGTGATTTTGGGGTTGAAACCGCCGTGGACGTCGCCATCGGCATAGCCCGACGACGGCATGCTCCATGGATGTGGCGACGATGAGAAGCCGGCCGGAGATCCGACGCTTTGCTGGCTCCAGGCCGCGTGCGGGTCGTGGCCGTCGGGTGGATTCATCATCCCCGCACGAGCCGCCTTGGCCTGCTCCGCGCGCTCCGCCTGCTCCGCGCCGCCGTGTGCGCCGCCCTCTCCCTGGCCTTCTTTATTAATCAAGCGGCGGCCAAGTCTGCATTACAAAGATCAGGCACCTCGTCTGGTCCTGAGCGAAGCCACACGACAGTTCGCTTCTTTATTCTACCAAAATTTGCTAAAAAATGACTAACTGAGTTTTGTTCCCGTCTAATATGCTTGACTAAAAATTCCCTAACCTCCTGAAGGTGTGATCTAATTTCTTGCACCATCATTGTATGAGCTGATCTGTCATCATCAGTACCCGTAATCAATTTCACAACATCCAAACAATCCGTTTGGATAACAATCGGCATGGCCATCCATTGGATAGCGAGTGAAATTCCTTCCATACATGCAGCAATTTCAGACTCAAGTGCAGATGCACAATGTCTAAGCTCACGGCAGGATGAATAGATGATTGCACCTGATTCATCCCTGAGTATCATGCCCGCTCCACCTCTACCATCTTGAACTGAAAATGACCCATCAATATTCAGCGCTACCCAGCCTGGCCAGGCGCCTCCCACGGGCTGGTTGAGCCTCTCGGTCCGCCACATGCAAGACTGGACGTCTTTTGAGCTGAGGACTAGCGACCATCTTCCCTTTGACATGATCAGCATGTGGGTCACTCTGCAGGGCCAGCAGGGAAGATATGTAGCTCGAAAGGAAGCGCGTCGAAGCCTCCACTGGTGGCGGCCGCTTGTCATGCACTATTTCATTGCGTACGTGTCAACAACGCCAAATCGTCATTAGTGTACACAGGCGCTGCTCTTCAGATAGATCAGGCAGGACATGGAGGAGCCACTCCGGCCCTGTGTGTTGCACTTGCCGGATGTCCGGGATACTCCACTGCTGCGCCATCGCCTGCCATAATGTCACTGCTTGGGGGCATCTACAGAGAGCATGGAAGGTGTCCTCCGGCTCAGAAGCACAAATAGGACATAAGTTAGATACTTCGAGACTACGACGATTTTTATTAATCCAGGTGGCCAAACAATCCGTAACCACCCGCCACGCAAAGACACGCACCTTCGGAGGAGCAGGGCACCTCCATAATAAAGCCCAGACGGCTCGTCGCCCGTCCGGTGCCTTGCTCGCCGCGACTGAAGAGGGCCGATGATGATCCTCTAGCGCCAGCCGGTAAGCGCTACGAACTGAGAAAACACCGCTTTTCTCATGTTCCCAGGCAAGAGCATCCTCGCCCATTCGAGGGGAGGCTCGGATTTTAACAATTTGCTCAATGTCCACAGGAAGAAAATAATTATTGAGAACATCCAGCCGCCACGCGCCATGTTTATCAAGTAGCTCTCAAACTCTCCTAACGCGACATCTTCCCTGTCTTGTAATCGGATTTTTGTTTATACTAATTTTCTAGCCATACGCTCAGTGAAAATAAAAGTCAAAGTTGTGCGGTAAGGAAAATAAAAAGTCAAGTGGGTCCTACGTTTTGGGAACGAGAGAATACTATACATTTTGGGAAGGAGGGGGCATTTCTTATTGGCATTGTTTAATGTCTGATTGTTTTGTTTCAAATAAAGCGTCAAACCAAGTGATTATATTTTTCTTTCCGGCGTCAGGCACGTGTTTTGATGTACCTGGACCGGACTTATACAAGAAAATAAATTGTCACTAAAGTTTTAGATGTAATTTAAGTTTTTGAAATTTGTCATACAAAAATATTAATTTTTAACGTTTCAATGACACAGTTCAATAAATAATGCATTTGCTACAACCAGATGAATAGGAATATCTCGTACTCCAAAGTAAGCACATCAAACATTGAGTACTGCCATGATTTGATCAGTAAATCATCATTTATTTTATGTCCTTCCTTGACAACGCATGAGCATTATACTAGTCTTTAAAAACCCCTATCATGATATACGTGACAATGGCATGTATACACATGTGGCTGCCAAGTTTGGTCCAAACTTGCACTCGACAGTGAGACAAAACTTGGCCACGTCGAAGTAGCAGCGATCCGCCAAGACGCTGCTAGAGAGCACATCCGAACACCTGCACTACTGTGGTTTAGAGCATATAAAGTCTCGACCCGCAAAATAACCATCAAACAGCGCAGAAAATTCTGCCCGACCAGACCCCGCAAACGAGCCTGGCCCGTAAAATTTTTTGCGGGGCGCGGCAAAAGTTCGCCCTCAACCTTTAGATTCACGGGGTGGAAGGCCGACCCTAGCTCGTCCACGAGCTCGCCCCCTATCCGCAGCGAGATTTGGCGCGAGGGACATTTCCATGCTGCCGTTCCGTCCCCCCCCTCCTCGGCCGACATTGCCCGCCACCGCGAGCTCCAGCCCATCTTCCCCGGCCTTCGTGGACACCATGTAAGCCTCCCAGCCGCCTCCCGTCACCGTGGAAGTCACACACGCGCAATCCCCTCCGGCGGATCTCTTCACCGGCCATGTCACCCCCGACGTCACCCAAGGCCCCAACGCGCTTGCCCGCATAGCCGGTGCAACGTTGTCGTCGCGGTAATCTGGCTGGCCCGCCGAAGCGCACGCTGTTTAGCGCCCTTGCGGCGATCTGCCCGACCGCCGGCGGAGAAGGTGGGCAAGGTTTCGAGCATGAAGCGCAAGAAGGTTCCTACGAAAAGGCCGGCGCCTTCGTCCAGTCTCTCCGCCCCGGCTAGATGTTCCCCGACGATACCATTCAACGGCACCGCTTCCACCGCAGGTGAGGTGTTCGATGAAATGGGCGGAAGGTATACATCTTCGACCTCTTGTTCTTGCTTCTCTTTTCGCCATTGTGGTTGTTCGTGACTTGATGTCACTCAATGTAGCGGTGGTTCGAACAATTCCACCGCCGAGTTTGTGAACTTGTTGGACACCAACGTTGTCGACATCGATCACGTCCCATTCGCTGATTTCGATTACAATGAAATGGATGGTGGCGTAGATGATCACGGTGGTGAAGATGAAGTGGAGGAGATAGGTGAGGGGGCGTATGAGCAAGCACAACCAAAAAAAGCGTGAGATCAAAGAACTACATGATCTTGAAAGATCAAATCTTGATCAAGGCTTGGAGTGTAGTGTCTCTTGATGCTTGCACGGGTACGTCTCAACCCTCCAAGAGATATTGGCAAAGAATCAAAGATCAATACTTCCGCATGATGGCCAAGCATCCCAATAGGAAACCATGGACCTTTCGGTCACTCCAAAGGTCGTTGGGACGTGATCAAACCGAATTTTAGCCGTTGGCAACTTGCTTGGAACAAGTTCACAATGCACCTACAAGTGGAACCGTGGAAGCCGACTATGTGAGTTCATTTACACGTCCCAAGTTGTGCACATCATTTGCATCATATGAAGTGATTGCTCATTTGAGTTTGTTTTAATCGTGTAGGAAAAAATTTCCCAACAAAGATACAAAGACATGGAAGCTTCCGAAGGCAATTTTTTTAAACTAGAGCATTGTTGGGATATGCTCAAAGAGTGCGAGAAGTGGAAGTTGATTGACACAGAATACCCACCGGAGAGAGGTTCACTTAAGAAAATGGATGAAGATGAAGATGATGGTGGCCCAAGAAACTTGAACAATCCCGATGGTGACAAGAAGATAAAGGAGAATATCAAGAGAGAACACGAAGCATCGAGCTTGCTGGACAAGAAAGATGCCATGGTGCAATCAAATGAGTTGATGTTAGTGAAGACATTGGAGGCAAAGAAAGAGTTTGCCAAGAAGAAGGCACGAGAGAAGCAAGAGAAGTGGCAATTGCTCAAGAACAAGGGGTTGCGCAAGGCGGCTATTGAGGAGAGAAGAGCACGTGCCGCTGAGAACAAAGCCATGTCCAACCTTCTTGCCGAAGAGAATAGGATCATGACAATGAACCACAATGACATGGACGATATCACCAAAGAATGGCATGATATGGCAAGGACAAACATCTTGAAGAGGAGGATGCTTGCGTCGGCTGGTGCTTGCTACAATGTCGACGATGTTTTCTCATCGGGATTTGGAACCAATATCGCCGATGCATTTAGTGCACCAGCCGGTGATTTCGGTGCCGGAGTTGGAACAAGTGCCGGCGATGGATTCGGGGGCGGTGATGACCTCGATGGAGGTGGTGCGGAGTGAAGAGCAACCAAGATGATGACAGTCGTGGTCGTCGCTCTTACAAAACTATGCTTTTATTTGCGCGTGAACTATGTTTTATTGTTTAAATTTGACCTCATTTATCGGAATCGCTCTCAAATTCGCTTATTGAGGGTTTTCGGTTTGCGGGTTGACGCGGCGGCGCCCGAGCAGACCCCGTGTAGCCGACCCGTAAAAGAGCATCTTTCGTGAATATCTTTTTTACGGGTCCGTTTGCGGGGTCTGACTCCGTCCTCACCTGCTTCGGCCCGCAAAGACGTTTTTTCGCGAACTGTAAATGCGTTTTTGCAGGTCGGCGTTATACGGCGTCTGCTAGAGATGTTCTTAGTATTGCGAAGGTGCTCATAGGGCAAGAATAAGATGTGTTTGCGTGCGTTCATTGATGTGAGTGTATGACTGTGTATATGTTAAAAGAAAACTAGAGACCTGTCGTTCAGAAATATAGGACAATGTGTTTCTTTAAGGCGGGGAAGAGGGATACCATTATCATAGTTTTGTTGGACTAGATTGGCAACGTCATCTCCAATCCAAGTCTAAGGCGCAATATAAAATGCCAAATTGAATCCGTCTGATCTCAGAGAAGTATTTATTTTCCTTTCTGTTAATGTTCACCAGATCTGAGCTCGGTCCGGTCTGATCTTAATTATTTGTGTCATGAACACATGATTGATAATAATTAAGGGAAATTCTCATCAGAAAAGGCCAATAATCTAGGGCTAGATGCCCCATTTCTTGACATTCAGTTTCTCTGGTCAAATGTATGGATTAGCTACCTCAAAAAACAATCAACAACTCAAATAATGTATGAGTAGCCGCGTTCAAGTATGCTTCATCGTGAATGTCATGCAGTGATGCATGATATACTTATTAAGAAACATCTAATAATTGTTTGTCAAAGTTTTTTCCATCCTGCAAGTCTGTGTAGAGGGAGCATATTCACCTGGGATATCCCATCCTTTGTACGGCCTTCCAAATGACGACCAGTCAGCTTCCCGTACAAAAAGAATAAAAACTGGTCCACGGGGATTACGTACACACTACACATACTCTCCTCCCTCCCGTGTTCTCTTCCTTTGGCTGGCTGGCTGGCTTCTTCCACCGCGCGCCATTCCCTGCCCTGCCAGTGCCGGGAGAGCAAGAAACCTTCCGTAGAAGCTCAGTTGGAGGGATCGACCGAGCGATTTAGCTAGCTGGGTACATGGAGGAGGCGGCAGCAGGCGCCGGCGAGGAGGAGGTGTACTGCGCGGTGGGGAAGGAGCACTGGAACTGGAAGGCTAACCTGCGGTGGGTGCTCGCCAACTTCCCCGGCCGCCGCCTGGTGCTCGCCCACGTCCACCGCCCGCCGCACCGCATCAACATGAGTAAGTGTTTCATCAATTACTTCCTCCAAATCAATGGAGCAAGTAGCTTACGATCTCATCCTCGCTGGTTTATCCTCCGGCCGGTGGATGGATGGATGCAGTGGGGGCGTGGGTGCCGGTGAGCCAGGTGGGAGCAGCCATGGTGGCCGCGTGCAGGAAGTGGGAGGAAGACGAGGCCAGCGAGGCTCTCGACCACCTACTCCGCATCTGCAAAGCCCACCGGGTGCGTTCGTTTGTTCACAAGTCAATGTCATCTGCAGCAAATTAGGTGGCTCAGCTGATTGAAACTCCCGATCGCGCTAATCATTCGGTGGTTGTGGCCTTGTGGGTCCTTCAGGTCCTCGCGCGCAAGCTCATCGTGTCCGGCGACGACGTGGCGGGTGGGCTGGCGCAGCTCGTCGCCGACCATGGCGTCGGCGAGCTCGTCATGGGCGCCGCCCCCGACCGGGCCTACTCGAGGTATGTATGTGTGGACGGTTACGGCGAGCTCGCACGTTACAGTCGGCCTGTCTCTTGCGTGCGGACAATGTGATGGATGCTACGTTGTTCTCAGGAAGATGCGGGCGCCCAAGTCCAAGAAGGCGGCCGCCGTGCAGCTCAAGGCCAACCCCTCCTGCAAGATCTGGTTCGTCTGCAAAGGAAAGCTCATCTGCACCAGGTATGTCACATTCTCCATGGATGTTGTGCTGTCCATTTATGCGATAATGTTGATTCTTGAGTCTTGGCACGTATAGAGAGGCCAGTGGAGAGCGGCTGATAAGCAGAGGAGAGCCATCCACGGCGAGCACCAGCCCACGGCCAACCGCCTCCGACTGCTCGACATCGGCATCCTCGTCGCACCGCCACGGCGATGGCGCCGCCGAGCCAGTCGGCGCCCACGATTCGCCCACGCCCTCACACCATGGTTCTGTACGTGTGCAAGAACAATGTGGCCATAGTTGATAGGGGTCAGTTCGATAAATTATTTCTGGGTGGTGAGTCCGTTCGATCTTACAATGTCAGGAGATGGACGATGCGTTGGCGGAGAAGCTCAAGGACGAAGAGACTCGACCGCAACCGGAAGCTGCGGTGCAATCCATGCCCGTGACAGATGGTGATCAAGGTGTCAGTGTGTTGCGGTTCGGTTTACCGGAGCTGGAGGAGGCGACAGGCCGTTTCGACGAGTCCGCCAGGATCGGCAGTGCCGGCAATTGTCGCACCGGCGTGTACAGAGGAAGCCTGCGCGGCATGAGCGTCGCCGTCAGAGTCATCTCCCCGGATGCCGCCGTCGGCGAGACACGGTTCGCTCGCGAGGCGGACGCCATCGGCAGGGTGGGGCACCCAGGCATCGTGGCGTTCGTCGGCGCGTGCGCGGAGGCGCGCGCCGTGGTGCACTAGCTCGTGCCGGGCGGTCGCCTGGAGGACCGCCTCACTCAAGAAGGCGACGGGACGCCGCCGCTGCCGTGGAGAGCGCGGTGCGCCGTGGCGTACCAGGTATGCTCTGTTCTGGCATTCCTTCACTCGTCAGCGAAGACGGTGCACGGTGACGTCCGCCCGACGAACATCCTCCTGCTCGACGACGACGAGGAGGTGCACCGCCCCTCCGGCAGCAAGCTCGCCGGCATCGGCATGCGCGGGCTCGTGTCGGAGCAGCAGCGGGCCGGCCGCGAGGCGCTGGCGTACGTGGACCCACGGTACCTCGCGACGGGGGAGCCGACCCCACAGTGGGACGTGCACGGCCTGGGCATTGTGCTCCTCCGGCTGGTCACGGGCATGACAGCGCGCGCGGCCAAGAAGGCGGCTCGGGAGGCCGCCGCCGGCGGGCGCAGGGCCTGGAGCGAGGTTGTGGACGCGAGCGCGGGAGGGTGGCCGACGAAGCTTGCCACCGAGGTCGCGCTCCTCGGCCTGCGATGCTGCGCCGTGAGCGACGGCCGAGAGCCGTGTCACCCGGCCGGTGAGCTGCTCGAGGAGGTGCTTACCGTGCTGAAGGCCGCGATGGACGCCGCACCAGGCAGGGCGTGGTCGTCATCATTGTTATCATCGTCGGAGACGAAGGCGTCTCACGGCGGCGGATCCGAGTGCCACCAGCAGCAGCAGGTCCACAAGCTAGTTGATGCAGCGGCACAATGATTGTTCTAGTCGTTGGAGTCAAATACTATGTACTAATTAACTGCTCCCTCCGTTTATTAAATATAAGTGTTTGTAAAGATTTTACTATAGACTATATACAAAGTAAAATGTTTAAATCTACGCTCTAAAATGTATCTATATACAAACGTATGTGGTTTATAGTAAAATCTCTATAAAGATTTATATTTAAAAATAGAAAAAGTAGGGTAGACAACATGGACTCATTGTTTGTAGACGGGGACGCAGATGATCGGTTGAGCGCACCTATGCACGTCTTATCCTACAAGTTTCTTCGGAAAATTGAACCGCTAGATTTGAAGATTGACAAAGTTGCCACACGCATCTCATAGTCAATAAACATATCGTACAACCGAAAGAATAATGCTGAAACGATTGAAATAAATTCAGAAAATATGTGAGCATCCATGCCAAGTCTAATACTATTTGAATCGGATGGATTAGTTCCACTATAAAGAATGGTTTTGCTTGGTATTCTAATTCAGTATTCATACACTGTTCATTCACTTAACTTAAACTAAGGGTGTGTTTGGTTGTCTAAGTGGCTCTAGCATGCATCTCATGGGGATCCTGGGTGAGTGTGGCCTGGTTGAGCTGATGCAAAGATGAGCTGAGATGTGTGTTTGGTAGACTGCATGATATAAGTCCATGAGAGATGCTATGTACAACAAATGTTGTTTGGTTGGCTGCATTTGACCATAATTATGTGAACTTTTCTCTTCCAATTTGCATCACTCAAATTGGATCAAAATGATTCCATGGACAAAAACAACAAGACCAAGCAGAAGAAGAGGTGAAGGCGACGAGATGGCTGAGGAGAAGATGGACAACCGGGAGGAGATGCAATTGCGCGGTTTGAGGGAAGAAACGCGGCGCCAGATGGTAGTTGTGGCTCGCGACGCGTAGACGCTCCCCTCCCCCATTCTTCCTCTTGATTGCTAGTGGGCGGCGTTGCGAGCTCCGGCGAGCTCATCTGCAGGTCCGGGTGTGCGCGGCTATGGAGTTCGGCGGCGCTGAGGCAAAGGTGGAAATCGACGATGTCGAGGTGGGGAGGCGAGCCCCCAACTTATTATTAAATCCATTATAACTTGTAAGAAACATTTAAACCAAAAACCTATAAAGAATCTTGAGAAACAGTTCTTTATACGGTGGAATAATATATAAAAATGTCTTATCTAACCATATATGGCAAATCACTATTAAGATATTTAGGATATTTGTGAGACATGCACGTTAGAGATATATACCAAGACATTTTAGTAGATTCAAATATACATGATCAAACACACGCATACACACAGATGGATATAAATATACTCTATACAATTGATGCGATTGTTAAAGCAAAAATCCAAGGAGCCATGTGGTTATTTTCATTTTTCTTATTTCTTTTCCATTTAAGAGTGTTCGATGTTAAATCTTATTAACGGACAAAAAATCAAAACACAAGAAAACACTTTTTTAACACAAGACACCTTAAATTCAGTAACATGCAAGTGTATTTTTTATGATCTACATTTCATTTCTATAACAAAGAGTACATGATTCATATTAGCAACATTATTATGTTATTAAATATATTATAAAAAATAAATTATCATTAAATTGTAGCATGATGTAAAACAATTATAGAGAAGTATAAAAGTTTTGTATAAATTGGATTTGTTTCAATTTGTCAACATCTAGCGGCGGCTTCATTTTGTTCCCAAAATTGGTTTGGGCTGAAATATAAATAAATGAAGTTGTTGATATGCTCATGACGAACACTGCGGAAGAAGAGATGTTTATCCTTATCGTCCATGATCAAAGTTTCTTTAGGACTCGGCAGTGGTGATGGAAGACCATGGTTTAAGTGACCGAATACCGCTTTATTAAAAAGCAAATGTGAAGTGGCCTGTGGGTCAGTAGATGATTGGGTCAGTAGGCTGTGGTGATCTCGTCTTGCTTGTATGTCCGATTATTTTTATATATTTTCCCTAGATTTGTACACCATCCTAAATTTGAATCTCGTATTGCTAAACAGTGCATCACCGTATGAGATAATAGTGATGTGTACGCTAGAGATATTTAGGTCCATTTCCCTAAAGTTTGTGATGCCTAATTCATGGAGATATCACAGGGTTACAAAATATTTTGCCTTTTTCATTTCATACGTTATGCAAAAAGAGGTTGATCTTATGTACTATCCAGATTTGTAAAGCCGAAGTGTGGGAGACTTCAATATAGCAACCACTAAAATGTGAGCGATAGTCCGTTTGGGAAAGGATAAAACATGAAGAAGATCTAGTGCACTGGCGTGAGCTCCGCAGATAGCCACTAGGTGAAGGAAACAATGTGGCACGACCCTATATCCCTTGCGTTAGCTCTGTAGATAGTTACTCTAGCCCAAGCATCAACCTTCTTCTTGATGTCAACTCCTCTAGTCCCCGCTTAACCTCCTACTTTTGGGTCATCCTTGATCTAGGTTTCATGGTGCCTTGACAAGCAAGCACATGCAAAAGAACAAATGCTCCAAAAATAAGCAGAAGTCCAGCTTACTAACACTTACAACACAGAGAAACTTTTGAAAGATATAGCTTAAGAAAAATATTCACGAACTTGACACACACTAAACATGCACGTACAAAAAATTAAAATTATTTCTCATTTATTTCAATGTTATTGTTCATCCTAGCGGTATGGCACCCCCAAAGGTTTACCCCATTTCAATACTTCAGTTCATTTGAATGGGCTATTGTAGTTCATTGTGCGAGCTATCATCTAGCATGAGATGGATTACGGTGGTAGATAATAAATAAGCAAAATTACATGAAAGGCAAGAAGGACGCGAATGCACGACGCAAATCAAGTTGAGTTGGTTTTTTCTAACATTGCTCGTCATGCTTCTTTTGCTTAATGGACTGGCATTAAACACATTAACGTGAGGGAGAAGGGCTGCCAACCAGCATGGCCATATGGCACATGCTGGTTGGTCGTGGCGAGAAACTTTTTGATTGTTTTTTGGAGATTATTTTTGGAAGGTGAAAGTGCGAATTATTTTTTCTTTTGAGAAATTTGTTTAGAGATTATTTTCTGAAGATGGAAGTGAGACTTTTCTTTTTATTTTTTGAGAATTTTTTTAGGCTTTTCCTTTTTCTTTTCGAGATGGATGTGATGTCCACGTGTTGCCTTGACAAAATTACATGAAAGGTAATAAGTACGCGAACGCACGACACAAATCTGATTGAGTTGGTTTGCTCTAACATTGCTCGTCATGCTTCTTTTCATTGTCATAACCTTGTTTAATGGACAGACATATGTTCCAAACTCCACATAATGCATGTGCCGATGTAAATGCGCACACCACATAATGCATATGTTCCAAATTTCATTGCTTGCTAAACTGGAACGTAAACACATCACCACACATGTGCTGTGGTGTGCACTATGGCACCACTCTAGACGATAAAACACGATAGAGCTTAGCGATATGAGACTTATAACATACATGCCCCTGCCAACTAGCCAGGTGGAAGGCACATACTCTGGAACTAGACGAGATCTGAGGCATCTTCACTATTTCCATTAAGCATCTTCTTCCTCTCAATTTCCTCAACTTTGAGCAAAATAAACGTCAACCCCGTGCATAAGGAGACCATGAGAGCAATGAACGCCAGGTCAGACCAGGCGGAGCGAAAGACGAAGAGCGCGACACCAAGGGAGATTAACATCCCCGTTGCAGCTACCGTCAACACCGATGCCATCTGCACGAAGCACTTAATAATCAATGAAAGAACATAATCACAACGTGTTGAATAGCAAAACAAAATCCAGTGATACTAATTAGGTGGCATGAATTATTGCATGGATCCATACATACACAATCTGTGGGTGTGCTAATAACAATCACTTGGCATGATTCAAGTTCGCTCTTCTTTTTCCGATCTCGGCATTTGATCAGCGCAGATGGATCAGGACCGTGAAGTAGAGGAAGACGATGGCGGTGATGATCATGTTGTACAAATGATGCCCCGCGTCCTGCCATACATGTGCGGCCGAGATTTTTCTTCTTGTTTTTTGCGAGTGAAAGAGTTTTATTCCATTATAATTGGGTTACAATTGAAAGGCAGAAGTTTCTCAATACATGGTGGTCCTCTATATAGCTACACAGCAGTGGTACTCCTCATACGACTATACGACGCCAACCGATCTGCCAACCTACTTTGCTCACGTTTAATTTTCAAGGGAATAAACTCTCTACCTCCCATAAGAAACTTGATCTCCGTTACTAAATGCCCATATGCAATTTCGACAAGCCATTCCCCATCAAAGTCAACAATGCCTCTGAGGAGTCTGATTGTACAATAATCGGGCCATCACTATGCTGCAGTGCCACTGCCATCCCCCGCATCAAAGCATGTAACTCCGCCTCCAGTGCGTCATTACAGTTAAACAAATAGCGATAAGCTGGCCGAGATGACCAAGAATCCAGACATGCTCAAACTAACCAGCACGTGCTACAGGCGAATTAGCAAATTGATGGAAGTACAAACTCACATGAGAACATTTCATTAATAAATTAGCCTTGACACGTAATGTAAATAAAACCATGCCTGATATAGCGCATACGCACCCGAACAACACTGTCGCGCCGTCTTCATCAAGGTGCGCCGCCGTCTGACGTACGGCTGGCCACTACCATTCGTGGCCTCCGTTGAACTGCTGCTCAGCGGCACGGTTCTCTCGTGAGATCGACGCCATTGGCAGGGTGAGGCACCCAGGCCTCGTGGCGCTCGTCAGTGCGTGCCCGTGCCGGGCGGGAACCTGGAGGACCGCCTCGCTCAAGGAGGCGATGAGACGTCGGCGCTGCCCTGGAGAGTGCGGTGCACCGTGGCGTACGAGGTATATATGTGCTCTGCTGTGGCCGTCCTCCACTCGTCGGCAAAGACAGTGCACGGCGACGTCAGCCTGAACATCCTCCTGCTCGACGACGACATGAGCACCACCCCTCCGGTAGCAAGCTCGCCGGCCTCGGCATGCGCGGGCTCCTGTCAGAGTAAGAACGGCGTCCTCATTCCGGTTCCCGCCGTTCTCCCTCGCCTCCTGCCACCTCACGAGAAAGCACCGCCTCATCTCCTCGCCCTCGCCCAAGTCCCAAGTCATAAGTCACACACCCACCCCGCACGTGCATGGATGACTGTTTTTTGTATATATTGAGATGGTCTTCAAAGGCATGGTGCCAGTTGTGCCGCGGATCGGTGTGATGGCGCTATCCAGACCCTTGCTGGCTGGTCGGCATACACCAGCTCCACGAAATCCCACGCTCCGGCTCCTCCGAGCGAATTCCCACTACTATCGATTCGTGAGGGTTGGTGGTACGATGGAAAAGGTTTCATAATTCAAACCAACCGGTGGCAGCCTTTAGTAAATTTGATGAACTCTTCCGTTTTTTGGATCTGTTTAGCTTTACATGCATGTGTCTGCCTGGCTCACCTACCTCGGCCCTTTTCCCTCAAAAAGAAGAAGAAACTAGCTCGTTAGTGGGCACTAAATTAGTACTATTTTTGAAAAACGTTTGCCTAGCTACTACACGCCGGCGGACGCTCGTTGGATCGTCAGAGATCATACGGCCATATATTCGCTTCGCCCGCGTAGAGAAGCACGTGTGGTCGCTGTAAACACGCAACCTACCTTATTTGTTCAGGTTAGTTTTCATCCACACATTCCTCAAAAATGCTAGACATACAGGATCTTACAGGCAATTACAGGCCCCACATTCCTCTCCAACTTTTTCTCTTCTTCCACCGAACACCATAGTCTCTCTCTGCCCCAACGAACGGAAGTGCCCCCAGGCGCCATGAAGGGAGAGGTCACCCCCTTCCCCCATACTTTCCTCTATCCCACACAAAGCGTCGCTGCAGCCCATCCTCGCTGTTGTCTGCTGCAACGAGCGCTCAAGGTGGAGAGCTGCAACTGTTATTGGAGGGAGTTGCAAACGGTGTTGGGGGGAGTTACGACCATATGAACGGCGAGCATGGTGACCACGAGGCGCGCTGCACCGAGCAACAATCTGCATCGTGTTTTTTTGCTATGTGCTTTAGCCGGCATCGCAATTTGCTACAACCGGCATCGTACTTCTACTACCACCGGTGTCGCATTTTGCTACATCGCACATGGCATCGCGAATTTTGCTACAATCAGCATTTCATTTTGCTACAACCGGCGACATGGCGAGCTGCAACGGGCAACACGGCGAGGTGCGGTGGCTCGGCGGCGAGGCAGTTTTTTCTGGAACCAGTGCTCTATTTTGTTGGAACCAGCGAGCCGGGATGTTAAGACGGGGTGCTACAACCAACGGGCATCAATAACGGCGGCGACGGCGACTATTTTTGCTGCAACAGGCATCAGCGGCGGCGGTGACGACTACTTTTTTTGCTGCGACCATTGTCGCTATTTTCTACGACTGGTTCCGAAAATTGATACAACCACCTATGATGGAGTGTTTTTATTACAACCACCATCTCTAGTTGCCAGCAAGCACAAGCCGGAGGACCAGCAGGGCGGGGTGGGTGGCCGACGAGCAGGGCGACCTAGGGATGAGTGCGACTTCGCGAACGGCCGATGCCCACCGGTGCGGGGGAAGGAAGAAGAAGACGCGGGATCTGAATCGAAGACGGGGAAAAGGAAGAAGACGACACGGGGATCCAAACGAACGGTGGCCGACCGGCCGAAAATTTCGACAGGTGCGCCGGCCCCCAGCACTGGCCTTGTTCTTTCCCGCTCACTTGGACTCTCGAATAAATTTCATTCTCAGAACGAGGTGACGCCCCCTGGATTTCAAATGTTGATGAAAAGGGCCATTCATATATAGATTTACGCAGTGAAGGAACTTTGCTTTGGCCAGAAATTAATTCCTACTAGTACCAACGAGCCAGCAGCTTCAACCGTATGGTGGTGGATGGTATAGCATTACTCGCGTCGGTGTGGAGTGGCAGCTTTCAGTTTCATGCCGAGACATAGAGTCCATCTGACAGCCGTGAAGGTGATCGTAGGTGAGAAGGCATCCCAACAATCTGCTAGCGATTTTTTCACCTAATGACCTGTCATCGATATGTTGATTGAAACACTGGTTTATGTTGGGATGAAAATTCTTGTCCTGACCTTTGGCTTTGCGTGTCCTGAACATTAAAAATTTAATTATGAAAGACAAGTGTTTCATTCCTCTCCCTAATCGTTGAAATTTGAACTGTCCACTAGCTCCTCCTTTATTTGGATTATAGCCATGTAAGTAAACACCCCATATCCACACACAAAAAAGACATGTGCAACCAATACCCAAGCCTCTATTCCAGGCCAAGTTTTTGCCTTAAGGTTGTTCCACTTGTTTGAAAGTGATCCTTGGTAAGTTTGGATGTGACACGTGCTATTATTTTGGTATATGGCTGTGTAGAAATGAGTGGTGTGCCCAGGATTGGATTTGAAATTTTTTGAACGTGTGTGCAAGTTGGTTTGGTTGGTTTAGTATTTTTTGTTGGGTGTGCTCCAGTTTTTTCGGTGGAGTTCGTGTCTTTGGCTTCGATGCTTCTTCTGGTTTTTTATTGGCCGCTGTTCGTGCAGATGTCCCGTCGCTGTCGACCTCTGTTGCCCGTCGCTATCGATCTATCGTTCTTGGGTTTCTTTTGTCCTGTCGCTGTCGATTTTTGTGTTGGCCCCGGTCGCTTTCTGGTTTTCTATTGGTTGTTGGGTCGTGTAGCACCTGTCGTCGCTCTTGTAGTGCGGTGCCGGTGTTTGTTCGGTCGATGTTTCTTTCTCATAGAGCGGTACCGCTTCGTTGCGCTGGTTCGAGAGTCTGGTAGATGGGTGCCGCTTCGTTGTGTTGGTTCGAGAGTCTGGTAGATCGGTCCAATCTGAAGATTTTCCCGTTTATGCGGTTGTAGATATTCTTTTGGTTGGTATGTGCTGGCTGTTAGGGACATCGACACGTGATTGGCCCTTCGAATGTGTACAAGCTGCGTGTTCTATCTGGAAAACTCCAGTGAAAGCCTCCACCGTCTCACGCAGCCGTGCCACCTCATCTCACTGTACGCACCTGTATAAAAGGCTCTGCCCCATCACTTTTGGATCTCACCAATGTGTTTGCCGCACCTCACCAAACTAAGCGAGCCCATGTCCGACCTCGCCGCCGGACCGCGTCTTGCCGGAGCTCCCATCGTTCGGTCTCCATCGGCTGCCATCGTACCCGGATGGCGTCCACGCCATGCGGAGGCTCGCGTGGAGAGCACGATTGGGGAGAGGAGGCAATGGTGCCGTGCATATGGGCGTCATAGCGAGGCAGACCTCAAGCCGCGGCGTCTCGACTCAAGCTCCTCCCGCCTTGCAGGCCATCGGCCCCCTGCCGTCGCATGTCGGCTGGGCATACGTCGATCCGGAAACAGCTTAGCGGCGTGCATCGCCGCTGCGTTGTTGTGCGCTTGACATGGCGATTGCGTTCGCAGGACGTTGGTGGTCGCGTGCACCAACATGATCATGGCGTCCACGGCGACGCTGGTGGTCCCGTAGTGCATGGGGCGTCAGAGTCCATGGGCGCCTGCACCAATATCACGATGGCGTCCACGGCGAGGTGGTCCCGGAGTGCGTGGGGCGGCAGAGTCCATGGGCGCCGACGCCGCGGAGTGCGGTCAGCCGAACACCTCGTCGCCGCCGTCGGCGGTTAAAGCCAGGCCCCCGTTGACATCCTCACCATCACGGCTGCCGCCGCCACTGGTGAATTCGCCGTCGCACACAATTCATGATCACAATGGCCATCAGCGGAAGACATGGACATGCGCCCGTCGCCGGGTCATTCCCTTGGAATTTAGGGTTGCTGTTATTAGTAAATGCGTGTCATGATCGGGGTGGTACTAATGGGCCGGGTTCGCGTGCGGCTCTGCGGTGTTCTGTTGCTGCCCATGATTCTTCAGTGCTCTTTTGTCGCGGTAGTCCTTTGTATTGCCGTCGGGCGTTGTCCGCTCGATCAATTCTTCGTTGTTGGTAAGTTTGATTCGACTCATGCTGTCCATTGATGCCGAGGACTTGCAAAATTGTTGAGGGCGCTGTTGGAGTCGGACAGAGCGTGTCGTCGCTTCTCCCCTCCCCGCCGGAGCATGCTTCACTAGCTGCGTATGTCACTTTGTGCCGCCCGTCGGTGGAATCGCTGCTAAAAGCGATCCGGTCGCGGATCAAGAAGCACTTCTGGTGCAAGCATGGTAGTCAGCGGCAGTGGATGTGCGCCCGCTGCGCCAAGGACTACACCGTCCGGTTCAGTTACAAGGCACACCTCAAGAACTGCGGCACCCCGCGGTCACTCCTGGGACTGTGGTCGCATCTTCTCCCGATCGCTACACCCATCGAGCCAGAAAAATATATAGGAAACAGCTGTCGCATGCATGTAACCAAACCATGCATGCATGCGTCCCCACATTCTAGAAACCAACCACCCGGCAATTCTTGGTCCAAGTAATTAAGCCCCGACGTAGTCACATCACCTCCACATGCATGCAGCTGACAGCAAATATTAAAAAAAGCTCCAACGGTATATGCAAAGGGATGTCAAACAGACCATCTATAATTCCTACACACACCCAGAGAATACCCAGCCAAATCCCGAATTAAAGCACGTGTCAGCTGTATATTAGCACAATCAACACATAAAAAAACTTCTGAGAATATACAAAACATAAACCCTCAGATGAGCACCATGGGATGCTCTCTGGCTGAAGTATGAATCATTTATCTTCTTTGATTGAAAAGACACAACTCACCTTCAACAATAACAGATTTGCACCTAGATTTTTTTTTCACATGGGTAATTTTCTCTCTCTTGGGCTCCTACGTACTCTGCTTAGAAGTCTCCCTGGATTGCACAAATGACCATTTGTGGAAAATTTCCTCTGCATTTTTTTAACCATATAAGAATTTGATGCATTCAAAACTAAGTAGTATGATATATACAGCATATCCTTGGAATCATTATTTTCTTAATTGTTTTTACATGTTTTCTTGCAAACAATTACTCACGGATGCATGGTAGAGTCAAATATTTGTTCTTTTATCCCTGCACTCATACCATCAGTTGGAAACACTACAGAGCCCATATTGTAGAAGCATAAAAACTAGGCAAACATCCTGTGAGGTTCTCTTTCTTTTAACCCCGTACAGTACAACAAATGTTCTAGAGGTTCTCTTCCTTCAATTCTTTTAAGAATACCTACAACTCACAATAATTCAACACTAACATTGGCACGTCATAGTATTTGTCCAGAGCAAAAACAAGATACTACATGAAGTTGGATAAATGGTTTAAAAATATATTGCACAAATAATAGCAAACCTATCATAAAAGATGCAATTTGAAGAGTGCTATTTGCCGAATCTAAAATGGCAACATGATACCTCACTATCGGTAAGGCATTTTGCAGAAAATTCGTTAATGCAATATATAGATTTAGTTGCATTTATGCCCTATTACCTGATCTTGCACCCTCAGCTAATGATCTCTACTAATTTAGTAATTTTGTATGTTTTCGGACGTGTAGGATGTAAATACTACTACACAAATATTTAACTAACGCCACCAGCATTTCTGCACCGAGAAACACTTCAGACTCAGACGTGTAGGGAGCACCTGGCATTTGCTATTTAGCAATTTATTATCGAATGCCCCTGCATTTGTCCTTTGCAACTCAACTGTCAAGGGCTCCGAACCCAAAATGATATGTCGACACTAGCAATAAAGGTAGTAAGGCTTGCTTGCAAACAAAGGCCACCATTTAAAAATGTACATGGAATTGCCACACCAGTTAAGTGATAGCATCAACACTTACATGGACACAAAACAAATGCTCATTACTCCCACCATCCTTATAACATAGTATATGTAGTCATTACAATAGTATCATCAACATGTACAATTATTGTGTCTTTGAAGCTACAAAGAGAAGTTTGATTTCTTTTTTTTTTCTTTGGATCGAAGAAGACTGATTCCCTCACATGAACGGGCCCATACCAAACAGTTGCAATTTAACATGGCCCATCAGCAGATAAGCACTCAACAGAAGCAATCCACAAGGCAAGTTAAAATCTTAGCAATGATATGTGACGGATTTTTAGACATCATACCATTATGCGCTGTACCCTCGGCACCCGCAGAGTGAAGATTCACTAATCATATACACCGGTGCCAATCGACCCCATGGCCGCATGCAAGAATTTGCAAAAGCTTTGTACTTCATCATGGCACCAGTCCTACAGGAGGCTCTAGATAATGAATAAGTATGTGTTATAATCCAAATTTGTATGCCACTTGCTTTATTGTAATAAAACGATTACATGAACATAATTCTTAGCTAAAGCCTCAATCTCTAAAATTATGTGACACACCTGGCAGCTTCGCATCAGCAGAGCGTGGCGTGCCACTGCGCGGGCATGGCCCATGCAAGTGATCGATTTGGCCAATGTGTAATTGAAATAATTTATATATTTGATAACTATTCAGCAGACCAAATTTGGTCTACTCGGCAGACCGAATTTGCAAGACAGGCAAGAATACTGGCACAGATATGTGACAACTATTCTGATGTTGTGCCACTCCACATGTACCCGCATCATCCAGATTCCGATGACCCTATTATCAGATATAGTGGTGCACATCCACCTGTGGGACGTCCACAACAATTCACAAAAGCTCTATCATTTCATTGCTGGTATACCAACCCCGCAGGTGGTTATACCAGAATGATTTGATGCAGCGCCAACAAGTCATGTACTCTTGATATTACCGTAACGTGGGCATTCCATGGCATGTGATCTTCCATCAGGACATGCTTAGCTAAAATAAGTAAACCCTCTCCTAGGTGTACTACTATGTATTTCCTTTTTTAGCAGTGTAGCGCATGTACAATGTTCATGAATAAATTTTGCCTTTCTACTTAATTCAAACGTATCAACGGGCGCGGCGTGCCGCCGCGCGGCTTCTGCTAGTACTCTTTATACACCGCGTAAGTAAACACCCCATATCCCAATTCCCAAGACAAAAAATACGTGCATGTCCACTCAAAGAGAAGGAAGTTATAAGGTGTCCTAAAGCGTCATGTTAAAGAATGAGCGAAAAATAGTCTTCAGCACCTGCATTAAAGAAATAGAGTCAGGAAAACCCACGTCCGAAGATTTCAAATGGAAATAATAATAATTTTTTTAGAAAAAAAATGACAGACACATACAACAAAATAATCTTCATACATAACATATAAGAAAAATCATATGTCTCAATTCCGGATGAAAATAGAAAAAGCGTACATTTTGGCTAGAAGAAAGAAAGATGACCCATACAAATAAGGAGTCATGAAGCTTCACTTAAAGGAAAACACGTACAATTCGGCTAGAAGAAAGAAAGATGACCCATACAAATAAGGAGTCATGAAGCTTCACTTAAAAAATGAGCTTATGCCTGATTTAATAAAAAGGAAATTTCAAACCCACCGTAGAAAAGAAGATCAGGAACCATAAAATAAATCTGACATGAATGAATATACAAAAGTCTCTCCGTAATGCCTTCTAGGTATCACCATCGCTAAGGTCATTAATTCAACATTTTAAATCGCCTAATTGTACTGCAAATAGGAAAATTTGCATAAATTGCCACACATGAAAAAATTATTTTTTACATAAACATATTAATACATATGACCTGAAGGAATACCATTGTTTTCTTCGGAAAGGGGTTGGCAAGGCAGACTGTTGTGTATTTCAAGCAGGGATAGTTCACAATTTAATATTATGCTAGAATACATTTTTAGTTCCGACAATGAAAAAAGATCTTGGATCGCAATTTCCACAAAATCAAAAACCACTTGCATGTCCTCCTGAACAAAATAAAATGACATACAAATAAGGTTTCCTCAATCCTCACACTAAAAATAGAGCCTATGCCGGTTGAAAATAAATTTTAATTCAATCATAAAAAAAGAAGGCTTATCCAAGATAAAAATATTTCAGACAGGAACATGCAAAAATATCTCCCTTGCCAACATGATTAATTTACGTGAAATCACCTAACCATAACACAAGCAATGAAATATGCATACATTACCACTGATATTAAAAAAATAATATATGGACACAGAATTATTAATAATATCAATTGAAGGAATACCATTACCTTTTGTGCTAATATAAGGTTGGCAAGGCACACACTTGGTTATTTTAAATACTGACATATCACAATCGCGTCCATCAAATATTTTTTTTGGTAAACTACCGTTTCAATTATCACAAAGATCTCTACTGTTTATTTTGATGCTAGATAGGTACATCCTTAATTAAGTATATCATTGTTTTCTTATTTTCAATGCCAAGGCGGGAGCACTTCTCAATGCATTTAGAAGTACTATAAAATATGTAAATGATATGAGTACCATTATAGTAGCAGTACATATATACAACAACCTCGACAAGTAATACAACCTTAAATATTGAAATCCAACACTAAATGGACATATCCACCGAAGTTGTAGTGACTAGAATTTCTTTAGCCTCTCACACTTAGATTTTCTTTAGTAGTGGGCGTGTACTATATCTTTCTTCTGACTTTTGTAGATCTATCTTAGATATGCTACTATGTAGATCAAACAAGACAGGAAGATGTGTATCTTGTCATGTGCGTCAAATTAATTCATACTCGCACCATCACTTATGGTGGCGCAAAATTCACATAGAGGTGTATCTTGCAACCATGACATGGATGCCTCATTCAGACCAATGATGTTTGTTTGTGAAACATAAATGGTAAAACAAATGTACTGAATCCAATAATTAAGCTGAAAATACATGTGCTAGTATATGTTACCATCGTTTCAATAAGTTAGCATGTGTTTAGTTGTATGATATATACAATAATAGCTAGGCCGGCAGGTGCATGGATTGATGACTAGTTAACTAGATAATCATATTCAATATCATGAATGGCTTTTTACTTGGAAAATTGGCACAATCACTTTCAATAAAATATTACTGACACATTGAGGCTATGAAATAAGCAAATTTTACGTATGTAGAAGTAGTAAAATGCATGACATATTTATATTCATTAGTGATAGTGATGCTATTTTTTAGTAGCAACTATAGTGCATGCGCACGTTGTCAACTTATTATTCAATCCATTATAACTTGAAAGATACATTTAAACTCAAAAATCTATAGAGAATCTTGAGAAATAGTCTTTATACAATGCAAGTATATATAAATTTTTCTTATCTAACCATACATCAAAAATCACTACTAAGATATTTCTAAGACATGCACGTTAGAGATATATACCAAGATATTTTAGTATATTCAAATATACCTGATCAAACACACACATACAAACACATGGATATAAATATACTCTATACAATTGATGCAATTGTCAAAATTAAAATCCAAGGACCATGTGGGTTTTTCATTTTATTATTTCCTTTACATTTCAAAGTATCCAGTGTTCAAATGTTGTTAAGAGACAAACAATCAAAACATAAAAAACTAGCACTGTTTTAAGACAAGACACCTTAAATTTAGTAACGTGCAAGTATTTTTTTTTCTGATCTACATTTCATTTGTATAAAAAATAGTACGTGTCATATTAGCAACATCATTATGATATTAACTATATTGTAAAAATAGATGATCAATTCTAGCATGATGTAAATAAATCATAGAGAAGTATAGAAGTTCTGTATAAATCGAGGTCATTGGTTAAAAATAGAGCACTCAAAATTTCAATGTATTTTGTTACGTTAAGCCCAAATGATTTTAAGCTAGATATTACATGAACTACTTGTTAGCAGAGCTGCTTGTTTATAACTATTTACACAATATAGTTTCTTCTTTTTGCATACAAGCAATGAAAGCCAAATTTCAAGATTAAAGTTAATGTAATCATGTATGTTACAACAAGAGTGAATTCTTACTCATAGTACAAGCAAGAGTAAATGCTTTTCATTAATTTTGCTTTAACAATTAGTTAAATACAAATATTAGTGCATCCATTGTTGGCATTCTAAGTCATCTACGTTATTATATTCATGTGTACTCCAGGAAAGTACATATGCACATGTAAAATGGCTGCACTTTTATGGTCCATTTCCAAACAAGTTTAAGCATATTTCAGTCATCTAGTGATGATAATGTAGGCTAGTAGGTCTTTTGGCAATTCATTAAGTTCACTCTCTGTTATCTTTTCCAGCTTCAGGTACTAACATCATGCCGCCAGTTCTGAAGAGTGATATGCATAGCAGGGAATATCTTGCGGAACAGAAACGCAAGGGTGAGGCGTATTTGAAGGAAAACGGATGCAAGGATTGCGGAACGCAAGGCTATGGAGCGGCAGTCTCTTAAAGACATACAAAGCTTAGCTCGTAGGCTTGTATACCCTAGTGCCTCTAATGCGCAATTGACACAAAATGCACGAGGTGCTGATGATCGCAGTGACTCAGAGTATGAACCAGATGCTGAAGAGGAGGCCCATGCAGAGGAAGAGGATTTGAGAGATGAAGAGGAAGTCGCTGTTGCTAAGTCCAAAGTAATGGTAATATATCATGCAGACTTACATCTTAAATAATATGTACAATGTGGATTCACTGGCTTTAATTTCGTCTTGGTTGTATCATGTGTATGTCACTGTGCACTATAAGTATCACAAATAGTTGACTCAAAAGATTTATTCACATTTGCTGTCCCTCCACTATTCCTAATTAATATAGATAATGATATCTCTGTTCACTGCATTCCTATGTGAAACTATGCTGACGTTGCACAAGTTAGTGTTGATTAACTGCCTTGTTTGACTCACTTGTTTGACCTAGACACATGAAGGTTCTACTGTGCCAAAAATGAGCAAACATGTCAGATCCAAAAATAGTGCAGCTGCTACCTCAAGAATAACAAGATCAAGAGCTACCACAACAACTGAGTCAGTTGAAGCTACAAACCATCAAGAACATTCTGCACCAAATCCAACAAACACATCACCTCACCTAACTTCTAAGGATAGCAACTCGCTTGACGCCGATTCAGGGGTACAAGGTTCTCAAGACATGATAGGCACATCTGAACAATCAGATAACATGATTACATCACAAGGCCAAGGTATATGCGACATCATTGCTTCACCCCTTCTATTTTCCACTTGAAATTGTAACCTTCTAATTTATCTGCCAGTTTGTAATGTAGATGCATTAGCATGCTCCACTGGTCCAACTGATCCACGCTCGTCAAGGAGAGGTCGTGGGCGAGACCAACCATGGGGCATGGGCTTCAGAGTATGCAAGCAGAAATGGAGGGAGTAAAATGTGTATTGATTTTTACAATGAGGAAAGTGAGACCTCTGGACCCGATCCAAGCAGCAAAGCTTTCTTCTGAGGGTGGTATCCAGATCAGGAGCTGAATGCATGTTTCTACGCACTGGAATGACTATGCCAAAAGCCCCCTCAAACATGCTATTAAAGATATTGCAGTGGAATAGTTTCCTTCACTTTCCATACACGTGTTCACATGTTGCATAGTCAATTTAGTAATATATCCTATATGTGATAGGTATTTCAGCTTAACTTTGAGATGGAAAAGGATGACAAGGTTGGGAATGATGTATGCACAAAAGTAATCCAGAAGGGTGTTCGACAACAACGCTACAGGCTAAAGAAGAAATACTTCAATGGTTATACTGCTCAGGAAGCATTATCAAATAAGCCAGCGAACATTATTCATGAGAATTGGACCAGCCTTGTCAATAAATGGACCGATGAAAGAAACAAGGTTTGTAACAAGATATGTGACCAACAATAGTTTTTGCACTCACATCTACTGTACCATACGTAAATACATATATTAATTTTCTTCATATAGCAAATATGTCAAATGAATAAGGAAAACCGTGAAGCTGTCAAGCATCAGCAAAAGACTAGATCTATGTCTTATGTTGCCTATTTCAGCAAACTTGTAAGAATTCCAAATATCTTACTTGTAGTCCTATGTCTATTGCATCTGGCCAATATATATGTAGTAGTAATGTTACAATTTCATATATCTTGTAGAAAAAAGACAAGTACAATAATCAGGAACCAAGTCGCATTGAGTTTTTCAAAGACACCCATACAAATAGCAAGACTGGTAGCGTGAGCGAGCCGGCACTTCTAGCTCATGTAAGATTTCTTCCTCTATTGTTTCTGACTTGAAATAGATTCTCATATTGATCAAGTGTAATCTAGCATATGAACTTTTCCTTAGCATCAATGTTTTTCTTTATACTATAGAATGCGATCGAAAAGAAAAGAAAAACACAATCGTAAGGTGAGCAACCAAGATCCGATACAAATCTGGCGATTGTGGCTGAAGTTCTAAAGGACGAAAGCGCCCATAGCACCTTCCTTTCCAACATGGGGTATGCATCAAGATCCGGGAGGTCTGGGAGCTCTACTTCATCATCCCAGATCCGTGTTTTAGAAGAAAGAATTAAACAACAGGATAGAGAGGCAAGAGATGCAAATCACAGGTAATTATCTTATTTCCCTTTCTGTTCTTGTTGTTTCTTTTTGCTTGTTTCTGTGTGCACATTGCACTCATTGCAGTGAACGGAAGTTCAACTAAGGAGTGCTTCTTTTAACCTGGGTTGTTGACTTGATATCCTTTTGGTGATGCTTCTTGTAATCAAGCTGTTGGTTTTGCATATTTTAAAACATTATAAGTTGTTCTTGGGTTTACCATTTCATTGGCCCATGGGCATGCTTGCCCTGATATTTAATCATGTACTTCTCTATTTCAAATGGGTACCCTTGTACCTTGTTATCTTGTTTGTTTTAATCTCATGACGATGCAATGTTGTTGTGGTTTGTCATTTATAGGCATCGGGAGGAGTTAGCCGCAAGACTTGAAGCACAACAGAGAGCATTTGAAGAGATACAAAAGAAGCAGCAAGAAGAATTGGAAGCTCTAAAGAAGAGCCAGCAAGAGAAGAATGAAGCATGGGTAAAGAAGCAAAATGAGACGGATAATCTGCTTGATTTTCTCTTGAGGGCTCAAACAACTCAGCAAGCAACTCAGCACTCCCAGTCCAAACCAGATGGTTCATGAATGCCATCCTTACATTGGAATCATCAGGAGAACATATGTGGTTTTTAGTTAATATTAGTATTCATCTTGTCTATTGTCCGTGTCAAACTTGTGTCAGATTTTTACTGTCATTTTTGTTTATAGAATGATTTGGCTGAGACAATTTCATATATGATATGGTTTGACTTTCATATCAATTTATGATGTGATTTTTTCTTTAACTTTTTATATAATCTGATGTGAATTAAATACTTATTTTCATCGTAATTTAGATTCAAAAGAAGGTAAGTATATTTTGATGACGTCATCTTCATCCATAATAAAAGTAGTGGCACTAGTAGTGGGTTAGCGGCTCGGGTGTTGAAGTGGCATAAAGTTAGTGATGTCGCCTCGTCACCGAATATGGTACAATATGGCATATTTTCTCCTAACATGTGACATTAATTGACCATCATGGAAATAGCAAGTCGATGACATTCTATACAACAACACCGAAGGACCCAATTTTGATGATGTTTTTGCGCGTGCGTCGTCACTAGGAGTAATCTGTGACGGGGAATCCGTGACGATGCTTGTGACGCTCATAAAATGTCACCGAGGGGTAATTTGTGACGTTATTAGCTATTCGATGACAGTTTTTAGCTTGTCATAGTAGGCCCAATCTCTTGTAGTGTTCGGCCGCACGATCCTCCCAGAAGTAAACTTCAGATCGGCCGTGCCAACACCACGAACAGAAGCACTTGAACCGTTGCCCATCAGCACGGTTGAAGTCCCTGCGGTCTGATAAGACAAAAACATGGAAATATTACCACATACATGCACATTAATTAACACCTGTGTCAATCAACCAATCAGGGGATTGACATACTGAAAGAATAGTGGGAAATATACCATACCTAGCATCCTTCATGTCAGTGTCACCAATGAACACATTAGCGGTCTTTCCGCCTTTCCCAAGATGACGCTTGTCATAAAGATTAGGGCAACTAGGAGCCCAATGATCAGGATCTCCGCACACATGACAAACACCTTTCTTCTTGTCATTCTTCTTCTTGAAGTTGGTGTGTCTTTGTCAGACCTTGTTCTTCCCATCAAACTTTGCGTTACCATCAAACTTGCCCTTATTCTTGAACTTGTGGGTCCCACGTTTTCTTACATGCAGTTGGCACTAGATCCTCCCTCAATACCTCGAGCACGTGTGTCATTTGCTCTCGCCTTTTCTTCCACATCAAGAGTACCAATGAGATCCGAAATGGAAAACTCCTGCCTCTTATGCTTTAGTAAGGTAGCAAAGTTCCTCCACGAGGGAGGAAGTTTAGTGATGATGCCTCCGGCAACAAACTTGTCCGGTAGCATACAATTGAAGTGCTCAAGTTCTCTAGCAAATGACCGTATCTCGTGAGCTTGCTTAACCACGGAGCACTCTTCACTCATCCTGTAGTCATAGAATTGTTCCATGATGTACATCTCAGTGCCGGCATACGAGACCCCAAACTTGGCCTTGAGTGCATCCCGCATATCTTTTCCGTTATCAATTGACGCATAAGCATCAACTATGTTCTCACCAAGAACACTCAAGAGAGCAGCCTTAAATAGGGTATTCATTTTCTGAAAAGCATGTTCCTGTTGAGCATCATACTCTGCTTCAGGTTTGCCAAGGGTGGTGTCATAGCAACTCATGGTTTGAAACCATAAGACTGCTCTCACGTGCCACCTCTTATAGTGGATACCCTCAAACATAGGAGGTCTCATGGAAGCAGCAAAACATCTCGGGGTAAATTGCCTATTATAAGGTTTTTGGATTGTTGCAAATATGAGCAATTTAATCAATGATTTTATTAATAGAAATACTAGATAAAGCATGACTAAAATAGCAGAGATAAAACAAGTCATGCAATCTGACAGAGAGAAGGTAAATAGCATCTGCATATATGAAGTAGAACCAAACGCATCTAGAGCAAACATATCTAGAGCAGATAGTAGAGCAAGAAATTGTGGCAGAACCTCAAACAGAAAGATCATAAGAACGTACGAAACAGTAGCAGAAGCACTGCTCTTGGGGTCGACATCCTCGCCAGCCATGTCGTCGAAGAGGTTGTCGACATCGGGGAAGAAGTCGTCGTTGGGGAAGTGGTCGTCGGTGTCCGGAGCGTCCGTGATGAACAAGTCGAAGTCACATGAGCGGCCTCCCCAAAACCTTATCACCCTTCTCCGTCTGAGAACTCAAAGCGGTGGGGTTTCGGAGGCCTACTATCCCGACCTGCGGTGCACGCCGCAAGCCAGAATGGGGAAGATCATAGCAGTAGCTCAGGAACTTGGGGGCGAGAGGAATGTGTTGTTCTTGTGTGTATAGGCACAGCAGAAGGAGGCGAATAGGCTGCGACGACAGCTAAAGCAAAGAGGGGAGACGAAACGAACATGCAGTAGCGTTCATATTCAATATCCACTACAGCAAAAAACTTTCCAGCTCCCGAGTGACCTTTCATGGCTCATTCCCGCAACATGCCGTGTCGTGCCGTGCCGTGGCGTGGCGAGGCGGACGGCAGAAGAGGAGCACGCGTGAATGTCCCCCTTGTTATCATGCTCATACATATGGGGAAACAACCTCCCTTGTAAGGAGGTTCAACTCCCACCAAACTAGCAATGATGGACTAAACTTTAGTAGCACCCCTTCCCTTGCACGAATGGGCTAAGGGGTCCTCTAGGATTTATTACGAATTTCTAAAATTGCTATTGGGCTGGCACAAAGTAGAATAAATTCCAGCAACCCCGAGGTGCATCCATGTGATACTGCTAATGCACTCAACCCCAATTATGGTTAGTACTCTTCTGCATATACTTAAGGTGTTCTTACCAGAGATCATGATCCTATTATTATTCATCCTAAGGATTTGTTCCAACAGCTACATGTTGTAGTGCTAGACGTCAAACACGGCGATGCCGTGCCATGCTTAGCGACGGCCTAGGGCATGCAGCATCGCTCCTCGCGTAATGCAACGCAGTGCGGCCGAGCAAAGATTAAGCGAAGGCCGCTTAACAGGAGATGGCAAGTTGGTGGGGCAGAAAATTACCAAGATGTCCTCGAGCTAAACTTCAAGCTGAACCATATTCAAGATGACCGGGGCAAAGTGCAAGGTGAATTGGGATTTGGTTTGCAGTCCCTTCGAACGTGGTGGCCTTGGCGTGTTAAACACCGCAAAAATTACAAGGACCCTGCGTCTCAGATGGCCGTGGTATGAATGGAAGGTGCCTACAAATCTATGGGTGGGCGTGGGCACCCCTTGTGATGAGCAAGAACTTAACCTCTTTTATGCTTCAACCACCATTACCATCGGGGATGGTGCGAAGACGCCATTTTGGGACTCGCCATGCATCAATAACCGCAAGCCTAAGGAGATTGCCCCTCTCATCTTTGAGGCCTCGTTGAGGAAGAACTGGAAGATTAAAGAGGCACTTTTCGAGCATGCTTGGGTTTCTAAGATTAAATTGGCGGCCAACTTCACTTTCGAGCACATCCGTCAATTTGTGACCCTTTGGACAACCATAACGATTTTCAGCTTCATGCCGACGTCGGAGACGTAATTGTTTGGAAACACACAAGTGATGGTCAATAATCCGCGTGCTCCGCATACAAGGCATAATTCTTGGGAACTTTCTATTCCCCTTAGAGCAAGCGGTGTGGAAAATATGGGCTCTCCCGAAGGTCAAGTTCTTCGCTTGGTTGACCGCTCAAGATAGACTTTGGATGGCTGACAGATTGGCCTAGAGAGGGTGGCCAAATTGTGGTCTTTGTCCTCTTTGCAAGCAGGAGCAAGATTCTGGGGCGCACCTCTTCTTCAAATGTCGGTTCACTAAGCATCTCTTGAACTTGGCAAAATATTGCTACACCTTGAGAACATCAACACCAATGATTGGCATCTGGAGACCTCAGTCAAGGAGTGGTGGACAAAACAGTCAGACTCCTCAATCGTGAACACGAAGGCCATGGCATCCCTCACAATGATCATAAGTTGGACGTTTTGGAATGAAGGAAATGCTAGAGTCTTTCGCAACAAGAGCGCTCCGCCTACGACCTTACTTAATATACTAGTCAATGTGTACGCATGCACGTTTATTTGGAAGTATATTAAGTGTATGTGAATATTAAGTAGGATATTATTTGCGTGTTATTATATGATTAGCATTATATTTGGCATGAAATTAACTGCACACTAAACGTGTTGAGCGCTCGATATTGAAGTAGTCTAGGTCGTTTGATTGACACGATTTGATTACCGAGATTAATTGGATCTGCCCCTCAACTTCTTCGAAAATTTAGAAATAGTCCCTGAACTCTAATAGTCCCTGAACTTCTTCGAAAATTTAGAAATAGTCCCTCAACTTCTTCGAAAATTAGTCTCTGAACTTTTTTGAAAAGTATATTTTTCGTCCGTCAACTTCTTCAAAAATTTAGAAATAGTCCCTGAACTCTAATACCAGCAAAACTTAGTCCCTGAGCTTTTAAAACCGGATAAGTTTAGTCCCTCGCGCTGCTTCAGGTGGTTTCGTGTCGTGAGTGATTTTTGACTAAAACTAGACTTCACAAAAAAAACAAACAGACTTCGCGCTGCTGCGTGCTTCGGCCTTGGCAGTACTAGTGGCGCGGGCTCCTGCCGCGTCGAGCTCGTCGGCACGAAGGTGCTATGAGCCAGCTGCGCACACTGTGGCGAGCTATGGAACCTCCACGAGGCCGCTTCCAAAGGTCGTGTCGCCCTAACGCCGAAGTTCATGCCCTTGCAAGTTGCAACGCCAACGCCCAGCTCATAACCTGGACGAGTAGCAGCTCCTGACGCACCGTGACTTCATGTACAGCACAATGAGCCTGTTCATCTGCTTGCCTGGATTAGGAAACCGCTCGCGCTGTGCTGAGTGGACCGCCGTCGAACGCGATGTTCACTCAGTCACTCTGCCGCCACCTCCGTCGTCGTTGTTCGTGTTCTGCCACCACCGCTGCCCCAGCGTCAGCGACACGCAGCCACCGCCGCCGTCGTCGTGCGCTTCACGGAGCTCGCCTTGGCGGCGTAGCAGGAGAAGTACGTCGCCGGCATACCCTGTGGCCACACGCATGCTGCAGCAGCAGGCGGCGGACTGCGCGGCGGCCAGACCGGGCATGACAAGTGTGCGACTGTTCTGAGTCACCGGAACTGCAGGTCCAGCATGCGTGTGTGGGCAGCGTGGGCGTGACGGTGCAGGATGTCGCCGTGGACATGCCCGCCATGCTGCAGCAGTACACGCGTCGGGAGCATCTCAGACCATCTGTGTCCTGATTTAGAGGTTGAAGATGCTCCTTTCAGATGGGGTCCACAGGTAAGTGAGACAGACAAAGAGCAGAAATTAGATGTGGTGGGCCCCACATTTGTTTGTTCGAGTCAAATACCACGCCACGTCGACAAAAAACCACCTAGAGCAGCACAAGGGACTAAACTTATCCGGAATTGAAAGTTGAAGCACCAAGTCTTGCTGGTTTTAGAGTTGAGGGACCATTTTTATACTTTTGAAAGAGTTGAGAGGCTAAAAATATACTTTTCCCTTTTTATATTGGTATAGATGAGGCAAATCTTTTGTCTCTGTTTAAAAAAACTGTTGGATCAACTTAATACTACACCTTAAACTCGTTTCTATTTTTTTGCGAATATTAAACTCGTTTCTATGATGTACTGTGAAAAATCTCGTTTACAAAGCCCCCACCGTGAGTGATATATACGTGAACAATGGCATGTGTGCACATGTTGCTGGAACGTCCATCCGGCCGGTTGTTATGATCTGCCGCACGTAGATGTTCAAGTTTAGAGTCAGAGATAGAGTTTGTTAGCAACTAGAGATAGACTCCTAGCCAGTTACGATGTTGAGATTCGATCCTGAATTCCCGAGCTCTTGCCCAAGTCAGACGCGCGTCGTAACCTAGCTAGCTACTCTCCCTCCGTCCTCGATTAGTCGATTCTCTTAGTCATGGTAACTAAAACAAACCCTTGCTGCCTACCAACCGGGACTAGCAATGGCAAAGGGCAGCCCTCGCCGGCGGCGCACCTTGCTGCCGACGATGGTGCCATAGTCTTTCGGGTGCGTATGTGGGCTATATCTATATACTTTATACCAAGGCTACTAATTCGATCTTGGTTTTCCTCACGTTGCCTACCAATTGTTAATGACCGTGTTCATGTGAGTTTGTACTTCCATCAAATCCATGCTTGACGATGTGCTTGCATGCAGCACCTGACGGTCAGTGTGATCATGTTTGTATCCTTCTGCATCTCGGCCGGCAATGTATGGACGGACGCGGGCAATCACCATTGGTGCAACGTGATCATCACCGCCATCGTCTTCCTCTACTCCACGGTCATGATCCACCTTGTGCTCATCAGAAGCCGGGATCAGAAGAAGATACGGGAGCTCGAATCGTGCAAAGTGATTATAATTAGCACACCCAGAGATTGTGTGTGTACCAATCGATTCATGCCACCTAATTAACCAACAGATTTTATTTTGCTAGGCAACATATGTTCTGACTATTTAATTGGTTCGTGCAGTTGACATCAGTCTTGACGGCGGTCGCGACCGTGATCATGTTAATCTCCTCGGGGGTCACCCTCTTCATCTCTCACCCCACTTGGTCCGACCTGGCCTCCATTGCTTTGATGCTCTCGGCAAGCATGGGATTGACGTTTCTTTCGCTCAAACTTGAGGAATATGAGAGGAAAAAGAAGCTCAAGGAAAAAAGTGAAGATGCCTTAGATCTGGTCTAGTTCCAGTGTGATTGTATGTAAAATACAACTGGTTAGTTTGGTTTATTTTAGTAATATAAGTATATAAACTCAACAAAAGCTTACAGAAGAAGAAGATCCCGTGTCATACTGCTTTTTAGTATTTTGGGCGTGCATGGACATGAATGGGCCGTAATCTCTAGTGGTTTCTATGATGGAAGCACTATTGGAAGCACTATTGGAGTAAGTTCATTTAGTCGGGATCTCGTCAAACTTATGTATCTGCCGAGTTTGGTCCGAAATTGCACTCGGCATTGAGACGAAACTTGGCAAACTTGATATTTTGCCTAGTACCGACACGGTGAACAGAAGAAACTCAGCACTCTCTCAAGTTCACCGAGTTCCTCGAGATAAAAACTCAGCAAAGTCTGGAAGGTAGGCCCCATGGTGGAGCCAGCGACTGCGGTCTGTGTTTGCCGAGTATCGGCTAACGGAAGCTCGGCAATCTTTTTCCCCTTTTTTTGGTCGTTGGGAATTCCAGGGGTCTCTTGCCGAGTCTCATAAAAAACAAGCCAAAGAGGTGACAATCGTCTACCGGCACCACTATAAACGAGATACGCCGTGTTGCCGGCTCCATCGCCTCTCCTTCGTTTGCCCCGGACGCCACCGTGTCATCTCCTCACCCCCTTGCTACCGCTACCATCATATATGATTGTGATAAGTTTGTGATGTGTTGGGACTTGAAACCATCATATACGTGTTCAAACTTCAGATTTGCTTTGTTACATGTTGCTCTATTTTGTGATGTACGGAGTAGCACGAAAAATGGAACCTATGTAATGAAAACTTCATCTATTTCACCCGCAAAAAAAACTTCATCTATTTGTACGGTTAATGTGCCAAACTTGTTGGACAACAAGTATATATGTCCACTAGTAGAAAAGAGGGCTTTCGTCCACCCCGGTTTAGCCCATTAGTCCCGGTTCAGTCTAGAACCGGGACTAATGAAACATTAATCGGTTCGTGCGCCCAGGGGGCCCACGTGGGCCATTGGTCCGGGTGCGTTTGGACTTTTTCGTCCCGGTTGGTGCCACCACCCGGGACTAATGGGCATCGCACCCTTTAGTTCCGGTTCGTGCCACCAACCGGGACTACTGGGGTTTGAGGCATTAGTACCGGTTCATGGCACGAACCGGTACTAAAGGTCCCATTTTCAAACTCTACCCCGGTGGATCGCTTTCAGTTTTAAAAAATTAAAAGAAAATGATGAAAATGTCAAAAAATAAAAGAAAATAAGTTTCCCATGTGATATGTGGTCTAGTTGTTGGGAAAATTTGCAAATATTAATTTTGACTTTATTTGCAAAATCTCTCGAGAATTTGTAAAATGGGCATAACTTTTGCATACTAACTCGGATGAAAAAGTTTTTATATGAAAAATCATCTACTCGAAAAGTTACATCCAAATTTAACGGGGAACCCCGTTAAACATTTTCAAAATCCTCAAAAACCTAACAGAAAAAAAGTTACGGGGCTTTTAAGATCTAGAGTGGAAAAAATCGAAAAAATTTCAAACTGTGGTCAAACGATGGTCAAAAAATGGTCAAACTAATTATTCTAGAATATTAGTGTCACTATAATTATTTAAGTTATTTTGAATTTTGGTCAAATCTGGTCAAACTGTGGTCAAACTATGGTCAAACAATGGTCAAACTAATTATTCAAAATAACTATTGTTTTTTAAATAATTATTGTTTCTTAAAACAATAGTTTCAAACTCAAACAGTGAAATGTGTCCCTTCATGCTCAAGCAGAATTCCTGAGGGTTAATAGGATTGACGTCGTACTATTGTCAGGAAAACAACAAGTGCAGACTTGGAAACGAGGGAGAATAGAACCCGGAAGTTAAGCGTGTTCAGCCGGGGAGTGGGAGGATGGGTGACCGTTAGGAAGTTAGATGATTAGGAATGATGAGGGGTGATTAGAGATTAGAGGATAAATTGAGCAGTGATGAGGGGTGGTGATTAGAGATTAGAGGTTAAAATAATTCAGAAATTTGAAAATAAAAAAAATTCAAAAAAAATTCAAAAAAATTCAAGAAAAAAATTTCAAAAAAAATCATAAAATTTCCTTTAGTCCCGGTTGGTGTTACCAACCGGGACTAAAGGTGGAGCTCAAATGGCATGGCCTTTAGTCCCGGGATTACAGATTGAACCGGGACTAAAGGGTGGAGGCATTAGTACCGACCCTTTAGTCCCGGTTCATGAACCGGGACTAAAGGCCCTCACCAACCGGGACAATAGGCCCTTTTTCTACTAGTGGTCATTTCCTGTAGTATGGATGCTTATAATTAGTTGAAATTTAACAGTAGACTACTATGAATATACTTGATTTTCTGCAATTGTTTCAAGTTTTCCGGGCAGTTCAAATTTTCACCAAAATTTGAACAAATTTGGACAGAAATTGAAAAATCCCATTTTCTCTTTGCTCCTCGTTCTGAATTGGCTGGATTTGAACAGTGGACTACTATGCATATACTTGATTTTATGTAATTTTTAAAGGTTTTTATGGGCAATTCAAATTTTCGCCCAAAATTTGAACAAATTTGCACAGGAATTTGAAATCGTGTTTTCTCTTTGAATTTTTGGGGCATTCAAACAAGATTGCATGGGTACTGACATTTTTCTAGGATATTTTGGTCTTTTCCACTCCTTTAGTTCTGTCATACGATAAAGATGGGGCAATTTGGCTGGGGAAGAGCAAAGGTGGGGCAAATGATCAATTGACCCTTGTGTCGGGTGTTGGTGGATCGATCTCTTCGCTCGGGCATGGGAGGAGTGCTCCCCAAATGGGTCGTCCCAGTGTGGGAGGAGTGCTGGCTCGCTAGTGTAGTTTTTTTTATCTCTGTTCCTTAAAAAAGGAAACCCTTTTTTATTTATTTTATTTATTTTTATTTTTTCTTACTTTTTATTTATATTTTTGGAATGGAATAATATGTTACTTAATTTTTGAAAAGGTTCACTAGGTATTAAAAAAATGTTAACCCAGGGTACAAGATTGTTTGCACACCTTATAAAAGATACTAGTAGAATGCCCGTGCGTTGCCACGGGCTTTTTAAAAACTTACTTATTGCATATATAGACATAATGCATCTCAAATTTCAGATGTGTAAAAAAATTGAATTCCACTTTAATTGCAATGTATTTAGATAAAAAAATGTAATTCAATGACCTATACTGACTCATCTGATGCACAAAATAAAAGAAAGTGGTTTAAGAATATACAACAGTTTTGCACTGCATCACAAACGATAGATAACACCTGAAAGCGAGCTATCTACTCCCTCCATTCCTAAATATAAGTCTTTTTCGATATTCTAACGCGGACTACATACGGAGCAAATAGTTTAACATGTTCATATATTTGGAGTGTTAAATACTTCAAAGAAAAGGCAAACACGCCATCAGGTTTCACCACGTAGATTAAAATATCTGAACCATAAATTTCACATATTAAGAGATGATATTTAAAGATGTAGCGTTACTTATAAATATTACCATGTACAAATAGTTTAACATGTCACATATCATTCTCAAAAAAAAGTACAGATAGATCAATGCCTTTCTATTAAAAAATTTAGCTGCGTAATACGACAACCACAAGGTTTTCGGTAGCCATCTTATGGTAGACTAAAAAAAGAATCCAAATAAAAAAAGAAGACCCTAAGGAAGAGTCCAATCAAAATGCATGTGATTATGTTCAATACCAAAAGGAGAAGTCGGACTCCTGCTTCTTTCTTATAACTTACTCAGCTCTTTAAAATAAAACTTTGTGTACTTAGATTGGAAAATAGATTTGTAGTATACATATCAAAAAAAGCTTGGCAAGGATCAATTGATCTAGATTATAATGGTTGAGATCTAAAGTCTAATAATAGTTATGTACCATGTAATTTTTTGGAAGTTAAAAACAAAAAATTTAGTTTTGGTTCTTCGCCTTCTGGGGAAAGGCCGTGACGCAAGACCCTTAGGTTCTTGTCGCTAGTCCTGGCCTTCTCCTCCCTGAGCCAAGCAAAGGAAGCAAGCAAATGAACCGAGCGATGCAGCGTTGAGCTACACAGGAAGAGCAAGTCAGGGGAGGAAATCCAAACCAGATCAAAGCACAAAATCAGTAAATAAGCCATCCATCTCACTGGTCCTGTCTACAAAAGCAATTTTCCTCATGTCCCAGGTTGGCAACCAATTTGTTCCACATACCAACACGAACCTCGAGCCAGAGCCTAAGATACTAACATAAGATCTCTAAAATATTTAGAGGAAATGAACATTGTAGGTTTTAAATAATGCTAAATTGCATGGGTAAACTCAGGAGCGTGTATTATTTCTTCTTGATATTCCTCAAAATTAAATTCACCTGTTGTACTTCAAAATAGGTGTGTCCCTGAACTAAGAGATACAAATAAGGCATCAATTTGAGAAATCCAAACGATGAGGATGAGCCATCTAGCATAACACAAACACACACACACACACACACACACACACACACACACACACAGAGAGAGAGAGAGAGAGAGAGAGAGAGAGAAGAAAAGGAAAGCATGAAGAAGAAAAGTGAATATAAATCACACATCCAGTTATGTTTACTATACTGCAATAAATCATACACCCACATAAGACCCAAAAAAACCTACACTGTAAGCAACAATGCTAGATACAAAATAAAATGGATATACTGCATGATTTCTCATGTTTGAAGGTGCCACCTCCATTAGTAATGACAGATATGAACTTTACATGAATTAAACGGGATAATTGTTTATTTGCTTCACTTCAACCCATGTAGATTTATAATGACTACTTCTTGTAATTAATCTAAATGGTTCCAATAAATTAATATTCAAGGTTGACTACATGGGAAAGTTGTAGTTGAAATACATCCATAAGGAAGTTGACTAAAAGGTGAACAATGTACTAAAAAATATCATTAAAAGTTAAGACTTGCAGGTCAATACATATCATTAAAATCTCTGAGATTTATGTTATAACCTACTGGTAGATTTTGAGATTAAAGGTGAGATTAAGAGCATATGCCCTTCTGTTTCAATGCCAGTAAATTTTGATAATGGCTTACAATCTAGTCGGGATATACATGCATAGGAAGTAATCTACTTGCTGAACAAGATGTTGTCTGCAAGACTGCAATCAAAACATTGTGTCTCTCACTTAGTCTTTGCATATTACTGAAGAATATACAATCTGCAATCAAAATATTGTGTCTCAGTCTTTTGTAGGCAGCATCTAAGATTTTGTAAGCTCTGAGAGTAAAAGACCAACGAGTGCCAGAATTGGAACATAGAAGAATCTTACCTGGCATGATGCCATCAGGTTCTATGCCAAGATCGAGGTAGTAGAGCTCCCTCAATCTCTCTTGCCAAGCCCTCCCTCTGGCCATCAATAGAACAGTCACTCTCGCTTGCCCTGCTTTTGAAATCTCCTTCTGCGTCGCCGCAGATCAGTTGGCAGCATAGGCCGAGCTCTCCCATGTATCATCACATTGAACAAAATACGCATCTATGCTTACTTCCCTTGTATCATCACAACGGATGCTATAAATTTGCTTGTGTCCTTGTCATAAATCTGAATCCTGCACAATATGAAAAAGAAAGAAAGTCAGATTTGTTAATACAACATAATGATAGTTCCAGGGAAACACGTACTACGTCGAAACTGGCCATGATAGTACGGATGTCATGTGTGGATGGACATATTTGTGCAGGAATAACCGGGAAGAGTACTCAGAGCTCGACAACCCACCGGAGAGATCAGTGCACCCTACTTTAAACGTAGTTTCGTGGTTATGGCCGAGGCACATGTCGCCACGGTGGTTAATGTTGCAGCAGTACCTGAGTCTGACCTCGAAATTCAAAGAACATGGCGCCGTCGACAACACCCAAGGATGCAGTGAGAGCACGGAGACCGCTCGGCCAAACGGGTTCAACGCCACGTTCAGCAGGAACATGTGCTGCCGGCCTTGGGCACGGGTCGAGAAGGCTTTGAAGCCGTCACAGAGCTGGACCTCGACGCACACCCAGGCCAGAAGCTCAGTCGTGCACGGCCACCCGTGCGCGTCGGCGAAGTGGTCCAGGAGCGCCGCCGCGGAGAGAAACCGCAGTCCGCCTGCGGGCAGTAGCACGGCATCGTGAGGGCACGCCTTGAGGTGTGTGTGTGTGGGGGGGGGGGGGTCGTAGTAGGCTGGCGTGGCGGTGCAGCAGTTGGCGGCGTTGGCGCACGGCACCCGGATGAACTCCATTAGCCTCTCCAGTGCGATGTTCCGGCGGTAGCCGCCGGTCAACTGGACGTGAAACACATGGCACCTACTTGCCGCCATCATCTTGTCGCGGCACCACGACCATATGGTATGACCGAAGCCACACTGCACCCGAGCAGAAATGACGTTCCAGCGTTATTGATACACAAACTTGTGATGGATCGGCCTAGCATGGACGACGAGCGTACGCACTTGGAAGACTGGTGGCTTGAGAGGGAGGTAGCAGATGCCGCAGTTGAGGGTATCGGTGTCATCCACTATCATATTATCATGTTTGCAAGCGCCATGCGCTTCGCCGCCGGCTCCATCGTACCTGGAACCCGAGATGGTCGTCGTTCTTGTTCTTCTTCTCTCTTTTTTTCCTCTGGAAATACTAACCACATCTCCTCCCTCTTCGGTGGTCTCGGGCCAACACCTTGAATCTGGAGGTGTCGCGGGCGCTCCTCCTGATGCCTCAAACCCTCGCCGACGACTGCCTCACACGGATGGCCGTCCTGTCCTGCATCCTGACCTTGTACCGCACCGCCGACACCAGCACCACCGATCCCCGTTCCCGGCGCTACCCTGCCATCGCAAATTAAATAGGTACATAAATTCTTTCATGATGAGGTTTATTTGTCATGATAGGTATATGCACGTGCGTTGCATCGGGCGTTGATTTTTTTTAAGCGATAGGGGAACATATGGGCACACATCATGATGCAAATCAAATAACAAAAATGAGATTATGTTTTGGTTATGAAGCATAGAACTTCTGACAACTTTGTCCTAAGATATACTAAAGGTAAAGAATATCATAGAGGGAAATCAAATTATCTCAACAACATGATGTTATTTCGCAAAATAAGTTAAATGTACATTTGAAATTTAAAATTTCCAATTGGCTATCTTTACATGTAAATAAAAAGGTGGGAGTCAATATTACAATACGCTTACCAAAATGTTCCTCTACGAAAAATTATCATGAAGAATCACCGCCAAGAATAAAAAACTGAGAGCAAGTCTCAAGAAAATAACAAATTGTTAACAATATGTTCAGTAATATAAATCTCACTGTTCTTGCACACACTTGAGAGCATACCATTTTTTCCCTTCAGACTATACTCTCGTCTATGAACAGAAAAAGAAAACCACAGAAACTAAATTCAAGTCTGCAGAATAACACAAAGCATCACTAACAGTTCAGTACCATGTGAATGGAGACATACCATACCATTCTTTTTACCTTCTGACTGCACTTCTATTTGTGAGAATTCCAGTAAGTAGATGGGCAATTTAGCAAAATACAACCATTGGAATATGGGAAGCCATATAAACTGAATAATGTAGATAATATCACATGTGCATTATTGGCCTCTAAGATGGAACAAAACTGAATACTACCCAAAACAACACACAAGTCTGACTGACACTTATAAAATTTCATATCTCTCCTATACTACCTAATAAATTCAAGTTGTATACACCTTTTCCAATTGCACAAAAAATTAATTCAGCTTCTAAAGTCTGCAATAGCCCCATAATTCAAAACAGTCTGCAATACCCCCATTACTAACTCTAGTTCAGCAAATCCCCGAGGAAGAGTCATTGGTGAGGATGGGCTAACTCCGCCATATACCATAACTATTCTCAACTACCATATCCAGAAAAAGTATTGTTAATTTGACAGGATACCAAAATTGAGTTACAAATAGAAATAACGAAAGTAAAATGTCAAGCATAAGTAGTCTATTCAGAGGAATCATTCCCAAAAGCAATTTTGAGCCGAACAAAGAGCACAGCAAGTTGTGACAACTCACATCCCAAATGATAGCAGATTTATTTAAACTGCCCAGTGGCATCACAGTACAAACGTTAAAACCAGTAGCATCACACAGGAACACTGTACAGTCAATTCCTGCATGCATACCTGCCGGTAACCTTGCTGCCATCACCGCTCACACTCCTCTGTGTGTCCTTCATCATCATCTTTCCTTCGACCTAATGCTTCGGCAACTCCAAGAACACGTTGTTGCTCCAAGAAATCAGTGAACACCACAGAGAGGGGCGTACTTGGATACTAAACTCCAAGCAAACAATTAATTAAGATCGCTTGCACACACACACACACACACACACGCACACAAAGAGAGAGAGAGAGAGAGAGAGAGAGAGAGATCAGGGTATCACAAGGTGAGGGATGAGAGAAGCTGACCTACGGAGCGCGGCGCCAGCTGTGTGTCGCCGATTCGGCGCTGCCGCTGCAAAGATAACACGACCATCGCCACAAGACGCAGAATCTGTCGGAGCTCGCTCGCTCGGAACCGGCGAGGAACGCCGCCGCCATGAACTTGGAGTTCAAGCCCCGCCGCTGGACCTCCTCCCGCGCCTCCTAGATCGTCTCCACATCGTCCCCGGAACAGGATCCGACTCCTACTCGCCTCCTCGGCCGGATCTGGCCGGGAGATCGCCGCCCGTCGCGCCCGTGGCCTTGTATGGCGGTGGGTGGCGGGGCACTGCAATGACGCCTTTGGAGGTGGGGGTGGCAGCGACAACGTGGTGGCGGGTAGCGGTGCTGGAGGCGTGGGAGGGTCGTGCGAGGGGGTTCTTTTTTTATTTTCTCTCTTAATTAGGAATGTAATGCGTGCTTTATTAGTATGGAAGGAGATCGGTGGGAGAAATAAATCGGAGAGGGAGGTGATTTGTTTGGAAGGTGATCTCCTGTATATGGTATTATTTCTGAATTCTTAATTACCAAATATTTACATAATTAAATTGAATCGACATCTGCCAAATCAAGCACGAATAAATGGAAGAAGTATCAGACACGATTCGGTTTTAAGTGCGAAGAAGAAAAAATTAGTGGGAGTGGTGGTGGGAGGTGAGATGAAAATAAACTGGACGAAAAAAACCAAATGAAAAAAAATCTGACAAAAGTGGTGGGAGTAGAGATTGATAGCATTCAACTAGTTGACAACCAGGAATGATTGATGGAATTAGAACATTCATGATAGTTAGTTCATGTTAAGTGAATGACCGATGTATAAGCACTGAATTAGAATCCTAGCAAAACCATTCTTTGTGGTGGGACCAACCCATTCGGGTTCAAGTATTAGGCTTGAGGATGCTTTCATATTTTCCAAAAAAAATTCAGGTTTTTTGTGACTACTATTTTAGTCTCAAGATCTGTTGGCTCATCCTCGAGATATGCTCGCACTCTGGGACTCGGGCTATGCCTACGGCCGGGGCCGTCGGCATAGGTCCTTTGTCGGCATAGATCTATGCCTCTGCCGTCGGCATAGCCCCGTCGGCGTAGATGTGTCAGACCGTCGGCGTAGTATAGCCGTCGGCATAGGTGCGTATGCCGACTGCCGTGGGACAGCCGTCGGTATAGTTTATTCGTCGGCGTTGTTTTCCGTCTGACGGCAACGGACGACACCGTCAACAGCGCTGGAGATTCAGGGGACGACACGTGGCCAAGCTGTCGGCATACCTGCGCCACGTGTCGTCCCTGGCTTCTCCTGGCGGCAGGGCTATGCCTACGGCAAAGCCGTCGGCATAGACGTAAATCTATGCCGACGGCTTTGCCGTAGGCATAGCTCTGCCACGTGGCACTATAGCTTTGCCGTAGGCATAGCTCCGCCATATACCATAACTATTCTCAACTACCATATCCAGAAAAAGTATTGTTAATTTGACAGGATACCAAAATTGAGTTACAAATAGAAATATCGAAAGTAAAATGTCAAGCATAAGTAGTCTATTCAGAGGGATCATTCCCAAAAGCAATTTTGAGCCGAACAAAGAGCACGACAAGTTGTGACAACTCACATCCCAAATGATAGCAGATTTATTTAAAGCGCGGTGGCATCACAAGACAAGCGTTAAAACCAGTAGCATCACACAGAACATGCAGACAACAATTCCTGCATGCATACCTGCCGGTAACCTTGCTGCCATCACCGCTCACACTCCTCATGTGTCCTTCATCGTCATCTTTCCTTCGACCTAATGCTTCGGCAACTCCAACAACACGTTGTTGCTCCAAGAAATCAGTGAACACCACAGAGAGGGGCGTACTTGGATCCTAAACTCCAAGCAAACAATTAATTAAGATCCCTTGCACACACACACACACAGAGAGAGAGAGAGAGAGAGAGAGAGAGATCAGGGTATCCCAGGGTGAGGGATGAGAGAATCTGACCTACGGGCCTTGGCGCCTTGTGTGTCGCTGCCGATTTGCCGCTGCAAAGATAACACGACCATCGCCGCCAAGACGCAGAATCTGTCGAGCTCGCTCGCCGGAACCGGCGAGGAACGCCGCCGCCATGAACTTGGAGTTCAAGCCCGCCTGGACCTCCTCCCGCCTCCTAGATCGTCTCCACATCGTCCCCGGAACAGGATCCGACTCCTACTCGCCTCCTCGGCCGGATCTGGCCAGAGATCGCCGCCGCCACGCCCGGCGGCGCGCAGCAGCATGGCGGTGGGTGGCGGGGCACTGACAGCGCGCTTGGAGGTGGGGGTGGCCTTGACAGCGATGGTGGCGGGTGGCGGTGCCTTTGGAGGCGTGGGAGGGTCGTTTGGGTGGGGTGTTCTTTTTTATATTCTCTCTTAATTAGGAATGTAATGCGTGCTTTATTAGTATGGAAGGAGATCGGTGGGAGAAATAAATAGGAGAGGGAGGTGATTTGTTTGGAAGGTGATCTTCTGTATATGGTATTATTTATGAATTCTTAATTACCAAATATTTACATAATTAAATTGAATCGACATCTGCCAAATCAAGCACGAATAAATGGAAGAAGTATCAGACACGATAAAGTGTGAAGAAGAAAAAATTAACGTGGGAGTGGTGGTGGGAGGTGAGATGAAAATAAACCGGACGAAAAAAACCAGACGAAAAAAAATCAGACAAAAATGGTGGGACTATTCAACCAACTCGTCCATTAAGAGTAGAGATTGATAGCATTCAACTAGTTGACAACCAGGAATGATTGATGGAATTAGAACATTCATGATAGTTAGTTCATGTTAAGTGAATGACCGATGTATAAGCACTGAATTAGAATTCCAGCAAAACCATTCTTTGTGGTGGGACCAACCCATTCGGGTTCAAGTATTAGGCTTGAGGATGCTTTCATATTTTCCAAAAAAAATTCAGGTTTTTTGTGACTACTATTTTAGTCTCAAGATCTGTTGGCTCTGTCCCTCAGATATGCTCGCACTACCGGACTCGCGGGCTATGCCTACGGCCCAGGGCCGTCGGCATAGGTCCTTTGCCGTCGGCATAGATCTATGCCTACGGCTGCCGTCGGCATAGCCCCGTCGGCGTAGATGTGTCAGACCGTCGGCGTAGTATAGCCGTCGGCATAGGTGCGTATGCCGACGGCCGTGGGACAGCCGTCGGTATAGTTTATCCGTCGGCGTTGTTTAGCCATCGGCGTTGTTTTCCGTCGGCGGCAGCAGACGGCGCCCGTCAACAATACTGGCGATTCGTGGGGCGACACGTGGCGCGGTATATGCGGCAGCTTTGCCGTAGGCATAGCTCTGCCACGTGGCGCCTCCTTCATATGCTTTTAGTTAATGAAAAAAACAGCGTCCGACCGGCGACGGGCGAGCAGAGTGTCTGGCGTCCGGCGTACAGCATGTCCGGCGTCCCGCCTACAGCATGGTCAGAGCAACAGAGGACGACTGCGGACATGGCCGGAGCAGCAGCCGCGGATGTGCAGAGGTCCCTTGCAACCGTCCAGACCCCAAGTCACCCCCGTGGTCATCGTGGAGGTCGTCCGCGCGGCGTCGTCGTCGAGGTCGCCACCGTGGTCGTCGAGACCTTGGGAGAGAGAGGCAGACGGCCTGCACGGGCTCGATGGCGCAGCTGGTGGTGCGGCGGGCCTTGACTACTGCCCCCGACTAGGAGGTGGCTGCGGGAGGAGACTGTAGGCCGCGGCAACTCCAGCACTGCTGCTTCTCCGGCGGTGCCGCTGCTACTCCGGCGGTGCTGAACGGAGAGAGGAAGATGGCAGAAAGAGAAGGAGGAGGTGAGATGCATGGCAGGGTCCAGCGAGGGGCGTCGGAGGAGGATCTTGCGAGGGGCGGTGGCGCGGGAGTCCGGCGTGGCAGCGACGAGGGAGTCCGGCGGGGGGCAGCGGCGGGGTAGTCCGTCGAGGGCGCCAGACTTGGCTTGCTGCGCTTCTGTGAGAAGAAAAAGAGATCGAGGAGTGGTTGGACTGTACGTGTACGTGGGCTGGGTTGATAGCTGGTGTGTGCGATGCGTGGTGGTGGTGGGCTGCCCCGCCACGTCATCGATCCAGGGGACACTGGTTAGAGCCAAGAGGAACACATGAAATTTTTTGTGTTTGTTTAGCCTACTAATGTTGACCAAATAAACATGTTAAAATACAGTAAATGTTCTCGAAAAATTTCCATGCATTTTAAGACTCATAAAGCTGTACCACGCCAAATTTCATATTCTTTAGACCTTGTTTGCATTTTCAAAAAAATTAAGAAGTTAATACAGTTATGCGTGGGCTGTGTTTTAATAGTTTATATTTTTCCTTCTTTATGTTTTTTTATTTCATATAGATTTTTTAATGTTTTTATAGTTATAATTTTCCTTTTTTATGTTTTTTAATGTATTATTATTTCATATGGATTTTAGTGTTTTTTAACCACTCGGCCCTCTCCTCTCCGGGAACCACACAGAGGGAGGGAGGCGCTCAACCGAGCAGCTTCATTCACGAGGCCGTGGCACAGTCGCGGGTCTGGGAGCGCATGGCCGCCGCCTCGCGTGCTCGATGTGGAGCTTACTAGGTCAGCTGAGTGAAGGGGGAGGGGGGTCGTCGACGGTGGGGGTTGGGGTGGGGGCGGCGGCGGATCAAAGTCCGTCGGAGGGAGATGGTTCGTGCAGGGACACTTGGGAGCAACATCCGGGCCAAACCCACATCTACATCCCCGCTGTGTAGACCCGACGCGTCTGTTTCCCCCCCTCCAGCGCTGCTTGCCGGGCGCCCGTCTGTGAGGCCACACCCCGGAGACGCGTGCCGCCTCTTCGGACATGCCACAACACCACCCCGCATGTATGAGGGCCCATTACGACGATCCGGTGGCATTGCTACCCCCCAGGGCCCCCGTCCCGCCTAACTCTGGAGCGGTTGACGACGAGATCTAGCCCTTTGACTTTCCACGAACGGGCTTTGACCAGTGGACCTCTCCACCCGGTTGTATCAGGTCAGCCCATAGGAACACCTTGGAGCAACATCCGGGGCAGACTCATAGCTACATCCCCTCCGTGTAGACCCGACGCGTCAGTTTTCCCCCTCCAGGTGCCGGCGGCGGCGCCGTCCGTAAGGGGGGGCACACCCCGGAGACGCGTGCCGGGCGTTTGCAACCGCCACAACACTTCCAGACTTGTGAGAGGCCGCCTACGCAAGATTCGGCGGCATGCTAGCCCCCGGAGGCCGCGGGCCACAGTCATAGACGCGCGAAGAGCAATCCGTGTAGAGGGAAGTGTTCAGATACTTCTCCATCATGAAAAATTATGAAAAATTACCATCGGTCCTATAGCACATGTGCCCACGTCGTGTAAAAAACTCATGATTTTATCGCGCTCCGAGTATTTAATAATATTCACGCCGCATCGTTACCGCAGAACGTCTACTACCGTGTCATCGCCGTCCGTGAGGGGGGCACACCCCGGAGACGCGTGCCGCCTCTTCGGACATGCCACCACACCACCCCGCATGTATGAGGGCCCGGTGCGGCGCTCCGGTGGCATTGGTACCCCCCCCCCAGGGCCGCCATAGCGTTTGACCACGGGATCTAGACCTTTGACTTTGGCATTGGTACCCCCCCCCCCCCCCCCTCCAATGTTCAGTTTTACTCCAAATGGAGTACCAAAGAAAATCGAAGAAATCCATTTAGTATATGCTGGAGTATGTATTTGCTGCTGGAGTAGATAGGATAAGCTTGACAGCAACTACTCAAAGATTTGGAGTAAATAGGATAAGCACTACTGCATATCCTACTGGAGTTATTTATGGTGCATTAATTAACTTGGAGTAGTTCTAACTTGGAGTTTGACAGATAATAACAGAAAGTACTCCTGATTTGGACTACATGAAGAACAGTACATTTACTTTTGCATAGTAGCATCAGTAGCATGAATATCCAAGTATTGATCTCAAATGGTGTATTCACCTCATTCATCAGGATACACAGATTTTTTTAGAAAGTTCGTTAAATATTATCCAAGTATTGATCTCAAATGGTGTATATTGAATTTGTTTCCATTGACTAACAGAAACTTTAGGCATTTTTGTAATTGGACAAATGGTGTATAACAATGATTATCATCTCTAAATTGGACAACATCAGCAGGAGGGCAGCAACAACAACATTTTCTCATGCATTACAGGTTTCCCAATTGATCATTACACTCCAGTAATTTCTTCCGATGCCAATTGTGAGGGTGATGATCTTGTCTGATTGCTATAATTATTGATCTTAACAAATTCTTTCTGATTCAATGTCTCCTGATCAATTCTACAGACTATTGTACCTAAAAGCATTGACGAATTCTCTCAATTCTGCTATAAATTTCACTGCACCTGGCGAAAACTGATAAGAATTGGGTGCAACGAGGAGTACCAGGTGAGGACCAGGCGGGGGACAGCGAGGACCGGGCTGGTCAACACGGTTGAGAGGACCAGGTTGGTGCAGCGAGGACCAAATTGGGAGCGGCGGCGGCAGCCAGGCTGGGGCGGGGGCGATCAAATTGGGAGCGGTGGCGACCAAATTGGGCAAGGACGACGGGGAAGGGACTGGCGAAGGAGGAGGATGTGGCCGGTCTAGCAGCTGGAGGAGATGGAGGGCGGAGGATATTTTACTTACTTTTTTTGGAATGGTCTACAGACTATATTTTTGGAATGGATATTTTACTTACTTTTTGAAAAGGTTCACTGAGTATTAAAAAAATGTTAACCTAGGATACAAAATAGTTCGCGCAACTTATAAAAGAAATTGATAGCATTCAACTGGTTGACAACCAGGAATGATCGATGGAATTAGAACATTCATGATAGTTAGGAGTGGAACGGTACATGGCCGGCTCAATGCCAGGCTGAGCAACACCACCACCTCAACAGATCATTTCCATCACAAAACAATCATTGGTTACAGATGCATCAACTACCTAGTGGACCTGCTGCTGCTGGCACACAGATTATTTGGATCCTCATTATCTGGCAGAGGATGTAGGACGGGCCGCGCGCCGCGCGCCGCCGCCGTTAGACGCCTCCGTCTCCGACGATGACAACAGTGATGAAGACCACGTCCTGCCCGGTGCGGCGTCCATCGTGGCCTCCAGCACGGCGCGCGCCTCCTCGAGCAGCTCGCCGGCCGGGCGAAACGCCACTCGTCCGTCGCTCACGGCGCAGCACCTCAGCCCGAGGAGCGCGACCTCGGTGGCCACCTCCGTCGGCCACCCCCCTGCGCTCGCGTCCACCACCTGGTGCCAGGCTCTGCCCCCGCCGGCGGCGGCCTCCAGTGCCGCCTTCTTCGCCCAACGCGCCGGCAGGCCCGTGACCAGCCGGAGCAGCAGCAGGCCCAGAGCGTGCACGTCGCACTGCGGGGTCGGCTCCCCCGTCGCGAGGTACCGCTTGTCCACGTACGCTAGCGCCTCGCGGCCGGCCCTCTGCTGCTCCGCCTGCGCCAGGAGACCGCGCATGCCGAGGCCGGCGAGTTTAATGGAGGAGCGCCGCTCGTCGGCCTGATCTAGCAGGAGGATGTTCGCCGGGCGGACGTCGCCATGCACCGTCTTGGCTGACGCGTGGAGGAAGGCCAGCGCGGAGCAGACCTGGTGTGACACGCGGCACCGCGCCATCCACGGCAGCGGCGGCAGCGTCCCGTCGCCTCCTTGGTCGAGGCGCTCCTCAAGGCTCCCGCCCGGCACCAGCTCGTGCACCACGGCGCGCGCCTCCGGGCAGGCGCCAACGAGCGCCACGAGGCTAGGGTGTTGCACCCTGCCGATGGCGTCTACCTCACGAGCAAACCGTGCCTCGCCGACGGCGGCATCGGGGGAGACGACCTTAACGACGACGCTCATGCCGCGCAGGCTCCCTCTGTACACGCCGGCGCGGCCAATGCCGGCACTGCCGATCCTGGAGGACTCGTCGAAACTACCTGTCGCCTCCTCCAGCTCCGGCAAACCGAACCGCATGACACCGACACCTTGATCACCATCTGTCACGGGCATGGATTCCACCGCAGCTTCAGGTTGCGGTCGAGTCCCTTCGTCCTTGAGCTTCTCCGTCAACGCATCGTCCATCTCCCTCGCGTCACCCTGACATTGTAAGATCCAACGGACTGTTCACCACCCAGAGAAAGTTAACCGAACTGACCCCTATCAACTCTTGCTCGCCACAATGTTCTTGCACACGTACCGAACCATGGTGTGAGGGCGTGGTCGAGTCGTGGATGCCGACCGGCTCGGCGGCGCCATCTCCGTGGTGGTGCGATGAGGATTCCGATGTCGAGCAGTCGGAGGTGGTTGGCCGTGGGCTGGTGCTCGCCGTAGATGGCTCTCCTCTGCTTATCAGCCCCTCGTCGCTGGCCTCTCTGTACGTGTCAACAATCAACATTATCAGATAAACGGAGAGCACAGCATCCATGGGGAATTTGACATATACCTGGTGCAGATGAGCTTTCCTTTACATACGAACCAGATCCTGCAAGAGGGATTGGCCTCGAGCTTGACCGTGGCCGCCTTCTTGGACTTGGGCGCCCGCATCTTCCTGACAAGAACGTAGCATCCATCACATTGTGCGCACGCAAGAGGCAGGCCGACTGTAACGTGCGACCTCGCGGTAACCGCACATACATACCTCGAGTAGGCCCGGTCGGCGGCCGCGCCCATGACGAGCTCGGCGACGCCATGATCGGCGACGAGCTGCACCAGGCCCCCCGCCAGGTCGTCGCCGGACACGATGACCTTGCGCGCGCCGACCTGTAATTATTGCACTCGATAGTTCAATCAGTGGAACCAACAATAATTTGCTGCTGATGACAGCGACTAGGGAACAAATGAAGGAAGGATGATAGGAACGAACACGATGGGCTTTGCAGATGCGGAGTAGGTGGTCGAGGGCCTCGCTGGCCTCGTCCTCCTCCCACTTCCTGCACGCGGCCACCATGGCTGCCCCCACCTGGCTCACCGGCACCCACGCCCCCACTGCATCCATCCACCCATCCACCGGACGAGATCATAAGCTACTTGCTCCTGCCATTGATTTGGTGGAAGTAATTGATGAAACACGCAGAGAGAGTGGCTTACTCATGTTGATGCGGTGCGGCGGGCGGTGGACGTGGGCGAGCACGAGGCGGCGGCCGGGGAAGTTGGCCAGCACCCACCGCAGGTTCGCCTTCCAGTTCCACTGCTCCTTCCCCACTGCGCAGTACACCTCCTCCTCGCCGGCGCCGGCTGCCGCCTCCTCCATGTGCCCAGTTAGCTAAATCGGTCGGTCGACCCTTCCAACTAAGCTTCGTTCTTGGGTTTCTTGCTCTCCCGGCAATGGCGCCCGGTCGAGGAGGGTGACAGAGACGATCCACGCGGGATGGAAATGGAAGAAGAAGAGAGCACGGGAGGGCGGAGAGTATGTAGTGTGTACGTAATCCCGTTGACCAGTTTTTAATCTTTTTGTACGGGAAAGTTGACTAGTCGCTATTCGGAAGGCCGTACGTACAAGGGATGGGATATCCCAGGACCCAGGTGAATATGCTCTAACTATACAGACTTGCAGGATGAAAAAAAAAAAAAGAAACTTTGACAACCAATTATAAGACGTTTTTTTAATACTAATGGATCACTGCATGACATTCACGATGGAGCATACTTAAACTCAGCTACATAATCCACACATTTGACCAGAGTAACTTGAATAATGCTAAGAAATGGAGCATCTAGCCCAAGATTATTGGCCTTTTCTAATGAGAAATTCCCTCAGTTATTATCAATCATGTGTACATGCCACAAATAATTAAGGAACGGTCGCTCCGCGATAAAGAAAGGCTCGAGCTCAAATCGACGCAGATCTGGTGAATATTAACTGAAATGAAAAGAAATACGTCTCTGAGATCAGACGGGTTCAATTTGGCATTTTATATTGGGCCTTAGATTTTTTTTTTTTAGCACAGTGGCCGATCTCGCAGTTGATCTGCGGACGAGCCATTGATCCTTTTCGAGCACACAGCGGAACTTTGAATGAAAGCACCAATATCAGTACTAAAACCGGCTGATCTCGGGTAGGGGTCCTGAAGTGTGAATCTCGAATCTCTACTCCTAATGGAGCAGTTGGTGAATAATCTCGAGTACAGGCTTGATCTACCTCGAGATCGTGTGTTGTGTTTTAACCCTAAGGCAGATGATTGTAATTATGGCCAACTAGGTTAGTATCCCTTATTTCAGGACAGCATCAATAAGGGACATGTTGATGATTGCACAAACGTACTTGAAGTTGTGGCATTGCAAGATCCTTGAGTTTGGCACTCTTTTTTTTTTTTTGCATGAAAGGTTCACACAATGACATCGACGTGTTGCAGCATTCTCTGGTGTTCATGAGGCTTTCAGAAGGCAATTCCTAAAAAAAATCAACTATGAGATCAATGACCACCAATACAACAAGTGATACTATCTAGTTGATGGTATTTATCCTCCATGGTCTATATTTATTGCTAAAGAACAAGAGTGCTTGGAAGTATGGGGACTGTGCTTTTTGTGTGCTCCAAGCTTGAGCTATTGTTCGCGAGAGGGGATGACTGCTTGTGTGATCATGCACAACATGATCGTAGATGATGAGTGTGATGACATCATCTATGACCAAGGGTGAGATTTCTAGGGTGAGTTTGTTAAGCCCGATGACGGATCGGCAATGTTTGCAAAGTTCATCCAATTTCATCATAAAATGCGTCATCTAGCAACTCATATTCAACTTCAAAATGATTTGGTTGAGCATATATGGACTCACATAGAAAACCAGTAGTTGTATATGTTCTTTTTTTCAAATTATTTGCTACAATTTTAAATTTATTTGGTTGTAAACTATGTGATTTTTATTTATTTGGTTGTAAACTATGTGACTTACTTGTTTAATAACATGCAATGTTTGATTCATTTGTTTATCGTAAATGTATAGAATGTCCAAAATGACAATTTGATTAAGAAACACACAAGGCGGACCAAAATGGGCGCCCCATTGAGCGCCATTGCAGGAAAGGCGGACAAAGGGCGGATGCCTACCCTTGCGGCCACTCAAACAGACAATTTTAGTTTTGCTGTCCGTTTGGATTGATCGATTGGAGTTGCCCTTAGTCTCTTTATATTTTGGGTCAATTTTTGACTTTTGACTTAACTATTAATAATAAGTTATATGCCACACAAAAAATATCATCGAAATCTCTTTCGCATGTGAATCCTTCAATGTCAGTTTTGTAACATAGTACAATTAATATTTTGTTAGTCAAATCAATGACTAAAATTTAACCCAAAATACAAAGAGACCAATAAACTACATCTCCAAATACTCCCTCCGGTCCTTTTTACTCTGCGTGTTAGATTTTTATCAAGTCAAACTATAGAAAGTTTGACCAAATTTATAATAAAAAATATCAACATTTATAATACAAAATATATATACTATGAAAACTACATTTCACAATAAATCTAACAATATTGATTTGACATTTCATAATGAATCTAACAATACTTTGACTTCAGACAAAACTTATATACAGACTAAAAAGGAGGGAGTACAAAGTGGTTGTTGATCCCGATGCATATTGATGGTTGGATATTAGGAAGCTGCGCACCCGAGTGCTCCTATGCAATTACCCACTTATCAAGTTACAACTTCCTTATAATTTCATACTGTACTTAGTTAAAGCATCATTCCTCATCTAAAAAAAAGTTAAAGCATCATCCATTCAGATTACGCTCAGGCCTTCAGCATTAGGGCACATGAATGAAGGGCCAGCACCACAATAACAGCAGTGAATCCAGTGATTAACCTACTCCATTTCATCTACTGACAGAACACATAACCAAACCAAGCAGCAGATACTCCACTGAGAAACACATCAGCGAAGGGAAACACATCACAGGCAGGTTGTTCTCTGTTTCCAGCACACATATCTACGAAACAAGGCGGCACATCAGCTGGGACTGACCGGGGATGATGCAAGCTTCTGATGGTCAGGTCCGACACGACCAGATGCGGCGTAGACGGCTTCGGACCCTACTTGCCCTTGCTGCTCTTTGCCCGGAGTTCCGCGGCTCCGGCCTTGACGCTGGACTTGGCGAGCGAAGTGGGTTTCAGGACGCTCTTCGGGTTCAATGCCTGCCGAAGCTTGAACACGGCCCACGCCGTTCCGATTGCGTGGCCTGCAGCGTCGAGCCCTTCGTTGGTCGCGGCAGCAGCTTTCTCTCCGTACCTGACGAACAAAGAAGAAGCGTGATGTGAGGGGAAGTGCTCCATGTTCTGATCCAAGAACAAAGAGAGGGAGTAGAAACAAGGTTGCGCGGTAGAATAACACGTACTTGTGGGATACAAGACCGGTCGTCACCGTCGACGATGTTGATAGCACATCCTTCCCAGCCACTTCTACGGCGTCAGAAATCTTGCCTGTTGACACCAGTAGAAGATACATAAGCAGGATGGAACAATAGAATACCAGAAGAAAGTAAGTTCCCCTGTTACTTTCAAGAATGAAGTTCAGGCACACAGAAATTCCATACATCTTAGAAAGTTAGAAACAACTGAGCAAATGAAATGCATATTTGATAGAGACTATTTTGCAAGAGCAAGTGCAGATCACAATGTGCTCCCAAGAGATGATGTTATCACTTACAAAAGATTCACGTGCTACTTGTAAATAGTACATTTAAGTATCAGGGGTATAAAAAAATTAAAGCACACCCACAGCCTGCTTGCCTTTAACTAGTAAAACACAAGTGTTTTTTCCTACTTCCGTAGGTATGTCCAAATTATGTGTGTTCATTTTTTTTTATCAAAGAAGGGTTCCCCCCTCTGATTTCCATTAAGGGAAACCAGCATCAAACTACAAGTACCGGTTCATTACAAAGATAACCGAATTATGTGTGTTCATGTGGTATATCATGATATACTGAGTTGGCATCTTTTTCGTGATTCACATGGCAAATACTTCGCTGACAGCACAAGATGTACTACCACCAACATTAACTTAGGTCACATTATTTTCAAGGAAAGGATCACATACCAAATCCATCAAGCGAAGCAAGAATAACCTCTCCAGGCAATAGGCTGAAGAACTTCTTGCCAGCTTTTGAGTTAACCAATGAGCTTGTAACAGAGCTAGTAAGCTTCACAACTCCAGACAGTATTCCAGTTGCCACTTTCTCGGACATTTTTGTCACCTTCTTAGCCCTGCCAGCAATCACATGCAAATATTCTTTCAGACCGACAGTACCAGAAATATTTGACTGAAATTACGTATTCTCAAATTGTGCAATTAAGCACAAAGGAAGCCTAAAAACATAAAAGCATAGCAAGGCCAGAAATCTCAAAATGAAACAACACACAAGTTTAAGTTAGTCCAGTTGCAAAATTCATCAAAATGAGCTGTCTACAACCATAGAGTCTTTCGACATGATTGCTTGCGGTTCTTCCTATATGATATAGTATGCAATCACGGCATCAAGCCATAGCTATAATTCACCAATCACCATACAGAACAGGACTAACCAGCCAAGTTTAACATAGCACCAGGGATGCCAAACAGCAGAACAAGTAAAACAAGTGCAGGTGTCAGCACGATAACATGATTAATTTGGGGGAGATTATCCATACTAATCATAAAGATTTTTAACATGACTGAAATACTACCACCGAATGGAAATGAGATGCTCATCATGGCACATTGCATCACGATTTAAGCTACTAATCTAGTCTATCTATGAACTGTGGTGTGCCCAAAACCTGAAGCATTTACTCATTATGCATCACAAATCCCACTGGATAAGTTTGCATGACTGCAAATTAGAAACAGATTCAGTATGAAGAACTGAGAAAGAAAGCACTACCTTTTGATCCGCCGGAGCATCTCCGGGCTGACCTCGGCCTCGGTATCGCCGGGCTGGATCCTCTTCCTGAGCACCTCCTGCCCCCACCGGAGCCGGTCCACGGTCATCACCCCGCACCACAGGATCCCCCTGGCCACGTTCTCGGCGCCGGACGCGATGGCCCTGGCCACGGCGCTGCCGTACTCCTCGACGTTGGGCGCGACGGCGGTCCAGTAGGCGGCGGCCTCGACCTCGCCGCGCACCCCACCGGCGAGCCCCTCGCTGCCGGCCACGGAGTGGGCGGAGAACCTGGTGTAGGCGGCGAGCAGGGCGTCGAGGCGCGGGTCGGGCACGGAGAGCGTGAGGCCGTAGTGGAGCGCGTCGGGGGTCGGGTCGTCGGGGGAGGCGGGCACGGCGAAGGAGAAGGAGTAGTGGCGCGGGTCGAGCTTGACGGCGGCGACGTCGCGGGCGAGCGGCCACTGGACGGCGCCGAGCGCGGCGATGGCGGCCAGGGAGGTGTCGCCGGCGCGGATGCGGTGGAGGGAGAGCTCGCCGGCCGCCAGCGGGTGGCTGCGCTGGCGGTCGATTAGGTGGAGCTGCGCGCCGGGGGCGCGCAGCAGCACGTCGTCCGAGGGCGGCGGCGCGTCGGGGGAGGCCGGGGACCGCGGGATCTCGGGCGGCGCCAGGTCCGCCATGGTGAGCGACGGGTAGAGCGGCGGCGCCGACGGGGCCGGGCTACTAGGGTTGGTGGCGGGGTTCGGGGGGTTGTAGGAGGCCATGGGGGATTGCAATGCGGGAGAGCTTTAAGGCGGGGAGGAGTGGAGGAGGAGGAGGAGGGAGAGCCGTGGGGATTGGGGACGGCGACGGCGACGGCACGTCGGCGGTGGCGTGGCGCCTTGTATAGGGGATCCCCGGCCGCGTGCGTGGCGACGTGGCGTTGGGCGGCCGGGTCCACGCGGTTGGGAGTGGTGGGGCCCGGCTGCGCGGCTGGGTTTGTTTAATTGGTTGGGTTGTGCGATTCAGGGCGCTGCTCTCTGGTCTATGACTGGTGGGGCCAACGCTTTGTTTGCTGAGTCTCCTGGCGGTATGTCGACCCCACTGTCGGTGACGTAGCTTCGGTTGGGTGCTGAGCGTGGTCGGCGCACGCGTGGGCTCGTTTCACCACCAATCCCATAGCTAGCGGTGGGATGTGCGTGGCCGCACTCGTAGACGTACTCCAAGCATGGAGTTTTCCTCCATGACTAAGCAACCTCAAGGACAAGATCAACCAAAGGTCGCTTGACAGTTGACGCCACAAGGAAAAATACAGATATTGCACGAATCAGCAAGGAGGATGGTACTTTTCCTCCAAAATGTAGTGTAGATAAATCTCTAGAAATCATTTATGAACATCTAGTCGTGCAAATGGGGGCGTTGCTAGTGCGCGCACGCTCAATTTCCGACAGGCAAGGTCTCCCAATTTGGAAAGTAGGCGGCATTTTATGTGTATCATAATATATGTCATTTTAGCAGCTCAATTGAACTGCTAAAACCACGTATATTACGGTACAAAGCAAGTATAGAAGATTAGGGGATGGGTTATGGGGTAACTAGGGTGGCCCATTTCAGGAAAGGGGGTGGGGGTGGGGGGGGGGGGGGGTAGACAGTCGCGGATCTAGGATTTGAAGTTACCCGGGGCGAACTATTAATAAAAGAAACAAAAAAAATCAAGGCCATGATACAATTAAATAACACAATCAACAATATTAGTTCGCCATGTGGTATGCATTTAGGCAAGACGACCAACAAGATCAAAGTAGTTTCATTCTAAAGAACTAAGCGGAAAATATATAACGCGAAGATTCATATAAAGTCTAATTTGGACTCCCGCTTCTAGAATGGTTGCATTTTCTTCGGATTCACAAACTCAAGGTCCGGGCTGATTTACAGGAAATCAATCTGCTTCATCTTTTTTAGGTCCCTATAATATTAGTTTTGTAACTAAAATTTCGGTACTCCTATTTAATATTATAGGGCGAGGGGAAGGAGGGGGAGGAGGAGGCCTAGAGGCCGGCGGCGGGTGAGTCCCCTCGGTCGCTCGCGGGAGCGACGCGAGGGGAAGGGGGCGACTGAAGTGACCCCAATATTATAAAGTCTAATTTGGACTCATGCTTCTAGAATGGTTGGATTTTCTTCGGATTCACAAGCTCAAGGTCCGGGCTGATTTACCGGAAATCAATCTGCTTCATCTTTTTTAGGTCCCTATAATATTAGTTTTTAACTAAAATTTCGGTACTCCTATTTAACTTTCAAGAATTAGTGTGACAACAAATTATAGAATGACATAATTAAAGAGAGGAAGATTAGGGGAGAGCGAACAAATCTGCTCCATGCTGAAGTACTTTGCAGTTTTGTCCTACTCCCGTGCGGATGGCATCAAGAAAAGGTGAACTCCCTTCTCCTTCTCCACCCAGCACTATCGGTCGGACCTGAACAGCGCCGTCGTGCGGGTAACAGTGGAGGGTGTCAGATCAAGGTGCCGAGGCAGCCGTACACGGCGTGATCGTGTGAAACTGGCCAGTTCCATGATGGATAGGAATTGGGGACGTCAAGGTCAGCCTGGGTACAAAAAATAATGGGCTCATCTATCTTCTGTTGGGCCTTACTTGACTGGCCCATCTCCAAGCGAATCATTTCTTTCCTCTTCTCTCGGGGAGCTCCTAGTTGGGGCTGCATGCGCCAGTTTCCTAAGCTGACGCCCACGCACCATCGCCCGTGGGCCAGCCCATTTAGGCGAGTGCTCGCTGGTTGTTCCGTCGATCGATACACTGATCGATTTATCGGTCGCAACCCCGGAAAAACTAGTCAACCGTTGATTCATATAAAAATCTGAAAAATTCGCCAAAAAAGAAAAGTTTTATGAATTTAAAAATATGCACGGACTTTGAACAACATTTAACAAATTTAAAAAAGTTCACTGAATTTGAAAAAAAATCATACTATTTGAAAAAAGTTCATCAAAGTCAAAAGATTCATCGATTTTGAAAAAAGCCCATCAATTTTGAAAAAAGTACATCGAATTTGAATAAAGTTCGACGAATATAAATTAAAGTTCATCAAATTTTTAAAAAAGTTCATTGATTTTCACAAATTCCAATGAATTTTAAAAATTTCATTGAATTAGAGAAAAGTTCGTCAAATTTGAAAAATAAGTTCATAGATTTTTGAAAAAAGTTCATCAAATGTTGAAAAATGTTCACAAATTTTGATAAAAGAGTTCATGGATTGTTGTAAAAAACGTTCATTGATTTTGACGAAAAATTTCATCGATTTACAATCGCGCAATTGAGAAAAAGAAAAAAGAAAAAAAAGAAAAAGAGATGCGGACTAGGGAAAGAACAAAAAGGACAGAAGTAGTTTCTTTCCATAAGTTAGCGATGGCCCTAGTGGTCTAGAGTATGATTCCTGGGCGCGCGCACCATTTTTATACTCCCTTGGTATTTTAGAGTATATATTCACTTATTTTGCTCCGTATGTGGTTCATAGTAAAATCTTTTCAAAGACTTATATTTAGGAACGGAGAGAGTACTTTAGAACGAAGTTCCAAATAGGCCAGGAAAGATAATTTTGGATGACCGTCGGTGCCAAGTACGAACTGAAGCCATAACATATCATCAGACTGAAACTGACACTATCTCCACCTGCAAACCTGTGCTAATTAATTCTCCATCCATAGAATTCGACAGCATCTCTTTCTTTACATTCACAACTGCAAAGAAAGATCACACATCCATCCACAACTACCTGCATGCAACACCATGCCACCATACCAACAACATGCATGGTTCACGCATATCATCTCCAAGCCTAGTAGTAGTAGTAGTAGATCCAAGGTCGGGTTGGTTCGACGCCAACACAAAAGACAACATGCAGTTCCATGGTTTCCAGCGACATCAAAGGACCGACTAACACACGACAGCTAGAGTAGTTCCAGGTGCTATTTATTTAGATAGATACTCCCTCCGTTCAGAAATAGTTGTCGCAGAAATGGATGTATCTAGACGTATTTTAGTTTTAGATACATCCATTTTCGAGACAAGTAATTCCGAACGGAGGGAGTATAAGATAGACACAGGCACATAGCGAGACACAGCTCACCACTACCCCCAGCAGCAAGCGGATCAGCAGAAGAACATGGAGCTCCTCACATTCTTGTGCAGTTCCGGCACCGGGATGCTGCCCGCCGATGTGTGCCCCCCTCCCTGGCTCGACGATGCGTCCGACATGTCTTCAAACTTCACGAATGCGCCTACGTGGGCAGCCGCCAGATGCGCATACATAATCGGAGCAACTGCAAGCCATGCCAAGCAAAAAACACAACAAAACATAAGGAACAATGCTCATTATTTGCCAAGCAAAGACAATGAGGAACAATGCTCATTAGCAAAGATAATGAGGAACAATGCTCATTATTTGCCAAGCAAAGACAATGAGTCGCACATACCGACTGATATCGCTGTTGTGCTCCTCTGGTACCTGAAAAGGTCACAGCAACAGGGTTCAGGCATAGCTTGGCAACAGTTTTCTTTTATCAAGAATGGTACAAATTTCACAAGCTCTGTAACCCTAGACTGCCTGTCTACGTACACGTATGAAAGTGAATGCACAAATTCCTGAAGCTCATCCGCGGTGAAGCCGATCTCATCATGCAGAACATGGTAATGTGTTGGCCTCGACGTGCCCTGGCACACACAACAAACACAAACTTAAGTAGGACCATCACCGGGCATACTGGTACGTGGTGGTAGTAACAAAAAAACAGAGCAGAAAGCAGAGATTACTTACGATCATCCCAGCATGTGCGCACATGTAGAAGTCGAAATTCTTGGGATGGCAGATCTCTTTATCCACGACGGTCCCTACAGAATGGTGACATGAACACTTGCTTTTACCATCATTTCGCAGAAAATTGCAAGTTTATGTGACAAGGCGATGTTTCGCTCTAGAAAAATAGTACTCCCTACGGTTCCCAAATATAAGTCTTTTTAGAGTTTCCAACAAATGACTACATACAGAGCAAAGTGAGTGAATCTACACTCTAAAATATGTCTACATACATCCGTATGTTGTAGTCCATTTGAAATGTCTAAAAAGACTTATATTTAGGAACGGAGGGAGTAGGAAATAAAGTTACCAGGAGGAACATTATTCGGGGATTCAGTCTGGAAAAATCTAGTATGATGATTTTTCTGAGCAACGATGACTGTGAACTTAGGCTCCCACCACTACCGGAACAGGGCCCTATGCCGACAGCCATATATATGCCGATGGCCCCCGTCGGCCTTGTCTGGGCTATGCCGACAGCCATGTCCAGGCCGTCGGCGTAATAAAGCCGTCGGGCTATCTCAAGATATGCCGACGGCCTCCGTCGGCCCAGATCGGCCGTCGGCTTATCCCAATTTACGCCTACAGCGGCCGTCGGCATAGTTGCGGGCCCGGCGATCCCGCTCGTGCCGTGCGGCTAACGACGTCCGATCTATGCCGACGGCCGAGGCGGGAGGCCGTCGGCATAGATGCCCTTACCACGTCATCGATCCGAGGCGTACCGACCACCAACGATGCCGACGGCTGCCGTCGGCGTAGATGCCACATCACTGATCCGCGGCGCGCCGGCCATCTGCCCTATGCCCGTCGGCATAGTTTTTTTTCTTTTTTTTCTTTTTTTCATAGCTATATTTTTTCCATAGTTTTTTTTTATTTTTTTTCCTTTTTTTACCACGTCATCGATCTTTTTATCATAGTTCCTTATCCACTTCCGGTCACCCCTCCACTCGTTAGTTTTTTTCTTTTTTTTCATAGCTATATTTTATGTTTTCTTAAATATTATTATTTGACTAACTTACATATAGTACGTGTTAATAAGCATAGATACATTATTTTTCGGCTCTGTACACAGCGGTGTGACCCGCCTCACGAAGCGTGCCACCGCTAGCTTCAAGCACTGAATGGGGAACAACGCGCCGGGTCTATACGAAGGGGACTTTGCTCCCAAGTGTTTATATATATATCGGGTGACCTACCACAACCGGGTGGTGTTGTGGCATGTCCGAAGAGGCGGCACGTGTCTCCGGTGCGTGGGCCCCCACACGGACGGCGCCGCCGGCGGCACCTGGAGGGGGTAAACTGCCGCGTCGGTTCTACACGGAGTGGATTTAGCTGTGGGTTTGGCCGGATGTCGCCTCGGTGTCCCTCTAGACCGACCGACACAACCGGATTGAGCGGTCCACCGTCAAAGCCCGTCCGTGGAAGTCAAAAGGCTAGATCTCGTGGTCAATCGCTCCGAGGTTAGGCGGGGCCACGGGGCCTGAGCAATGCCACCGGAGCGCCGTCTGAGGCCCTCATACATGCGGGGTGGTGTTGTGGCATGTCCGAAGAGGCGGCACGCCGCGTCTCCGGTCGTGGCCCCTCCTCACGGACGGCGCCGCCACGCACCGGAGGGAAATGGACGCGCCGGGTCTACACGGAGTGGATGTAGCATTAGGTTTGGCCGGATGTTGCTCCGGGTGTCCCTATGGACCGACTCGACACAACTGGTGGAGAGGTCCAGCGATCAAAGCCCGGCCCGTCTGGGAGGTCAAGGCTAGATCTCGTGGTCAACCGCCTGTGGTTAGGCGGGACGGGGCCTGAGGGGTAGCAATGCCACCGGAGCGTCGTCTGGGCCTTCATGCATGCGCGGTGGTTTTGTGGCATGTCCGAAGAGGCGGCCGCAGCGTCTCGGCGGCGTGGCCCCTCACGGACGGCGCCGCCCGCCGCACCTGGAGGGGGGAAACCGCCGCGTCGGTTCTACAGTGGATGTAGCTGTGGTTTTGGCCCGATGTTGCTCCCGGTGTCCCTATGGGCCGACTGACACAACGGGTGGAGAGGTCCACCGTCAAAGCCCGCTCGTGGGAAGTCAAGGGCTAGATCTAAGTCAACCGCCTGTGGTTAAGCGGAGACGGGGGCCTGAGGGGTAGCAATGCCACCGGGCCGCTGCGGGCCCCTCATACATGCGGGTGGTGTTGTGGCATGTCCGAAGAGGCGGCGCGTCTCAGTGTCGTGGCCCCCCCTCAGACGGCCTTGCCGCCGGCACTGGAGGAAATGGACGCGGCGGGGCCACACGGAGTGGGTGGTGCGGGGGGTTTTGCCCGGATGGTGCTCCCGGGGGTCCCTATGGGCCGACCTGACACAACCGGGTGGAGAGGTCCACTGGTCAAAGCCCGTCCGTGGGAAGTCAAAGGGCTAGATCTCGTGGTCAACCGCTCCAGGGTTAGGCGGGACGGGGGCCATGGGGGTAGCAATGCTACCGGAGCGTCTTACCGGGCCCTCATACATGCGGCGTGGTGTTGTGGCATGTCCGAAGAGGCGGCACACATCTCCGTCGTGGCGCGGGCCTCACGGACGCGCCGCCACGCACCGAGGGGGGGAAACGGACGCGTCGGGTCTACACGGAGTGGATGTAGCTGTGGGTTTGGCCCGGATGTTGCTCCCGGGTGTCCCTATGGGTGGATCTGACACAACTGGGTGGAGAGGTCCACTCGTCAAAGCCCGTCCGTGGGAAGTCAAAGGGCTAGATCTCGTGGTCAACCGCTCCAGGGTTAGGCGGGACGGGGGCCCTGGGGGGTATCAATGCCACCGGAGCGTCGTACCGGGCCCTCAAACATGCGGGGTGGTGTTGTGGCATATCCGAAGAGGCGGCACATGTCTCCGGTGCGTGGCCCCCCTCACGGACGGCGCCGCCGCCGGCACCTAGACGGGGGAAACGGACGCGTCGGGTCTACACGGAGTGGATGTAGCTGTGGTTTTGGCCCGGATGTTGCTCCCGGGTGTCTCTATGGGCCGACTGACACAACCGGTGGAGAGGTCCACCGTCAAAGCCCGTCCCGTGGGAAGTCAAAGGGCTAGATCTCGTGGTCACCCGCTCCAAGGTCAGGCGGGACGGGGGCCCTGGGGGGTAGCAATGCCACCGGAGCGTCTTACCGGGCCGTCATACATGTGGGGTGGTGTTGTGGCATGTCCGAAGAGGCGGCACGCCTCCGGTCGTGGCCCCTCACGGACGGGCCGCCATTCGGCACCTCGAGGGGGAAACGGACGCTGGGTCTACACGGAGTGGATGTAGCTGTTGGTTTGGCCGGATGTTGCTCCGGGTGTCCCTATGGGCCGACCTGACACAACCGGTGGAGAGGTCCACTGGTCAAAGCCCGTCAGGTGGGAAGTCAAAGGGCTAGATCTCGTGGTCAACCGCTCGAGGTTAGGCGGGGACGGGGCCCTGGGGTATCAATGCCACCGGGCGTCGTGCATCGGGCCCTCAAACATGCGGGGTGGTGTTGTGGCATATCCGAAGAGGCGGCACATGTCTCGGTCCGTGGCCCCTCACGGACGGCGCCACGCCGGCACCTAGACGAAGCAGACGGACGTCGGGTCTACACGAGTGGATGTAGCTGTGGTTTTGGCCCGGATGTTGCTCCCGGGTGTCTCTATGGGCCGACCTGACACAACCGGGTGGAGAGGTCCACTGGTCAAAGCCCGTCCGTGGGAAGTCAAAGGGCTAGATCTCGTGGTCAACCACTCCGGGGTTAGGCGGGACGGGGGCCCTGGGGGGTAGCAATGCCACCGGAGCGTCTTACCGGGCCCTCATACATGCGGCGTGGTGTTGTGGCATGTCCGAAGAGGCGGCACGCGTCTCCGGCGTGGCCCCCCTCAGACGGCCGCCGTCCCGGCACCTCGAGGGGGAAAGCAGACGCGTCGGGTCTACACGGAGTGGAAGTAGCTGTTGGTTTGGCCGTGATGTTGTTCCCGGGTGTCCCTATGGGCCGACTGACTGGCCGGGTGGAGAGGTCCACTGGTCAAAAGCCGTCCGTGGGAAGTCAAAGGCTAGATCTCGTGGTCAACCGCTCCGAGGTTAGGCGGACGGGGCCTGAGGGTATCAATGCCACCGGAGCGTCGTACCGGGCCCTCAAACATGCGGGGTGGTGTTGTGGCATGTCCGAAGAGGCGGCACATGTCTCCGGTTAGTGGCCCCCCTCACGGACGGCGCCGCCGCCGGCACCTAGACGGGGGAAACGGACGCGTCGGGTCTACACGGAGTGGATGTAGCTGTGGTTTTGGCCCGGATGTTGCTCCCGGGTGTCTCTATGGGCCGACCTGACACAACCGGGTGGAGAGGTCCACTGGTCAAAGCCCGTCCGTGGAAGTCAAAGGGCTAGATCTCGTGGTCAACCGCTCACGGGAGTTAAGCGGGGCCAGGGGCCCAGGGGTAGCAATGCCACCGGGCGTCGTCTGGCCCCTCATACATGCGGGTTGTGTTGTGGCATGTCCGAAGAGGCGGCACGCTGCGTCTCCGGTCTGGGGCCCCTCACGGACGGCGCCGCCACGGCACCTCGAGAAACGGACGTCCGGGTCTACACGGAGTGGATGTAGTTGTTGGTTTGGCCGGATGTTGCTCCGGGTGTCCCTATGGGCCGACTCGACACAACCGGTGGAGAGGTCCACCGTCAAAGCCCGTCCGTGGGAAGTCAAGGCTAGATCTCGTGGTCAACCGCTCGAGGTTAGGCGGGGCCAGGGCCTGAGGGGTAGCAATGCCACAGAGCGCCGTCGGGCCCTCATACATGTGGGGTGGTGTTGTGGCATGTCCGGAAGAGGCGGCACACGTCTCGGTCAGCGTGGCCCCCTCACGGACGCACGCCGCCCGCCGGTACCTTGAGGGGGAAATGGACGTGTCAGGTCTACACGGAGTGGATGTAGCTGTGGGTTTGGCCCGGATGTTGCTCCGGGCGTCCCTATGGGCCGACTCGACTCAACCGGGTGGAGAGGTCAATCGTCAAAGCCCGTCTGTGGGAAGTCAAAGGGCTAGATCTCGTGGTCAACCGCCTGTGGTTAGCGGGGACGGGGCCCCGGGGTAGCAATGCCACCGGGCGTCGTGCATCGGCCCTCATACATGCGGGTGCTGTTGTGGCATGTCCGAAGAGGCGGCACGCGTCTCCGGCGCGTGGGCCCTCACGGACGGGCGGCGCCAGCCGCACCGAGGGGGGAAACGGATACCGGGTCTACACGGAGTGGATGTAGTTGTGGTTTTGGCCCGGATGTTGCTCCGGGTGTCCCTATGGGCCGACTCGACACAACCGGGTGGAGAGGTCCACTGGTCAAAGCCCGTCCATTAGGAACTCAAAGGGCTAGATCTCGTGGTCAACCGCTCCCAGGTTAGGCGGGGCCAGGGCCTGAGGGGTAGCAATGCCACCGGAGCGTCGGCCCTCATACATGCGGGTGGTGTTGTGGCATGTTCGAAGAGGCGCACGCGTCTCCGGTGCGTGGCCCCCCTCACGGACGGCCAAGCCGCCGCCACCTGGAGGGAGAAATGGACGCGTCCGGGTCTACAGGTGGATGTAGCTATGGGTTTGGCCCGGATGTTGCTCCCGGGTGTCCCTATGGGCCGACCTGACACAAGCGGGTGGAGAGGTCCACTAGTCAAAGCCCGTCCGTGGGAAGTCAAAGGGCTAGATCTCGTGGTCAACTGCTCCAGGGTTAGGCGGGACGGGGGCCCTGGGGGTAGCAATGCTACCGGAGCGTCGTCTGGGCCCTCATACATGCTGGGTGGTGTTGTGGCATGTCATAAGAGGCGGCACGCGTCTCGGTCGTGGCCCCTCACGGACAGCGCCGCCGCCGCCGGCACTGGAGGGGGGAAACCGCCGCGCGTCGGTTCTACGGAGTGGATGTAGCTGTGGTTTTGGCCGGATGTTGCTCCCGGGTGTCCCTATGGGCCGACGACACAACCGGGTGGAGAGGTCCACTGGTCAAAGCCCGTCCGTGGGAAGTCAAAGGGCTAGATCTCGTGGTCAACCGCTCCAGGGTTAGGCGGGACGGGGGCCCTGGGGGGTACCAATGCCACCGGAGCGTCGTACCGGGCCCTCATACATGCGGGGTGGTGTTGTGGCACCTCCTCCTCTCCCGCAGGTGCTTGGCGAAGCCCTGCAGGATTGCCACGCTCCTCCACCACCACCACGCCATTGTGATGTTGCTGGATGGAGTCTTCCTCAACCTCTCCCTCTCTCCTTGCTGGATCGAGGCATGGGAGACGTCACCGGGCTGTACGTGTGTTGAGCGTGGAGGTGCCGTCCGTTCGGCACTAGGGATCATCGGTGATTTGAATCACGGCGAGTACGACTCCATCAACCCCGTTCACTTGAACGCTTCCGCTTAGCGATCTACAAGGGTATGTAGATGCACTCTCTTCCCTCGTTGCTAGTTTCTCCATAGATAGATCTTGGTGACACGTGGGAAAATTTTGAATTTCTGCTACGTTCCCCAACAAAGGCATCATGAGCTAGGTCTATTGCGTAGATTCTTTGCACGAGTAGAACACAAAGTAGTTGTGGGCGTTGATTTTGTTCAATATGCTTACCGTTACTAGTCCAATCTTGTTTTGACGGTATTGTGGGATGAAGCGGCCGGACCGACCTTACACGTACTCTTCGTGAGACATGTTCCACCGACCGACATGCACTTGGTGCATAAGGTGGCTAGCGGTGCCGCCTCCCACTTTAGTCGGAACGGATTCGATGAAAAGGGTCCTTATGAAGGGTAAATAGCAATTGGCATATCACGTTGTGGTTTTATGCGTAGGTAAGAAACGTTCTTGCTAGAAACCCATAGCAGCCACGTAAAACATGCAAACAACAATTAGAGGACGTCTAACTTGTTTTTGTAGGTTATGCTATGTGATGTGATATGGCCAAGAAGAATGTGATGAATATATGTGATGTATGAGATTGATCATGTTCTTGTAATAGGAATCACGACTTGCATGTCGATGAGTATGACAACCGGCAGAGCCATAGGAGTTGTCTTTATTTATTGTATGACCTGCGTGTCATTATACAACGCCATGTAATTACTTTTACTTTATTGCTAACCAGTAGCCATAGTAGTAGAAGTAATAGTTGGCGAGACAACTTCATGAAGACACGATGATGGAGATCATGATGATGGAGATCATGGTGTCATGTGACGATGATGATCATGGAGCCCCGAAGATGGAGATCAAAAGGAGCAAAATGATATTGGCCATATCATGTCACTATTTGATTGCATGTGATGTTTATCATGTTTATGCATCTTATTTGCTTAGAACGACGGTAGTAAATAAGATGATCCCTCATTAAAATTTCAAGAAGGTGTTTCCCCTAACTGAGCACCGTTGCGAAAGTTCGTCGTTTCGAAGCACCACGTGATGATTGGGTGTGATAGATTCTTACATTCACATACAACGGGTGTAAGCCAGATTTACACACACACAACACTTAGGTTAACTTGACGAGCCTAGCATGTACAGACATGGCCTCGGAACACAAGAGACCGAAAGGTCGAGCATGAGTCGTATTGTAGATACGATCAACATGAAGATGTTCACCGATGATAACTAGTCTGTCTCATGTGATGATCGGACACGGCCTAGTTGACTCGGATCATGTAATCACTTAGATGACTAGAGGGATGTCTATCTGAGTGGGAGTTCATGAGATGAACTTAATTATCCTGAACATAGTCAAAAGATCTTTGCAAATTATGCCATAGCTCGCGCTTTAGTTCTACTGTTTTAGATATGTTCCTAGAGAAAATATAGTTGAAAGTTGACAAGATAGCAATTATGCGGACGATGTAAGAAGGCTTATGTCCTTAATGCACCGCCGGTGTCTTTGAACCTCGAACGTCGATCTGTGGATGTTGCGAACATCGACATACACGTCTTGATAACTACGTGATAGTTCGGTTAAACGGTTTAGAGTTGAGGCACCAAAGACGATTTCAAACGTCGCGGAACATATGAGATGTTTCGAGGGCTGAAATTGGGATTTCAAGCTCGTGCTCACGCCAAGAGGTATAAGACCTCCGGCGATTTTCTTAGCCTGCAAACTAAGGAGAAAAGCACAATCATTGAGCTTGTGCACAGATTGTCTGAGTGCAACCATCACCTGAATCGAGTGGGAGTTGATCTTCCAGATGAGATAGTGATGTTTCTCCAAAGTCATTGCCACCAAGCTGCTAGAGCTTCGTGAAGAACTATAACATGTCGTGATAGATATGATGATCTCATGCGGTATTCACGATGTTTGACACCGCGAAAGTAGAAATCAAGAAGGAGCATCAATTGTTGATGGTTGGTGAAACCACTAGTTTCAAGAAGGGCAAGGGCAAGAAGGACACTTCATGAAACGGCAAATCAGTTCTTTGCTCTAGTGAAGAAACCCAAGGTTGAACCCAAACCCGAGACTAAGCGCTTACGTAATGAGAGGAACGGACATCGAAGCGGAACCACCCTAGATACTTGGTAGATGAGAAGGCTGGCAAGGTCGATAGAAGTATATTGGATATACGTTATGTTAATGTCTACTTTACTAGTACTCCTAGTAGCTCCTTGGTTTTATATACCGGTTCGGTTTCTAAGTGTTAGTAACTCGAAACAAAAGATACGGAATAACAGGAGACTAGCTAAAGGTGAGCTGACGATACGTGTTGGAAGTGTTTCCAAGGTTGATATGATCAAGCATCGCACGCTCCCTCTACCATCGAGATTGGTGTTAAACCTAAATAATTGCTATTTGGTGTTTGCGTTGAGCATAGACATGATTGGATTATGTTTGTCATGAATACGGTTATTCATTTAAGGAGATTAATGGTTACTCTGTTAATTTGAATAATACCTTCAATGGTCTAGCACCTAAAAGGAATGGTTTATTGAATCTCGATCGTAGTGATACACATTTTCATGCCAAAAGATATAAGATAGTAATGATAGTACCACCTGCTTGTGGCACTTTGCCATTTGAGTCATATTGGTATAAAAGCATGAAGAAGCTCCATGTTGATGGATCTTTGGACTCACTCGTTTTGAAAAGTTTGAGACATGCGAACCATGTCTATTGGTGTATCTTGCATGAAGAAACTCCATGCAGATGGATCGTTTGGACTCACTTGATGTTGAATCATTTGAGACATGCAAATCATACCACATGGGCAAGATGACCTGAAAAGCCTCGGTTTGATAAGATGGAACAAGAAAGCAACTTGTTGGAAGTAATAAATTTTGATGTGTGCAGTCTAATGAGTGTTGAGGCATGCAGTGGATATCGTTATGTTCTTACTTCACAGATGATTCGAGTAGATGTTGAGTATATTTACTTGATGAAACACAAAGTCTGAATTATTGAATGGTTCAAGTAATTTCAGTGAAGTTAAAGATCATTGTGACAAGAGGATAAAATGTCTATGATATGATCATAGAGATGAGTATCTGAGTTACGAGTTTTGTACGCATAATTAAGACAACTGTGGAAATTGTTTCACAATTAATACCGCTGGAACACCATAGTGTGATGGTGTGTCCGAACATCATAGTTGCACCCTATTGGATATGGTGCGTACCATGATGTCTCTTATCGAATTACCACTATCGTTCATGGGTTAGGCATTAGAGACAACCGCACTCACTTTAATAGGGCACCACGTAATTTCGTTGAGACGACACCGTTTGAACTACGGTTTGGAGAAACCTAAGTTGTCGTTTCTTAAAGGTTTGGGGCTGCGACGCTTATGTGAAAAAGTTTCATCGTGATAAGATTGAACCCAAAACGGATAAATACATCTTCATAGGACACTCAAAACAGTTGGGTATACCTCCTATCTCAAGATCCGGAAGCAAAAGTAATTGTTTCTAGAAACGGGTCCTTTCTCGAGGAAAAGTTTCTCTCGAAAGAATTGAGTGGGAGGATGGTGGAGACTTGATGAGGTTATTGAACCATCACTTCAACTAGTGTGCAGCGGGGCACGGGAAGTTGTTCCTGTGGCGCCTACACCAATTGAAGTAGAAGCTTATGATAGTGATCATGAAGTTTCTGATCAAGTCACTACCGCACTCGTAGGGTGACAAGGATGCGTGCTACTTGAGTGGTACAAGAATCATGTTTTGAAGGTCATGTTGCTAGACAACAATGAACCTACGTGCTATGGAGAAGCGATGGTGGGCCCATATTCCGACAAATGGTTAGAAGCCATGAAATCCGAGATAGGATCCATGTATCAGAACAAAGCATGGACTTTGGTGGACTTGCCCGGTAGGCAAGCCATTGAGATAAATGGATCTTTAAGAAGAAGACGGACGTGGACGGTAATGTCACCGTCTATGAAGCTCGACTTGTGGCGAAGAGTTTTTCACAAGTTCAAGGAGTTGACTACGATGAGATTTTCTCATCCGTAGCGATGCTTAAATCCGTCGGAATCATGTTAGCATTAGCTGCATTTATGAAATCTGGCAGATGGATGTCAAAAGCGAAGTTTCCTTACCGGTCTTACGTAAGGAAAGGTTGTATGTGATACAATCGAGAAAGTTTTTGTCGATCCTAAGGATGCTAAAAAGGTATCTTTGGCTCCGGCGATCCTTCTAAGGACTAGAGTAAGCATCTCGGAGTTGGAATGTGCGCTTTGATGAGATGATCAAAGATTTTGGGTTTATATACAAAGTTTATGAGAAACTTGTATTTCCAAAGAAGTGAGTGGGAGCACTATAGAATTTCTGATGAGTATATGTTGTTGACATATTGTTGATCAGAAATGATGTAGAATTTCTGAAAAGCATATGGGGTTATTTGAAAAGTGTTTTTCAATAGAAAACCTAGATTAAGCTACTTGAACATTGAGCATCAAGATCTATGAGGATAGATCAAAAACGCTTAATGGTACTTTCAAATGAGCACATACCTTGACATAATCTTGAAAGTGTTCAAGATGGATCAGTCAAAGAAGGAGTTCTTGCTCGAGTTGTAAGGTATGAAGTTAAGAGTTAAATCTCGACCACGGCGAGAAAGAGAGAAAGGACGAAGGTCGTCCCCTATGCCTTAGGACGTAGGCTCTACAATATGCTATGTTGTGTACCAAGCGGAAGTGTGCCTTGCCATGAGTCAGTCAAGGGGTACAAGAATGATCCAGGAATGGATCATTGGACAATGATCTAAATTGTCCTTGGAGTAAATAAGGACATGTTTCTCGATTATGGAGGTGATAAAGAGTTTGGCGTAAAGGGTTACGTCGATGCAAGCTTTAACACCTATCCGAAAGTGACTCTGAGTAGCAAACCCGGATACGTATAGTGGAGCAACCATTTGGAATAGCTCCAAGTGGAGTGTGGAAGCCGCGTTTACAATATGACCTAGAACTTTGCAAAGCACACACGGATATGAAATGTTCAGATCCGTTGACTACAACCTCTCTCACAAGAAAAACATGATCACACCACCGAACTCATTGAGTCTTACTCACATGGTGATGTGAACTAGTTTAGACACTAGTAAACTCTTTGGATGTTGGTCACATGGCGATGTGACCTATCAGTGTTAATCACATGGCGATGTGAACTAGATTATTGACTCTAGTGCAAGTGGGAGACTGTTGGAAATATGCCCTAGAGGCAATAATAAATTAGTTATTACTATATTTCCTTATTCATCATAATTGTTTATTATCCATGCTATAATTGTATTGATAGGAAACTCAGATACATGTGTAGGTACATAGACAACACCAAGTCCCTAGTAAGCCTCTAGATGACTAGCTCGTTAATCAATAGATGGTTACGGTTTCTGACCATGGACATTGGATGTCATTGATAACGGATCACATCATTAGGAGAATGATGTGATGGAAAAGACCCAATCCTAAGCCTAGCACGAGATCGTGTAGTTCAGATGCTAAAGCTTTTCTAATGTCAAGTATCTTTTCCTTAGACCATGAGATTGTGCAACTCCGGATGCCGTAGGAATGCTTTGGGTGTATCAAAGCGTCACAACGTAATCGGGTGGCTATAAAGGTGCACTACAGTATCTCCGAAAGTATCTGTTGGGTTGGCACGAATCGAGACTGGATTTGTCACTCCGTGTAAACGGAGAGGTATCTCTGGGCCCACTCGGTAGGACATCATCATAATGTGCACAATGTGACCAAGGGGTTGATCACGGATGATGTGTTACGGAACGAGTAAAGAGACTTGCGATAACGAGACTGAACAAGGTATCGGGATACCGACGATCGAATCTCGGGCAAGTACAATGCCGCTAGACAAAGGGAATTGTATACGGGATCGATTGAGTCCTTGACATCGTGGTTCATCCGATGAGATCATCGTGGAACATGTGGGAGCCAACATGGGTATCCAGATCTCGCTGTTGGTTATTGACCGGGGAACGCGTCTCGGTCATGTATGCGCATGGTTCCCGAACCCGTAGGGTCTACACTTAAGGTTCGATGGCGCTAGGGTTATAAAGGAAGTTTGTATGTGGTTACCGAATGTTGTTGAGTCCGGATGAGATCCGGACGTCATGAGGAGTTCTGGAATGGTCCGGAGGTAAAGAATTATATATGGGAAGTCCTGTTTTCGCCACCGGAAAAGTTTGGTTTTATCGGTAATGTCTGGGACCACCGGGAGGTCCGGGGTCCACCAAGTGGGGCCACAATCCCCGGTGGGCTGCTTGGGCCAACTGTGGGAGGGGACCTGCCCCAGTTGGGGTGGTGCGCCCCAAGAGGCCCATGCGCCAAGAGATAAGGGAAAGGAGAGTCATAAAGGGGAAGGCACCTCCTAGGTGCCTTAGGGAGGATGGACTCCTCCTGGCCGCACCCTTCCTTGGAGGAAGGGCCAAGGCTGCGCCCCCTCTCCTTGCCCCCTATATATAGTGGAGGGAGGGAGGAAGCCACAACCTGGCGCCACAGGCGCCTCCCTCTCTCCGTGACACCTCCTCCTCTCCCGCAGTGCTTGGCGAAGCCTGCAGGATTGCCACGCTCCTTCACCACCACCACGCCACGTTGTGCTGCTGCTTTGGATGGAATCTTCCTCAACCTCTCCTTCTCTCCTTGCTGGATCAAGGCATGGGAGACGCCACCGGCTGTGCGTGTGTTGAACGCGGAGGTGCCGTCCGTTCGGCACTAGGATCATCGGTGATTTGAATCACGCGAGTACGACTCCGTCAACCCCGTTCACTTGAACGCTTCCGCTTAGCGATCTATAAGGGTATGTAGATGCACTCTCTTCCCCTCGTTGCTAGTTTCTCCATAGATAGATCTTGGTGACACGTAGAAAAATTTTGAATTTCTGCTACGTTCCCCAACACCTACACCACCTTCTATTGAGGAGCACAAGTGGCTCATTGAACCTGTGGGGACAGAGTAAGTGCCTCTCAATCATATTTTCAACACATGACAACATTTTCTTATTGTACACATGTCAATCATTTGATTCTTTTGCGTAAATCTGGATCCTTCGCGGAAAGGGCCGTAAACCGACGGCCTTATCACCATCTGTTGAAGCACTTTTGGCTGGCCTATTCTCGCCTTGTGACGAACAGGGACCATTGCAGCGGGTTTTGGCCACGCAGCCGGGCCCACTACGAGGCTTGCAAAGAACGCGGAGTACGGGACGGCCGCTAAGGCCGTGATCACCAAATTTTGGGTAAGTTCTCTTCTGAATCACTTGTCTTCAGTTTCGTTCATAGTTTATCATTGAATCACTCAACTCATGCCTTGTTTGCTTCTGGTTTATGCAGCAACTCTATAGAGTTCTTGACGAGCACAAGGCCAGAGCCGACGTGGTCTTGCTTGCGGCTGCGAAGAAGAAAGCTCGTCGATTCTTGATCTGAGGTCTTGTTGGGTTGCCGTCTCGCAGATACTACCACTACTACCGCACCAAAAGATGACCAAAACTCAAGCGCGAAGCTTACGACTTACCTTGAGCAGGGGAGCAGTTCATGATGGCAACTATTACTAACTTTTCATTGTTTCAAGCAGTCAACTCTATGTTTCGTGCTCACATGTCATGCTTCCAAAATTTGCATAGGTTGTTCCTCGTTGGTGCTATGGAAGGCATAGCCGGATGGGCGAGTTTGGTGGATAGGTGGCTCGGCGCCGATGCAGAGTTCTTTGCCAAGAGCATCAAGGGCCGGGCTAACTGTGGAGCCGACGGGACACACGGCCAAGGAAACAAGAACCACTGGAGCTTCAAGGCCATGAAGGTATATCTATGTGCATGATGCATTTTTGTTCTTCTTTACCGTCATGTTCTTATGTATGGCTAACTTCTATTTGACGTTGTAGGAGGACAAGTTGAAGAGGCCGCTCTCAGACATGGAGTCGTGGAAGGCTGGCCCATGAAATGAGTCATCGCAAGGAGGGACGAGAGCCGATTACTACGGCAAGACCGAGGAGCACTTGGGGTCTTACATTCATCACTATCAGGAGTTGCATCCAGATGTTCCTGTTAAGGTCGCCTAGTCTCGGATCGACGACACGGCGGTGGTGGCCATCCAGGGAAGAAGAATGGCGGTATCCGTGTTTTGACGGCTTGATCACTCCTTCGATCTCGTACACACAGCTTGGGCTACCAACCCGAGCCAGTTAGAGAATGCAAGGCGTTCACAGACTCCCTTAGCCCGACATCTTTGTAAGTACTTCCTCTTTATCTTTTTCTATCTAGCATTCTCGATTTATTTTCAGCATTGCTCACTTAGAAACAATCTAAATTATGTAGGCATATAAGGAGTTTGTCGAGCATAGGAATCTCGAGGTGCGGAGTACTTGAAACGAGTGAAGGCAACGATGATTACAACCGTCGAGATCATGGCCGGTTAGTTCTACCCTCTTAAAACCAAGCTAAATTTTTGCACTTTCATTCCTTGATCTTCTAGTTTGCTTGTTTAACTAACATTCGTGCTATGTTGGCGTCTTGGAGTAACCGCACACGGGTCCACCACAAATGGGACCCCCACCACCACCTCTGGGAGAACCCCCACACGTGCCCACGTTCGATGAATGGGTGGCACTAGGCGATGATGGTCCGGCTAGTACATTTGCCTAACTCTTGACAAACTAGTTCTCGTTCATTCAACACTATCATATGATATTTACCGTTAGAATCTTTTCTGAAACATGTAGGGGACCGGTGGCTCGACTCCTGCTCCGTCGACCCCAGTCACTCCGATCTGGCAGAGTGGTGGTTTTGGCGGAGGTGGTCTTGCTTGATGATTCCGTGCATGTGGTCGTCGTGCCATGCCTTTCATATTCCTACTTTTATGATGTTTCATGTCTTGCACTACTTTTATGTTCATGAACTTGAGTCGGTGATGATCTTTAGATGATGTGATGAACTTGAGTATGTTTAGATGATGATGGTGAACTTGAGTATGTTTAGATGATGAATCATCATATTTACGCATAATTTCATATTGTTACATTTTGAAATGATGTCAAATGAATTGGAAAAGAGAAAGCAGGGAAAAAAAACTATGCCTACGGCAAAGCCGGCATATATAAACCGTGAGTTATCGGGGCTGCACGCGTGGCATATCTATGCCGGCGACTTTGCCGTGAGGCATAGATGGAAATCTATGCCGGCAAAGCCGTAAACATACCTCTGTGGCAACGAGGGAGTAACCGGGAGGCGACCGTGGCGAGCTATGCCTACGCAAAGCCGTCGGCATAGATTCATCTATGCCTACGGCTGCCGTAGGCATAGCCCCGCCACCGTGAGTACCACGAGTTGCCACGCGTGGCGGAAGGTATGCCGACGCACAGCCGTCGACATATATCTGCCACGTGGCATTGCATGATTCGTCCGCTTTTGGCCGGCGCCGTCCGTTGCCGTCAGACGAAAAACATCGCCGACGGCTATCCTATGCCGACGGTCGACGCCGAACGTCGGCATAGGCCCCTATGCCGGCGGTCCGACAAGACTACGTTGGACGACATCTACGCCGACCGGGTCTATGCGGCGGCAGCGTAAAGGGTATAGATCTATGCCGACGGCTTAGGGGCCTATGCCGACGGCCCGTGGCTGTAGGCATAGACCGCGAGTCCGGCAGTGCACGTCTCGTCGAGGAACTTGCAGGCCTGCATTGATTAAAAGTAAATAAATGAAATAACACTGTCCAGTGCAGGGTAATTACTTGTACGTCACACAAATACACTACCTCGATGATCTGCTCCAGCTCAATGTTGATGACCTGAGTAAACTGGCTTTCGCTAACTCCATCCCTAGAATTAGCACAAGTTATACAAGTTGGTGGTTAAGACATCATCAACTATCCATTTTTCAGTACTCCCTCCTTCCATCTATATAGGGCCTAATGCGTTTTTCGAGCAATAATATATGACATGCAATTTACACAAAGGACACCGTTAAATTCATGTGTGAAAGGAGCTTTCAATTATATAATTTTCACATTGTGCATGTCATGTACTATTAATCTTGTCAGTAGTCGAAGGCGGCCTTAAAAAACGCATTAGGCCCTATATAGATGGAAGGAAAGAGTAGACAAAATTTCTGGAACTACAAAATTTACTGGTATTACCAAATACTCCTTCCGTCCCATAATATAAGAACATTTTTTACACTAGTGTAGTGTTAAAAACGTTCTTATATTTTGGGACAGAGGGAGTAGTAATTTCCGAACTTAGTACCTGAAAATAATAATTTGCTCTGGTTTTCGATTACCAGAACTAGTGTAGAAGTCGATAAGCGATTCCCTGGAAGTGGCATTTTTTCCATTAGGAAAGTGTGCAATAAAGTATAACATACATACAAGGACATGCACACATAGTATTATTCACAATAAACTGAACTCAAGATTGGATCATATGCTATGTCTTACCGAATGAGGCCATCATCCTTTCCCCATGGTTTAAATAAGGAGGACATCATTTCTAGTTTGGGTGATTGAGTGTGTACTGTTGCTCTGTACTTAGAGATGAGAGGCCACTCGCGAGAATTAACCACCTAAAGGAAATCCAAAGCCATACTTACAAGTACAGTCATAGAAACATTTACAAAATTGCAATCATGCAGATGATATCTGAGCTACTATTCAGAAATAAAAAATGTATCCCTCATACCGCAGCAATGGAAGGCCTATCAGATTGCCCAGGCTGACCATGTGACACATACATGCCCAAGATGATAGTAGGCAGCTTCCCCACAATGGGTAGTACTGCAGGTGCAGGGGATAGTTCACATTGCAGCAATGTGTTGAGACCACCAAGCTGGGTACCAACAGGTTAAAAGACAACAGCCGTAAGCGTATACAGCAGTCAACATATACAGTAAAAGGAAAACAGTGTCATGTTAACAAACTTTAGCATTTATCTTCAATAACACATTAATCAGGTACTGATCGTTCACTGTTCTTGGAGGAGCTAGACATTGTGTGAAGATGCCGCATTCAGCAAGACACTTCCTCTTCCAAGGCCCTGGTTGAAAAAAAAATATAAATTATTTATTCTGCAACAGATAATCAGGTAACAAATAACGACAACCGAAAACATGAACCAACCATAAATTTCACAGTTTTTTCTCACAGGAAGAAGGCACAGGAGGAACTTGGGGTCTCCAGGTGGATTGGAATTTATCTGAGCAAACATCTCGTCCACTCTACGTGACGCAGGAGCTCTTCTTGCCGACGGGCTCTCTTCAATTTCATCACAATAAGGGTACTCTATTTTCTGCAAATAAATGAGGTTCAGCAACAGAAAATAATAACAGTTATAGATGTTGTAGAAAAAGTAGAACATACAATCCCCATTTCAGTTGCAATCCTTATAAGGTCTCGGACAAGACCATGAATATCACACTCTGCAGAGAAATTGACAACTGCCCATTTGTTGACAGAACATGTCCGAATCAGCCTCTGAAACAAAAAGAATCAGCAAACTGACAGAAGGTTCTTTGAAGATGATGAAGAAGTAATAAAGACATGTCATTAAAAGAAAATATGCTGACCTTTTTTGAAAGATTCCACCTTCCGTTGCGTGGGAAGAATTCTTCACCGTTACTGGCTTTCAGCTATATGATAGAAGACTTACTTAAATACATTCAGAAGAACATCGAGCACGAGCATGAAAAACTAAGTTTGAAGAGTTCTCACTAACCTTGGGTGCTGGCAGGACCCTCCCTTCAATTTGAGTAAAATGTCGGGCAATGGAAATGCCACATGCCTTCAGCATGGGGTCAGAGTCATAATTGCTACGTTAAAGTGCCTTGCATTTAGGGTGGCATGAACTATCAGATAAGTGCCATATCACTAGAAACAGCAAGCCAAAATTTAGATGAAAACTCACATCGTTAAGTATTGACATTCTTTCATGAGGCTTTTGTCTGGACTTCTCCACAAGTGAGGACCTCTGCAGAGTAGACAGATCTTTGGTGTATCTTTGCAGAGGAACGAGCTCGCAGAGCTGGCCATACGAAAAGTTCACACCAGGACTTCAGATCATGGATGAAATTTCAGAAGGTGAAAAGATAAAGGTGTAAAATAACAAAACTGAAACAAACCTCCAGAGGGAAGTACATAGGACGATTTCGCCTCCCAGCGTTGATACAGGGAAGATCGGAATAGCGCAGTCCTACGCCTCTATTACGTACAAAGTATTCATAGACTGTTATTTCAACAGTATTAGTGTCTCCATTGTCACCATCCCTCCGCCTCAATGGAAACCTAGTTAAACATGTAAAACACAAAGCAGTCAAAAATAGCATCAAAGTGCAGGGAGTAGAAACAGTAGAACACCTTCCCAAATTATTTATTTAAACACTGGTAAAAAAGAATAAAATGGCAAGAAGGAACTCTTGCTCACGTCTGTTCGTTGCATTTTTTCTCACTCAAACCAAAAATCCTGAACTCTGAATTAGCAAGAGTGGTTTTTATCCTCAAGTTCTTGAGAGCACGCTTGGCCTGTGAGGCAAACATCCAAATTAGAATTATCGAAAGTAAATATGGTCGGTCGACTGTTCATTCAATATTATCAACAACATCAAAGATACAACTTACCTTTGACCAGTCAATTCTGTTAGGGTGATCAACCATCTGGTTTGCAAGAAGAAAATCAATAACAGGACCAGGTTTAACTAACATGGTAGTCGAAACATCTGCAGGTTAAAGTAAGTTTGATATGAAAATGTTAATTCAGATGGAGCCATTGCGAAATGAAAGATGGAGTTATACAACAAAACAATAGGGTGAGATTCATACCGATGTTTAGGGAGAGTCCACTCTGCGTACCACGGAAACTTGAGTGAAATCCTCTGCACCCCACCACACCACCTTTCAAGTCAACAAAATTGTGAGGATTGTCGTGGAAAAATGACTGGCGGAGTAGAAGACAGCCCCTGTGGAAAGTCCAAAAAATTAACCATGGTCATGGCATGAAGGCATATCTCAAGCCCAAGCACAGAGTAATGCTTGTGGAGGCATGGGAACGAGACACTCATGAAGGTACATACTGTTTTGCAGAATGCTGCCTCAGTATGATATCGAGAACTCGAAGAGCCTCGAGAGAGTTCTCTGATTCTTGACCTCTAAGGGCCTGCGTGATTGCAGCCGTAGGGATTTTCGCCACAAAGCAAAGCTCCACTTTGAAAATCTTTGTCTTGTAGGGCCTCTTCACTCTCTTCGTGTCACTACCTCCAGCACTGCTGCCACTATTACCTCCAGAGCACCTACAACCAAGTAAGAATTGAGTTACACTGAACACCGAGCATGGTATATAACTATATACCAGACAGGGGTAGATAGCCTGCAAGCAGGTCCAGGAGTAGAACTCACTTTCCCCTTCCGATGTCTTCCAACGCTACAGTGAACTCATTGTGTACCTGGGGAAGAGCCCCAATTGTAAAGAGGCTCTTCTCACCATCATATGCAAAGTCATTGTTCGCGAGCTCAGAACGGTACATATGCTGCAGTTTATCCAGCACCTTTCGCCTTATCTCCTTTCCAACAACGGGTTGATCATCCTCATACTTCAAATTAACCTACCCATCATAGTATAACACGACACGAAATCAGCATGGGTATATGTAAATTAAAGTGTCACAAACAAGTATGCTCACATGGTAGTGGTGGAAAAAGTCCTCTGAGCTCCTCAAAGAAACTTTGTAGTGGTTAGCAAGTAGCTGGATGGTCTGCCCTCTCTTCCCAAGCCCAGGCCTGGCCATTGGGAGCCTCTTGGGCTTTGCAGGCTTGTTTGGAGGCAGTTCCTCAGCGACATCATCTTCTGCTTTGATGGGCACCATGTTCGGAGGCAGAGGATGTGGTGGTGGCAACTCCTCTGGGCCCCCATCACTCGGGTCCATCTTGGCTGAATAGACAGCTCTGGAGGAGTGCAAATGGTAAGCAATAGTAAGTAGTTGATCTAAAAAAAATGCAATGGTGAGTAGTACAAAACAGGAAACAAATTGAAACCAGTTCCAGGATGACCAAGAAGCTCAATTTTTTTTTTGAGAAGCCAAGAAGCTCAACTGCTTAGATGAAAGATAAAGGGCAGTATATGCTAATTGCTAATATATTGATTGTATTGATTTTAGGAATAGGAATTACTGCAATGATGAAATGGTCTAGATATGAAGATGATTTACACTGTAGCTCTATAAAGAGTTATATCCTATATTTATTCTTCACTAGGAGATCCTGTATATATAAAAAAAACATTGTGTGCATGTTTATGAGCAGGGAAGTTTGTAAATAGTATGATGATATGATATTGTGATGACAAAGGAAATGGTATATATAAAGAAGATTTACTCTCCAGCTCCAAACTGAGTAATAAATTTTATCCTTCACTTCACTAGATTGTTAGGATATACAGGTGTGAGACAAGCAGTATAAGTAAAACAGAGATTGCAGAGTCCTATTACATATGAACCCCACAAAAAATGCATCGCTACACTATGTAGAGCATGTTCCTCCTCCCTTATTTTGAAGGACTAATTCCTGGGTAGAGGAGAAAATGAGATGAGATTGCCGGCTGTAAAATGAAAGGACATTCACATTGAACCCTAGAATTGAAGATTAGAACGAAAGGGAAAAAAGTTGTTGTTTGAAGACAAAAAAAACCCCAGCCAAGAACAAATATCTCCCTTGTGAAAACCCTCCAAGAAGAACCTCTGGATATTTACTTATTTTGGTCGTCCATGGAAGAAATCGCCTCTGCGACCACATATTTCATAACTTGAATCCCCCAAGAAGAGCAAACTAAATCAAGTACTATGTGTTTTGTGCTTCACAAGATTTTATTTATATATAGCTCTGCCTAATAAGAATCTTAGTTAGGAGACCTTGTGCCATAAATCAGAAATATAAGTATGTATGGACGGATACTAGAAAGAAAGATGATTTGTTGGCAGAGACCGATTGTTAGCGGTAGTAAAAAATAAGAGAGAGCGAAACTGTTTCAAGAATGCATGAACCTCCGTTTCTTTTTACCCCCGAAAACCAAAGAACGAAAGAAAAAGGAAAAATGTTGGCAAACCCAAAACCCTAAGACGGCCCTGCCTGGGATTATGAATCTCCCCTGAACAGAAGGGAAACCTAGGCCGGAGCGATTGGGGTGGACATGCAATCCAGATTAAAGAGGAGGAGGGTGGATTTACTAAGCTAGATGGAAAATGGTGATGAGATTAGGGAGGCGACTGAAGACGGGTGGACCACCGACGGAAGCGGGAGCGGCGGGTCCGGTCGTCTTCTCCGCAGGTCTCCTCTGTTCGTCCTCACTTCACTCCCCAAGTTGGGGTTTTTTAGAGAGTGAGGGGGAGGTGAGAGGAAGTAGGACGGAGCTTCTCCGAGAAGCCGAGCACTTATTGGAAGAGAGAGGGGTCACATCACGTCAGGGGGCTTTTGACTTTGGCGGTTCAGACTCCAGTAAAAATGTTTTTTTTGCCAGGTAGGAGTACTCCAGTAAAAGTCCAATGCACGAGGTGCATGCGACGGGCGCGTGTCTTTTTTTTTTCAGTTTTATTATCCACGGATGTGAGTGTATTTCACCACACTCAAAGATTTTTGTACATGTATTTTGCATTTCCCACCTCTATACTGCGGCTGCTAAGGGCATGTACAATGGTGCTATCTTAGGAGTGTCACGTGGGATAAATGATGAGGTGAAGAAAAAAGAACTCATAAGAAAAAGCTTGTCTTCTCTTATTTAGAAAAGGCCAGTACTGGGCGCCGGTGCGCCGGCCGAAAGGTTCCGCCGGTCAAGCCCCAGTCGTTCGATTCGCGAAATAATAACCATCCAGATCGCATCTTCTCCCTCGCGAGCGGGTCAAAGCCTCATCCTTCCTCGCGCACAGGCTGCGCTCGAAGCAGATGCATCCTCCACCATGGCGCCTCCTTCTCTTCCCCGGCCCTCGCGAAAAAAAACCCGCCTCCCGTGGATGCTTGGCTCCGCCATGCCATGCGTGGCTCCGGCGAGCAGTAGGGCCGGCTGCTCGGAGTGCAGCGGCCCGCCGGACCCCAAGGTCGTCGGATGTAGCACACGATCTCAGCAAAAAAGAAAAAAAATGAATGTAACAAAAAAAAAATCATAGGTCGTAGCAAAAAGCAACGACGGTTGCAACACAAAAAAGATTTTCTCTCCATCTCCAAACTGAGTAATAAAATTTATCCTTCACTTTACTAGATTGTTAGGATATATAGGTGTGAGAGTGAGACAAGCAGTATAAGTAAAACAGAGATTGCAGACTCCTATTACATATGAACCCCACAAAAAATGCATCGCTACACTATGTAGAGCATGTTCCTCCTCCCTTATTTTGAAGGACTAATTCCTGGGTAGAGGAGAAAATGAGATGAGATTGCCGGCTGTAAAATGAAAGGACATTCACATTGAACCCTAGAATTGAAGATTAGAACGAAAGGGAAAAAAGTTGTTGTTTGAAGACAAAAAAAACCCCAGCCAAGAACAAATATCTCCCTTGTGAAAACCCTCCAAGAAGAACCTTTGGATATTTACTTATTTTGGTCGTCCATGGAAGAAATCGCCTCTGCGACCACATATTTCATAACTTGAATCCCCCAAGAAGAGCAAACTAAATCAAGTACTATGTGTTTTGTGCTTCACAAGATTTTATTTATATATAGCTCTGCCTAATAAGAATCTTAGTTAGGAGACCTTGTGCCATAAATCAGAAATATAAGTATGTATGGACGGATACTAGAAAGAAAGATGATTTGTTGGCAGAGACCGATTGTTAGCGGTAGTATAAAATAAGAGAGAGCGAAACTGTTTCAAGAATGCATGAACCTCCGTTTCTTTTTACCCCCGAAAACCAAAGAACGAAAGAAAAAGGAAAAATGTTGGCAAACCCAAAACCGTAAGACGGCCCTGCTCTGGATTATGAATCTCCCACAGAATGTAAGGGAAACCTAGGCCGAGCGATTGGGGTGGACATGCAATCCAGATTAAAGAGGAGGAGGTGGATTTACTAAGCTAGATGGAAAATGGCGATGAGATTAGGGAGGCGATCAAGACGGTGGACCACCGACCAGCGGAGCGGCGGGTCCGGTCGTCTTCTCTGCTGGTCTCCTCTGTTCGTCCTCACTTCACTCCCCAAGTTGGGGTTTTTTAGAGAGTGAGGGGGAGGTGAGAGGAAGTAGGACGGAGCTTCTCCGAGAAGCCGAGCACTTATTGGAAGAGAGAGGGGTCACATCACGTCAGGGGGCTTTTGACTTCGGCGGTTCAGACTCCAGTAAAAATGTTTTTTTTTGCCAGGTAGGAGTACTCCAGTAAAAGTCCAATGCACGAGGTGCATGCGACGGACGCATGTCTTTTTTTTTCAGTTTTATTATCCGCGGATGTGAGTGTATTTCACCACACTCAAAGATTTGTGTACATGTATTCTGCATTTCCCACCTCTATACTCCGCTGCTAAGGGCATGTACAATGGTGCTATCTTAGGAGTGTCATGTAGGATAAATGATGAGGTGAAGAAAAAAGAACTCATAAGAAAAGGCTTGTCTTCTCTTATTTAGAAAAGGCCAGTACTGGGCGCCGGTGCGCCGGCCGAAAGGTTCCGCCGGTCAAGCCCCAGTCGTTCGATTCATGAAATAATAACCTTCCAGATCGCATCTTCTCCCTCGCGAGCTGGTCAAAGCCTCATCCTTCCTCGCGACAGGCTGCGCCAAGCAGATGCATCCTCCACCATGGCGCCTCCTTCTCTTCCCTACCTCGCGAAAAAAACCCGCCTCCCGTGGATGCTTGGCTCCGCCATGCCATGCGTGGCTCCGGCGAGCAGTAGGGCCGGCTGCTCGGAGTGCAGCGGCCCGCCGGACCCCAAGGTCGTCGGATGTAGCACACGATCTTAGCTAAAAAAGAAAAAAAATGAATGTAACAAAAAAAAAATCATAGGTCATAGCAAAAAGCAACGACGGTTGCAACACAAAAAAGATTTACTCTCCATCTCCAAACTGAGTAATAAAATTTATCCTTCACTTTACTAGATTGTTAGGATATATAGGTGTGAGAGAGACAAGCAGTATAAGTAAAACAGAGATTGCAGAGTCCTATTACATATGAACCCCACAAAAATTGCATCGCTACACTATGTAGAGCATGTTCCTTCTCCCTTATTTTGAAGGACTAATTCCTGGGTAGAGGAGAAAATGAGACGAGATTGCCGGCTGTAAAATGAAAGGACATTCACATTGAACCCTAGAATTGAAGATTAGAACGAAAGGGAAAAAAGTTGTTGTTTGAAGACAAAAAAAACCCCAGCCAAGAACAAATATCTCCCTTGTGAAAACCCTCCAAGAATAACCTCTGGATATTTACTTATTTTGGTCGTCCATGGAAGAAATCGCCTCATGCACCACATATTTCATAACTTGAATCCCCAAGAAGAGCAAACTAAATCAAGTACTATGTGTTTTGTGCTTCACAAGATTTTATTTATATATAGCTCTGCCTAATAAGAATCTTAGTTAGGAGACCTTGTGCCATAAATCAGAAATATAAGTATGTATGGACGGATACTAGAAAGAAAGATGATTTGTTGGCAGAGACCGATTGTTAGCGGTAGTAAAAAATAAGAGAGAGCAAAACTGTTTCAAGATTGCATGAACCTCCGTTTCTTTTTACCCCCGAAAACCAAAGAACGAAAAAAAAAAGAAAAATGTTGGCAAACCGAAAACCCTAAGACGGCCCTGCCTGGGATTATGAATCTCCCCTGAACAGAAGGGAAACCTAGGCCGGAGCGATTGGGACGGACGTGCATTGCAGATTAACTAAGCTCCCGGCGAAAAAAAAAACAGGAATCTAGATGGAAAACGGCGATGAGATTAGGGAGGCGACGGTAGACGGGTGGATCACCGGCGGAGGCGGGAGCGGCGGGTCTGGTCGTCTTCTCCGCTAGTTAGGTATCCTTCGTTCGTCCTCACTTCACTCCCCGTCTGCCTGGGGTTTTCTAGAGAGAGTGAGGGCCTGAGGGGGGAGGTGAGAGGAAGTAGGGCGGAGCTTCTCCGAGAAGCCGAGCACTTATTAGAAGGGCGGCTGCTCTGCTCTCTTGCGTGGGAACACAAGAGAAGGGAAGGGTCACATCACGTCAGGGGGCTTTTGACTTCGGCCCTTCAGCTCGTCTACTCCAGTAAAAAAAAATTACTACTTTTTTGCGAGGTACTGCAGTAAAAGTCCAATACACGATCTGCCATGCAGTGCGGTGTGCACTTGTGGTGCATGCGAGCGACGGCCGCGTGTCTCTTCTTTTTTTTCTAGACTTATTATCCGTGCATGTGCGTGTATTTCACTACGCTCCAAGATTCGTGTACGTGTATTTCGCATTTTCTACCTCTACGCCCCGCTGCTAAAAGATCCGTATGCTCCAGCAACGGCGCATGAATAGACTTTTTTTTCCTTCCAACATTATTTTCCCTACCACTCACAACAATATTAGTTTTGGACCAAATGAAATTTCTAGCCATGTCCATGTTAAGCACATACTCTACCAATATTTTTAAACTGTACTCCCTCCGTAAACTAATATAAAAGCATTAGATTACTATTTTAGTGATCTAAACGCTCTTATATTAGTTTATAGAGGAAGTACCAACCAATGTTTGTGGTTTTATTTGTGCAATGAATGTCTACGTACTTTGATTACCCTGATATGGAAGTCCGTTGGTGCTTCCGGGAGCGCGCTCCCGCACGTGCAAATATTTTTTAAATGCCAAAAAATTGCTAGCAAAAATTCTATGTGTTCTTTGTCACATCCAAATGCTGCATACAAATTTTTAGGAAAAAAGATTAAACATTTTGGCTTGTGCAAAAATAAAAAAAGGCAAATGCTACCCTAACATGTCATCTTTTCACCGTGAAACACCGCCGCTCCGTTTCGCATGAAATTTTTCAAGGATTCTTGCGACACTAACACAAACATTTACAAAAAATTTAGAATATTTTTGAAAACATTTACTATATATTTTTGTTTACTATTCACACAGGAGCGGGCGCTCCTGGGAACCAAAAGGCCATTCTCGTAATAATGTGCTTTGTTATCTACTTCGTAAAATGCAAATTTGCCTTCTTCTCAGCAAAAAAATGTCTTGCCTTTTGTTGAGAATGAGAATTATGTGTCTTCTTTCTGTATGCTTCCTTCTGTCTATGCTTATGTGTTCACTGTTGGGGAACGTAGCATGCAATTTCAAAAAATTTCCTACGATCACGCAAGATCTATCTAGGAGATGCATAGCAACGAGAGAGGGAGAGTGTGTCCACGTACCCTCATAGACCGAAAGCGGAAGCGTTAGTTTAACGTGGTTGATGTAGTCGAACGTCTTCGCGATCCAACCGATCAAGTACCGAACGTACGGCACCTCCGAGTTCAGCACACGTTCAGCTCGATGACGTCCCTCGAACTCTTGATCCAGCAAAGTGTCGAGGGAGATTTTCACAACCTGACGGGCGTGATGATGGTGATGGTGAAGTGATCCGCGCAGGGCTTCGCCTAAGCACTACGACAAATATGACCGGAGGAGTAAACGGTGGAGGGGGCACCGCACATGGCTAAGAAACAATTGATGTGCCTAGAGGTGCCCCCCGGTATATAAAGGAGGAAAGGGAAGGAGGCCGGCCTAGGGGCGCGCCAAGTGGGGGAAATCCCACTTGGACTCCTAGTCCTATTCGCCCCCTTCCTTCTATCGGAGGGGGAAAGGGGGAAGGAGAGGGAGAGGGAGAAGGAAAGGGGGGCCGCGCCCCCCTCCCCTTGTCCAATTCAGACTCCCCATGGGGGGGGGCACCTCCTTGTGGGCTGCGCTGCCTCTCCCCTATGGCCCATGTGTAGTGGCGGCTCCAGGAAATGAAGGCTAGGTATTCACCCAATTTTTGTTTTGCTCTAAACATAGTATATGAACCAAACAACAGACCACAAGCAATATATGAACAAAACAACACTAGGATAAAGGCAGTAGCAATATTTCAATGTATCAGACCATAACAACATGAATACATAAGTACCTTTTGATTGATAAAGTGATGATATCCTTCTTACGATATAACTTTGCGGTCGCCTTTCTGGAAGAGATTGATGACATCTTCATCCTTCACTTGATTGAAAAATTCTCTCTCAACAAATGTAACCAAACAATTGTTCAAATATTCACCACCCATTTTGTTCCTTAGCTTATTCTTCACATAGCTCATTGAAGAGAATACCCTTTCAACACTAGCAGTAGCTACTGGGAGAATCAATACCAACTTAAGAAGCTTGTAAACAATACGATATAGTTCATGCTTGTTTGTCTCAACAAGCATAATCGAAAGCCCGATACAGATTTTTCAGGTTTTGAAACCTTTCATCTCTACGCACATTAGTAACATACATGTTTAGTTGCCATGGAAGTCTTGCCAGTTCATCACTTGTAAAATTGGAAGCATAAAACTTTGTAGCAAGCCTAACCAACTTCTCTTGGTCATAAGCAGCAAATAGATGAAGTGGACAAAATGCTGCCATGCAAGAAAGTAGCTCCGTGTTTACCTCATCAAACCTGCTATTCAGCTCATTGATTTGCCTATCAATGACACCCACAAACATATCAACCTTTTAGCGGTGGTAATTAGTCACACCATTACATAAACCCCTTCTAGGACGGCCAACGGGAAAGTAAGGACCCTCCATATCAACAACTTCGATCTTATGCTTTGTACAAAAAGATGTGACCTTTGTGAGAAAATTATCCCATCCAACATCGGTCCTCAAAGCCTCCAAGTAATACTTTGTGTCACTAACAAGCTCAATAGCATGAACAATATCTTCGTCTTGCTTTTGCAAAGCTCTACACAACTCATCTCAGATATCCAAATATTTCTTGCATCAAGTGTGCCATGAAAACAAACTCAAATGATCGAAATATTGTCTCTATGGATAGAGCTGCTTGTGCCTCCACACCATGGTACTCGTCTCCAATCTTGCGAAGGACTCGTCGTAGTGCACCATACATAGAGATGACATGGTTCACAGTTTTGAAGTGAGAGCCCCAACGTGTATCACATGGCCTTCCCAAACCCATTTCCTGATTCAGCCCAGTCCCCATTTCTACTTCTTCCAATTCCGATTGCATCAATGAGTTCTTCAGCCTGAGCTATCCAAGCATTCTCATCTTTTACAAGACATGCCAAGCGCATTTAACAAGTGTGCAAGCTGCTGAAAGAACCAAGTACAATCACCACTCTCCTTAGCAACAGCAACAAGAGTTAATCAGAATTGATGGGCAAAACAATGAACATAGTAGGCAGAAGGGGACTCATCCATAATCAGTTTTTTCAGGCCATTAACATTAATTACCTCTCATATTACTAGCTCCATCATATCCTTGCCCACGAACCATTGCAAAGGTCAAATTGTAGTCCATAAGCATTTTCTGAATTGCAGCTTTCAGTGTCAAAGAGGTGGTATCTTCAACATGAGCAAGACCAAGAAATCTTACAACCGCCTTCCTTTCTTATCAACATAACGCAAGCAAACAGCCAACCTGTTCATTCTGATACACATCACTAGACTCATCTGCAAGTATTGCAAAATGACCACCATCAAGTTCTTCGTTGACTAGTTTAGTAGTCTCTTGTGCACAACATTTTATCACCTCTTGTTGTATATCATGGTGAGTCATCTTGCAGTTCTGTGGAGCATTCTTGAGAACAACCCTGTCAACCTCTTCAAAATTTCCTGCTAGCCAATTTAGAAGCTCAAGGAAATTTCCTTTATTTAGCGAGTCTTCACTTTCATCATGCCCCCTAAATGCCAAGCCTTGGCTCAATAGAAATCTCACACACTTGAGTGTCCATGTCAAACGCTGTTTATACAAAGCCTTGTATTGTGAGGTGTTTGAAGCAATAGACTCCCTAATTGATGTTGTAGGTGTAGTGAACATATCATATTTTTTCTTGAGCTTCAGCGTGAGCACTACTAACAGCTCCAATATGCCTCTTCAATCTTGCTTTCATGTTCCAATTATTAAATCCACCATTCACAAATGCATCTCCTCCGGGACTTTTTGTTTTATCCTTGAACAAGTAGCAAACAAAGCAAAAAGCAGCCTCTTTTTCCATGCTGTACTCAAGCCACTTATGATCTTTAAACCAAGTAGGGGAAAAGCGACGAGAATTTCCACTAAAATCTCTGATTTCAAACTTATGATCATTTGGTTGACAAGCTCCCAAGTCAATGTATCTCCTTCTAACTCTATCCTGGTCATTGACATGATATGAAGATATAGGAAGTTGCTTGCCGGGATCACGTTCCAGAGCAGCCAAATCTGCTTCAAATTGGGGCATTGATTCGTCATCTTCATCAACCGCTTCATCATCTACAATTGGGGTTGGGGAGCCTCTCTCCCTCTCCGGTTGCGGAGCTTCATCATGTGTGTGCACTAAAGCTAGTTGCAGATTGCTCTCAACCTCAACGGAAAGAGAAGTTGGTGTGGATGTAGAAGTTATTTTCCTTGCCTTCGAAGATTTGTCCCACAATTCAAACAAGCTAACATTATTTTTCTTCATCTACATCACATTATCACAAACAAGAGAAGTAGTTCAGTGTCCATGTACAATCATTTGTGGTCCATCTAGCAATCAGTTGATAGTTCAGTTTCAATTTACAAGCAATTAGTGAAAAAACTTCAGATTTGTTTGAGAACAGAGGGAAAGAATACCTAGTAGATGGATGGATCTGCAGACAGCAGACTGGATGGAGGCCGTGGAGGGCGCTGTCGCGCCGTGGACGCTGGATGCGGTCTGCCTGCAAGTGCAAAGGATGCCTGTCCCGCTGTCCGCCGGTTGGCGCTTGCTGCCTGGCGGAGTCGCGTAGGAGAGGGCCAGTGGCCGAGAGGGGAGGGCAGGGGAGCTGGGGAGGGAGAGGGCGCCTTGGAGGGGTTGAGGGAGAGGCGACGGTGCAGGAGAGGGCTGGCCGGACCTGGGCGCTGGAGCAGTGCCGCCATCGCCTTCAGGCTTCAGTGCTCGAAGAGGGGAAAGGCGATCAATTTGGGATTGGGGAGGGAGACGAGCAGTGGTGGAGGCAGTCGCGCCTAACCGGACGCCCGCTCGGCCGTGTCTCGCTTCGTGCATGGCTGCCGCTGTTGCAGTTTGGGCTGCAATTGAGTCATGGGCCAAATCAGCACCGTATAATACATGTATATTTTTTACACGAGAATCTTGGGTAATCCAGGGAAGTCCCAGGAATACCCCCAGCGCCGCCGATGCCCATGTGGCCCATTACTTCCCCCGGGGGGTTCCGGTAACCTCCCGGTACTCTAATAAATACCCGAAACACTTCGGAACCATCCCGGTGTCCGAATACTATCGTCCAATATATCAATCTTTACCTCTCAACCGAACAATCTTCTCCGGGACTCCGAACAATCTTCGGTCACCAAAACACATAACTCATAATACAAATCGTCATCGAACGTTAAGCGTGTGGACCCTACGGGTTCGAGAACTTTGTAGACATGACCGAGACACATCTTCGGTCAACAACCAACAACGGAACATGGATGCTCATATTGGTTCCTACATATTCTACCAAGATCTTTATCAGTCAAACCGTAATGACAACATACTTCATTCCCTTTATCATCGGTATGTTACTTGCCCGAGATTTGATCGTCGGTATCTTCATACCTAGTTCAATCTCGTTACCGGCAAGTCTCTTTACTCGTTCCGTAATGCATCATCCTGCAACTAACTCATTAGTCAGATTGCTTGCAAGGCTTATCATGATGTGCATTGCAGAGAGGGCCCAGAGATACCTCTCTGATACTCGGAGTGACAAATCCTAATCTCGATCTATGCCAACCTAATAAAACACCTTCGAGACACACCTGTAGAGCATCTTTATAATCGCCCGCCACGCTGTGACGTTTGATAGCACACAAGGTGTTCCTCCGGTATTCGGGAGTTGCATAATCTCATAGTCAAAGGAAATGTATAAGTCATGAAGAAAGCAATAGCAATAAAACTTGACGATCATTATGCTAAGCTAACAGATGGGTCTTGTCCATCACATCATTCACCTAATGATGTGATCCCGTTCATCAAATGACAACACATGTCTATGGTTAGGAAACTTAACCATCTTTGATTAACGAGCTAGTCTAGTAGAGGCATACTAGGGACACAATGTTTTGTCTATGTATTCACACATGTATCAAGTTTCCAGTTAATACAATTCTAGCATGAATAATAAACATTTATCATGATATAAGGAAATATAAATAACAATTTTATTATTGACTCTAGGGCATATTTCCTTCTGTCTCCCACTTGCACTAGAGTCAATAATCTAGATTACATTGCAATGATTCTAACACCCATGGAGTCTTGGTGCTGATCATGTTTTGCTCGTGGAAGAGGCTTGGTCAACGGGTCTGCAACATTCAGATCCATATGTATTTTGCAAATCTTTATGTCTCCCTGCTATGTCTTGAGCTTGCGTTGGTTTTCTCCGAAGAGGAGAGGATGATGCAGCAGAGTAGCGTAAGTATTTCCCTCAGTTTTTGAGAACAAGGTATCAATCCAGTAGGAGGCCACGCGCAAGTCCCTCGTACCTACACAAAACAAATAGCTCAACGCAACCAACGCAATTAGGGGTTGTCAATCCCTTCACGGTCACTTACGACAGTGAGATGTGATAGAGATGATAGATAATATTTTTGGTATTTTAGGTATAAAGATGCAAAGTAAAATAAAAGACAAAGTAAAAAGCAAAGCAATAATAAAGCGTAGGAAGACTAATATGATGAGAATAGACTCGGGGGCCATATATTTCACTAGTGGCTTCTCTCAAGAGCATAAGTATTTTACGGTGGGTGAACGAATTACTGTTGAGAAATTGAAAAGAATTGAGCATAGTTATGAGAGTATCTAGGTATGATCATGTATATAGGCATCACGCCCGAGACAAGTAGACCGACTCACCTGCAGATCTACTACTATTACTCCACTCATCGACCGCTATCCAAAGATGCATCTAGAGTATTAAGTTAATGAAAACAGAGTAATGCCTTAAGCAAGATGACATGATGTAGAGGGATAAATTCATGTAATATGATAAAAACCCCATCTTGTTATCCTCGATGGCAACAATACAATACGTGCCTTGCTGCCCCTCACATCCTTTGGGAAAGGACACCATAAGATTGAACCCAAAGCTAAGCACTTCTCCCATTGCAAGAACTACCAATCTAGTTGGCCAAACCAAACGAATAATTCGAAGAGACTTGCAAAGATAACCAATCATACATAAAATAATTTAGAGAAGATTCAAATATTGCCCATAGATAATCTTGATCATAAACCCACAATTCATCGGTCTCAACAAACACACCGCAAAAAGAAGATTAAATCGAATAGATCTCCACGGGAGAGGGGGAGAACATTGTATTGAGATCCAAAAAGAGAGAAGAAGACATCTAGCTACTAATTATGAACCCGAAGGTCTGAAGTAAACTACTCACACTTCATCGGAGAGGCTATGATGATGATGTAGAAGCCCTCCGTGGTGGATTCCCCTTCCGGTGGAGCTCCGAAACAGGCCCCAAGATGGGATCTCGTGGATACAGAAAGTTGCGGCGGTGGAATTAGGTTTTTGGCTCCGTATCTGATCTGTTGGGGGTACGTAGGTATATATAGGAGGAAGGAGTACGTCGGTGGAGCTTCGGGGGGCCCACGAGGCAGGGGGCGCGCCCTAGGGGGGCGCCCTCCACCCTCGTGGCCGCCTCCCTCCTTTCTTGACCGAGGGTCCAAGTCTCCTGGATCATATCTGATGAGAAAATCACGTTCCCGAAGGTTTCATTCCGTTTGGACTCCGTTTGATATTCCGTTTCTTCGAAACACTGAAATAGGCAAAAAACAGCAAATCTGGGCTGGGCCTCCGGTTAATAGGTTAGTCCCAAAAGTAAAATAGAAGTGGAAAAATATTTAGCATCCTCCCTTCAATTTGAGTAAGATTTCGGGCAATTGAAATGCCGCATGCCTTCAGCATTGGGTCAGAGTCATAGTCACTATGTTTAAGTGCCTTGCATTTAGCATAGGATGAACTATCAATTAAATATTTAAATTCCATATGACTAAAAATAGCAAGTTATATATGGTGGTAGGTGTCAAAAATGCTCTTATATTATGGGACAGGGAGTAGATGATAACTCACATCATCAAGAGTTGACATTCTTTGATGAGGCTTTTGTCTGGACTTCTCAACAAGTGAGGACCTCTGCAGAGTAGACAGAGCTTTGGTGTATCTTTGCAGAGGAACAAGCATGCAAAGCTGGCCATGCGAAAAGTTCACCAGGACATTAGATCGTCGATGAAATTTCCGAAGGAGAGACGATTAAGGGTGTGAAATAGCATAAGTGAGATGAACCTCGACAGGGAAGTACGTTGGACGCTTTGGCCTCCCAGCATTGATACATGGAAGATTACCAGAATAGCGCAGTTCTATGCCTATGTTCTGTACAAAGTAATCATAGACTGTTATTTCAACAGTATCAGTGTCTCCGCTGTCACCATTCCTCCGCCTCAATGAAAACCTAGTTAAACACGCCAATGAAAAAGCAATCGATAAATATACAGCAGTAAAATGCACAAAATAGAACAAGCACAGGTAAACAACAACATAACTTCCCAAATTACTAATTTATAAGCACTGGTAAAATGAATTAAATGGTAAGGAGGAACTCTCACGTTTGTTCGTTGCAATTTTTCTCAGTCAAACCAATTATCTTGAACTCTGAATTTGTGTGAGTGGTTTTTATCCTCAAGCCCTTGAGGGTACGCTTGGCCTGTGAGGCAAACATCCAAATTAGAATTATCAAAATAAATATAGTTGGATGATTGTTCATGCTATATCATCAAGAACATCAAAGATACAACTAACCTTTGGCCAGTTAATTTCGTCGGGGCGATGAACCATCTGGTTAGCAAGAAGAAAATCGATAACAGGACCAGATTTAACTAGCATGGTAGTCGAAACATCTGCAAGTTAAAATAAGTTTGACATGACAACGATAAATCGGATGTGGCCGATGGAGTTATACGACAATACAATAGGGTGAGATGCATACCAATATTTAGGGAGAGCCCACTCTGTGTACCACGGAAACTTGAGTGAAATCCTTGGCATCCCGACAAACCACCGCCCAAGTCAATGAAACTTTTAGGATTATTGTGGAAAAATGATTGGCGGACTAGACGACAGCCCCTGTGAATAGTCAGAAAAATTAACCATGGTCAGGGCATGAAGGCATATCTGTTAGAGTTGTGTCGAATATTGTGTACAAGTTAGGTTACAGTTGGACTTGTAGTTGTATCGTGTTTACATAGGGTGTGGAGTCGTGTCCTAGTAGGACACTTGTATCCTAGGCCTCTCTTATATAGCGGGGTAGACACACGATGTAACCTATGCCAACATAATAGCACAGGCGCCGCAAGGGGAGCCGGCGGCATGTGCGGCGCCAGGTGGTCGGCGTGCGGTATTGTGGACGGTGTCACGGGAGGAGCGCCTATAGTCAGGCCCGGGATGTAGCCATATCGGTGAATCTCGTTAACAAATCTCGGTGTCGTGCTCGTGTGATTGCTTGGTCCTCGAATGATCAATGGTATGCCTCGGATTTATTCTAACAAGTGGTATCATGAGCTAGGTTATTCGAAGGCTGTGGATTGTTGATCAAAAGGAAGGTTTGATGTGTTGATCGGTATAAATCTGCACTGGAAGTCGCCGTGAGCAACTGGTGTCTTGTGATTTGGGACCGATTGGAAAATATGTCAGACGAAGGCAATCTCGACGAGTTGTACAGATCGAATTGTGAGCTGTCAGCGGACGTAGGAGACAACCCTAGACGGCGTGCGTCCTGGAGACGCGCGTGGCAAGAAACGCTCGGCGGGCCAAGCGGAGCCGAGGCGCGCGTGGTGTGGGCTGGCCCAGCGGGGCTAGCTGGTGCGTATGTTGCGCTGAAGGTCGCGCGGAAGGCTGCCTAGGTGCGCTACGCGGCAGGGCTGCGGTGCAAGTCGGATCGACTCAGGAGATTTGTTATGGAAAAAAATAGGGACCGAGTCCCTGGAGACAGCGGCCTCTCCTGTGCGACACGGAGGCGGGCAGATCAGATCGGCAAAGGCAAACATCCATAGTTGTGTATCCATCAGGAGCAGATTTGACACAAAGGACAGCACTAGCATCGGGAGTTGAGACAGGAGCAATGACGTGAAGATCAAAAGATATTTGGTTGGAATTACTAGTAGTACACGGATGTGTGTGTGTACTTGTGCGTCACAAGGCGATTGCTCATGTATTTTTACAAGGTCAACCGTACAAAGAACTGAGGCGCCATTGGGTACCTGGTTTGAGGTGGAGAAGTTTAATGGAACTGAAAACCTTGGGTTATGGCAGACATGGGTGAAAGATTATTGGCGCGGCAGGGATGCTTGAAGGCGTTGAGGGACGTCATGTCAGCTGAGATGGAATTATGTGATGGATGGAAATTCGCGGAAGACGATTTGGGAGCCTCGAGTGTGTCATGCAGTCGGAGAAGTTCGGCTGGGTCAGACTTGTCAGTCTGATGTATCGACACAAGTCGGTTGGTACAGAAGACGGTGCGGGATCGGCGGCGGCGACATAGGAGCGTGATGCTCATGGTGACCGACTTCTGGGGCGTGGAAACACGTGGCGCAGGCTTGAGGGCTTGTGTGGCTTTGACAAGACTATGGCGTGGGGTTGATTCAAGACGGTGCACATGAGATCTTGGAGTCGACGAGGCGCGGGGTGGCAAGTACAACCACCATGGAGTCATGTTGAAGGTGGAGCTGGATTGAGGGGCTACGGTGTAAGGATCGAGAGAATCGTAGCCTATTCAGCGGATGGGAAAAGCGAGTGACATGCAGTTTGGACTGGAGCCCGGTGGTCTGATGGAAGCATGAAACTCGTCATCGATAGGTGGTGATCGGTGGTACTCTGCCGTGGGGGTTGAGTGGTGTGGTTTCGCGACCCTTGAGACTCGACCGGGACAGCGGAGGCTCGACGCGGTAATAGCGGCGAGGCGTGCAAGTGTATGGGACATGGAGAAGGGCCAGGGCTCTGGTGGTCATACATGTGGTGAGACAACTGCGAATTTGACTCGGGATGACTACAAGCAATGGTGAAATTCCTTCAAGTTTCAGACAGACGGTCAAGAAGGGAGCGGTGATATTGAGTTCAGGTAACTCTTATGTGTGACACCCAATATGTGAGTTGTTCACTTTCACACAGGTCAGTGATCGATGTGTGATGATGTGGACGGATACTCTGGAAGTTGGGAGCACAAACTAGAGTAACAAGGAACTTAATTTTGCTCGAGTGTTGACTGTGGTCAAGAAAAGAAGGAACTACAAATTGCAGGTGGAGTCACATGGAGTCTTGAAGTAGCAGCGGTACTCACGGGATAAGCTCAAGTCCAATGTACATGGAAGTTTGACGCATGGACAAATCCAGGGTGGTGGAGTATATTCGTCAAGGTGGAGTTTGTTAGAGTTGTGTCGAATATTGTGTACAAGTTAGGTTACAGTTGGACTTGTAGTTGTATCGTGTTTACATAGGATGTGGAGTCGTGTCCTAGTAGGACACTTGTATCCTAGGCCTCTCTTATATAGCGGGGGTAGACACACGATGTAACCTATGCCAACATAATAGCACAGGCGCGCAAGGGGGAGCCGGCGGCGTGTGCCGGCGCCAGTGGCGGTGTGCGGTATTGTGGACGTGTCAGGGATGAGCGCCCATAGTCAGGCCCCGGGGATGTAGCCATATCGGTGAACCTCATTAACAAATCTCGGTGTCGTGCTCGTGTGATTGCTTGGTCCTCGGATGATAAATGGTATGCCTCGGATTTATTCTAACAATATCTAGAGCATAAGCGCAGAGTAATGCTTGTGAGAGGCATGGGAGAGCAAGACATTCATGAAGATACATACTGTTTTGCAGAATGCTGCCTTAATATGATATCAAGAACTCGAATAGCCTCCAGGGAGTTCTCTGATTCTTCACCTCTAATGGCCTGCGCGAATGCGGCCATAGGGATTTTCGCCGCAAAGCTCAGTTCCACTTTTATAATCTTTGACTGGTACGGCCTCCTCACTCTCTTCGTGTCACTACCTTCAGGACTGTTGCCACTATTACCTCCAGAGCTCCTACAACCAACTAATAATTGGGTTATACTGAACACCGAGCATGGTATGTAGTACTAGATAGGGGCAGATAGCCTGCAAGCAGGTCATGGAACAGAACTCACTTTCCACTTCCAATGTCTTCCAATACTACGGTGAATTCATTGTGTACTTGGGGAAGAGCCCCAATTGTAAAGAGGCTCTTCTCACCATCATATGCAAAGTCCTTGTTCGGAAGCTCGGAATGGTACGTTTGCACCAGTTTATCCTGCACCTTTCTCCCTATCCCCTTTCCAACAGCAGGTTGATCATCCTCATACTTCAGATTAACCTACACATCGACAGTGCCAGATTAGCATGGGGATATGGAAATTAAGGTCACTTTTGAAATTACTAGGTGGTGAATTAGCATGGGGAAAGCAAGCAAAGCGTGCTCACATGGTAGTGGTGGAAAAATTCCTCTGAACCCTTGAGGGAGACTTTATAGTGGTTAGCAAGTAGCTGGATGGTGTGCCCTCTCTTCCCTAGCCCAGGCCTGGCCATTGGGAGCCTTTTGGGCTTTGCTGGCTTGTTTGAAGGCAGTTCCTCGGCGACATCTTCTTTTTCTTTGACGGGCACCACGTCGGGAGGCAACTCATCTGGGCCTCCATCACTCGGGTCCATCTTGGCAGGACAGACGGAGCTCTCTGCATGTGATAAAGGTCAGATGATTAGCAGTACATAACAAGAAACAAAATTAATTCCAGTTCCAGGATGACCAAGAAGCATCAGCTGTTTAGATGAAAGATTAAGTGCAGTGTGATGATTATTGTGATCAGAAAGAAATGTCTAGATATGAACAATATTTACAGTCCAGTTCTAAACAGAGTTATCCTTCATTAGAGATCCTGTATATATAAAAAATATCCCAAAATCTAAAAAGTGGCCGCGCGCTAATTGGAGAAAACGAGCGGCCGGACTTTCTTGCCATGTATGAGTTGTTTTTTGTCTGCTAGTGCATGTCGTTATCAGTATTTAATATGTTCACACTGGTTAGTCCAATTTGAAAGAAACAGCTTCACATACAATTATTTTGGGTTTTCAAATTTTTAAAAAGTCATATCTTTCAAACCGGGCATCGGAATTCAGATCCGTCTTCACTGTTGAATTCTTTGCGACGAGATCTTTGAAACTAGATCCCCCATGAGTATGTTTCGACGAAATTTTTTTGATGCCAACTTTGGCGCTGTATTGTGCAACTTCAGTACTGCTTTGTGCAACTTTAGTACTGCATGGTGCAATTTTTTTCAAACCCAGTTTTTTAGAGCTGCATCCTCAGTAGTTGTCGTTGCACACATAGTAGTCCTAGTTGGCACATACATGGCCACATAGTTGCATAATCTGGTCCGCATAGTCGCATATGAATTATCATAGCTTGTAATGTAGTCTAGTTGCACACACATTGATGTTTAGTTGGCTTGTAACGTAGTCTAGTTGCTATTACATTGATGTTTAGTTGGCAGGAAGACTAGTTGCACACACATATGCTTAGTTGGCTTGTAATATAGTCTAGTTGCACACACATTGATGTTTAGTTGGCAGGACACTAGTTGCACACGCATTAATATTTAGTTGGCAGGACTAGTTACACACACATATACTCAGTTGGCACGGCAATGTAGTCTAGTTGCATAATGCAGTACTTTAGTTGCACCATATAGCACCAAAGTTGGCATCAAAAAAAATTCGTCGAAACATACCCATATGGGATCTAGTTTCGAAGATCTCGTCGCGATGAACCCAAAGGTGAAAACGGATCTGAATTCCAACGTGTGGTTTAAAAGATATGACTTTTTAAAGATTTAAGAGACGAAAATAAATGTGTTTCACGGACCAGTCTGTACGCATTTGCTATACGCATTTAATGCTAATAAAAACATCCATTAACTAACAGAAAAAGACACACAATAGATAATTGCTATTTATAAATTATTAGAGGACCAAAACTTGCAATTTTGGGCCGGCCGCTCGCAAAGTGTAGTGAGCAGCCGGCCGCTCGCTAGACCGGTCCAAAAAATATGTGCATATGAGCAGCAACTTTGTAAATAGGAATTAATGATGATACTGATATATTATCAACACAAAATAAATGGTATATATGAAGAAGATTTACTCTGTAGCTCCAAAGTGGGTTATAATTTTATCTTCAATGATATATTTGGTGCACATATTTTACAAGCAATACAGAGATTCCAGTGTTCCATGATGTATGGTATATGAACCCCCAATAAAATGCATCGCTACACTATTAGAGTATTGCCTCTAAGCACTTTGTATTAGGAAAAAGAAGAAAGAAGACGAGGTTGTTCGTCATAAAAAATGAAGGGACATTCACATTGAATGATTACCCAAAAGTTCAAAGCAGAATGAGAGCACTTCTTTCATACAAAAAACCCTAGCCAAGAAAAATGACTCCCTTGGGAAAACCCCCAAGAAGAACCTCTTCTCATTTACTTATTTTGGTCATCCATGAAAGGAATCGCGTACGATGATATATTTCGTAACTTAAACAAAGCTAGCACTGCTTGTTTAGTAATTTCAAGATCCTGTTTATGGTTGTGCGTGGATCGCTAGAATCTTAGATAGGAGACATCGAGTGATATAAATCAGATGAGAAATATAAATATAAACGGCCGGATACTGGAAAGGAGGATGATTTGTTGGCAGAGACAGATTGTTAGTGGTAGCACAAATAAGAGCAAACCTGTTTGAAGAATGCATAAAGCTCTCTTTCTTTTCAATTAACCCAGATCGAAAACCAAAGATAGCAAAACCCGAAGAAAATTTGTCGGCAAAACCCCTAAAACGTTGGGATAGCGAATCTCTCCAGAGGAGAAGAGATAAACCCAGGAGGGGGCGATGGGGGAAGAATGTGTTGCAGATTATAAACCAATGGAAAGATTCACAAACCCCAGGAAAAGCAAGCTAGCTCGATGGAATATGGCGATGAGACATGGGAGGCGATGGGATTACCTGCGGAGACCGGAGCGGTGGGTTGGGTCGTCTTCTCCGCTGGTCAGATCTCTTCCTTTCGTCTTCCCTTTTGTGTGTGCGCTGCTTGTGGTTTTTTAAAGAGGGTGAGGGGGAGGTGAGAGGTGAGAGGTGGGGCTAGTAATGGGGGAGGGGGGAGATAGAAGACTTCTCCGAGAAGCCGAGAAGGCGACCTGCTGCTCCGCTCTCTTGCGAGAGTACCAATACATTGCAGTTGTTCAAAAAAAAAAAATCTTCCATGCAGTGCACTGTGGTGCATGCAACGTACGGGTGCATGTCTTTTTTCTTCTCATTTCTTTTCCGAACATACCAACCCTCTTTTTTTTGAGTGAAGGCCATCTTGGCTAGCTTTATTAAAATTAAACAGGGATTACATGGTCCACAAGGTTTGGAACTAGGCAGCCCGAAGGCTCCCCCGTCCAACTACTAGAAATCTTATTACAAAAACCATGGTTAGATACCAACCCTCTTTTAATAATAGAGATATACATAGGTTCGCGACATCTCTTCATTAGTTATTTCTCCCCACGGCTTCTTTCCTTGCTTGGTTTTATGTAGAATATTTTAACCGATGCCGCACAAGAGAAACCCATGTATATCTCTATTGTTAAAGGAGAGTTGGTAGGTTCGCCTCATCTTCTCTCTCGGTTCTTTCCTCTCTAGGCCCCATCCCGTTTGGTTTTCTTTAGATTTTTCTTGTTCATGTCAACCGATGCCACACAAAACAAAAGTTGATGTATATCTCAACTATTAAAAGGGAGTTGCTAGATTTGCCAAGGTTGGAAAAAGCTCTAGGCGTAAGCAAGGCGGTTGACCTTCGCCTAGTGCGTAGGTGGCGCTTAAGCACCCTAGGCACAGCCTAGAAGGAAGTACACTCTTGGCTATAAGGGTGTATTTGGGGTATTATATGTGTTTCAGTGTTGATTTAGAGAGCATATAAGTGTGTGAACTACCAACTATTGCCATTGGAATATGGCCCATTTGACATGCTTGTGCAATCTGACTGGATTTTTTGCTTGGGTCGACATAACTCTTTCATGCAGTTCCTAGAGTTCCGCTTATGCTATAGGCGAGTCGTTTGGTCTTCCTAGAGTTCAACACTAAGTATATAGACTGGATTTGTCAACGTATTAATGAACCAAACTGGCCAAACCTCTATTATATTCTAGAACTTTAAACAAATATGCTTAATTGATAATACAACATAGACTCTAATAACATATTTTTTAGATTATAGTATTTAGAAATCTCTACCATGAGTTTTAAGAATCTCTGCCATGACATTTATTAATATTAAAATACACATTAAGAAACACAAATGTAGAAATATAAATTAATATACTATAAAGTACCTCAAACAATCAAAATTAATTTTAAAAAGTTTTTTACAACATATTGTTTTAATTAGTAGAATCAACTTTTGCAGTGACATAATTACAATATTTAATTTACTGGGCTATATATACATTACAATTATGTAATACAAATATTGCCACCCAAGGTAATAAAAAATTATTCCCATTAAATTTATAGTATCACAAAAACAAACTTTAAAAATGTATAAAAATTCAATATGAAAAATATTAATTTTAATTAGTCCCGGGCACTACTTTGGATTTCTGTCCAAAATGTCCTAATACTCCGCTAATTAATTTTTTTACAAGATTAATTTAAGTATGAGTACTTCACATTTATTTTTATGCAAATAAGTCAACACTTGTCGATTCAAACCTCCCAGCAGTTCCATACGCAACGCATAATAATCAGTCAAGCCCAGCGTGAGAGGTACCAGCCATCTCACAAGGAGTTTCCTTATGTGCACATTGATTCCGCAAACGCGCACGGCCGCAAGCTTAGAAGATCCCGCTGCTCAGCCCGACGAACCGCCGCGCCATTCTTCACGCCCATACGACCCAATCTCCCCCCGAAAACATTCCCGGTGAAATGATAATTTCTCTTCAAGAAAGCCTTTTTTCGGCACAACGAAAGATAAACAAATAAATGGATAAACACGGTTACATGAACGTAACAGACAGCAACAAAGGCGAATACGCCCCCGAGCAATTTACCTTTCCCCCAAGAAAAGATTTCGTAGCGCAGGATAAAATGAAATAAAAACGAAAACAGAAAAAGAAAAAGATATTAGTCGCAATAGAGAAATGAGTGGGCTTTGACACCTATTGTCCACGCTCACTAGTAGAAAACGGAGCTTTAATACCGGTTCATAAGGGCCTTTAGTGCCGGTTCTGCAACCGGCACTAAAGAGTGGAGACTAAAGGCCTCCCCCTTTAGTACCGGTTCGGCACGAACTGCCACTAAAGGCCCACCACGTGGCGTGAGCTCGCGCCGTGGTATGGGGGACCTTTAGTACCGGTTGGTGTTACCAACCGGTACTAAAGGTATATTTTTTTTGAAATTTTGGAAAAAAAATTTGATTTTTTTATTTTCAATTTTCTGAATTATTTGATGATTTAGTCTCTAATCGCCCATCTTAACTGCTCGAGTGTGGATCACTCATTCCAAATCGTCTAACTTCCCGGCCGGTCACCCATCCCTCTCACTACTCCAGCCTGAGCACGCTTAACTTCCGGGTTCTATTCTCCCTCGTTTCCAAGTCTGCACTTGTTGTTTTCCTGATAATAGTAAGATGTGAATCCTATTAACCCTCAAGAGTTTAGCTTTAGCATTAAGTCACACGTTTCACTGTTTGAGTTTGAAACTATTATTCTAAAAAACAATAATTATGTAATAACACTAATATTTCTTGAATAAGTAGTTTGATCATAGTTTGACCAGATTTGACCAAAATTCAAAAAAACTGAGATACTTATTTAGTAACACTAATATTATTGCGTAATTATTTAGTAACACTCTATATTTCTTGAATTAGTTGTTTGATCGGTTTGACAAGATTTAACCAAAATTCAAAAAAAACATAAATTAGAGCATATCTTTTTTCCTTTTACAATTTTGTCATTTCAAAAATTGTCCTAAACCCTAAACCCGGGACTTAAAACGTCAGAAACTCTATGCTAAACAGTAAAAACTAAGGGTTTAAACCATAAAACCTAACCCTAAACTCTGAAATCTAAACCCTAGCACTAAACGCTAAAACCGTCTAAAACGCCCAAAAACACTATTTTCCCTTTGGAATTTTGTGATTTTAAAAAATTGTCGAAACGGAAAACTAGGCGCCCAACGTGGAGGCGGAGTTGGCATGATTGTGCGGTGACTTGATGGGATTCCGGCGGCGGCTTGGCCACGACGACCGCGGGGGCAGCGTGGGGCCGGCCATGGCGGCTGGCCGCGATGGATCTGGAGTTTCCCACCCCAGATAGGTTCTCCTCCTTCATCAAAGTAACGCTTGGCAGCGACCACAGGCTTGGCGGTGGTGGTCATCTCCTTCGTCGGAGGTGGTCAGCCTGAAGGCTGGGTGGTTGATATGTCTCCAATGTATATATAATTTATGAAGTATTCATGCCATGTTTACAATAGTTTTATATGATTTTGGTATGATTTGATTAGAACTAACCCGGATTGACGCCGTTTTCAGCAGAACTACCGTGGTGTTCTTTTTGTGCAGAAATAAAAGTTCTCGGAACGCGATGAAAATCTACGGAGAATTTTTCTGGAAAGTATAAAAAATACTGGAACAAAAATCTACCGGAGGGGAGTCCCGTGGGCCCCACGAGGGTGGGGGGCGCGCCCATCCCCCTGGGGCGCGCCCCCTATCTCGTGGACACCTTGGGGACCCCCCTGACTTGTTTTCGACGCCATCCTCTCCTATAAATATAGAAACCTTCGGGAAATAACCTAGATCGGAAGTTCCACCGCCGCAAGCCTCTGTAGCCACGGGAAATCAATCTAGGCCCTCTCTGGCACCCTGCCGGAGGGGGCCATCATCACCGGAGGCCATGGGGAAGGATCTCGGAGGGGCCATCATCGCCATGAAGGCCAAGGACTAGAGGGGGAACCTCTCCCCAACCAAGGGGGAGGCCATGAAGGAGGAAGCACAAGGGGGAGAACCTCTCCTCCTCTCTCTCGGTGGCGCCCGAGTGCCATCGGGAGAGGAATCATCGCCGCGGTGATCGTCTTCATCAACGTCACCATCATCATCACCATCCTCATCTGTTTTACGCGGTCCACTCTCCCGCACCCCGCTGTAATCCCTACTTGAACATGGTGCTTTATGCCACATATTATGATCCAACGATGTGTTGCCATCCTATGATGTTTTGAGTAGATATCCTTTGTCTTTGGGTTGATTGATGATCTAGATTGGTATGAGTAGTATGTTTTATTTTGGTGCTGTCCTATGGTGCCCTCCGTGTCGGCATAGCGTGAGGGATTCCCGCTGTAGGGTGTTGCAATATGTCCGTGGTTTACTTATTTGTCTGCGTTGCTTGAGTGACAGAAGCATAAACACGGATAAGTGGGTCACGGCGTATGGGATAAAGGGGACTTGATACTTTAATGCTATGGTTGGGTTTTACCTTAATGGTCTTTAGTAGTTGCGGATGCTTGCTAGAGTTCCAATCATAAGTGCATATGATCCAAGAAGAGAAAGTATGTTAGCTTATGCCTCTCCCTCATATGAAATTACAATAGTGATTACCGGTCTTGTTAACAATTTCCTAGGACAATTCCGCACACCGACCCATCATTATTCCACACTCGCTATTTATAATATTTAGTAATATATTCTAACTTTATGATAACAACACCTACTTTTGTATTTTAGCTCTCTGATATCATGCAAAGTTACCCTCTTCATACCCACAACGTAGTTTTATTTCTCGTTTCTAGTTGGAAGCAAACGTTCGGTGTCGTGAGAGTCGTATCGATGTGGCGTATAGGACTTGAGAGAATATTGATCTTACCTTTAACTCCTTGTGGGTTCGACACTCCATACTTATCACTTCCATCTTTGGAAATTGCTACGGTGATTCCTGATACGTCTCCAACGTATCTATAATTTTTGATTGCTTCATGCTCTATTATATTCTGTTTTGGACAATATTGGGCTTTATTATACACTTTTATATTACTTTTGGGACTAACCTATTAACCGGAGGCCCAGCCCAAAATTGCTGTTTTTTGCCTATTTCAGAGTTTCGCAGAAAAAGAATATCAAACGGAGTCCAAACGGAATGAAACCTTGAGAAACGTGATTTTCGGAACGAACGTGATCCAGAGGACTTGGACCCTACGTAAAGCAATCAACGAGGAAGGCACGAGGTAGGAGGCGCGCCTACCCCCCCAGGCACGCCCTCCACCCTCGTGGGCCCCTCGTTGCTCCACCGACGTACTTCTTCCTCCTCTATATACCTCGTACCCCAAACTACCAGATACGGAGCCAAAAACCTAATTCCACCGCCGCAACTTTCTGTACCTGCAAGATCCCATCTTGGGACCTTTTTCGGAGCTCCGCCGGAGGGGGCATTGATCATGGAGGGCCTCTACATCATCTCCAAGGCCTCTCCGATGAAGTGTGAGTAGTTTACTTCAGACCTTCGTGTCCATAGTTATTAGCTAGATGGCTTCTTCTCTCTTTTCGGATCTCAATAGATCTATTCAATGTAATCTTCTTTTTCGGTGTGTTTGTCGAGATCCGATGAATTGTGGGTTTATGATCAAGATTATCTATGAACAATATTTGAATCTCCTCTGAATTCTTTTATGTATGATTGGTTATCTTTGCAAGTCTCTTCGAATTCTCAGTTTGGTTTGGCCTACTAGATTGATCTTTCTTGCAATGGGAGAAGTGCTTAGCTTTGGGTTCAATCTTGCGGTGTCCTTTCCCAAAGGATGTTAGGGCAGCAAGGCACGTATTGTATTGTTGCCATCGAGGATAAAAAGATGGGGTTTATATCATATTGCATGAGTTTATCCCTCTACATCATGTCATATTTCTTAATGCGTTACTCTATTCTTCATGAACTTAATACTCTAGATGCATGCTGGATAGCGGTCGATGTGTGGAGTAATAGTAGTAGATGCAGAATCGTTTCGGTCTACTTATCGCGGACGTGATGCCTATATACATGATCATACCTAGATATTCTCATAACTATGCTCAATTCTATCAATTGCTCGACAGTAATTTGTTTACCCATCGCATTTACTTATGCTATCTCGAGAGAAGCCACTAGTGAAACCTATGGCCCCCGGGTCTATTTTCCATCATATTAATCTTCCAATACTTTGTTATTTCTGTTGCCGTTTATTTTACTTTGTATCTTTATTATAAAATTACCAAAAATATTATCTTATCATCTCCATCGGATCTCACTCTCGTAAGTGACCGAGAAGGGATTGACAACCCTTTATTGCGTTGGTTGCGAGGTTCTTGTCTGTTGTGTAGATCACGAGGGACTCGTCGTGGCCTCCTACTGGATTGATACCTTGGTTCTCAAAAACTGAGGGAAATACTTACGCTGCTTTACTGCATCACCGTTTCCTCTTCAAGGGAAAACCAACGCAGTGCTCAAGAGGTCCGTTGCCGGAGAGGCTTACGCAAGGTCAAGTCAAGATTCGGACTCCCGACAACGAGCCATTTCTGGCGCCGTTGCCGGGGAGTCTACGCAAAAGTCAAGCCATACCAAGTACCCATCACAAACTTATCTCCCTCGCACTACATTATTTGCTATTTGCCTCTCGTTTTCCTCTCCCCCACTTCACTCTTTTTCGTTCGCCTCTTTTCGCTCTTTGCTTGTTTGCTTGCTTGTTGGATTGCTTGCTTGTCACGATGGCTCAAGATAATACCAAATTGTGTGACTTTACCAATACCGACAATAATGATTTTCTTAGCACTCCGATTGCCCCTCTTAATGATGATGAATCTTGTGAGATTAATGCTGCTTTGTTGAATCTTGTTATGAAAGATCAATTCGTCGGCCTTCCTAGTGAAGATGCCGCTACCCATCTAAATAGCTTTGTTGATTTGTGTGATATGCAAAAGAAGAGGGATGTTGATAATGATATTGTTAAACTGAAGCTATTTCCTTTTTCTCTTAGAGATCGTGCTAAAGTGTGGTTTTCATCTGTGCCTAAAAATAGTATTGACTCATGGAATAAGTGCAAAGATGCTTTTATCTCTAAGTATTTTCCTCCCGCTAAAATCATCTCTCCTAGAAACGATATTATGAATTCTAAGCAACTTGATCATGAACATATTGCACAAGCTTGGGAGAGGATGAAATTAATGATATGTAATTGCCCCACTCATGGTTTGAATTTGTGGATGATTATACAAAATTTTTATGCCGGATTGAATTTTGCTTCTAGAAATCTTTTAGATTCGGCCGTGGGAGGCACTTTTATGGAAATCACTTTAGGAGAAGCTACTAAACTCCTAGATAATATTATGGTTAATTATTCTCAATGGCACACCGAAAGATCTACTAATAAAAAGTGCATGCGATAGAAGAAATCAAAGTTTTGAGTAGAAAGATGGATGAACTTATGAAATTATTTGCTACTAAAAGTGTTTCTTCGGATCCCAATGATATGCCTTTGTCTACTTTGATTGAGAATAATAATGAATCTATGGATGTGAATTTTGTTGGTAGGAATAATTTTGGCAACAACGCGTATAGATGAAATTTTAATCCTAGGCCGTTTCCTAGTAACTCCTCTAATAATTATGGTAATTCCTAAAACAATTCTTATGGAAATTTCAATAAGATGCCCTCTGAATTTGAGAATAGTGTTAAAGAGTTTATGAAATCGCAAAAGAATTTCAATGCTTTGCTTGAAGAAAAATTGCTCAAAGTTGATGAATTGGCTAGGAATGTTGATAGAATTTCTCTTGATGTTGATTCTTTGAAACTTAGATCTATTCCACCTAAGCGTGATATCAATGAGTTTCTCAAAGCCATGAGAATTTCCATTGATGAGTGCAAAGAAAGAACCGCTAGGATGCGTGCTAAGAAAGATTGCTTTATGAAAGCGTGTTCTTCTAATTTCTATGAAAATAAAGATGAAGATCTAAAAGTTATTGATGTGTCCCCTATTAAATCTTTGTTTTGCAATATGAATCTTGATAATGATGGGACTGAAGATGATTTGCCTTTACCTGGAAGACGTTCCAAAAATTCGGAGTTTTTAGATCTTGACGCAAAAATTGGTAGAAGTGGAATTGAAGAAGTTAAAACTTTAGATATCAATGAACCCACTATTTTGTATTTCAAGGAATTTAATTATGATAATTGCTCTTTAATACATTGTATTTCGTTGTTGCAATCCGTGCTAAATTCTCCGCATGCTTATAGTCAAAATAAGGCTTTTACTATACATATCGTTGATGCTTTGTTGCAATCTTATGAAGAAAAACTTGTGTTGGTAGTTTCTTTCCATTGATATGTTTATGATGAGTGGGAACCTACTATTAAGATTAAAATTAAAGATCATGAGTGTTATGCTTTGTGTGATTTGGGTGCTAGTGTTTCCACGATTCCGAAAACTTTGTGCGATTTGCTAGGTTTCCATGAACTTGATGATTGCTCCTTAAATTTGCACCTTGCGGATTCCACTATTAAAAAACCTATGGGAAGAATTAATGATGTTATTATTGTTGCAAATAGGAACTATGTGCCCATAGATTTTATCGTTCTTGATATAGATTGCAATCCTTCATGTCCTATTATTCTTGGCAGACCTTTTCTTAGAATGATTGGTGCAATTATTGATATGAAGGAAGGGAATATTAGATTCCAATTTCTGTTAAGGAAAGGCATGGAACACTTTCCTAGAAAGAAAATAAAATTACCATATGAATCTATCATGTGAGCCACTTATGGTTTGCCCACCAAAGATGGCAACACCTAGATCTATCCTTGCTATTATGCCTAGCTAGGGGCGTTAAACGATAGTGCTTGTTGGGAGGCAACCCAATTTTATTTTAGTTTTTTTGCTTTTTGCTTCTGTTTAGGAATAAATAATTTGTCTAGCCTCTGGTTAGATTCGTTTTTGTGTTTTAGTTAGTGTTTGTGCCAAGTAAAACCGTTAGGATAACCTACGGTAGTAGTTATTTTGATTCTGCTGCAGAAAACAGAAACTTTGCGTGCACGAGATTAGTTTTCATAAATCACAGGAACGTGATTTTTAGTTGATTCTTTTTGCTGTAGATCAATAAACTAATTATCTAGAACTTCCTAATTTGGTTGAATTTTTCACGTTCCATAAGTTTGCGTTAGCTACAGATTACTACAGACTGTTCTGTTTTTGACAAATTCTGTTTTTCGTGTGTTGTTTGCTTATTTTGATGATTCTATGGCTAGTAAAATAGTTTATGAACCATAGGGAAGTTGGAATACAGTAAGTTTAACACCAATATAAATGAAGAATGAGTTCATTACAGTACCTTGAAGTGGTGTTATGTTTTCTTTCGCTAACGGAGCTTATGAGATTTTTTGTTGAGTTTTGTGTTGTGAAGTTTTCAAGTTTTGGGTGAAAGATTTGATGGATTATGGAACAAGGAGTGGCAAGAGCCAAAGATTGGGGATTCCCATGGGACCGCAAGGTAATCTAAAGACACCTAAAAGCCAAAGCATGGGGATGCCCCGGAAGGCATCCCCTCTTTCTTCTACTTCCATCGGAAACTTTACTTGGAGCTATATCTTTATTCACGACATGATATGTGTTTTGCTTGGAGCGTCTTGTATTATTTGAGTCTTTGCTTTTTAGTTTACCACAATCATCCTTGCTATACACACCTTTAGAGAGAGTCACACATGATTCGGAATTTATTAGAATACTCTATGTGCTTCACTTATATCTTTTGAGTTATATAGTTTTTGCTCTAGTGCTTCACTTATATCTTTTAGAGCACGGTGGTGGAATTGTTTTATAGAAACTATTGTTCTCTCATGATTCACTTATATTATTTTGGGAGTCCTACAAAACAGCATGGTAATTTTCCTTGATAACGAAATTAACCCTATTAGGCAAAGTATTCAACTCTAGTAAAAAATTTCTCTTATGAGTCGTTGAATACTAAGAAAAGTTTGATGCTTGATGATTGTTTTGAGATATGGAAGTAGTAATATTAGAGTCATGCTAGTTGAGAAATTATGAATTTCAAAAATACTTGTGTTGAAGTTTGTGATTCCCGTAGCATGCATGTATAGTGAACCGTTATGTGATGAAGTTGGAGCACAGTATATTTATTGATTGTCTTCCTTATGTGTGGAGGTCGGGATCGCGCGATGGTTAACTCCTACCAACCCTTCCCCTAGGAGTACACGTATAGTACTTTGTTTTGATGACTTGTAGATTTTTGCAATAAGTATATGAGTTCTTCATGACTAATGTTGAGTCCGTGGATTATACGCACGCTCACCCTACCACCATTGCTAGCCTCTCTAGTACCGCGCAACTTTCGCCGGTGCATTACACCCACCCTATACCTTCCTCAAAACAGCCACCATACCTACCTATTATGGCATTTCCATAGCCATTCCGAGATATATTGCCATGCAACTTTCCACCGTTCCATTTATTATGACACGCTTCATCAGTGTCATATTGCTTTGCATGATCATGTAGTTGACATCGTATTTGTGGCAAAGCCGCCATTCATAATTCTTTCATACATGTCACTCATGATTCATTGCACATCGATACACCGAGGCATACACATCTGATCATATTTTGTTCTAACTATCGAGTTGTAATTCTTGAGTTGTAAGTAAATAAAAGTGTGATGATCATCATTATTAGAGCATTGTCCCATGTGAGGAAAGGATGATGGAGACTATGATTCCCCCACAAGTCGGGATGAGACTCCGGACTAAAAAAAAAGAGGCCAAAGAAAAAAAAAGAGAAAAAGGCCCAAAAAAATGAGAGAAAAAGAGAGAAGGGACAATGTTACTATCCTTTTACCACACTTGTGCTTCAAAGTAGCACCAAGATCTACATGATAGAAAGTCTCTCATTTTGTCACTTTCATTTACTAGTGGGAATTTTTCATTATAAAACTTGGTTTGTATATTCCAATGATGGCCTTCCTCCAATTGCCCTAGGTCTTCGTGAGCAAGCAAGTTGGATGCACACCCACTTAGTTTCTTTTGAGCTTTCATACACTTATAGCTCTAGTGCATCCGTTGCATGGCAATCCCTACTCACTCACATTGATATCTATTGATGGGCATCTCCATAGCCCATTGATACGCCTAGTTGATGTGAGACTATCTTCTCCTTTTTGTCTTCTCCACAACCACCATATTTCTATTCCACATATAGTGCTATGTCCATGGCTCATGCTCATGTATTGCGTGAAAGTTGAAAAAGTTTGAAAATTCTAAAGTATGAAACAATTGCTTGGTTCAAACCAGGGTTGTGCATGATTTAAATATTTTGTGTGATGAAGATAGAGCATAGCCAGACTATATGATTTTGTAGGGATAACTTTATTTAGCCATGTTATTTTGAGAAGACATGATTGCTTAGTTAGTATGCTTGAAGTATTACTATTTTTATGTCAATATTAAACTTTTATCTTGAATCTTTCGGATCTAAATATTCATACCACAATTAAGAGGATTACATTAAAAACCATGCCAAGTAGCATTCCACATCAAAAATTCTGTTTTTATCATTTACCTACTCGAGGACTATCAGGAATTAAGCTTGAGGATGCTTGATACGTCTCCAATGTATCTATAATTTTTGATTGCTTCATGCTATATTATATTCTGTTTTGGACAATATTGGGCTTTACTATACACTTTTATATTACTTTTGGGACTAACCTATTAACCGGAGGCCCTGCCCAGAATTGCTATTTTTTGCCTATTTCAGAGTTTCGCGGAAAAAGAATATCAAATGGAGTCCAAACGGAATGAAACCTTCGGGAACGTGATTTTTGGAACGAAAGTGATCCAGAGGACTTGGACCCTACGTAAAGCAATCAACGAGGAAGGCATGAGGTGTTGGAAATATGCCCTAGAGGCAATAATAAATTAGTTATTATTATATTTCCTTGTTCATGATAATCTTTTATTATTCATGCTATAATTGTATTGACCGGAAACAGCAATACATGTGTGGATACATAGACAACACCATGTCCCTAGTAAGCCTCTAGTTGACTAGCTCGTTGATCAATAGATGGTTACAGTTTCACGACCATGGACATTGGATGTCGTTGATAACGGGATCACATCATTAGGAGAATGATGTGATGGACAAGACAATCCTAAGCCTAGCACAGATCGTGTAGTTCGTATGCTAAAGCTTTTACAGATGTCAAGTATCATTTCCTTAGACCATGAGATTGTGCAACTCCCGGATACCGTAGGAATGCTTTGGGTGTACCAAAGCGTCTGGCAATCTGGGTGGCTATAAAGGTGCATTACAGGTATCTCCAAAAGTATACATTCGGTTGGCACGAATCGAGGCGGGATTTGTCACTCCGTGTAAGCGGAGAGGTATCTCTGGGCCCACTCGGTAGGACATCATCATAATGTGCACAATGTGACCAAGGGGTTGATCACGGATGATGTGTTACGGAGCGAGTAAAGAGACTTGCGGTAGCGAGATTGAACAAGGTATCGGGATACCGACGATCGAATCTCGGGCAAGTACAAGGCCGCTAGAGAAAGGGAATTGTATCCGGGATCGATTGAGTCCTTGACAGCGGGGTTCATCCGATGAGATCAGCGGGGAACATGTGGGAGGCAACATGGGTATCCAGATCCCGCTGTTGGTTATTGACGGAGAAACGTCTCGGTCATGTCTACATGTCTCCCGAACCCGTGGGGTCTACACATAAGGTTCGATGGCGCTAGGGTTATAAAGGAAGTTTGTATGTGGTTACCGAATGTTGTTGAGTCCCAGATGAGATCCCGGACGTCACGAGGAGTTCGGAATGGTCCGGAGGTAAAGATTTATATATGGGAAGTCTTATTTTGGTCGCCGAAAAGTTTCGCACTTTATCGGTATTGTATGCAGGAGTGCCGAAAGGGGTCCGGGGTCCACCGAAGTCCACCTGCCGAGGGGGCCACATGGGCTGTAGGGGTGCGCCTTGGCCTATATGGGCCAAGGGCACCAGCCCCAAGAGGCCCATGCGCCAAGATATAAGAAAAGGAAGAGTCCTCAAGGGGAAGGCACCTCAGGGGTGCCTTGGGAGGATGGACTCCTCCCCTCCTTGGCCGCACCCTTCCTTGGAGGAAGGGGCAAGGCTGCCTCCCCCTCTCCCTTACCCCTATATATAGTGGAGGGAGGGAGGGCAGCCGCACTTGAGCCCCTGGCGCCTCCCTCCCTCCCGTGACACCTCCTCCTCTCCCGTAGGTGCTTGGCGAAGCCTGCAGGATTGCTCGCTCCTCCACCACCACCACGCCCGTTGTGCTGCTGTTGGATGGAGTCTTCCTCAACCTCTCCCTCTCTCCTTGCTGGATCAAGGTGTGGGAGGCGTCACGGGCTGTACGTGTGTTGAGCAGCGGAGGTGCCGTCCGTTCGGCACTAGGATCTCCGGTGATTTGGATCACAGCAAGTCTGACTCCTTCAACCCCGTTCTCATGAACGCTTCCGCTTAGCGATCTACAAGGGTATGTAGATGCACTCTCCTTCCCCTCGTTGCTGGTTTCTCCATAGATAGATCTTGGTGACACGTGGGAAAATTTTGAATTTCTGCTACGTTCCCCAACGATGGCATCATGAGCTAGGTCTATTGCGTAGATTCTTTGCACGAGTAGAACACAAAGTAGTTGTGGGCGTTGATGTTATTCAGTATGCTTACCGTTACTAGTCCAATCTTGTTTCGACGGTATTGTGGGATGAAGCGGCCGGACCGACCTTACCACGTGCTCTTCGTGAGGCCAGGTTCCACCGGCCCGACATGCACTTGGTGCATAAGGTGGCTAGCGGTGCCGATCTCTCCACTTTAGTCGGAACGGATTCGATGAAAAGGGTCCTTATGAAGGGTAAATAGCAATTGGCATATCACGTTGTGGTTTTGCGTAGGTAAGAAAGCGTTCTTGCTAGAAACCCATAGCAGCCACGTAAAACATGCAAACAACAATTAGAGGGCGTCTAACTTGTTTTTGCAGGATATGCTATGTGATGTGATATGGCCAAGAAGAATGTGATGAATGATATGTGATGTATGAGATTGATCATGTTCTTGTAATAGGATTCACGACTTGCATGTCGATGAGTATGACAACCGGCAGGAGCCATAGGAGTTGTCTTTATTTGTTGTATGACCTGCGTGTCATTAAAACAACGCCATGTAATTACTTTACTTTATTGCTAACCGGTAGCCATAGTAGTAGAAGTAATAGTTGGCGAGACAACTTCATGAAGACACGATGATGGAGATCATGATGATGGAGATCATGGTGTCATGCGGTGACGATGATGATCATGGAGCCCGAAGATGGAGATCAATGGAGCTATATGATATTGGCCATATCATGTCACTACTGTATAATTGCATGTGATGTTTATTATGTTTATGCATCTTGTTTACTTAGAACGACGGTAGTAAATAAGATGATCCCTTACAACAATTTCAAGAAGTGTTCTCCCCTAAGCGTGCACCGTTGCTACAGTTAAGTAAACTTCTAAGCACCACGTGATGATCGGGTGTGATGGATTCTTACGTTCACATACAACGGGTGTTGTGAGCCTAGCATGTCTGCAGACATGGCCTCGAAACACCGCAATACACTTAGGGTTAACTTGACGAGCCTAGCATGTATACAGACATGGCCTCGGAACACGGAGACCGAAAGGTCGAGCATGAGTCGTATGGTAGATACGATCAACATGAAGATGTTCACCGATGATGACTAGTCCGTCTCACGTGATGATCGGACCACGGCCTAGTTTGACTCGGATCATGTAATCACTTAGATGACCGGAGGATGTCTATCTGAGTGGGAGTTCATAAGATGAACTTAATTATCTTGAACATAGTCAAAAGACCTTTTGCAAATTATGTAAATGGCTCGCGCTTTAGTTCCTTGTTTAGATATGTTCCTAGAGAAAATATAGTTGAAAGTTGAAAGTAGCGATTATGCGGACAGAAAAAGCTTATGTCCTTAATGCACCGCTCGATTGTCTTTGAACCCCAAGCGTCGTTTGTGGATGTTGCGAACATCGGACATACACGTTTTGATAACTACGTGATAGTTCGGTTAAGCGGTTTAGAGTTGAGAGGCACCAAAGGCGTTTTTGAAGCGTCACGGAACATATGAGATGTTTCGAGGGCTGAAATTAGGATTTCAGGCTCGTGCCCACGTCAAGAGGTATGAGACCTCCGACAATTTTCTTAGCCTGCAAACTAAGGGAGAAAAGCTCAATCGTTGAGCTTGTGCTCAGATTGTCTGAGTACAACAATCACTTGAATCGGTGGGAGTTGATCTTCCGGATGAGATAGTGATGTTTCTCCAAAGTCATTGCCACCAAGCTGCTAGAGCTTCGTGATGAACTATAACAGATCAGGGATAGATGATCTTTGAAATATTCAGCGATGTTTGACACCGTGAAAGTAGAAGTCAAGAAGGAGCATCAATTGTTGATGGTTGGTGAAACCACTAGTTTCAAGAAGGGCAAGGGCAATAAGGGATACTTCACGAAATGGCAAATCAGCTGCTGCTCCAGTGAAGAAACCCGAGGTTGAACCCAAACCTGAGACTAAGTGCTTCTGCAATAAGGGGAACAGCCAACTGGAGCAGAATTACCCTAGATACTTGGTAGATAAGAAGGCTGGCAAGGTCAATAGAAGTATATTGGATATATATTATGTTAATGTGTACTTTACTAGTACTCCTAGTAGCACCGAGGTATTAAGATACGGTTCGGTTGCTAAGTGTTAGTAACTTCGAAATAAAAGAGCTACGGAATAAATGGAGACTAGCTAAAGGAGGAAGTGACGATATGTGTAGGAAGTGTTTCCAATTTGATGTGATCAAAACATCGCATACGCTCCTTCTACCATCAAGATTAGTATTAAACCAGAATTATTGTCATTTGGTGTTTGCGTTGAGCATAGACATGATTGGATTATGTCTATACTTGTCTGATTTATTCATTTAAGGGGAATAATGGTTACTCTATTTATTTGAATAACACTTTCGATGGTCTTGCACCTAAATGAATGGTTTATTGAATCTCGATCGTAGTGATACACATTTTCATGCCAAAGGTATAAGATAGTAATGATAGTACCACTTACTTGTGGCACTCGCCATGCAAGTCATATTGGTGTAAAAGCATGAAGAAGCTCCATGTTGATGGATCTTTGGACTCACTTTCGTTTTGAAAAGTTTGAGACATGCAAACCATGTCTATTGGTGTATCATAAAGATGAAACTCCATGCAGATGGATCGTTTGGACTCACTTGATTTTGAATCACTTGAGATATGCAAATTTATACCACATGGGCAAGATATTTGAAAAGCCTCGGTTTCAAGAAGATGCAACAAGAAAGCAACTTGTTGGAAGTAATACATTTTGGTATGTGCAGTCCAATGAGTCTTTGAGGCATGCGATGAATATCGTTATGTTCTTACTTCACGGATGATTCGGTAGATGTTGAGTATATTTACTTGATGAAACACAAGTCTGGATTATTGAATGGTTCAAGTAATTTCAGAGTGAAGTTTAAGATCTTAAGTGACAAGAGGATAGAATGTCTATGATATGATCATAGAGATGAATATCTGAGTTATGAGTTTTGGCACACAATTAAGACATTGTGCAAATTGTTTCACAATTAATACCGCTGGAACACCATGGTGTGATGGTGTGTCCGAACATCATAGTTGCACTCTATTGGATATGGTGCGTACCATGATATCTCTTATCGAATTACCACTATCGTTCATGGGTTAGGCATTAGAGACAACCGCACTCACTTTAATGGGGCACCACGTAATTCCGTTGAGGCGACACCGTTTGGAGAAACCTAAGTTGTCATTTCTTAAAAGTTTGGGGCTCTGACGCTTATGTGGAAAAGTTTCAGGTTGATAAGCTCGAACCAAAGCGGACAAAATGCATCTTCATAGGACACCCAAAACAGTTGGGTATACCTCCTAATTCAGATCCGGAAGCAATAGGGATTGTTTCTTGAATCGGGTCCTTTCTCGAGGAAAAGTTCGTCTCGAAAATTGAGTGGGAGGATGGTGGAGACTTGATGAGGTTATTGAACCATCACTTCAACTAGTGTGTAGCGAGGGCACAAGAAGTTGTTCCTATGGTGCCTACACCAATTGAAGTAGAAGCTTATGATAGTGATCATGAAGTTTCGGATCAAGTCACTACCGAACATCGTGGGATGACAAGGACGCGTCTTTGCTTGAGTGGTACGGTAATCTTGTCTTGAAAGTCATGTTGCTAGACAACAATGAACCTCTGAGCTATGGAGAAGCGATGGTGGGCCAAAATTCCGACAAATGGTTAGAAGCCATGAAATCCGAGACAGGATCCATGCATCATAACAAAGCATGGACTTTGGTGGACTTGCCCGATGATCGGCAAGCCATTGAAATAAATGGATCTTTAAGAAGAAGGCGGGCGTGGGCGGTAATGTCACCGTCTATGAAGCTCGACTTGTGGCGAAGAGTTTTTCACAAGTTCAAGGAGTTGACTACGATGAGATTTTCTCATCCGTGGCGATGCTTAAGTCCGTCGGAATCATGTTAGCATTAGCTGCGTTTATGAAATCTAGCAGATGGATGTCAAAACGAGTTTCCTTACCAGTTTTGTAAGGAAAGGTTGTATGTGATACAAATCAGAAAGTTTTTGTCGATCCTAAGGATGCTGAAAGTTATGCTGGCTCCAGCGATCCTTCTAAGGACTGGAGTAAGCATCTCGGAGTTGGAATGTGCGCTTTGATGAGATGATCAAAGATTTTGGGTTTATACAAAGTTTATGAGAAACTTGTATTTCCAAAGAAGTGAGTGGTAGAACCTTGTAGAATTTCGATGAGTATATGTTGTTGACATATTGATGATCGAAATGATGTAGAATTCTGGAAAGCATATAGGGTTATTTGAAAGATGTTTTTCAATAGAAAACCTGGATTAAGCTACTTGAACATTGAGCATCAAGATCTATAAGGATAGATCAAAATGCTTAATAATACTTTCAAATGAGCACATACCTTGACATGATCTTGAAGGTGTTCAAGATGGATCGATCAAAGAAGGAGTTCTTGCACGAGTTGTATGGTATGAATTAAGAGTTAAAGCTCGACCACGGCAGAAAAGAGAGAAAGGGCGAAGGTGCGTCCCTATGCTTTAGGCGTAGGCTCCATAGTATGCTATCTTTGTGTACCGCACGGAAGTGTGCCTTGCCATGAGTCGATCAAAGGGGTACAAGAATGATCCAGGAATGGATCATTGGACAGCGGTCAAAATTGTCCTTGGAGTAAATAAGGACATGTTTCTCGATTATGGAGGTGATAAAGAGTTCGGCGTAAAGAGTTACGTCGATGCAAGCTTTAACACCTATCCGAGTGACTCTGAGTAGCAAACCGGATCCGTATAGTGGAGCAACCATTTGGAATAAGCTTCAAGTGGAGCGTGGAAGCAGCATTTACAATATGACATAGAAATTTGCAAAGCATACACGGATCTGAAAGGTTCAGATCCGTTGACTGAAACCTCTCTCACAAGCAAAACATGATCAAACCCCAGAACTCATTGAGACTTAATCACATGGTGATGTGAACTAGTTTAAGACACTAGTAAACTCTTTGGATGTTGGTCACATGGCGATGTGACCTATCGATGTTAATCACATGGCGATGTGAACTAGATTATTGACTCTAGTGCAAGTGGGAGACTGTTGGAAATATGCCCTAGAGGCAATAATAAATTAGTTATTATTATATTCCCTTGTTCATGATAATCTTTTATTATTCATGCTATAATTGTATTGACCGGAAAGCAGCAATACATGTGTGGATACATAGACAACACCATGTCCCTAGTAAGCCTCTAGTTGACTAGCTCGTTGATCAATAGATGGTTCACGGTTTCACGACCATGGACATTGGATGTCGTTGATAACGGGATCACATCATTAGGAGAATGATGTGATGGACAAGACAATCCTAAGCCTAGCAGCGGATCGTGTAGTTAAGTATGCTAAAGCTTTTACGAATGTCAAGTATCATTTCCTTAGACCATGAGATTGTGCAACTCCCGGATACCGTAGGAATGCTTTGGGTGTACCAAAGCGTCTGGCGTAATCGGGTGGCTATAAAGGTGCATTACAGGTATCTCCGAAAGTATCTGTTGGGTTGGCACGAATCGAGACTGGGATTTGTCACTCCGTGTAAACGGAGAGGTATCTCTAGGCCCACTCGGTAGGACATCATCATAATGTGCACAATGTGACCAAGGGGTTGATCACGGGATGATGTGTTACGGAACGGTAAAAGAGACTTGCGGTAACAAGATTGAACAAGGTATCGGGATACCGGCGATCGAATCTCGGGCAAGTACAATGCCGCTAGACAAAGGGAATTGTATACGGGATCGATTGAGTCCTTGACATCGTGGTTCATCCGATGAGATCATCGTGGAACATGTAGGAGCCAACATGGGTATCCAGATCCGCTGTTGGTTATTGACCGAGAAACGTCTCGGTCATGTCTACATGTCTCCCGAACCCGTAGGGTCTACACATAAGGTTCGATGGCGCTAGGGTTATAAAGGAAGTTTGTATGTGGTTACCGAATGTTGTTGAGTCCCGGATGAGATCCCGGACGTCACGAGGAGTTCCGGAATGGTCCGGAGGTAAAGATTTATATATGGGAAGTCTTATTTTGGTCCTTTGGAAAAGTTTCGCACTTTATCGGTATTGTACCGGAGTGCTTAGAAAGGGGTCCGGGGTCCACCGAAGTCCACCTGCCCGGGGGCCACATGGGCTGTAGGGGTGCGCCTTGGCCTATATGGGCCAAGGGCACCAGCCCCAAGAGGCCCATGCGCCAAGATATAAGAAAAAGGGAAGAGTCCTCAAGGGAAGGCACCTCAGGGTGCCTTGGGAGGATGGACTCCTCCCCTCCCTTGGCCGCACCACTTCCTTGGAGGAAGGGGCAAGGCTGCCTCCCCCTCTCCCTTACCCCTATATATAGTGGAGGGAGGGAGGGCAGCCGCACTTGAGCCTGGCGCCTCCTCCCTCCCGTGACACCTCCTCCTCTCCCGTGGGTGCTTGGCGAAGCCTGCGGGATTACTCGCTCCTCCACCACCACCACGCCGTTGTGCTGCTGATGGATGGAGTCTTCCTCAACCTCTCCCTCTCTCCTTGCTGGATCAAAGGCGTGGGAGGCGTCACCGGAGCTGTCACGTGTGTTGAGCAGCGGAGGTGCCGTCCGTTCGGCACTAGGATCTCCGGTGATTTGGATCACGACAGTACGACTCCTTCAACCCCGTTCTCATGAGCAGCTTCCGCTTAGCGATCTACAAGGGTATGTAGATGCACTCTCCTTCCCCTCGTTGCTGGTTTCTCCATAGATAGATCTTGGTGACACGTAGGAAAATTTTGAATTTCTGCTACGTTCCCCAACATGAGGTAGGGGGCGCGCCTACCCCCCCCAGGCGCGCCCTCCACCCTTGTGGGGCCCTCGTTGCTCCACCTATGTACTTCTTCCTCCTATATATACCTACGTACCCCCAAACTACCGAATCTACGGGCCAAAACCTAATTCCACCGCAACTTTACTGTACTGCAAGATCCCATCTTGGGACCTTTTGGAGCTCCATGGGAGGGGCATTGATCATGGAGGGCCTCTACATCATCTCCAAGGCCTCTCCGATGAAGTGTGAGTAGTTTACTTCAGACCTTCGGTTCCATAGTTATTAGCTAGATGGCTTCTTCTCTCTTTTTGGATCTCAATACAATGTTCTCCCCCTCTCTTGTGGAGATCTATTCGATGTAATCTTCTTTTTCGGTGTGTTTGTCGAGATCCGATGAATTGTGGGTTTATGATCAAGATTATCTATGAAAAATATTTGAATCTTCTCTGAATTCTTTTATGTATGATTGGTTATCTTTGCAAGTCTCTTCGAATTGTTAGTTTGGTTTGGCCTCTGAGATTGATCTTTCTTGCAATGGGAGAAGTGCTTAGCTTTGGGTTCAATCTTGCGGTGTCCATTCCGGTGGACAGGGGCAGCAAGGCATGTATTATATTGTTGCCATCGAGGATAAAAAGATGGGGTTTATATCATATTGCATGAGTTTATCCCTCTACATCATGTCATCTTTCTTAATGCGTTTCTCTGTTCTTCATGAACTTAATACACTACAAAAAAAAAGACACATCCGTGACACTTCGGGCCGAACGAAATTTTTTTCTGTCATACATATGACACTTCTATGACGATAATTGTGACAGAACCCGGTATCATCATAGATGTGGTGGGCTCCTACTTATATGACAAAAAATCATGATGAAAATGGGCTTTTCGTCACAGGCGGGCGGAGACGCAGCTGCATGACATTCTTTGGGCCGTCCATGACGGAAAAACCGTGGTAGAAGCGAGGCGAGGAAAATTTCGGGAGTTCCCGGTTCACGGTGGGAGGTCGGGGCGGCGATGTGCGTTTCTCTCATACCCATCTGTGGCGATGTGTGCGGCGTTAGCTCTAACTGAACCCGAAGCGAGGCGTTGGGCTCTAAGCGAACCCGGCGATTACGCTGCAGGCTCACGCGTTCTGAACCCGGCGATCGATCGATGGCTATTAACTGGACCCAATCGGTGATTCGCCGCTCATTGCTAAGCGAAGCCGATCGATCACGCCTCTGGGATGAGCGGTGAGTGTTGCGGGGGGTTGGATGAGCAGTGGCGATGGTGTTGCCTCTGGATGAGCAGGAGCCCGTGGTGTGGTGGAGGGCTGGATGAGCGATGAAGCGGTGGAGGGGTGCCCGTGGAGGGTTAGTTGAGCGATGGCGGTGGAGTAGAGGCGTGGTGGAGGCTGGATGAGCGAGGGCCGTGGAGGCTGGAGGAGGTCGGCGGTGGATGAGCGATGGCAAGTGGAGGTGGAGGAGGTCGATGGTGGAGATGAACTGTATCCCGTGGAGTCCCGTTTTGTGGTATGCCACACCCCCCCGATGAACAGGACCCCCGTTTCGACCGTAGCGCTCCAACACAAGTCCGTTTCGTCCGTTTTGCAGTACGCCACACCCGTCCCGATCAACAGGACCCCCGTTTCGACCGTAGTAGGTCCGTTTTGTCCGTTTTGCGGTACGCCACACCCCTCTCGATCAATAGGACCCCTTTTTCGACCGTAGGAGGTCCGTTTCCTTCGTTTTGCGGTACGCCACACCCCTCCCGATCAAAAGGACCACATTTCGACCGTAGGAGGTCTGTTTCCTTTGTTCTGCGGTACGCCACACCCCTACCGATTAACAGGACCCCCATATCGACCGTAGGAGGTCCGTTTCCTCCGTTCTGTGATGCGCGGGGCCTCGTTTCCATCGCCTTTATTCGTCCAAGCCCTCCGATGAACACAACCACATTCCGTTCCGACCCGATCGGTTGGCTCAAACAGCGTTCCGTTGCCTCCCGATAAACCACGGCAGCGGCGTTGTTTCTCCGTTCCGACCCAGCCATGTACACGAGCCACGGCACGTCATTGTCTGTGATGAGCATTCGAGACCCGCTTGTATGTACACATCGTGGCGTGTTATTTCTTCTTGCACCTTTGGGCGCTGTACATATGTGTACATGCTACGTGCGCGTCTCTACTACGACATGTACGCGCCTCTACTATGACACATACGCGCCTCTACATCGACCAGTATATATGTACGTACACGTTCGCGACCAGAATGACAACGCTAGATATGCTTCGACTAGGTGGGTCCCGACTGTCAGGCACATCCTTGCCTGCGAAGATGTAGCTGGTGGGTCCCAGCGATCGAGAAGCGAATCGTTTTTTTTTTTTGCGGACGCACTTCCTTGCGTGCGAAGGTGTAACTGGTGGGTCCCGGTGGTCGAGAAGCGTTTTTTCGCGAAATCTGATGGCCCGTCCGGTGGGTCCCTGCTGTCACGTGGAGGAATAATTATTTTCGCGGCGTAATAAGGAGGCACTTCCTTGCGACGCCCGTGGACCCGGTATCGGCCTCTCCACGTCTGATCCACGTCCGATGGAAGCCGTTCCTTGACCACGTTGACCACGCCACGGCAAAACACCAGGCGGTGGGCAGCGGCGAGGCCTAGGAAGGGGCGGCAGCGGGCCGGGGAAAACGGCAGTGGATGCCCGTGTGAAAGGAGTATGAGGGTTCAACTGGTTGACTGCGGTGTGTGGCTGCCGTCGCCGCGAGAATAACGAGGGTTGTGGGTGAGTAGAGGATGGCACTGGCCAGCGGTGGGAGTAGTAGAAGCGGTGAGGCCTCCGCCCGCATCGCGACCGCCACGGGAGAAAGCGAGAACCACGAGGCCACGATCGGCGCTGGTTTGGGCGGTGGAGCAAGAAGACTAGAGGTTGAAGAAGCACTACGGCCGTTGGATGGACATCGTCACGGTCCTTTGGAGCTAGAATCGTGCATATTGACTAAGTTGACAAAGCCCTCCGTCCCCGTCAACTTAGTAGGCCCTAAATCAGCCTGCCACTATCTTTGGGTCCCGACTAACGGGGAGTATTCATTTTTTGTGCGTAATAAGGAGGCACTTCCTTGCGTGCGAAGATATAGCTAGTGGGTCCGGGCTGTCGGTAGTGATAGCGTTTTTTCGCGAAATCTGAGGCCCTTTTGGTGGTCCACGATGTCGGTGGAGGAATCATTATTTTGCGTGTAATAAGGAGGCATTTCCTTGCGCGTGCGGCCGTGGACCCAGCTGTATCGGCCTCTCCGCGTACATTCCACTTTAGATGCATGTCGGTCGTTGACCACGTTGACCCGAGCAGCGCCGAGAGCACCGAGGCGGTGGACGGCCGAGGCCTAGGAAGGAGCGACATAGGCGGGGAAGACTTCGGCGGTTGTTTCCCGCGGAGGTAATACTGTTGTCGATGGTTTCTTGGTTAAATGCCGTCGCGGAGAATAACAGCGGAGTGTGGGTGAGCGGAGGGATGGCTAGGCCAGCGATGGGAATGCGGTGGGCGATGAGGCCTGCTGTGGCGGCTGACCCGGCACGGGGAGGAGGACCAGGCAGTCCAGCGGCTTTGTTTGGCCATTTGGAGCGGGAAGAGCAGAGATTGAAGAAGCCACGGCGGCCGTTGGATGCACATCCAACAATCACTGCTTGTGCGTCAACCTTTTTTTTAGGAAAGCCTCAAATCTGTGGAAAACAGCATACAACCCATCTGCCATTATTTCTAATAATTTACAGCCCATTTGCTTATTCTTAAGGTTTTTTTTGGAGCCCATATTATTTTTGTTAGCATTACAGTCCATATTGTAGCCACGGTTAAAAATTATCTGAAATTTTGCATATTTAGGTGCGGTCCGAACTGTTTTTAATCCCAAAATTTCGACTCACATTCAAACTGATTTAAAAATAAATGTATATCAATATAAAATCCAACAAATTCTTCACGCATAAAAATTAATGTAATTTAAAATCTCGAAATGAAAAAAGATATTTGAAACTAATTGCGGTTTGATGTGTTTTGAAAATGTACAACCCATTTCTCATTCTTGATAGGCCATTTTCTCGGCCAACCAGATGAAGCTCTCCTCGTCTTGAAAGATTTGTAGCCCATGAGGCACGACAAGTGACTTACTTGGCAAATCACAAAAAACTGGGCTATGGCCGTGGACCCAGGCTGCGGTAGTGGACCCAACTGTCGACCTCTCCACGTCTGATGGTCTTAGATGGAAGTCGATTCGTTGACCACATTGACCACACCAGCCGAGACAAAGAGCACCAAAGGCGGTGGACGACGGCGAGCCTAGGAAGGGGACGGCAGCGGAGCAGGGAAGATCTGGCGGTGGATGCCCAGCGGAGAGAATCTGAGGTTCACTTGGTTCCGTTGCGGCGTGAGGCTGCGGTGCCCATGAGAATAACAGGGGTGTGGGTGAGTCTGAGGGGATGCCACTGGGCCAGCGGTGGGAGTAGTAGGGGCGGTGAGGCCTCCGGCATCACAGCCAGCCACGAGAGAAAGCACCGGCAGCACGACCTGCTTTAGGCGGCCGGAGCAAAGAAGACCGGAGGTTGAAGAAGCACTATGGCCGTTGGATGGATATCGTACGGTCATTGGAGCTAGAATCGTTCGTATTGACTAAGTTGACAAAGCCCTCCGTCCTTGTCAACTTAGTAGGCCCACAAGTCAGCCACCCACTATGGTGGGTCCCAGCTAGCAGGGGGTATTCATTTTTTTGTGCGTAATAAGGAGGCACTTCCTTGCGTGCAAAGATATAGCTAAGTGGGTCCGACACATCAGTGGGGAACATTATTTTCGCAAAATACAGAAGCCCTTCCCATGTACAGTCCACGTACAGTGCGTAATAAGGAGGAACTTTCCTTGCGTGCGACCATGGACCTCGTGGGTCCCAGCCATCAGGCTCTCCACGAATAGTCCTCTTCCGATGACTCTCGTATGTTGACCACGCCGCGCCGAGCGCACCGAGGCGGTGGACGATGGCAAGGCCCCAGACTGGAACGACCGGAGATGGGGAAGACACGGCAGCGGGAGTCGCAGATGAGACGGCAGTGGGAAACTTGACCGTTAGGGTCTTGAGGTGGGCCTACACTCGGCGAGAGAATAACGGGGAGGTGTGGAGTGGAGGGATGACACAGCGTCGTGAGGTAGCATTATTTGAGGAGGCGCAAAACAACGCCATTTGGGCCAGAGAAGGCTGGAGGCGAGCTGTTCAGCAGCGCTGGGGGAAGAACACGAGAGATTGAAAAAGAATGCGGTCATTGGATGTAAATCCAACGCCTTCTTAAACCCGACCTCTTTGGCCCACATGTCCAGCCGATCCATTTGTTTTATTGTCCATTTGGTGGGCTGGGTGAAACAATGATGTAGCATCTATGCAGCCCGTTTAAATCCCATTTGCATTTTCCTCGAAGTCCGCTGACTTTATGGGATGGGTGAAAATATCATGTTGGGCTAGACGGAGAAATGTTATAAAAACATAAACAGATGATTTACGTCTATTACTGCATTGGTCGATTAAAATCTTTGCAAGCTTATATACGCAATCACTAGGAGTTAACTTGCCAAGTTATATATAAACAATTATTATTATTATTTTGTAAGAACTTTCAACTTATGAAATAAAATATCATTTTAATTTGATGAGTTAATAGTAAATGCGTGGGGTATTATTATTTTAGGCTAGGCGTGGGAAAGATTGAGTTGGTTCTAGGGAAGAAATGCGGGAGAAAACTCAGTTTACATCGAAAAAGAAAGTGGGAGAACAGATAAAGTACAACATCTAGACCTTCACGGCACGCTTGATCACAGCAGCTACGGCTGTCCGTGTGCTAAATCGTCGATTCTGAGGCGAACACGCCCTCATGTCCAAAATCTGCTTGTACATGTCGTAGCATACTTATGCGTCCTTGGCCACGTAGGTTATGTAGCCTAGATTCAGAGGTACCTCCCACGTGTTTAGGTCGTCTTCTTTCATGTTGGCGTATCAGGGGTCGATGATGGTCTGAGCGAGGTCAACCACGGAGTCCTTCTCACCTTATTCTTTGATGATCTTGTATTATACGGATGTCGACAAGCTTGTTGCACCGGATGGCGAATCATCGTGTTCTTCCTTCTCTCCACCGTAAGCGAAAGGTGCGATCTGTATTTGCCGATGAAATGGGTGAATGCTCGAACACGGTGCAGCCATAGGGCCCGAGGCAGCAGAGCTTCACCGAGTCCGTGTCGTTGGTGTACATCACATTCAACTTGGTGCAGCCATAGGACTGGGCCAGCGAAGTCAAAGGGAACTCCTTGCTGAAGTACATATCCAGCCAGGCTCACCCCTCGGATGCGCCATTGGAGTCTCTTGAGTGAAGCGAATGTGTGGCGGCGGCAGTTCATTTTTCAGCTCTTGGGGAACTGGATTCAACGATGGTGAGTGTGCCTGGCGACAACGATTACTACCGCTCCCTCGTCCAGCTGCATACCCGAGAAGATGCACCCTCGGCGCATTCAAACGCCTCCATTAAGAAACCTACTCGGCCACACGTCGGTTCACGAGTGGAGTCTGTATTGGTACTGTAATAACAGGAGTTAGTGGTCACTTTACTTAAATTTAATTAGCTTTAATAGAAATTTATACTTAAAACAAGCAATGCATTGGCTCGTTCTATCAGTGCCACTGGATCAACATGCACAACAATTAGAATTATTATACTCAGGACGCACACGATCAGCACATTTGTCGTACTTCAAAGATAATACTACCAAGTTTGAACGGTTTGTTATCGTTGTTTTCCTCTGCATCATCATGCCGTGTTTCCCAGCTTGCAAGATTGAGAACCAACAAATAAGATCCAAATAATAAGTACAACAAAGATGCCTACACATCTCATTGATTCCCAGCTTGCAAGATTCAGAACCAACAAATAAGATCCAAATAATAAGTACAACAAAGATGCCTACACATCTCATTGATTCCCAGCTTGCAAGATTGAGAACCAACAAATAAGATTCAAATAATAAGTACAACAAAGATGCCTACACATGTCATTGATTCCCAGCTTGCAAGATTCAGAACCAACCCATTAGAGCCTTTTGATAAAGTGAATATCGGGATTAAATCCATCTTGACTAGCCATGTCACACAATCGAAGAACTTGGCGATGACCGTCACAACATCTGTAGTTGAGTATTCCTATTTGCACAACACAAACAATGGAGACAGGAGAGCATGATTTCACTTCAATAGCGGCCTCCTGAACTCAACCTGCAGCTCCACTAGGATGAGGTCTGCCTAGAGTTCCATGATTCAATTCATGCGCCTTTTTTCTGCAGTTCACCTGAAATGAAGCAAAGATTGCATCATTCAGCTAGCAAGAAGTAGTTGCTCTCGTGAGCTGGCAGGTTCTTCTTTAGTAGTTGCACTAAAATTGAGGAACATTAAGGTTGGCTGTCGGCTCATGTAAGGTGCAACTATAATTTTCTTATCCTTTTGTGCAGTTCCACTAAAATAAAGTGCCATTGTGGTGGCAGTGTGGCTCCATCTTGCAAAGGCTAATAAAATGTTGCGAGATTACCAAAGAACTTGGCGAAGATTTTGGAAACTCAATCACCATTTTGTGCAGTTCCACCAAAATTGAGAGATGTTGCCCATGTGACATTTTAGTTGAACTGCACAAGACACTCATTCCAAAAAAGTGTTTTGTGTAGTTCACCAAAAAGGTCACAATAGCAACAAGGTGAAATGGATATCCCTATACGCACAAAAGATAGAAAGTAAACGATTCTTTGGTCGATAAGAATATCTGAAACATATACAAAATGAAAAGAAGCATCTTAATTATGTTCATGGCAATCACGCATGAGGCGGTAGAAATTTTAAAAAGCGTCGACAATGCTTCATGTTAAGAGAAGCATTCCGATCACCCATGAGATTCCTCAAATATGGGATTACTTTAATGGTGGCATTGCTTGTTTACCAGACACAGTAAATGAACAGCAGCTAAAGAGTTGGTTTAAGGGCATGGGACCGTAGGGACACCGGGACACTCAACAGCGTAAAGGAGCAACTTACTTATCATCTTTGAAACAGCGATCAACAGGAGTGCCATTTGTAACACAGTTTAATTGCATCTTATCACTGGAAGCATTAGATTAACAATAACACTGGTTAGACATGTCGCTAAGGTAACACTGTGATCGCTTCATTTTACATGCGCCGTTACATTAACAATAGCAAAAGGTTGGTATAAGGACATGCGACAGTGTCGGGGGTTGGGTGCGACATATGCCAAAGGATGGCTTATCATGGTGGGAGCGAGTAGAACGTCGCCGGTGCCCGGAAGCGGGATGAGGCGTGAACCACGAGCAGCCCGACGTACTTTACCCATGTTAGGGGCTCTCCTAGGAGATAACACACCTAGTCCTGCTCTGCGGGGTCTCCGTGATGATCACTAAGGCACAAGTGAATACAGGTGCTCCTTGAGCTGTATGCTAGAGGTAGGAGAAGGCAAGGCTAGCTCTCTCCTTCCACTATGATCTGGTCTAGTTCTAACTGGTTCGGTGGGGGGTTTATATAGGCCTACCCCCTAGGGGTACATTGGTAATCCGGCCGGGTGTAGGCCCGGCCAAGTCAACCTCTTGACGCCCGGCTTCTCATGCCTCTTGGGGCCCACCGCTGGTGGGCCCCGCAAATGATTGGAGTCACAGG